>JAWNMV010000236.1:2065500-2754000 GCA_035043635.1 Drosophila rellima | reverse complement strand
TCTGGGTCTAGTCCTGGGCGTTGGCGGCCAAATGTTGGAGCTGCGACGCGTCCGTTCGGGCATTCAGTCAGAACGCGATGGCATGGTCACAATGCATGATGTACTCGATGCCATGTGGCTGTATGAGAATCACAAGGATGAGTCCATGTTGCGCCGTGTCATCAAACCCTTGGAGGGTCTGCTCATCAATCACAAACGCATCATCATGAAGGACAGTTCGGTGAGTCTTTTATTATATATCACGACTTCCAACTTTACCCCATGATATTAAGCCGGCAGACGTTTGTACCTTTGCCAGCAACGTCTGTGACTATGACTGGGAACAGTAAAGCCGCTGATGTGTGTATGTTGGAGTTGCGCCCAAATAGCGTATCCGACAAAGTATTTGTCAGACTACATTTCCCATATTAACATATTTATTTGTGAAGACAGCAATTGAATACCATGTTCTAATATTAATTGACCATTTGATTTCCAGGTAAATGCCGTTTGCTATGGTGCCAAAATCATGTTGCCTGGTGTACTGCGGTATGAGGATGGCATTGAGATCGAACAGGAGATTGTCATCTGCACAACAAAGGGCGAGGCAATTTGCTTAGCCATCGCGATGATGACCACAGCTACCATGTCCTCGTGCGATCACGGCGTTGTGGCCAAAATCAAACGCGTCATCATGGAGCGTGACATATATCCGCGCAAGTGGGGTCTGGGTCCTAAGGCGTCGGCCAAGAAGGCGTTGATTGCTGCCGGCAAGCTGGACAAGTTTGGCAGGCCCAATGAGAACACGCCCAAGGAATGGCTAACTGGTTTTGTCGACTACAATGCCAAAAAGCCATCAGCGGCAGTAGAACCACAAACACCCACCAATGGCTCCAGTGAAATCAGCAAGGTATTGTAAACATTTTTGTATAGTTCTAAAACATTTAATTAATATTATTATTCCCCTTGAATGTGCAGCGAAAATTGAGCACCTCTAGTGTGGAAGAATCACAAGCCGAGGCCACACCAGCCAAATCAGATAAGAAGAAAAAGAAGAAGAAGCATAAGGGCGATGAGGAGGCACCAGCCGAGGATGAAACAGCTGCAGATGTTGCTGATGTACCTGCTGAGAAGAAGAAAAAGAAGAAGAAGGACAAAGATAGGGATAGAGAAGAGGCTCAGGAATAGTAGCATTCTTTCAATAACATTAGGATCTAGAATTTATGTCCTCCACTATTTTGAGCATTTTTTCATAGCTGTTAAGTTTAAGGTTGCAGACGGTGTGACATGCTGTACTAATGCAAGTTTTTATGCATTTATAAGTGACATTCGCAATGCAATAAACGTATATTTTTATTGTAAATTGTCAAGTCTGTTCGATTTAGTTTTTTTTTTTTAGAAACAGCTCCACAAACAGCTGCAGCCTCATCTATATTTTTAAGGTGAGTTTCATATAATTTTAAAATTTATTTAATTTTCAAATGTTTCGCTGTCCTCTGATGAGTATTAACTTTCGCCCCTATCTGAAAAACTAAGTGAAACTTCTCATGTTGAATGCGAGATTGGTCTTACTGAACTGACAGCGAAACATATTTTAAAGTTGTTGTTAATAAATATTTGTAGCATTTGATTAATCCAGATCTTAATCTTTGCAGCCTGCAATGTGAATCTGGATGCAATGGATAACACAAATGTAAGTTTTTCTATCAGTCTGTCAGACTATCAGTATACCTTAATTTTGATGAGTTTTAAACTTTCGCCCCTATCTGAAAACAAAAGTGAAACTTCTCATGTTGAATGCGAGATTGGTCTTACTGATATTATAATTTGGCAACAATGTTTACTATTATTATTGGTCTCATCATTAATTTGAGTTATATTTCTTTTTTCTGCAGGTTCGATAAACGTTATTGTATCTATTGTATCTGGTCGTGAAACTACGTTTAAGTGATGGTTAGTATCTTTTTCATTTAGCCCTTTATCAAAGTACTCTATGATGAGCAATAACTTTCGCCCCTAGCTGAAAATTAAGAGAAACTTCTCATGTTGAATGCGAGATTGGTCTTACTGACAATAATCTGGTTTTAGCATGATATTAAAGATTTGTATATCCTTAACTAACTTATGTTTCCTTTTTAGATCAATCTACATGGGCGTTCCAAATATATCCCGAAGCATAACAAGGTAAGCCACATATTCCTAAGCCGTAATAACAAAGCATCGATTCTACATGATGAGCAATAACTTTCGCCCCTAGCTGAAAATTAAGAGAAACTTCTCATGTTGAATGCGAGATTGGTCTTACTGATATATAAAGACTGTTAAAGAAAATAAATTAAAGAAACTCGACATTATATTAATACATTTTCACTCGTTTTCAGGTTCTCTCGGCGGGCTTTTCTCCACTACTATTGTCTGCGTTCAAAGGTAAGTTTCTATTTCAAATAACAAAATCATTAAGGCGTTCTACATGATGAGCAATAACTTTCGCCCCTAGCTGAAAATTAAGAGAAACTTCTCATGTTGAATGCGAGATTGGTCTTACTGACAATAATCTGGTTTTAGCATGATATTAAAGATTTGTGTATCCTTAACTAACTTATGTTTTCTTTTTAGATCAATCTACATGGGCGTTCCATATATATCCTGAAGCATAACAAGGTAAGCCACATATTCCTAAGCCGTAATAACAAAGCATCGATTCTACATGATGAGCAATAACTTTCGCCCCTAGCTGAAAACAAAGTGAAACTTCTCATGTTGAATGCGAGATTGGTCTTACTGAAATACGTTTATTACATAAATAAATATATGGCTTATGTTCTGCTTCCATCTAAATCTCTACTTTTGTTTTGCAGATACTGAATATGGGTACGAGGAAAACAACTTCAAGGTAAGCAAATTTTTCAACATTTATATAAATATTTAAATAGTAAAAATGATGAGAAAGGAAAGCTGACTTGTGTCATGATTCACAAATACCGCAACAACACAATCCTCAAAAATAGGTCCTACTGAATTAAACAATAAACGAAAATCAAATTGTTTCTTCAATTCAACATGTATTAATTGTATTATTCTTTGTTTATTTGCAGTTTTCCACCATTTTGTGGAATACAACACGATTTTTAGTATTAATGAAAAGGTGGGTTCCGTTTTTTTAAGTATATATTATATTGTACATAATGCTCATTTACTGAAGACTCATAGCATTTAAAATGTATAACCATCTTTAAGTAAAAACAATATGATTATGACATATTTACACAATATAGAATAGGACCTAAAGAATATGAAAGTTTAACAGTAAATGGTCAATATGTAAAAACAGTAAATCACATCTAATGATGAGAAAGGAAAGCTGACTTGTGACATGATTCACAAATACCGCAACAACACAATCCTCAAAAATAGGTCCTACTGATATGTAAAAATATACAAATATACAAAATTGAAAGAAAAATGGACTAATAATTTCTTTATTTTCTTCTAATTGCAGGTACAGTACTGTCCCCATTGATGCATGGCATTTTCATACCATTCCCATGAACTATTCTATTTTCTCACTCTTTTGTACATATAAATAAAAAGCAATAAATAAAGCAAAACTTAACACACACGTGTTGTCTTTAATATAGGAGAACACGCACATCTAACCTCAAAATGTAGGGTTGCGCTGTGGCAAGGTATTTTCCACAGTACTTTTGGTGGGATACAGAAGCCAGAGTTGCCATCTAGAGCGAGTTAAACGATATCGGATTGCTCGCTGTGTGTTTCAAATACTTCGAAGGCTACAAAATTTTGAAATACTGTAAAGGTTTTCAAATAAAGCATGTTTTGAAACACGTGCTTTTGAAAAACCACCTAAACTTGCAACGGGGCATTTGAATTGAATATTTATGTGCGCTGGTTTAATGTTCATGCGAAAAGAAACGATTTCCTTACATGGATAAAAGGATAACGTTAAAAGGAAACTATATATATTTTAAATATATGCGTTTATTTAATGATTAAATTGTTAAATTGAATGGAATTCGCGCGTTATTTTCGCAGCTTTGAATATCACCAGGCTACAATTATTTAACAGGTACAACCCTGTGTTCCATTCCATGCTGCCACCTTGGCGGGCTGTTATCGGTCACCATATTGAAATTCATCAAATGGTCGCCGATATACAAATGTGTGTGTGTCAATTTTGTGTGTGTACTCGTTTGTATGTACTACGCTTTTAGCGACGTCAGCAACGAGAGCCGAAAGTAATTGCGCGTTTAAGTGAAAGAAAAGAGAAAATAGCGAAATTATCGTTAGTTTTATTGTAGGAATTAAAGGCAGTGCACCTTGTGTGCCCAATTCTGTGCAGGTAAGTGCTTTAATTATCGTTTTCTTAATAACGTGGCAGGACTTTTTACAGCATTGAACATTTTTTCATGCGGGTTTCACCGTGCGTGTGTGGGGGAGGGGTAAATGCAGTTACGGTGCTTTACATTCTGACGCATGCGATCGACGATAGCGTGTGTATGTATCTGTTGACGAGTCGCCATGTTGGATTTCTTTTGAGGTTATATTGATTTATTTCATGTAAAGTGTTTCACGTCAGTTGTTAAGTTTTGGAATTTGGTAAAAGGACATTGGGTAGTTATATTGTTTGCATTAACTAGTATAAAATATTCACAATTATTATTTTTCATCAATTATTAAGTAAGTATCCTAAGAGTGGCGATTGCATTGTTTTTCTTAAATTAAGATTTATTTTAACAGCATAGTTAATAATTGAACTGAAAACACAATTTGTTTTGAGCTGTAAATTTCCTTAAGTCTTTTGCAAATCAATTGGTGACAATAATCGGATATTATCGTTGCCCACGTGCGCACGCACACATGTACCTTAGTGTGTACATATATAGTACAAAATACACACACGAGCATACATGACATAAGCGTGGCAACTACTGTTGTCCCATTGCCATTGCATTTCGTTTGGAACGTTTGAGAATGGGTTTCACATCATTTTACTAACGCACACCAACACAAGCTCACGCACAACCAGTCCGTCACAGGGCCTTAACAGAGCTGCTTTTGCGATCGCAAAATATTTGCTCGTACTCTTTTTGAATCAAATCAAAAGTTTTAATAATCAAAAGTGCCTTTCAAAACAGTAATTGTGGCCCTGTGCAATGTCTACAACAGTTTTATATTGTTGGCAATAGTTAAAAATGTTTTGCAGTAGCCGCATGCTGGAAATAAACAAGGCGTGTAAAATGTTTAGCTGCTGATGCTGCTGCTGATTCTCTGTGGTGTGCCAGTGTGTGCTTCGTGGTCTGTTCAATGACGCTTTAATAACAACAACAAGCAGAAGAAGAAGCCAAATTCATTGCTCCCCAACATTCACTATTTAAAAAGTGCGTATATTTATATCTATTTATGTGAATATAAAAGTTTGCAATTGCTGTCAAAATTTGTGTGTATGTATGCAGTGTGCAGATTTCGATAACTCTTCGATAACACGCTGTTATGCAAGGTCCTTTAAATCCGCAATAGACTGGAAAATTTGTGAATAACAGTACAAAACGTAGCAGGTAGCCAAATAAAGAGATTATTTGTTCTCTACCTGCGTACTTGTGTACTTTTGTGCATATTTAAATATGTATGAATGTAGTGTGAATATTTTGTGTATGTATCTATAATAGCGCAGCAGTGCTGCCTATTTACCTGAATAAGTTGGATGTTAACTACTGGCAGCACTATTCACTTTGAAACTTCCTAGTAATTTATTGCAAAATACTTAGTTTAAATTTTATTAATATAAAATTTATGACTTATTTTTTAACTTTTGTAATATATTTTGGCAACTGTTCCTCGTCTACAACAATCAAGTAAATAAATAATTGGTGATAAAGGTATTCCGTAGGGGTATTCCTTACACATATTTAGATTTAATTAAGCTTCATTCAAGTCATTACTTCGTGAACAACTGACAGCTGGACAATTAAAGAAATGCACAGAATTAAAGAGGAAGTCTGAAAACTATATTTCTTAGCCGTTTAAGTATTCTTAACCCTATTTTCATTCTTCAGCTCCATATTCCTTAGCCCCTCCTTAGCTGCCATACTCATCTGAGACTTTTCGGTAATCTACATTATTTTTTTCAAAATTAAATAAATTCATTGAAAATTAAAGAAAGTAAATCTAATTCTGACTAGAGCAGATCGCGAAATCTATAACTGTTTTAGGAATCCCGCTTGTTGCAAATGACAGTGTGGCCATATATTAATGTTATTTTAATTTTAATAATTTCAGTTAAATTGTACGAAATTTTAATTTAAATTGATTAATTAGAAGTATCATTAATCTTTAAAATTAATTGTATACATATTTTTGTATCTTAGATTATCATTAATCTATTTTAATTTTTTTTCAGGATGACGCAAGAACTGCCACCAATCGTACTTAAAGGCAAAGATTTGATCAAATATCGATGCCTGTTACGCAAATATCCAGTTTCGCGGGAATTTCTGCATCGCAACTGGGGAAATGCGAAGCGCTTCATCATCTATGCCCTGAATCCGCGCTGTGTATTACGCACTTATGCGTGGCGTAAGCGTAATAATCGGATCGTCATCGTACGGCGTGCCCGTCTCCTGCTCTTCGATCCCCGGCTGAAGCGCATGATTAAACGACGCAAGGCGAACATTAAGCAATGGTCGTCAAGTATTGTGCGGTACTACAAGAAAATGGGTCACATTACGGAGTACGAGGAGACGGAACTGTACGGCGAGGAGTTGTCCAAGCAGATGAAACAGCAGCTGGAGTTGCTGAAGAATGCGAAACGGGGCATCTCCCTGATCGAGGATGCCAACAAAAACGTCGAGTTGCGTCAGGAAAAAGAAGAAGACAGTGCCGAGAAGGAGGAGAAGCAGCAGGAGAAGAAAGCTGAGGTAACAGCAGAAACTGAAGAAGTGCCACAAGAACCAAGTGATCTTTTAACAACCAACATCGAACCGTTAACAACCGCAGTTGTTGTACGGCCCAAGAGCGCAACTGCAGAAAAAGCAGAGGAAAAGTCACCGGAAGCTGTAGAAAAAGCGCCTGAAAAGTCACCGGAAAAATCAGGAGGCAGTAAATTCTTGGACATGCTTATGAACAAAGTGCGCGTAAAGAATTTTGCCAACGAGGCGAACTTTCCTGTGGCAATTAGTGAATTGCCCAGTAGCAAACCCGCAACTGCTGAGCTGGATAACGATTTTAGCTTCAATGATGACACCAGCGAGGATTTCGTGGGCTTCGATGAGACCGCGCATCAGCCCGGCATGCTGCTCACCCCGTTGGTGCCTCAGAGCTGCAAGACCCAGGAGGGCAATTCGGCCTTTGTCAGCGAGGCTCTCGAGGCCTACATGAAGAAGAATAACCTGCGTGAATCCAGTCTGGAGGATCGCGAGCGTCTGCTCGAGCCAATGTATCAGGATGGACGCGTGACGGCGCACAGTGTACCGCCGTACATGGATATGCCGGCGGTGCCGGACAGCTTGCAGCGTCTGCGGACTGTGGCCGATCGGCGGCACTATTTGCAGCGCTCGAAGAACCAAAAGATGGCCATTATCAACAACGAGGCCAACGTCTATCGGGAGCTGCAACGGAAGCAGCGTCAGCGCAAGGTGAAGGTCACGGCCATGCAGCAGTTGCAATCCTCCGGGTCCGCCATGCCCTTCACCCGTCAAGGCTGGCAGGCGGCCAGTTATGTGGCCACAGATTATGACAAGTATTACTATCAGGTGGTCCGGATCGATGGCGAAATGGTGCGTCTTTCGGGCAGCCGTGGCAACAACGCGAGGCGTGAGAAGAAGCCGCATAAAAGTCAACTTTCGGCCCAGGAATTGGCCAAAATCAAGTGCAGTCGACACTGCGTGGATGCCCAGCTCAGCCAGGAGTTGAAGGTGTTGCCCACACGGCCGTGTCTGGGCAGTGGCAAATTGCAGAAGCTCAATCAGTATCCATTGCCAGCCATATTCCGACCCTGCCCGCTGTCACAGAAGCCGTTCCAAAAGCCGCTGGACGATGATACGGCCGCCTTGTTGCTAGCCGGCGGCAGCATGGCCGTGGTCAGCATGCCCACCGTCCAGCTGGACGTGCAGCCGCAGCTGGGACGACCGCTGGACGAGATCGCGAAGCGTTATCTGCAATACATACTGCCGCATCATGACATTACCCGCGAGTGGGCCGAGTTTAGTGTGTCCACGCTGCGAGAGTCGTCGTCACCCAATAGCATGCGCGAAGCGGAGGCTCAGGCGGAGGCACAGACGCCCGCCACGGGCAGGCGGAGGAGCTTCACATTCGTGATTCCCTATCTTAACGATCGCAATCATATACTCGTCCGACGGGTCGTCGATCGTTCCGAGCAGCTGGACGATAGTTTCAGTGCCGCCCAGCCGCCAGAGAAGCTGCAGGAGTTCGAGTTCCACCAGCAGTTGTCCGACTCACCCGATCCCATCGAATTGGCCTGTGCGGACATGATTAATGACATGATCAACACGGTGGCCATCAGCTGCAGCGAGAACTCCTTCATTAGCGTCGATCCCGATGCCGTGAGTTGTGTCATCACAGAGATTAGTCCAGCCAAAGAGGAAGCTGGAGGAGCAGCAGCCGGCAAGGCAGACAAATCGAATGGCAAAGCGGCAAGCAACAAGCAAATTCAGCAACGTCGTCCAAATAAACAACAGCGCTTGGCCAAGGAACTGCGTCGTCTCAATGCCACAATCATCGACGCGGCCGCCATTTCAAAGGATGGTAAGCATGGTGTTTGGCTTTACTTTAATCAGTGTCTCAATTGATACCCCCAATCCCCGATTGCAGCCGATAAGCCTTGCGTCAAGGAACACTGCCAGCTGGGCTGCCTCTGCGAGAGTCTCCTCGGGGAGTTCCCTCTTCGGGAGCACTGCGGACGCGCAGATTGCGTCCTGGAATGTCACTGCACGGGAGCGGAGCTGACACGCATCATGCGAGTCGAAACGGACGTGAGTAACTAGATTCAGCTCTTTTAGACCCCGTATTTAAAAAAAAGTACAGAGATCTCTTAACTTTGTCATAAAAAAAAAGTGGGGAAAAGGCAGAAGGAGGCGTGGCAGACCCTATAAAGTATATATATTCGTGATCAGAATCAACAGCAGAGTCGATATACCCATGTCTATCTGTCCGTCCGTCTGTAAGAGCACCTAGATCTCAGAGACTGTAAGAGCTAGAGACTCCAAACTTGGAATGTAGGTCTATCTATATTGCAAGCAGATCAAGTTCGTTTTAGATTTTGGCCACGCCCACTTTAACGCCCACAAATTAAAAATATCTTAATTAAGAAGACAATTTTAAAGATATCTCAGCCAATCTAACAAAATATGCATCTGGGGTTATTTTATATATTCTGACTAAGTTTTGGTTTCGGTCTACTATATCTTATAGCTGCCATTGGAACAATCAGTCGAAAATCAAACTTTAGTATGAAAAACTTTTTTGTTTATTGAGATACCTCAACCAATCTAACAAAATATGCATCTGGGGTTATCTTATATATTCTGACCAAGTTTGGTTGAAATCGGTCAAATTTATCATATCGCTGCCATAGTAACAATCAGTCGAAAATCAAGCTTTACTGAACAACTTGTCTGTTTATTGAGGTAACCCAACCAATTTAACAGAACATGCATCTGGGGATCATTTATATTGAGTATGAAAACTTTTGTTGTTTCTGGAGAAATCACAATCCAACTCGCAGATTGGGAATTTTCTTTTGTCTTATACATCCTGTTACAATATTTTATATATGTAGCGATTTATTTTATTTTCTTTTAATCAGGAGTTGCTTTTCCATTGCAATTACGGGGTCTCCGACAGTATCGAGTATGCTCGGGGGTAGGCGAGCGAAGCGAATTGACTAATTGCTTCTTAATATATAGTTGAGTTTTGTGAAGTAAAAATACCTTACAGATTAAGTGCAGGATCTCCTACAGTCGGGTTCACTCGACTGCAGCCTTTTCTACTTTTACTAATTTTCCTTCATCGACAGGGTCGCGGTATTTCGAATGAGGATGCCTTCAATTTGCGTCGCCAGGCGACGGCGCGCTTGGCCAAAATGGAGAAGGACTTCACCTCAACGCTGGTGCTGACGGACAACGAAACGCTGCTGATCAATGAGACGCAGTGCGACAAGAAGCGACGCTGCACCAAGGCGCCGAAACGCTACGAGGACTTTGACGATTCCATTGAGGATGACGATGATCTGGTGCGTCCAGGCAAAGCGTCCAAGCGTGAGATCAGCGTTAAACGTCCGCGTGTCAGCGATGAGAGTGGCATCTTTCCCACAGTGCCACCTTGTAGTGTCAAGGACACGGATTTCATGCAGCTGAAGCATTGCCAGGTGTCGCTGCGTCGTCTGCCCGATGTGGCCAACTTGGCCAGCTTCTGCATGACCCATCAGCTGTATAAATGTTTCTGTGGCGGCCTTGCTCAGGATGGCAAGCCGGTAATCATTGAAAAGGAGGAATCGGATGCTGCAATTACTCACTCTATGCCGGAACTGGCGATTCGGGCTCACTACAGCTTCGAGCGTGCCCAGGAGGAGCCACCGGAGCCGGTGCAGTCCAAGAAGCGACGCAAGGAGAAGCAACAACAGCCGCAGTCACAACAGCAGTCCAAGCTGCAAAAGATCATAACAACTCCCGCCCCACAGCCACCAGCAGTAGCAGCACCAAAAGTGACAACTTCGCCACCCCCACCGCCACCTCCGGCAACACCAGCCAAGCCCGGCCCATCTGTGATCTCGCCTCAAAGGCCCGCCGAGCTGGACATCATCTTCAGCTACTTTCGCTCCCGTCCGCATCTGTGTCGTCGTGTGATTTCCGTGCCCAGGCATTGCTATCTGCGTCTCAATCGTCGTCGGGCTGAGCGCATCGCCGCGGAGATGAAACGCAGTGAGACGCCACAGACTCAGGAGCTGCTCGATAAACGGATTGCGACCGCGGTGCGCTATTATCGCGCCGAATTGGATCAGCAGCGACGCCTGGAGCGGGAGGAGAAGCTGTCGGGGGGGAAGAAGCAACAGCCGGAGGAGCCTTTTGTCATTCTCGTGCGCGATGATTCCGATGAGAGCGAAGCGAGCAATGTGGGAGCAGCACCACACAAACCACACAAACGAGTCGCCGAGGAGAATGCCCATGTTGAGATGCAGCCAAGACGCAAGCGACAACTGCTGGAGGAAGCTAAAGAAAAGATCAAGCCAAAGCCACAGCAACAATCCCTGCTGCAATCCGCACCCAAGACAGAAATCCAAATGCCTAAGATATCGTCCTGCTATTCGTTGAATGCCAACGCTCCTGCGATGGATTTGGGCGGAGACATGAGTGATAGAACTGATTCGTCCAGTAGCTTTGATAATAGCGCTTCTATGGACTCCACTTTCCGTGCCTCCTACAATGATGTCATCCTGAAAATGAATGCGCATGTGAGCAAGAAAATGCAGGACATCGATCTGGCGCTGCAGCGTGAGAGTAAAATAATTCCAGCTCCCAATGAGGACATTCTGTGCATCATTAAATGGACCAACTTTCTGGCTGCCTTCGAGTCGGATTTTGTGTTCATCTGGGATGTGCAAATGAAGAACTACAGCTTCCTGGCGGCGACCATTACCAATATGATGCCAGCGGTTTGTGGTGCCATTGCGGTGGTCAACACCCGCTTTGCTCCCGATCCCAGCAGCTTGTCGCTGATGGCACGCATGTTGCTGGAGAGCAAGAGGAATGAGAACACTAGTCACTTGGCGGTGGTCATGCAGGGCAGGCAACAGTATTGGCTGGTCAAGGGATTCCTGCGCCACATGGAGGGCAATGCGTGCACGAAGCCAACGCCACAAACGCATCCCATATTGACCAAGAAAATCAATGTGCTCTGCTCGCTGATGGTCAAGCAAAAGATTCGGGAACAGCACAAGCAGCAACATCAATTGATGGCAACATCTCCAGATGCAGTGGTGACTCCATCTCCCGTTGTCACTCCATCTCCTGTCACGACTCCATCTCCCGTGGTAACGCCCTCTCCCGCTGCAACACCAACTCCTTTCGGGGCACCACCTCCCGTCGCCGCTCCCGCGTCCACCACATCCACTGGCGCAACGCACCATAACAAGGAGACGGCTCTCATCATACGCAGCAACATCGAGTTCCGTAAGGTTAATCAAGGCGATGTTTGTGCTCTGCAAATTCCCGAGCTGAACGATCATGATCATCGCTGGGTCGTGCTGAATCTCTATGATGATTTCTCGCACATCTTTGTGCCAGCGTTCAGGGACATGATCTCACTGGATCGCATCTACCAAGTGGTCCGAGCTGCACACGAATCCAAGAAAGTCATCAAGTTGCAATTCTTCAAGGATGCCCCCTACGATGCCTTTGTGACGCCCTCGTCCAAACGTAAAATTTATTTTGGACCTTTGCCATTGGATACGGATGCACCTATCCTGGTGCTGCTCCAGAGCGTGGATGGTAAGATGATGTTGCGGGAGGTTTATCAACGGGAGCACAACATTAAAGTGCAGCAGGACAGGCGGACAATGGCATTCTGGGTGCTCCAAATCAACAAGCAGGTGCACTTTGAGATTGACTTGACTGCGTCGAACCTGGTGACCAAGAAGGAGGAGGAGACGATAATGGGTCAGCAGCAACAACAGCAGCAGCAACAGCAACTGCTGCAATTGAATGCTAAAGAGAATGATGACGATGACGATGATGACTGCATGATCATTGATGATGATGATGCGGAGGAGGAGGCGGAGCAGCTGCAAAAGAAGCAGTCAAAGGTGAAGCAGGAGCTGCCTCAGGAGCAACCGCAACAGCAATCACAACAAAAACGCATCAACTTTACCATACAATCAATGCACAGCAATGGAGGTGGCCTCCAGATAACGACGGCAACTCCCAGTGCAGTCAGCAATGGATTTCTGCCCTTTATAGCGAATGTGCCCGCGAAGGGAAACTCGGCGCCCAATACACAATTTCTAACACCTCAAGTGCAGGTCACACAAACCGCTGCGATGTCAACGGTGTCCAGTCGCAGTGAGGCGAGTGTCGAGGCAACGACGGAGGCCAAGATTAGCCGCATTTCCGTGCAACGTTGCCAGTCAGCAGCGACAGCTACAACTGGAACGGGATTGGGATCTGGTCCAGGAACGGGCACGGGAACGGGAGTTGCCATCAAAGAGAGCCCGCCGCCGACCAAGATCAATGAGACACTGCAACAGCTGCTGAGCGGCGGCAATGGGAATATTAAACTGGGAACTGCTTCCACAGGCGTTACCATAACCAAGCTAATGGCAAAAGATGCAACTGCAACAGCTGCCACGACTATGGAGCCCATTAGAATTGGCGCCAAACGCAAGGCGCCAGAAGTCGCCTCGGAAAAATCTTCGATTCGAGCACCGACAATTCTAAAGCAAACAGCTACCACAATATCCATTGGGAATCTGCCAATGCGTCAGGTGCGTCCATTGCCCGCCAAGTTGCAACAATTGGCAGCTGGACGCAAATCGTTGCCCAGTAAACAGCCCGGAGCGACTGCGCCAAGACCATCACTGCCGGCCAAGTTAGCAGGAACAGTGAGCAATGTGGCGACACCAGAGCAGCAGAAGATAACGACGGTGAATCCAAGTAAAACCAGATATGGCTTTCTGGTCGCCAAGGATCTGCCACGTTACCGGGTCAAGATGATGGACTCCAAGCTGATGGTCAAGATACCCGATGAGGGTGTGCTGGCGTTCAAGAGTTGTAACGCCGCCAGTTTCTATTTAAATCGGTGGGTTTGCGATACTATGAATATTTGAATTTATTTAACTAACATCACAGAGATTGTGTTTAATGCGCTACTCATCATATAATATTGTTACTTAATTCTATACATTTTTTCATTTTCATGGTTTAATTCCAGCTCCTTGACACGCGCTGGAAAGCACGCGTCATTTCTGCCAGGAGACTGGAAGTTTTTGCCCTTTGAGAATTATGATAAAAAGACAATCGAGCAACTGCAAAATTCAGCACCTAGCAAGCCATCAAAGAACCTAACGTCGGATCCAATGACAGCACCCATTGTAATCGAAGATTAAAACAAAAGTATTAGAAACCCAGTTTCTAGGCCACAACAACAAATACCCGCGCAACAGTTAAAATAGAATAACTCAGACATATTTAATATGTAGAACATTAAGTCCTTACTTTAATTAAGTACCATACATTATTTAAGCTCGTTAATTATAAAAAGTTCACTTTATTTTGAATTCTCAATTACTTGTTTTAATATTAACACAGCTGAGCAAGAGAGTGAGAGGGAGATAAGGAGTAACCGAGCGCGAGAGCACAAAAATAAACAAACAAAAGATTTCAATTCCAAATGTTGCGCTTCATTTCGCGAGCGAGCTCGTTTCCACTTTGTTCCAGTTCAGGTTCACAGCTGTTATGCGGCGAGACTGATAGCATGCGTTCGCGTGAAATTGACTCAGTAGGACGGACGCAAAGGTAAATAAGCGAATTATTGTGCGGCATTTATTGTTATTAATCAAAAGTACAAAAATCAAAAAATCTTTGATAAACAACCTGATAAGCAGTGTGCACATTAAAGCGGGCTAAAAACAACAGCGAACGTTGTAGGTAGCAAACAAAATTGGCAACAACGAGCCAAGGTCAGTCCATTAGAAATAGAAGTGAAAATACACGCGCACCAGTCTGTATATATATTTATATATACACATACATATTTTTAATAGTGGTGAGCTACTTTGGTTACCAGTGACCAGTGCATTGTATGAAACATAAATAGAATTATATTTATTAGACGCGTTGGTATTTTTTATGTAAATTATTATGTTAACGGCTACAACAAAAGGTGGTCGGTGACAAATTGACTAATGAAAGTTGTTCACATTCACATTTCTGTAAAATGCAATGTTAACCTATAGCATAACAAATCGAAGTCACAGTTTAAGTACAAATCGCGATGTTGCTTGCTCATCGCTATCGTGTACCGAAATACGCGGAACCGAATGCATGTGAGCGATATCTGTAAATATGTGATTGTCATAAAACAAAAGCGCAGCAAGTTCTCAGACGAAACTATTTGTGTATTTTCAGTTACTTAAGAGAGCCCACGCCAAGCATACGTCGTAGTAGATCTAGTTGCTAATCGAATAAAAATAACAATACAAATATGATCAACGACGAGTCCAGCGATCGAAAGGATGACAAAGTGGGCTACATCCACATACAGGACATTCCAGCGTTGAAATCAAAGCCACTGCAGAATACGGGATCCACAGGCTGTGGAGAAGATCATCAATGAATTCGTGTGTGGCGGACCCGAGCGAATGCAATTCGTATCGGATTTTGACTATACGATCACTAAACAACGAACGGAGGACAATGAAGCAGTGCTCTCAAGTTTTGGAATTTTCAATACGTGCAAATCTCTACCCTCGTACTACAAGGATGAGACGGATAAGCTGTTTCGCAAATATCGACCCATCGAAATTGATCCAAATATACCCATTCCGGAGAAGGTTGAGTTCATGATAGAATGGTGGACCAAATCGGCCGAATTGGCCAGTGGATTTGCATTTGATCAGACTGAAATAGATCAGACAGCAAGCAAATTTAAACGTGCGCTACGTGACCGAACTCAAGAGCTGTTTGCAACTCTGCTTCGCTTGGATATACCGGTGCTTGTCTTCTCCGCGGGTCTTGGTAACTCTGTCGTCTCAGTGCTGCAGCAAGCGAACATCATGCATCCCAATGTCAAGGTGGTGTCCAATTTTTTGCAGTACCGCGATGGTCTTCTCGATGGATTCCAGCAGCCGATGATACACACCTTCAACAAGAACGAAACGGTTCTCAATGGCAGTGAATATTATGAACTTGTTCACACACGTGATCACATCATTGTCATGGGTGATTCCTTGGGGGATGCAGACATGGCTAACGGTGTTCCAGCTTCATCGCATATTCTGAAGATTGGGTTTCTGTTTGATCACGTCGAGGCTAACATGGAAAAGTATATGAACACATTTGATATTGTGCTCGTGGATGATCAAACAATGGACGTACCACGAGCTCTTCTCGCTCTCATCGAGCAGCGTCATCAGTTACGCCATCCCCACGTTGCCAATGGAGCGCAAATTCAGCTCGGCTCTGCACTTTGAATTACCAAAGGTTTAGTTTCGTTGTACAGCGACTTAATTGGTAAACCAAAAAAAAAAAAACGGAAGCTATTAATTAGATGGTTTAGATTTAAAACCTCACTCATGTTTCATATTATTTATATATGTACATACTTACATATGATATTTTAATAAATTGACATATACATGATTAGAAACGCTTGAGCGTTAATTGTCAAAAAGTCGATAAGCTATATCTTATTTATTATAAATAGAAGAATTAGTCAAGGGAAAAGAAATAAATCAAAATCAAAAAATTGAAAAAAAAATAATTTGATAAAATCCAAATCAGAATTCTAAATCATAGATAACAATCACTAGGAAATTCAAATAACAAAAACCGTTCTGAGTAAAAATACGATAATTTTCTGAATATTTAAATTACTTGTAAAAATTTGTATTGTGATTCCAGAAAATTTTTATCAGTAGGGTATAGAGAGTTCGGTATAGCTCAAACTAAATCTAATTATTTACCTGTCGCAATGCTAATCAGTCACAATTTCCAGCTGTTATAGGTACGGAATCAGCTGATCTAATAAATTGCAGCTAAGTAAATAACAAAAAAAACTATGCAAATAAATGTAAGCAGTGTAATAAATATATATTTTCAATGCTAAAATAAACTGAAGATTGTGACGCTTTTTTATCAACAAAATATTATAATATATGCACATAACTTGGCGCACGAGCAATGTTTAGATGTATACAAGTAAAGATATAGATGCTAAACAATAACAAACAAGTAATAAAATGTATATATATGAATACGCGAGTAATAATATCTCTGAAGCAACAAAAATTAATATAAGCATTTTTTTTGCGTTAAAATAAATTAGAATTATGCCTGAAAGAATTGTGTTTTCTCACAAAAAAATACGCTATTTTAATTCGATTCACTCCCTTGTGCGCCTCCCTCTTCGCCTTTTCTTTCGCGCTGCAGCAAGCTCTGCAGAGCGTGCCAATCTAATACAAAATGTTGAATATACCCTTGGTAAAAATATATGGGAGTCTAGTCTGCGACATGATTTGGATTTGAATTCAAAAATTTCAATTTTAATTTGCAGATAATTTTTTGTTAAAATTTCCGTTAAACTGGAAAAATAGTGTGGCGGCCTTGTCTCCCAAAACACGGTGGCAACCACCAGACCACAGAAAAACTTTATAAAGTTGAGCAACACTGTATGCATAGTGCTCGACAGTTTCGAACAGCTGGCACTTTTGTCATTTTTTAGGTCATTGTGCAACACGGAGAAAATATACAAATCATTTCGTTTTTACGCAGCCAGAAAATTTAACGTAGACAAGTGAAAAGTGACTAATATATTGGACTAAACAAAACAAAAAGTCTGCAGGATCAGTTGCCGTCTGTTGCAAATAGCCATTACATGAACGCAGCGTCGTTTTCCATTTAAGAAACCAAATATAATTATGTGCTGAGTGAGTGGTGGGGGGCGATTGATCAGCTGGGGAAAAACACACAGCAACAACAACAAAAACAACAACAGAAGGCAGCAGTGGGAAGCAGAAACACAACAATTGCAGCGTCATGTTTGGCTTCGATGGCGAGTATCGGCGCAGACCGGTGCAAAGTCTTGGTGGCGCCTCGCATACCTGCGACCGGGACACGGCCATACGCAAAGCGGCCCTGGAACGCCAGAAACGGAACGAGCTGCGGCAGAAGGCGAACGGTGCCGTTGTGCTGCAATCATATGCCCGCTCCTTTATTCATCGCCAGAGACGTAAGCGGGCGGAGCGCGAGGCCTTTGATGCTTATCTGCATGCGCATCGGGATCGCGTAACTGAGGATGAGAGTTTGTGCTTCTTGCTGCGACGCCTTAGCTTCTTTTATAGCAGTCGCGAGGCGAAGGACAGCGAGCGACTGGTGAGTGTGTCAAATCTAAAGAGTCATTTAACATCTATAATTACATCGATTGCTTGTTTCATTTAGATTGAAATATGCCAGCAAATCTTGCGCAATCCGGCACGGCTCTTGCAGCACTCAGCTCATGATTCTGTGTGGATGCTGCGCGTCTGCAAGCTGTTAGATGCGTGTCTGCTGCAATTGACGCTTCCACAAAGTGCCCAGGCCATACCACTGCGTATGCTGGAGACCTTCACCACTGTATCAGCTGTGGAGCGTTATGTGGAGGACGAAACGCTGTTGTACAAGTATTTGGAGCGAGTGTTTGGCTTCCTCATTGCACGCAACTACTTCGTGCGATTGCGCCAGCTGCTCGATGACAAGTGTCCACCGCTGGACGGCGAGACATTGCATGCGCCCAGTCCGTTTGCTGATGCCCTACTCCAGCTGCTTTTGCGGCCACTGAGCGTTGCTCGACGCTCAGCTGCCGGCGAGCAATCGCAGCTCTTCTGTCGCAAATTCATTACCGAAATATTGGCTACGTCGCATACGGAACCAATTCGTTATTTTGTGTTGCCCTGTCTGGCTGAGTCAACGGAATTTCCCTTTGCATTGCTCATGCAGTCGCTTCACGTCTTGCTGGAATCAAGCATGGCAACGTCCGTGGCGGAATCAGCAGACACAGATGATGGCAAGCGAAATTCCCTGTTCTATGGCGTAATCCAATCGAACGAGGTCAAACAGTCCAAGGCACAGCCACGTGAAATGTTGTTTAGCTCGTTTTTGCTGAACTCGCTCCTAGTGCTCGATCGCAGGCAACTAGGTATGAGAAAACATCTGGAAGCGTAAATTAAAATCTAATCACTTGTGTCTTTGTAGCTACATTGGAGCAGAACAACTTGCTGATTGTCTATGTACGCGTTATTGCTCAAATGATGCCCAACATATTGCAGCTGCCCAAGTCGACGCTGCGGAACCATGCAATGCCCCATCGTCACACAGATTCCGATGACGACGACGAGACGGATGAGTCAGACGAAGAGGAGGAGGATCAGCCAACGTCACGCACTCTTGACTATGACATGGAACAGTCTTGTCGATCTGCCGGCGAGCTGAGCAACAAGGAGCGCAATTGCCTGTTGGAATCAATAGCCATATTAAACGAAACGCATCGTGTGGATTTCATCGTGCAGCAAATGGAGCCGCACATCGAGCACACTCAGTTAATTTATGCACTATGCGAGATTTGTCACAATCTAATGATATACAATAAGCATGCGGTCTACGAGTATAAGTAAGTTTTGAACGAATGCGGGCTCTATTTTTTATGTACCTAATCCTAAAATGCTTTTTCAGACTGCTCTACACTTTAGCATTCACACCGAAGTTTATACGTGCCGTGTGGTTTAAACTGGCCGCTGAGTCCACGCAATTGGGTTTCTCAGCGCCACTCACACTCATTTCGAAGGGTGTTGTGCGTAAGTATTCAACGAACACGCCCCACTAAAGACTAGCCTACTTATCGTTATTCCTTTCCAGCCAAGCAGCAGGGTGTGGATCGCACTATTCCTTTACTGGCCACATTTTGTATGCTCTTTGGTCGCCTGTTGCCCACGCTGCATGACGTTGAGTTTGTGGAGAAGAAGCTGTTGGTAACGCCCGTTCAGGCGGCCATACAACATGTCAGACTGATGCCGTTTTCAATTGCGGAAATTGTGCAAATGTCCAAGACACTGAAGGACATCAGCCTTGGCCTGGTCGAGCTTGCTTTTCGCAGTGTTCTTGGCCACACCGATGCCGACGACAAGAAGCTGCGTCACCAGAAACAAATTTGGGCCAACTTGCTGAATGTCGTTGTTTTTGTGCTTAATCAGATTCACACGCGAGATTTGCGACTGGGCTTTTGTCCGGAAGCTCATTGGACGGTCAGTCGTTTGGATTTGCCGCTGGACAGGCCTACGGATCTGCCATTGACACACAGCAGTCGAATGCGCGGCATTCGTCCATTTCAGCCCATACGCGACTTCACACGCGAGGACTTTGAGAACGGACCGCCCATGTCCACAAAACAGAAACGCTCCATAACTATTCTGCGTGAAATTCCCTTTGTGGTGGCATTCAACAAGCGTGTGAGCATCCTTCAGGGTCTGGTTGCTGCCAACAAGATGCGGGTTCAGGGGCATCAGCAAGCCTTTCTGCAGGGCCCCTCCATTATGTTGACTGTGCGACGTTCGCATCTCTACGAGGATGCTTATGATAAGCTGCGTCCGGAGAATGGTACTTCAATTTATCTGTAAATTTAGCTTTTTACTTATAATTTATTTCATAACTGCAGAACCGGATTTGCGACTCAAGTTTCGCATACAGTTTGTTTCTTCGCTGGGACTGGATGAGGCGGGCATTGATGGTGGCGGTGTTTTTCGAGAATTCCTTTCGGAGCTTATCAAAACGGCCTTTGATCCCAATCGGGGCTTCTTTATGTAATTTACCTTAACATTCTATTCACAATAAACACTTATTTAAATTTTCTTTTTTTAGGGTAACGACGGACAACAAATTGTATCCCAATCCTAATGTGGCTGATTTATTTGGGGACTTTGAGAAGCACTATTATTTCATTGGTCGTATTTTGGGTAAAGCAATATATGAGAATCTGTTGGTGGAGCTGCCGCTGGCGGAGTTCTTTTTAACCAAACTGGCTGGCAAATATTCGGATGTGGACATACATCAATTGGCTTCCCTGGATCCGGAACTGTATCGCAATCTCCTTTACCTCAAGGACTATACGGGAGATGTTAGTGAATTAAATTTAGATTTTACAGTCGCCAGCAGTTCGCTGGGCCAGACACAAATTGTCGAACTAAAGCCTCAAGGTCAGAGCACGCCGGTGACCAACTCAAATCGCATCGAATATCTGCAGCTGATAGCCAACTATAAGCTAAATGTACAGATAAAACGTCATTGTAAAGCCTTCCGCAAGGGACTGTCAAATGTCCTGCCCATTGAGTGGCTTTATATGTTCAGCAACAAAGAGCTTCAAATACTCATATCGGGCGCTGAAATACCCATTGATCTGGAGGATCTGAAGAAGCACTGCAAATATGGTGGCGAGTACACGCCGGAGCATCCCTCCATAATGGCATTTTGGAAGGCTGTAGAGGGTTTCGATGATCTTCAACGACGGCAACTGCTGAAGTTTGTCACTAGCTGTTCACGTCCTCCTCTATTGGGCTTTAAGGTAAATATCTTTAGACACATATATATATATTCTAATGAATAACTAATTAATTCATACAATTTGCTTTTAATTATAGGACTTGGATCCTCCTTTCTTCATACAGAATGCTGGGGATATGGAACGCCTGCCCACAGCCAGCACCTGTACGAATCTGCTAAAGCTGCCGCCCTTCAATAGCGTCGATCAAATGCGTGAAAAGTTGCTATATGCCATACAGTCCGGTGTGGGATTTGAACTTAGTTAAACTGTGCCCTTTAAAGTCGGCAAATACACACACATTTAAACCTACACACATCCAAGACACACTCAACACTCAACACCCACACACAGAGACATATCGAATGAATGCCAGAAAGCAACACATTGATTCGGACGCCCATCCCGCAGCAGGATTCGAAGGCTGGCCAGAAAGCAATTCCAGTTCATATAGAAATGTACATTATGATTAACGTAATTAATTGTCTAATGTAAAGTATGAAGCTTATGAGGTCTGTTTTCCAATTTTACTTTTTAGTTGATTTTTGTGTTTGTTTCGTATAACACAATAATAAATGTATAAAAAAAACAAATAAGAAAAGAAAGAAAATCAATCAAATTGATGTGGCAAAGTTACTTTTATAAATATGTGAGGACTTGAAATACTGCGGCCTAAAAGCAAAACTTTTAAATTTACGAGCTGCCCACACCACTTGAGCTGTCAGGTCATTCATGTGGCTATCTCAGGGTGTGTGTGTGTGCGGCTGTGTGTGTATGTGTGCAGGCTGCTATTTCCGTTTCATTGTAACACAAAGCACACGGAAGTGCACGCAGATACACACAAGAGCTGCAGCACAAACACTCAGAGGTGCAGGGCCAGTGTCCTGGCGAGTCCTTGAATTGATTTAACGTCGGCTTCTAGTTGAATTTATATTTGATTGCAAAATATTGTCGTTCGTTTTATTGATCAGCATTAATGCAGGAAATGAGAGCATCTTTCATCTCCTATAGAACTCTTATCTTATTTATTCAATAAAATTAAGATCTAATTATCATTAGCCTTTTCATTTCATAAAATTTAAAAACTAGCTTAAGTTATTTGTTACTTATTCTCCATTCGGTGGCCTCTTGGATGATGCGTTTGTAGATCCTCTGTGGTGCTGAGCCCGCATAGAGGAAGTCAATGTGGTTATAGCCGCGCACCTGGAAGAGTTGAATGCGACAGTTGCTCAGCTCACGGACCAAACGCTGCACATCCATCCGGCTGGACAATGCATCCCGATTTCCGTAGAAGAGCATCAGATTAAGGCGGATATTTTTCAACTGATAGCTCGGAGGTGTGGCCTGTCCATAGTGCTGAAGATTGAGTTGAGTTGAGTGGTAGTCATATTGCTGAAATTTACCTGCATAATAGAGGACATGAGATGTGACTGACAGGCTGCTTCCCCATCTGCCCCCTTTCAACATTCCCTTACCGCTGTTGATGAGCTGCCCGAAGTGCAGGAGCTGACCACGAGAGATGCCCGCTGGTGTCGTCTCCAGAATTCGTGGAAATATGTTCTGCAAAATGTGCAAATTTTCGAATGGATGATGAGACTCAAAAGCCAAGCTCAACATTTAAATTTACGAGTGGAGCTCGACACTTGACAGTCAGGTCATTTATGGTTTTATGGGTGTGTGTGTGTGTGTATGGGTGTATTTGGGTGTGTGTGTGGATGCTGATGCAGTTGCTCCAGCTTCTATCATTTCTTTCCCATTGTGTAGAAATTTGTAAACCTCTCTTTTCGTTCACTTGACTTAACAATGTCATTTTAATTGATTGCTAAATGATTAGACATTTTCTATTAGACGATTTAATGAAAGATACAAATATATATAATGAATTTTTATAAAATCTAAAGAATTACTTTAAATTGTCGTGACAGTTTTCGTAGCAACTCTTGTCTCACGTCCAGCAGCGAGATATATTTTTGTTGGCTTTTGTTTTGTTTTGATGCTTATTTGATTTTGCTCTCTGGATTCTTTTCAATTCGTTGCAACTTGTGGCAAATAGTTTTGTGTGTCGCTGCACAGCCGGCAGCTTGTTAGTATGTGCCACACAGTTCTTTAGTATTTTGTTTCTATTTATTTCTATTTCTATTTCTATTTTTCTTTTGTTTTTTCTTTTCTTTTGCTTTTATATTGCCTGAAATCATGCTTCACGCATTGCAGTTGCAAAGTGTGTTGAACTTTATGTGGCATGAATGAATGGAGGGGAATTCCCAGCTAAATATGCACAAATATTTATTTGCGCGGCCAGCGAGCACTACAAATAGGGTATGAGTAGGGGATTACAGGACGAAGGAGCCAAGAAGGGAATGGGATTTGTTTGCATTGTTTGTCAGTTGTCACAAAATATCGTCTACGCTCCGTTTGACTGCTGAAGGAGTCGTCGCCTTTTGCTATTTGCTTAGCAATTTTGGTGCCTCAACTGAGACTCCGTCTGAATCCGAGTCTTGTTTGTTGATTCTACGTTTTTTTTTCTCTCTTGCTTTCTCTACTTTATGGAAGCTATGAAGCTTCCAGAGATACAGCACGCGGTTTCACTTGGCTTTGTTGATTTGACTTTAACTTGGAAAGCGCTCAGCGTTTTATTCACGAATATAGTTAAAAAAGTTTCAGTTTTTATTGCTGCTTTGGCATTTCACTGACAACTTCTTAAATAAAACTAGATTGCGGATAAGTTTGGTAACTATTTCTATATCGCTTGGCGTCAACAATTTATTTTACTCACTTGGCTTTGTTAGTTACTTTAGTTGGGTTATCAAAACTAGTTGAGGTATGGACAAAAGTTATGACTGCACTACAAAAGGGGATTCAGCAACTATCTATTGCCTGTCAAACTTTCTCACCTGTGTGAAACAACTATCTTTAAATCCATACAAGCTGCTAGGTTTACAGTTTTCTTATTTCGACCCGGCCAAAGCCAATTGCCAAGGCCCTTAGCCTAATAACTAACAAGCACTTGGCGCCAAGCACTTCTGACCCTTTCCCGCCACACTTCACGCTACTCCACTTTT
The DNA here is from genome assembly GCA_035043635.1 of Drosophila rellima. NCBI lineage: Eukaryota > Metazoa > Arthropoda > Insecta > Diptera > Drosophilidae > Drosophila > Drosophila rellima. Next base: position 2,729,650 of record JAWNMV010000236.1, on the reverse strand, counting down.
CAATCCCTATTTCCCTTTGCCCTCTATAAGGCTAAGCCTTTTGAGCACGCGCCCCAAAACGCCGCACAGATAAGCCATAAAGTTTGGGCAAAAATAACACGAACGCGATTTATTTGCCATATTTCATGGCAAAACACACAAATTTAAATGTGCCGTATGCGAAAACAAAAAGTGTTTAAGGCAACCTGGCGTATACGTAATGTGTGTTGTACAGTCGGGTTCGTGGACAGCCAGTTTGCTAGTTGCCCCAACGGCTGGGCGAGCAAAAGTTTACCGCACCTTTTGGTGCACATTACAATAAAAAAAGTCGGAAGAGTCGGTGCAAGTCAACGAATAGGAAGTACCCTAACTCTACATTCTATTCTAACCAAAACAACCGTTGAAACTTTAATGAAAAATCGGAAATACGTAAAATAGTACTTTTTACCCTAATTTTAACACCTGGATTCGATTTAAACAAATAATTTAAATTTTAAAATTTTGGAAAGTTTTCGAAATTCGTAAAGGGGTAACTATGTAAAATTTCCGAGGAAAATATAATTTTTCAAAATCATTCAATTTTCCACATCAATTAATAATTAAATGGTCAATAAAACCTTTTTTTTAAAAATTGATCAAGATTTGACAAATCTATTCAAATTAAAAGTATACCATGTACTATATATCAAGGAAAATTTGGCAGTTTTTGGCTTAAATCTTAAAGAAAATAATCGAAATTTAGTCCACAAGTAATGTTGCAGCATAATTTTATCACCTGAAGTCGATTAAAAGACTAAAACAAAGATTTGAAATGTTTCAAAATTTTCGAAAACTGTAAAGAACAAATTTTAGAAAAAAATTTTTTTCTCAGAATCAAAAAATGAAAAGTTAAAGTACAGTTAATATTATGAAAAATAAGACATTTCTCATGGAAACCGTTCCAGCTTTTATAAAGTTGTGCTTGTTGAAAGTCCAAAGAGTTAACAATTCTCATATATAGATAATGTTTATATCTTTATAGTTTATATCTTTATCTTTAATATTTTTTAAAATTGTTTTGTAAAGCGAAATCTTACCGGTAGTTCAACGTAGCCGATATATAAAAATTTTGCGTAACCGTTAACCGAAAACCTAAATAACCGAACATAACCGAAACCATAACTGAAACCGATATTCGTTTCGGTTTGATATTCTGATATAAATGCACGTTCTGTATTAAATAAAACTAAATTTCTAAGGTGATTGAATTGTCACTATCGACGTGTTGCAAAATGCATGAGAAAGTTAAGTAACTTTGCAGAAGAGAACTGGCATAACAAACGTGCCACAATAGTTGGCACAACTGGCAGGAAGCTGGGCAGGCAGCTCGTTTACGCATTTAAATTCAAATAACTTTTATTACCAAAACTAAAGCCGGTCTCTTCAAAGTGTGTGTGTGTGTGTGTAGAGAGGAGATGGAGGAGTGAGTGTGAGTGTGGGTGGGAGTGAGAGTGTAGATGGCGCACTCCTGAGTGCAATAAAAACTTTTTGCATACAAGGAAACTTTGGGGCCCGCTTTGTTGGCTAAATTATGGCTGCATATATAATCGTACTCACACGATCCAGCGGATACTCGCTGAAGCCCACATAGAGCGATGTGATGAGGATGCACAACGCGTACGTGGGCAGGGCGGGACTGCAGAGCAGCTGGCCACCCACCTGGGTGATCGATGTGGCCGGCAGAAGTTCGTGCAGGCCCAGTTGATTCAGCAGCAGCTGCAATAATTGCAATCGGGTAAGTTCACCACGCACAACATGTGGTATACGCAGCATTAAGTATACGCACCATGACACCGCCACCAGGGTCACTAGCCAGCAATCGCAATGGCGGACTGCTCAAATGCTGCAAATAGGCAATTGGCGCCAGCAGCGAAACACTCGCGAATTTGGCATTGTAAGCGGGTCGCTGCGACAGCAGCACCAACAACACAGTCGTGCCCTGCGAATGGCCCACATAGTGGACTCTCCGGTGACCCGTCACGAGCAGCACGCGTTCCACAATGGCGGGCAGGTCATAGACGCCAATCTCGTGCCAGCTGAAGTCCCAGAAGGCCGCCTCGCTGGCGGAGAGTGTGCGATGACGTCGCGATTGAGTCGTGCCACGTGCATTCGGCAGCCAGACGTCAAAGCAACGCGCGTGCAACTGAAATGCCAAGGCGCCTGCGCGACCCGCTGCCACAAAATCGGCAGCCGAGCCGATTAATCCGTGCATCAGCACGAATGGCTGCAGCGGCGTGTGGCAGCTCTGATTGCGTGGCGGGGGAATCCGTTGCACTGTCAACTGATAACCATCGGCGGTTTGCACGCGATGCACTTGACACTCGGCCCCATGGCGCTGCACTATCTGGCAGATGGAATCGACGACAGCGACGCTGAGTCCAATTCCGCATATGAATAGATAAAAGATGCTCGCACGCATTTTTCATTTGTGATTTAAGACATGTTTTTTCTGTGCTTCCGACGCGACGAGCAACCGCTGACTGTAACTTGAATTTTGTGCGCTCGCTGGTTTTGTGTGCGTTCAATGTGTCGTATACGCAATGTAAACAGTATAAAAAATGACTGAGAGATAGAGCGACGGGTGTAAGAGCGAAGGAATGATTTAGTAGACAGCAGCACAGTCAAGGCCATAGAAATAGATAAAAATAGGAAAATATTTTTTTTTATTTGACAAAACTTTGATTAATCGTTTCCACAATTAGAAATTATTTGTTCCATTGCATATATTACTTATTCTTAAATTTGTTATATCTACCTGAAAATTTGTGACTTTTCTGAAGATAAATAACCAAATACTGGCATAAGAAGAATTTAAAAGAAATTTATATTTTAATATTTAATTCTTTTAAAAATGAATATACTCGTAATTAATCCAACACAATTTCTGAATTTTAAAATTGTAATCTTTGTATTTAAAATAATAACATTTTTGAACTGTGCGTTATGTACTTGAATTATGAACATCTTATTTTCGATATTTTAAAATTTTCCCACAGCTAAACTAAATTGATGTTTGTACTATTTATTATAGTAATAAAGTGACTATGTGGGAGAAGAATTGCCGTAACAAGTATGTTCTTCATTATTTGTATTTAATATTAAATTGTATATATTAATATGTATCTATTTGTGTGCTTGTTGCTGTATATACTCAATTGCACGGCCACTGCTAATGCTACTAAAAATAAAAAATACAGTCGAGCTGTGTTTGCTCGTCAACTGACAATTGATGATCAATTGTGTGGGTCTAGAAAAGGTGTTACAGCACGTAGCTAGTTGTAATGTGGGGTACTTGAAAAATTTATAAAAGTGGTCACTCTCATTTTAAGATATAATATATGTCATTTAACAAAGATAGGCGTATAACAAAATATTAAGTGATAAATCGAAACAGAAGTATTCGTTTTCTACTCCAAAAGCAGATTGCTTACTTTTTCCTTTGCCGTTAGGGTATCTGTTAGTCGCCAACCCGCTGAGTTTTAAAAATTTAACGTGTTTGTCCAACTTCTGTCATGCTCAAGTTGTTAGATTTATGCCAAGCGGTGTTGACGTGTTAATTGCTGAGCCAAATCGAACGGTTTAACATAAATAATGCTCTGCTTGGTGGATCGCTTGGTGGTTTGGACAACGAATTGGGTGGTGCTTAGCCGTTTGCGTCCTTGTTGCCCTAATTAACAATATTAATTTGCTGTAAAATTGTGTGTGCCACAGTTATGTTGTGGTTCAAACTGAGGTGTACTTACAACTTTTGACTGCATTATAAATGTCACACGTGGCATTAAGGATAGATATATAGTATAACTAATAAATGGTTACATACGCATATGTATACAGTACTTGTTGTTGTTGTATGTGACTGTACACACTTAACTGCCTATGTGATTTACAATTTGAATTGCGTCTACGTGTTGAAAATGCAATCGTGCTAATTAAAATGACCGCGATAGTGCGTGTGAAATTATTACACAGCGCCTCAATGTGACGTCAGTTTCAGATGGATTTTCGATGGGTTTCGTTTGGTCAACTATCAGCAGTGATAGTGTGGTTAGCTAGTTATGAGAATGGAAACTGCCAATAGACCAACTGACGTCATCAAGTTGTTGAGGTTGGCCACCGAATTGGACTCGATTAAACGCTGAGTATGCAACTATTTCGTGGCTTGAATGAACTTTCCATCAGATACATAAAATACATCTATGCAAATCAAACAGTGCTGGAAAATAATATAATATTTCAATTGAATAAAATTTAGATGCATTATCAAATTAGAGGCCATACAATGATAAAATTGACATTCCACAAGGAAATCGCTTAAAATTAGACAAACTTAAGAGAATTAAAAGTTTTTGAAAAAGTGTCAAGTGTATAGAATAATTGGATACTTTTGAATAAAAATTAAGTTTTCTAGCTTAAAATTAGTGCAGAATCAAATAAGATACAAAACAATGAAAAAATGTACACTCTGCAAGGAAATCGGATAAGTTTTGACAAAGCTATCGCATTTAAAAATTTTTGAAAATCGATTTAAATAACTCGAAACATTGTCAAAATATAATTGAATTCAAGCAATTCCACAAAAATCTAATTGGCGATTTATCAATGTAATTTTACATCACTAGATGAAGATAAGTAATGTAATTAATATAATTAAATAAATACATACATTTGTCTTACTCTTATTGTTAGTAATTGGCATAATTATCTAAGGCATTCATTGTTCTTCAGCTTATCTCTGCTTTATGATGCATCCATTTATTTATCTGGCCTGCGCACATAGAACGACTTAATTAAAAACGGAGTGCTCATTAAATTGAATGCAGCTTCTGAAGCAAAATGCCAGACAGACAGACAGACAATGAGATCGTTGCACCTGCTCCCGAGACAGAGACAAAGACACGGTCGAAGGGATGATGTTGCACTTGATGTGCAAAAGGCGGGGAGACCTGAAGGGGAAGGAGGACGTTGATGATGACATTATCTCATGCCCATTGAACGCAAATGTGGCGTTTTGTTGCACACCATAAACGATGAAGAAGTAGGGAAGAAGCAGAGAAAAGAAATAGTAGAAGACGGGTGCAACACCAACATCAACATCAACATCAAAAACAAAAACAGAAATAAAGAAACCAAATTTTAGTTGACATTTTTATTTTTTATTTTTGCCAGACATTCATTTTCCACGGAGTCAGAGAAAAGACCCCGCCCACCTGCCCGACGTGTTTTTCTTTTGTTCTGTCTATTTCATGAGCAACAACAACAACAACAACAACATCAACTATTGCTTATGCAATCGAAACTGCGGTCTTGTTCTCTTGGTAAAATGTTGTGAAGAACTAAGGCAAAACTAGAATTAGAAATAAATAATGGAAAATGAAAGAAATCAAAGTTGATAGTTCATAACTAATTTAAAAACAAATAAATAACTTAATATACTTAATTTGAACTCGAATTATACAATTTTATTTAAAACAATTTTAATTCGTGACTGAAAAAAGATTAAACTTAAATTAAGTTAAATTCAATCTGGGGGTATGCAAAAATTGTATTATTGATTCAGCATTTGTTGCAATGATTTCTTCAACTGATTTCAGTATATTTTGGATAGATTCTTGTAACCAGTAATGGTTAAGAATTTTACCAAAATATATTGAATCCTCCTCTCTAGTCACTTAGAGGGTGGTGCAAAGTTCAGTTCATTGACTTATTTGATGTCAAATTTTGTGAAGCATTAAGCCAGCATTCCTTTATTTCGGTTAACGAATTAAGTTAGCACGCTTGGGGCTCATTTAAATTGACTTAAATCGTGTGAACCCAGAGTTCCCCTTGGCCTGGCCATTAGTCACGCCCCCCTGACAGTGGCTCTATTTTCGTCTCAGTCTTTGGCTCAGTCTGGCAGCGTTTACGCCAAGTACTTAACAACTTTAATGAGCGACGGGCAAAAAACTGCCGAGCACCCAAAGTAGCCAACGCTCACTTAATACTAATGGCTGTCATTATCCTTTATCCTTTGGCTGTCGCTACAACTGTCAGTTAGTGCCTCTCTCTTTCAATGTTTTCGGCTTCTCTCTTCACTATCTATCGCACTGGCCGGCTGTTTATCTGGCCTTTTGTTTGCACGCACATTTATTAGGCAAACCAAAGCGCAATCCCGAAAGCCCCGCACGGCCAAAAAGAAAACCAACTTGGCCAAAAACAAAAAGAAAATGAAAGAAATGAAAGAGAGAAAAGAAACGAAGAAGCAGACAACAAAAAAATTAACTTAACTCAATTTAAAAAAGTTTTTTGTTTTTCACTTTATTGTCTGTTTGCTGTTTGTTGTTTGTTGTTGTTTGACAAAAAACGAATTAAGCCAGAAAGCAAAACTTTAAGTAGCTTTTGTGCGAGCGAAAGTATTAAAATCGTTTCTCGAATGGAACTGAATGAGACACGAGCTCCGTCGCAACACCCCCACCCCAAAAACCATCCCCAAAAGTCCCCCCAACCATCCAAGCTGGCACTACGGCCCGCTGCGTGCACAAAAGTAAGTGGCCAAAGGATTCCATGCGCCAAGTGTCCTTGAGTCATATTTACTTAACTTTGGCTCGAGGGCCTGCCAACATCCGGCCACGGCCCACTCCCCACGCCCCAATCCCCCTGTCCCACTCATTGCAAGACTCCGACTCTGGGTCCAGCTTGTTTTTGTGTTCACAATTTACGCAACATTTTTGATTTCCAGCTGGAAACATGAATTTTCACCAGTGCTCGCAAACCCTTGAGATGAGTAAAGCAAATTCTTTTAGCATTTCTAATACTATGAAATGGTTTGGTCAGTCACAAGTGGCTGCCATCGAGCTAAGAGCTCATTCAAAAGATCCAGAATCGAATGGATTATCCAATTTATTACTGAGCAGAGTGTATGCTATGATATTTGTTGGCCTTTTGTTTGCTAGGTTGAAAGTCAGACCAACTTCTCACAGATGCCATAATTGATCAGACTTTCAAGCGGAATGTCGTATTGAACATAGATTGCCCTCTAAATTCATTCATTGCATTCAAATTTGATCAAATTTCTTAAATACATGTTTTTTGGTCCCCCTTTGCTCTTTCTTCCTATGTCAAAATTAATATAAAACCATACTTTAAACTAGATTCTAAATCGCTTAATTTTTTTTTGAAATCATGCAAAAATTAACAACAATTTTGAATTGTAAGGTTGTCAAAGGCTGGACCAACTTCATACTTACACAACTTTGCTAAAATTGATCTGATTTCCAAGCGAAATGTCATTTTGAACATGATGTGCCTTCTAAATTTATTCTGCATTCAAATTGTATAAAGTTCTTGAAAAAGATTTTGTGCCTCTAGATATCGATTTTAATGATAAGAGTCCTTGTTAATTAGGGTGCCTTTTTCAAAGCTCAAAATTTTCAACATTCAATCCTCAAAATAAACTTAATTTATAGGTATATTTAACTACTAGAAGAAATATTGAGAGTGTTTCAAACAAAGTTAAGTAGTTATTTGAATTAATCCTTTAATCGTTTGCTTTCTTTCACTACAAATAAAGATTGTTTTTCCAACGAAATTAAATTCTAGAAATAAAGTAATTCTATAATTGTTAAATTTTCATCAACCATTTAATTTCAACCGCAATCGACACGTTGTGCGCTGCTGATTGCTCTTAATCTTTCAGCTAAGTTGGCATCGTGTGGCACTGCTTAAGGCGCATGCAGCTGCTTGCACAATTTGCCACAAAATCAGAGTAAGATCTAACCTTTCAAGTGGGGCAAGCCATTAAGTTTTATCTCTGAGCGAGATTCGTGCTGCAGTCCAACCTGCGTTTGCTCGGCAAAGACACGCATCCTGACAGCTCAGCAAGGATTGCCCACCTGGTTGCACCCGCATCCACACGGAGCCAACAGCAACACCAACACCAGCACCAACACCAACAACAAGGTGAACGTGAGCAGCAACACCGGCGGCATAAATCGCGCCATGAGTTTCAACTTTCAACAAAGATGTAAGCCAAGTTAATTGCTTTTTGTTGCCTTGCTACCTTTTTTCGCTGCAATGTCAACAATGAAACTAACGGCTTCTGTTGCTCTTCTTCGCTTATTGTTGCCGTTGCTGTTGTTGCTGCTGTGCCGGTTGCTGCTATTTGAGCAGCTCTTCACAAAGAACAACTTGGCAACAGCAACGGTAAAAGCGTTTAGCCGGGGGAAGTGCGCGCAGCCATTTTGTTGCCAGCTCTTGAAAGGCTCTTGAAAAGTCGTTGCCTAACCTTAGGCGCAGTCCAAGAGCTCAGTCAGCACTCGTTCTCTCTCCCTCTCGCTCTGCTCTCGTCCTTCTTTCAGTTTAGTTTTAGTCTAAGTATTCTGTTTCAGTGTCAGCATCTTGGCTGCTGTCCAAGAGTAACAGCTCCACGCCCCCACTCGTTATTAATGATTAAAATCGGCAACGGGCGACGACTTTGGCTTCAATCAATTTACAATTCATGGCGCCCATTTCTTACTCCCCTTTTGCCTCCTTCGCCTCCTCGACTCCTTTCGAGTGGCGCCCAAGCAAAAAGTCGCTAGAAATCAGTCAACTGTGAATATTGCAAAATGAGCTTCCGCCTTCGCATACACTTCCGGCAGCAATTTCCGTTTCCTCATTACCTTTTTTATACCCTGCAAAGTGCTTATAAATTGTTTTATCAAGATTTGGCGAATTCATAATGTCGAACTACAGCTTAACGATAAGCCATAAGAGAATAAAGTTGTTAAAATATTTTCAAAAGCAATATGTATAAAATGATATGACAAAATGGTTGTGATGTAATAAAATCGAGTTAAATATTCAATACGGATTTTTGAATATGCTTCATACAAATATAATATGAAGAAGGAACATCAATAAATAGTAAATAATAATAATATTAAATAAAATAATAATAATAAATATATATTACATATATAAGTGGACTTCACAAAAATCAATATGTCGATGTATTGACGTGTCTACCTCACTGAAAAATGGTCAACGGTCTTAGCCGTGTAGGGTATCTCGGAGTCTAGCAGTCACTCAATTGTCTCGCTCTTATATACTTCTTTCAGTCTGCTTGGGAGCAGGCCATTTTGGGGGCGTGTGTGAGGTTACGAGCACGCCTTCATATGACAATTTATTATGCTTCCTGCTTGGATTTAAACTGCTCGACAATTATTACACAATGACGAGGACAACAACAACGGGACATCGGGACATTGGGACAACGGTGACATCATTGCCGTCTCGTGAATGCGAATTCGACAATTTATATTTTGTGCCAGGGGCAGAGAAAATGCGGCAAAGGGAATCCCCAGAATTAATGATGGCAAATTTGCAAAGTTCACAAATTTCTTATTAGTTGTGACGTTGGAACTCGACTCACTCCCAGGCCTCATATTTCATTTCAGGCAGTTAGTTTGGGAACTGCCGTTGCGGCGCTTTCTGCGGTTTCAAGTTTTCGCACTTTGGCCTCCAGCTTCAGTTTCCAGTTTCACATCCAGCTCCATCGTCAGCGTCAAAATTTTCCAAGCGCTCTAATTTGAATTTTAATTGAGGTCTCTTTGTGGTTTTTTAATGCTTTTCAGCATTTTTTTTTCTTATAATTGTTGTTCGTTGTTGTTTTTGGTCGGATGGTTGCTTTGAAAATTAACAATAATTATAAATAATTATTATGCTGTTCAGGTTTTAGTCCTACGTGACTGGGACTCTTCTGATGGTGTCGATTTTTATAGCCCCCTCGACTGAGCTTTGTTTACCTAACAAATTACTTGAATTACCTTAAAATATGTAAAATTTTATATTACATATTTTCCAAGAAGCATTCTCTTAAAGGCTTTTCCTTTTCAGTAAAAAGGTTTTAGAAATCAATAAATATAATGAAATCCGTTCTTTTCAGGCGATAGTTTAAATATTCAATCAGAAATTTATGAAAATTTCATCAGCTCAGATAGTTACCAGTCGTTTAAATTATTAACTGTGCTGACATATTTCTACTTTCATTTTATAAATAAATAACTAAAATTATTTTATTAGTAGCAATTTTTTTTTGGAAATGCTTTGCATGGGAATCTAGCAGTTATTATTGCCATTTTCGCTGTGTAGAACAAAATCAATGGGAAAATCTTTTATATTTTATGCATTTCACATGTTATATAAAAAATTGACGCGTAAATCGTTTTGCATGTGAAAAGCTCATCACGGAAAATGAATAAAAATCATATAAAGTTTTCAAATGCTGTGGAAAAAAATGCAATGTCCCCCGGCGCAAGCCTTTAATTTACACTGCAACTCTGAAAAGCCAGCCAGAGAGTCAGGAGAGGCAATTGTAAATAAAAGGAAGGGGTATGTAAATGTGTATGCATTTATATATGTATGTATGTGACAGCCAAATTGTGCCATATATCTAGTCGGACATATCGTGCGCATATGTATATCGCATGAAGTATTGCTGTAAATATAAATTTAATTGCGCAAAAAACGTGAAACAAATAAATCAAACAAAAATTACGAGAGCGAAAAAAATATAAATAAATATAATTTCAGTTTGCAATTGCAATTGCAAGTTTTCGCGATTGGAGATATAATTATTAAAAGCGGCCCGCTCCCCATTGAAAATGTAAATTGAATTGTAAAAGTTTGCTTTGGGTCGGGTTTTGCCTTTTTGGCTTCAAGCGAGCACAATTGTTAGCTTGAACAATGAAATGAATCAAACTGCTGTAATATGGTATCAATTTGATGAGATATATTTTTTTTAAAGAAATAGGTAGAAAATGTGTATAAGCCAGCAGGATTCCTTTAATTAATATGAAATCAGTATTTATGCCATAACTTGAATGAAAATATGTACATATATAAAAACGATGGTCTTATAATTTTGATCTAAAAATATTTTTATTTAATCTCAAATTATATATGTACATAGTTTACAAATAAATTTGAAACGAATATTATTTCTTTTTGTAGTAAACATCAATCGAATTTTAATTAAATTCAAGCCAAAAATAAATATTTATTCGAGTTTTTTGGGAAATGGATTTTTCCTGGAAAACGAATATATCTGAGAAATGTTTTAATCTTAATGTAAAACTATTACTTACATTAGTTGATTACAACCCATGCTAGTGACAAAGTCTTCGTTGTACTTTGTCTAAATTGATTTCTGTGAATTTAAATAGAAAATGCAATACTAAAAATGACTCTTTATTTTTTTGTTCTTTCCTTTGCTTTATTTTTTTTTGTTTTCTTACATTTTTCTTTGCATTTGCTACTTTGCAGCGGGCCAAAACTACGAGTACTTTGGTGAACTTTTCATTTGCTTAATCACTCGCTTTTAGAGGACAAGTTTTTAATTAAATATTTGCTCACGTTTATTTGATTTGCGAGTTATTATGTAGCAATCGTTTTAATGGAATCGTTTGCATTCGAATTTTAATTTGTATTTGCATTAATTTTTGATTTCAGCCAATTGCGTGACACAATTTCATTTAATTGCATCAAATTTTCATCTGCGTTATTATTTTAATCCAAGCTTAATTTAATGAATTAATTTTAATTTGAAGCCCTTTACATGGCTCACATTTGCTGTTGCTTTTGTTGTTGTTGTTTGTATTTTTCTGGGTCTGCTTAAAAATTTAATTAGTAATTTATTTATTATTACCGTTTACCATTTACAATTTACCGTTTGCTACAAAAAAGCTCATTGCGTGTTCGGTATGCATTAGTTTTTTCTATTGGCATACCCTTTTGTAGAGGGTATATTGATTTTTGCGTAAGACTTATAGCACGTGAACAGTCGAATACATGATCAGGATTGATTTATTTATAGAGTCATGCTCTTCTTTCTGTTACAATGTTCTGTTGTGCAATCTGCAAGGATACTCATTTGTGTTTTCTTTTGATTTTCCCCTAAGCTAAGCGCTGATAAATATGCTACATACAGAGACACATTCATCTAAGCACATAAAAAAAAACAACAATCATATTAATATGTATGTAGGTTTGTGTGTGTGTGGGTGAGAGTTTGAATGTGTATGATTATTTATTTAAAATAAAATTTGTAGTTAGTTTCAGAATTAAAAATGCCTTTGGACTATCAATTTGGACTTTGGAACTGCACAAATTGTTGTGTTTGGCATTATTAATAATTATATATCTTTGATTTGTTTTTTTTTTGTTAATTATAATGTGACAGGTACCTGATACTTAAATATCAATTTCGGGGAGTTGATGAGAGAGCAAATGAAAAATACGGCCTTGTAAAAGATTCGAAGAAAAATATGTTTAGTTTTAATTTTTTCTTTTTCTCTTCTTTGTCTTCTTGTCTTTTTGTCTTCCTCTATGCTTTCGCCTGCGTGTAAAAGCGCCTAAAAGCGAGCTATGCACTACTGCAAAAATGTTAGTGATTGATTTCTAGTTTTGTATACATAGTAATTTATATATATGTATATATAAATCTGTATATATTTATAAATACATCGATACAAGTATGGCAAAAACTTTAAGTTCACTTCAAGCCTACACACACATAAATAGTATATATATATATATATTATATAGTTTAGCTTTAGTTTATTTATTTTAGCTCTAACTTGTAAATATTTATTCGCTTTGATTTGCACATTAACATCTATAACTTAGCTTAAGTGTAGTTTTGGTTTCCCTTACTTAATTAGCTTTGGTTTAAGTTTTCATTTCTTTTGTTTTATATTTTTATTTTTACGTTTTTTTATTTCTTTTTTAACACTTAGGGTTTTGGCAATTGGAGCTTCGGCCTTGTTGCCGCATGGGCGCCATTTGTTGCGCCGAACGACTCCAATTATTGGACGAATTGTTGATATACTTTGCGGTTTATGCTCAAAAAGTGAGAGAGAGTGTTTGTGTGTGTGAGATGAGAGAGTTTTGGTGAGTTTTCTTTTGTCTAGTTGTAGATTAGAGCGTAGCATGGAATGGAGAGCAACTGCATCAGCATCAGTCTTAATATAACGAAAAATGTATATTGGAAATTGTACAACTTTCAGAATTTAATAAACACATTTTAAGGTGAATTGAGTCAAAAATTATGCGAAAAATATAAAATTAAAATTATAATAACGTAACGAAATATGTAAAATATGTGACCTTAATGCGATGTGATGCCATAATTAATTGATGCTGATGCGCATTGATGCCGTTTAATGAAAACAACAACAACTTTAACATTTGCTTGTTGAGCTGCGCATATTTTAAGCTTAAAGGCAATACGTTTGCAAACATGGCCGTTTAAGTAGCAGAGAAACAACCATACATACACACACACACACAGACGCACACACATTCATACAAACATACACACGCCACTTGGCACACAATCACATGCTCCGACAAGCACAAGTTTCAATTTGTTGCACTTTTTAAGCATTAAGTAGCTGCCCAAGCATCAGGACTTAAGTGTGTGCGTGTGTGTGTGTGGGAGTATGCGTGTAAATGTATGTGTGTGTGTATTGGCCAGCAAAGCGGTTTAGTTGCATTTTAGCTTTTAACAGCTACTAGTTTTTGTTTGTTGCACTTATTTGTTTTTGGAATTTTGATACCCTTGCAGTTGGCCTTAATACATTTTTTATCCAGTCTGTATATAGATAAAAATAATTTTAAAATATCTACATACTTAAGTATATTTGATATGACTGGTATAAATTTAATAAAAAAAAACAGTTTACTTGAAAACGTTCAATTAAATAAAAAATTGTTAATTTGTTTTTAGCCAACTGTTGTTCAATTTGAATTTGTTTGCAAGGGTATTGAATCTTCGACAGCCCGAAGTTTTTATTTTGGTCTTGTTTTAATTTTATTTTGATTTTGTGTTTTTTTTTCTATTCATTTTGTTTTTGTTTGTTTTCTATTTAGTTTAGTTCGGTTTCGTAGTTTAAACAACATTGAAAGCACACGAATTAAGCACGTCTAGAGCATTTAGTTAAAATTACAAATTACGCACTAATACACACATAGAAATGTTTAACAAAAATTAAAGTAGAGTTGGAAAGTTTCAGCATTACACAATTTGATTCGAACAATTTTGATTTAATTGGGTGCGCTGTAAAGTATGCTACAGTTTCTTTCCATTATTGACTTTTAACTCCTGTGGAACGCGTATCACGTGGCCAGAAGAGCGCTGCTGCAAATTGTTGCAAATTGCACTACTTAAGGGCTATATATATATACTCAGCTGACACTCCTTAGTAAGTTAGTAAGCATATGTACGTACTAAGTGGTATATTGTGGCATATGGTAAGAGTATCCAGGGATCACAGAGCTGCCTACTTATGTGTTGCTGAGATTGGACGGCGGCGGCCATTGCCGCTTGATGACAGCAAAGTGAGTCATTTGAAAGGTGTTTGTCAGCTGGCAGCGACGCTCGACGAATCCGGTGAGGCAGTAGCCCATGTTGTAGTCCTCCATCGAGATGTTCGATGTCAGATACAGTTTAAACTCATCATTGTAAGCCTGTAACTGTGATTTTGATTTTGACTTTGACTGTGCTCTGTTGTTGCTGCCATCTCTTGATGCTCCTCCATCTCGCACTCCTTGGGGCGTTGCTGTAGCTGCTGCTGGTGCTGGTGCTGGTGTTGTTGTTGCTGCCGTTATTGGCGGCCTGCGAAAGTGTCCGGCAATCAGTAGCGAGCCCTGCTGCTCCATGGGCAACATCCTGGCCTTGGTCGCCTGCCGTTGCGTCCCAGCGCATTCGACAATGCGACAGCGATTCGGCTGCCACCAGCAGGGCGTGATGGTCCAGTAGCTGGAGGAGGCGGTCCGCGCCCAGCCCTCCTCTGGATACAGCAATATCTGTGGGGACGAAAGCAAAGCAGAGCAAAAAGAGAGAAACGGTTCAGATTTTTACCAGGGCCAATTGCAAATTGGTTTTGTGTGTCGCTGCTGTCGCACTTTAATTGAAAATCGTAATTAAAAACTGCAAACTGCTTCAGATTTGCATTCACACACTGCAGCCATTCATTGACAAAGCTCGCTCCTCTCCTTCTAACTTGAATGGAGATACTTTCGAGTGTCGTCTCTCCCATTAATTAAATGTTATTAAAAAAAATAATACAAATTTACTTGCTGCTAGCACTTTTATGAGCAGAAAAAGCTCAATTGATGCTGCAACTAATTGCTTTCGATTCGGAATTCAATTGCTAATAAAGTTTCATTATTACTTGCAGCTATTTCTAATATTCCTCTTGATTTTTGCAGTACTCTTGAATCCTTTATTTCAACTAGCTTTATATCTTAATTATAGAGTTAACGTATACTCATTGAAATTATTATACATTTCATCGATTTGTTTTTGTTCGTTTTTCGTACTTTTGCTCTATTTGTTTGCACCGCAAATGTTGCTTGTTATTGTTGCTGTGGTCACTGCCATGTGGCGTGTGGCATATGCCGGTTTTATCAACGGCAGCCTATAAATAATATGCGCTAGTTAGTTTATCATGAAGTCCCTGCGATTTTGCGTGCGGTTTGCTGTGGCCTCGCCAAGAATTTTATTATTAAATAATTTATTTATTATGATTACTTTGTTTTGACTCTGCGCATAACAGGGCGTATGCTTAATATGCCGTTTCAGCTGCATAGTCGTCGCTAATCAAACACTGCATTAAATGCACAATGGATGATTTTAAAAGAGAGAGAAAGAGAAAGAAGCAGAGAAAATCTGTGGAATTCAAAAGAAAATAAATATTTCAACGGAATTGAAATAAAGCAGCACATCGTGAAAGAGAAATGAAAACTTGAGCTCCAGGCTGAAGCTGCCACTGGTGGCCATTGGTGGCCACTGGCCACTGGGGCCGCAGCAGCTGCTTTTGAAATTGAAGTGGCTGCAGTTGCAAGCTGCAAAGTGGCAACTCAATGTTGGCTACTGGCTACCAACTACTGTCTACCGGCTACCAGATAACGTTAGCTGACTGGCTTCAGGCGTTCTGGCTTTAAAATAAAATGCTTATGTGGCTTTTCTCTCCTACTCTTCTTTTGCAGTGCGGCATAAAACGCAGTCGTGCAGGTAAATTGTTTAAAATTAATGCGCCGCAGACAACGCTTAAAAATGCATACATTATATCGTTTTTTATTTGCTCTTAACGCATTCAACAGCAGCAACAGCAACAGCAACAACAACAACAATGCGTTTGCAGCTGCCACAGCCACGGCACATTAATCCCGAATGAAAACCCACTTGACTATTAATGAAAATTAAACGATTTTCGAGTGGCCGCAATTGAGAGGCTACAAAAACTGATGCGTTTCGTGGCAGGAGCAGTTGGGGTCCCAGATTGGTCTCAGTGGTTGTAAATACTCATTAATAGATAATCATTGTAATTTTTAAAAAGTTGTTCAACTATATGGTGTAAGGATTGAACCTCAACAAAATGAAATGCATGAATGAAATGAAATTTTGTATACTTAAAGCTTTTAAATATAATTTGTAAAATTTTGTAATATTTGTATTATTTGTGATTTTTTTATCATATCACTGATCTGATCTGAAATAATAATAGTATATATGTTTTATTTTAATTTGAATATATTTCTTATTATTTAATTTTTATTAATCTACAGTTGATTTCATCGTTTCTATTGAAATATTGAAAGTAGCCTTCAGTGTGTGTTTATTATCAGTTTTTGCATATTTGTTGGCCTTTGCCAAAGCTGCACAATTAACTCCAACTAATTAGTGACCACAAAATGTAGCAGTTAGTCACATAATTAGCGATCTGGCCAACTTCAATTGCATTGCTGCTGTTGTTGTAGTTGTAATTGTAAGGCAATAACATTTGTTGAATTAAAGCCGAAAATGCCAGAACCACAGTTGCTGCTGGCCAATAACTAGCTATGTGGGATTGCAGCTGGCTGTGTGCATGTTTGGGCCATCAATCGCCCCAGTCAGATTGGCACACACACATCTATACACATATATGTATAGGGGGTAGCTGTGGCAGGACACGTGCTGCATATATGTCAACTTGCCCCACATGGCAATTGCTGCGCTAGAATTGTGCGCTCGTGTTTGAAAATTATCAGAAAAAAAAAAAATAGAAAGAAGATGAGTGGCAAAGGAGATGGAACAGGGGCAGCACCTTAATAAGCTGCCAAAATGCTGCAGCTGGCTAAGGGCTTTTGGACCTGCTTTGGGTTCAGGTTCGGGTCATGTCCGCGCTGCTGTTGGCGACCAGCCATTGCATTATTCAAAGTTGCCAAAGTGCATGCTGCGAAATTGAAAATGCAACGCAACAAATCGCTTGCCACTATCAAGGGTCATAAAATCCCACACACACACACACACACATACACACAGACACACACACAAACACGTACGCGCTGGAAAATCACTTCCGCTTTGGGCTGCAAACTGCAGCGTTGGCAATTTCATAGACGTTGGTGGCATCAGGTGGCATTGTCGATGGCAAAATCGAAAACGTGAACGTTGTGAATGTGGTTCATGACTGCAATTGTGAAAGGGACTGTAGTATTGGCTGCCTTGAGGCGTCCATAATCGATTTCTGCTGCTGCTGCACGCAATTGTTTGTTGACTTTGGTTTTTTATTGCGTGGCATTTTATTGCCACAGCACAGCGAGTAAATAACCTTCATTCTGTTCTCTGCTTTTTTTCTTTAGCCAATTGCGTTGCCAGAGCTCAGCTGAGCTAACTTTGTCTATTAATTTGCTTAATGAGTTCATTGACAAATATTGAACGGTTACATTGCCTTAACAAATAAGTACCGAGTAACTCTCGACCAACTTTTTGCCAACCAGGCGAAATGGCGAAAACTTTTCCCATTTTCATTTCGACGGGCGCTGACATTAATTAATTAAGTGCTGCCGCAGATATTTCAACACTTTAACAGTCACTCGGTTTGTCAGTTGGCTATTACTTAGTCAAATTTGTTTCTGACTGAGTGAGTATCTTTATATATATATATATATGTATATGTGTGTGTGTGTGTGTGTGTCGGGCACTTCAAGTTAATTACTTGCCCTCATAAGTATGCTACACTGCGCAGCTAAATCCAGCGTAAGCTCGAAAATCAAAGCTTCAACACGATTGTCTAAGCACTTGAGGCCCAGGGCCTGCTGTTGCCCACACAAAAACACTTGCCAACAGACGTCCCGCATCCGCCTCAGTTTCCTACTCACTCCATCCCTTTCTCCTCCACCGTTTGCTATGAAATTCATTTCTTTGGCTTATTATACCCTAGAATGCTGTCTGCATTCTAATTAAACAAAAAGCAGGACAGCTGTACGATAATGTTATTGAATCTAAGTCATAGAATGTAATGAAAAGCAAAAGCGACTTCCGAGTAAAATAAATTCCAGATTCCGGAATAAAATTAATGCCAAATGGCGTCAAAATTTCGGTAATTTCGTGTTTTCTTAAATATTTTAATTAATCACCAATTATTCTAGACTTTTTTGCATATTAATTTCAAACTAATGACTTTGGCTTCGCATTAAATTTTAATTGAACAAGTGTTAAGTCTTAAATTGTAATTTACATGCTAAAATCTGAAATTTTAAGTTAGGTAATAAAAGGGTATCTGAAATTCGAATACTCGCTTTTGTGTAGCCTTTTGTTGCGGCTTTTTATTTGATTGGAGCCTTTCGTAACTTGACTTTGAGTTTTTCTCTTCGTTCTTACGTGTTTCCGAGTATTTCATGCAAGTGCTCAAAAGGAATTGAAGTTTTCTATTTTCTATTTTCGTCTCGTAAACTGTAAATGAGTTTCAGCTGGCAGTAAACTTATCTTTGGCTTTGTTCTCAATTGGCATAGCCATTCGTATTTATTTATGCGCCTCACGCGCTTCACTCTCTATGAATAGAGGAGCGGGGACTAGCCATTCTGGATGCTGTATCCCTTAACCTGGACCAAGGACCATGGAACATGGACTGTGGACCGTGGACCGTGGACCGTGGAGCAGCATTCAAATTGGCCTGCAGCTGGCAGGGCGGAAAAGTTTTAATAAGTTGCTCATTAGCAAAAGAAAATGAGGCAGCCGAAACAAAATAATTTACACGGCCAACATCCGTTGCAATTAAACTCGAAGGCAACTAAAAATTTGCAGGCTTAGAAAGTGCAGAGGATTCTACGTACTATCCCTTTTTTTGGTGGCCTCGACCAGCTGGGGACCATTCCGGCGGCAGGCCAAGTTTACGGCGTGCTGTAAATGTAGATGTCAACGGATGTTAAGAAAGCGCCGGCAAAAGATGCTTCGGCCTCAAAAGTTTGCCGCGAGTATTTTCTAAATTTAATGAGTTGTATTACGGCAAACTATTTCCTCGCACCCAACACTCCCCTTCGCCCCCTTCCATCTACACCCAACCCCCTTGCATCTTGAGGCCGTCGCAACTTGGGCGTCGTGTTGTTAAGCGCAACTTTATATGGCAAACTTTTCATGTGTCTCGGATGCTGCCCCTTTGCACAGTTCCTCCTCCAACTGCGGCATTGCCTGTAATGCAGAAATTAAAGTTCTTTGCCAAAGTACAAGCGCCGTCAAAAGTTTTCGCACTACTCGCAGTTGACATGCGGAGGCACACAGGATATGCGTAGCTACAAATTTGATATGTTAGACAAGCGCTGCGGCGACAGCAGCTGCACAGTGGGCATTGTATGCCATAATAGTAGATAAATAGTTGACATTAACGCGAGAATTGTGAAAGTTAAAAAGCTGACTCTGAATCCTCTCTAGACTGGCAATAAAGTAGGTACACTTTAAAAAAAAGCCCCGTTTCTAAAATCAAGCAAATTCTTCTTAATTTATTCAACTTTAAAATAAGACTGGCACAGTGGGAAAAGTTTTCCATAATAGTTGATAGATAGTTCCAATTAAACAAGAATTGAGAAAATTAATTAGATGAAAGCATATAGTTAAATTATAATAATTGTTATATAGTTAAATAAATTTGAATTTAAATAAAATAAAAATGACCCGTTTCTTAAGAAATTTATTTATTATTTATTTAAATTAAGACAACATTAACAACAAAAATAGAACTAAGTTGTTATACAATCAATATATTTTCTTTGTTTTATTTTAGTTTTATTTTTTTCGGTGTGTAGCCTAAGAAGAGCTGATATAGAAATCATTTCATGATGCCTTAAAAGCCAAAAATAAAATCCGATTAGACTGAGAAGGTGCTACTATAACAGGTTTCACTGCGAAATTGGGGTCTAAATTGATCCTCCCGCCTTTCTTCTCCTCCTGTCGAGTATCAACACATTTTACACTATTATCTTGGATGAAATGCCATACAATGCTTATCCAGTGTAACGCTTGTATATTTATGTCCGTACTCTGAGTGGTACAACGTACATATCTTTTCTTGTTGGGTTGCCGTGTGTAAAAGATTAAGCACATTTATGTGACAGAGCTGAAGATGAGAACGTAGACGATGTGCCACGCATGTGCCACCATTTTAAAGTAGCGTTAATGAAATTTGAGTTGCGACACATATATATACACATAAAGGAGTGTGTGTGTCTGTGTGTGTGTATGTGAGTGTATAGAAGCCGAAAGTTGAGAATGGAGCCACATTGCACTAAAATGCCAGACAGGATAAGCTGGGAGCAACAAAACTTTATAGGGCAGATCCCTGGCTCAGCAGATAGCTGTTTAGACAAGTTGAAAGTTATAGTTTCAGTAAGCAGGACTCGTTAAAATGCTAAAACGTAAGAGTTATGCCCCGAGTCAAGGAAATTGAGATACAACTGCGAGTACTAAGAGTTGACTTAAATATACTTAGCTTAAGTTGCGAGTTCTTCAAGATGAAGCTTAAATTCTCATTAGCAGCCACAAGTTGTAGCTGTGCTTTGCACAATACTCGTAGTGTTCAGTGTATTGAATAGTCCCAGTCACGATTCGACTCGATTCGATTCACACATATTCTGACAAAGGCAAAATCCCCAACCGGCAACTCAACTCAAAAGTTGGCGGCTTTTGTAACTTATGCCAAGTCAATGCCAAGTTAACCCCCAGCGTATTGCAAAATAGCTCATCAATAACCCATTTGGCGATACGCTAGGCCCATGAAAAGGCTGAGCAAAAGGACGAGTCGAGGCGGTAAGGGGAAGGGCGGGGCAGGATCTGACCTGACCTCCATTGGGAGCAGCCGCCAAACCGGATGGAGTTGGATAGCTTAGCAAATGCACAGCATTACAAGTACAAATACAAATGCGACTGTGAATGTGAATAAGGATACCGAAAAGGATACCTACATCCGGCTGAGTGTTATGCGTGAATTCACATTCATTCAGCCCGTGCATTCATACTTTAATAGTGCTGGGAATTGAAGGAGTTGCGCATAAATCAGTCACGGAAATGAAAATGCCAAGCGTCTGCTTATAAATTTTCGCAAGCAATCAGCGACTCGGCTCCTTGTTTCAATTATTGTTAATGACAGCTCAACTCAGCCCGTGTATTCTTTATTTTTTCCCTGCCATTTAAAGCGTCGAATTTAGCAACGTCAGAGCACATGCAACATGTTAAGCAGCCCAAATGAAATGAAAATTTAATAAAATAAAAATATACGACTACGTCCAAAGCAACCCAAGCGCAAATATGTCGAGCAGAGCTGCAGAGGGGTGGCCAGAGGGGGCAGAGGGGGCAGAGGCAAAGTCGAAGACGTTTGCTTAAATGAAGATGTATGCCAACCGGGCGTATGAGTAATATGCGCAAATATGCGCATAAAATAAAGCAACTTGTAGCAATTTCCCTTCCTGCCAAGCATGCCCGTCCCTCTCTCTCACTCACTGTCTTGCTCTCTGTCTCTCTTTCATCCAGCTGACTGCCTCTTGCCACTTTGGCGGCGTTGCCTTCTTGTGTTTAATTTAGCCAGCCATAAACGTAATGCGGCGCCTGAAGTACGGGCTCCCCGAATTTATATGGCGCCACATAAAATCCTGGCTTGCCCCCTGTTTCCTCGTCCCGCTCTCGTATTTCATTGCCAAACAGAGCCTAACATAAAATCATTTTATTCGAGACTACTTTAAAGGCAGCAGATTGTTTAATATAGCAAGCCAGCACTGTGGAAACTCTCTCGACTGACACTCTCGACACTGACAGTTTAATTGAATTTTCCAAAGAATAGAATATTGAATATTGAGAGGACTCTTGGTGCACTGCATGTAAAAAAAAACTATTAATACTATAACATATTCTTTACAATTTAATTACTATGTTCTATTACACAAATTATTTCAATATCATAAGGCTTTTATTAAAATAACCATTTTGAAGTATTTGTTTATTTGATTTTTTAATTTATAGTACATTTTGAATAATTACTCAAATTTCATTCCATATTCAATTTTCCTAAGAATTTAATAATATATTTAACTAGACTGTATAATTGATTTCAGTATATAATAGGGGTTTTAATTATTGATTTTAAATTTGTAATTAAATAACAAAATCGGATTTAATAGCTTTAAAAATATATTTTTAAAGTAAATTAATAAGTTTTACAACTTTTTTGAATTCCCATGAAATTTGATTTGCTATTTAAATTATAATATTATAGACAATTTAAATTGGAATATTTTGCAACTTGAATTGTATTTTAATAGGCTTATTTAGATTGCTTTCAGTGAGAGTGTGTGCATTTTCTTTGAAGATGTAGCAACCCCTACTTCTATTCTATTCTAAGTATTCTATTCTTTGCCCCTTAGAGATTTTCAATTGTAGTCAACTTCGTGCCCCATTGTGTCTCATATATCAAAGCCATGGCATTGAAGGCACCGAAGGCCCCTGTATAATGTCGCCATTCCGCGAATCCGTTGGCTGCCATCACGTTAACCTATCTGCGATACCATCCATCAAATATCAAGCGTTCCTGCTGGTGATGGAGATGAGGATGGGGATGGGGATGGGAATGGAGTTGGGTATGACGTGCTCGGTATTCGAGTATGCTGGTCGGATGACTCCGGGTGCCTTCTGTCAAGCCGTCAAATTTGCAAAGCCTGCCATTTCCCTTTGGCATTTGCATATACGTATACATATGTACATATGTATTTACAATATATTGTGGCCTGGCTCAAGTTTGTTCAAGTGTATCAAGACATTTTAAAGCTGCCACTTTTACGAGTATGTGATATATAAAATGTAAGTTATTTGGTTGTCTAGTTCATTGAATTAGCCAAACACACACACACACACACACGTATACAAAATAAATTGAATTAAATTGATGCGCTAGGAAATTGAGAAGCTTTTCTTGTGCTTTGCTTTGCTTGTTTGGCAGCAGCCGAAAAGGAAATTGCTTTTAATTTTGGCACAAAATCTCTTTTTAATTTTACTTTTCTCTCTTTTGGCAAAAGACAAAATGGGATCGGGTCCAGACAAATCTTGTTTGCCATCAAAATCCAGGCCAGCACATGTGCCATCGAAACTGCCACAAGCTCACACTTACACACACACACACACACACACACACACACACACACACACAAACATGGAGAGCTAATCAAGCGGCAGCTGTGCGCCATCAAATTGTTGTCTCTGCCACAGCAGTTGCAACATCAAAAAACACCAAAAACTATGGCGCCAGTTACAGTCAGTTACAATTTTGGCATCGAGCTATTCAAGTTAGCCAAATTCGGAATAGATGCTGCAATAATTAACTGCATTAGTGACAGTGACAGCGACAGGCAGTTGCAGGCACTGTTGATGCGACAGTCTACGAGTCGAGTCCTTGGGACCAGCCTTGGGTTTCTCCTGCCTCTTCCTCTTCTTCTTATGCTCTTGCCAGCAGCTTAACTTGGCATTAACGCAATTTGTCACAGCAGCCGACGGCGCAGGCGGCGCTGCAAGAAAAGCCTCTCGGCAGTGGTCAGAGGGAGAGACAGAGACAGAGGGAAAGACAAAGCTAGAGGGAAATACAGAGGTAGCGACATAGACAGAGGTGCACAGAAAAAAAATCCAGGATTCCGGGATAAAAGTAATCCGATGCTGTGTCTCAAGTTCGGTAATCGCAGATTTTCTTAGACCAAGTACGAAATACTTGATTCAAGTACGATTTTTCGAGGCTCTTTTTATGATTTATTCTTTTTTTTATGTTATGTATTAGGCTATTTTGATTATTTTAATGCTGTTTGGTTGCCATTTCATCAGCAAATTGTATTAAATTTACAATGATTTCTTGCATTTTGGATTGATTTTTTTTCTGTGTAGAGACATTCTTTTCCATGTTTTATATATAACGCTGTATATTGTCTAGCAACAAGAACAGCAGCAACCATGGCACATTGAGCCGACAGGTGAAGTGAAATTGTGTTGGTACACTCACACACCCTCCAACACCCCCTCACACCCCCCTCTGCTACAGCTGCACACACACACAACATTTATTTTGAATGCGAACAGCATGAAAATTAAAAAATTCCACAACATTGACAGCTAACAACATTTTAGTTTTGCGTTCCAACCGAACTTCCCCTTAAACACCAGGCATGAAAACTAACACAAAAAGGTTAAGTGAAGTGTTGGCACAAGGATGAGGAATGCGAAAAAAGGTGTTGTGGTTACTCTACTTGGTGACTTAACGGCGCCTGCACTTTGCACCCAAAAACTCAGCATGGAAGTCTTTTTTTTGGCTTTGACTGGGC
Organism: Drosophila rellima; assembly: GCA_035043635.1. Lineage (NCBI taxonomy): Eukaryota > Metazoa > Arthropoda > Insecta > Diptera > Drosophilidae > Drosophila > Drosophila rellima. Next base: position 2,705,007 of record JAWNMV010000236.1, on the reverse strand, counting down.
GAGTGCGTTCTGTCGGTTAAACAGCAGCTGCAGGTGCAAGTGAAAGGTGCTTTTGGCCAGCTACTCGTAATCCCTTAGGGCTGCGAAAGGATCCCGAGCACTGAGGGAAATGTACTTGCCAAGCTGCGTTTGGAAATACAGTTGCCACTAAACCACACAGTCATTTTGTGATAGTAAGTAATGCTTTGGTTGCACAAACGAGTCAATTTTAATTCGCATTGGAATTGTTGATGAATAAACTAATGAAAATATTCTTATAGCACTTTTAAGTCTATAACCTATAACAATTTTATTGTATTTATCAGTTTATTAATTTTATATTTAGTCTTAACTTTAATTAAATAAATTTTAATTTTATTTATAGATTTCACTAATAAGGAAACTAGATTAGATTTTGTTAGTTTTATCTCTTGAATATTTTTGAATATAGTTGAATTTAAAAATAATATAATCTGGTTATAGACCAATTTTTGCAATAATTTCTTGAATCCTTTGTGTGCACTTATTGACCAATTTCATAGCTCGTTGCATTTTTGGAGTAAGCTTTTTTTGTGCTGAATTTCACTTTGAAATATTAAATTTATCTCAGTTAATAAGATGCCGGGGCATTATCGTTGCCACAATCGTGGAACTTGCCACTCAGCAGTTTAGTGGTCGCAATCTATTTAAGATTTTGCCAGCGCCACAAACTAAAATTACGCATACGCCTTGTGGGCTGCGTTGGGTTTTCGGGCCCAAGTAAATCGCCTTAGCTGCTTTGCTGGCTTTTAAGCCCTAATAAACTAGCTGAAATGCATAGTTAAGCCGTTGTGCAGTCGGCTGCAGACGATGGCGATGGTGAAGGCAACCAGCGACAGCCACGCCCACCAGCTGTCAGCTGTAGGCGTGACTTAAACTTTGTCTGGCATTTAAATCAGTGCCATGGTGTATAAATCTAAAAGTGCTGCTTACTTATCGGCGTCTCTTGGCTTTAAGCCTGGCCACGCAGAAAGACGAGCGGACAGAGGAGCAGGCAGAAAGACGATGAGCCAGTGTTGGTAAACGGACTCAGTAGCTGCCATTTTGACTGCTTCTATCTCATTCACTGGCTGGTGCTGCTTCCTTCTACTGATTCTGCTGCTGTTGCTGCTTCTTGCTACAAATCATGATAATAAATTCCAATTTTATTTAGTCAGTGAGGCGGCAAAGCACCCTTGTCATCGTCAACGCTTGGTATCTGCGCGGGGTCATCGGGGTCGGGGAGAAGGCCCAAAAAAATAAAAAAATCAAAATGGCAAACGCTTCATCTGGTTCTGGCCAAAAAGGGCTCACTGACTCGCAGTCCTTTGCTTCAACTACTTGGATTAACGGTTCATTTTTATGACTTTTTATTTTATATCTATATGCTGTGTATTCAGAGAAGTTTCAGTCGTGTCCTCTTTTGTTTGCCCCAACAAGGCATTCAAATAAATTTGCTCTTCAATTGAGTTCTTTTTTTTGTCGCCGGCGCCTGTTTAACTTTTGCCGGGTATAATCAGGTCTGATTGTAATGAATGGAAACAGTTAGGCCAATCACGTAGAAAGCAGCTCGTCAGACCGCAAACACTGGATATGGATCCTGGACCCCTTTAATCCCCATTCTGCCTATCTCTACCAGTTGTCGGTCCTGTTGCTGTCCAGGATTGCGGTTGTCTGAGCAGCGGCGGCCCAACACACATTAGTCGTGCGCTTCAAATGTTGCAGGACTCACGCGGCGTGCAACAGCCACACACACACAATCTCACATGCTGAGGGATTTTAAGCGAGCTACAGGACATGTGACAGCCAACAGTTTGCCGCTACTCCTATTTCAACTCCTGCCTCTGCTGTCTTCCGTCTCCACTGTCTCTTCATTGCCTGTTGGCAATTACAACGTTGCAATCTTGTCGCCATTTTTTTCCTCCTTTTTTACATATGACGGAAATGAATAATTTAACGCGCTGCTCGCTTTGAAAATACCCGAACCTGGGTATATTTATAAAAATTCTTTGCCATTATTTAAGCAATACTGTATTATAAGAAAATGAATCAAAGAATTGGTATAACATTTTAACCAAAAATCTTACAATTTTCAGCTTGAAAATATATACTCCATTAATATATTTTACTTTCCGCTTTCAGAAAATGTTTCATATTTCTGTAAACTTAAAGTATTCTCTTAAATAGAAAATTCAAGTTATTGTTACAACTTCGAGAAGATTTAAATAATTTTAATATATACTTAAGAAAGATAATCAAATATATATTGTAATTGACTGAGCTGAGTAACTGCTTTATTAAAATATAAAATTTATAGTCCTTTGCTTAAAATTAATTGAAATATAAAGATGAAACAGAAAAAAGGATTATATGCTTTTGAATTTTAAAAACTTATAACAATTGCAGTCATTTAAAATGAATAAACAATAAATTATTGTAAAGCTAAAATGGAAGTTATCTACAAGTCAGGCAGATCCCAAGATATATTGCTAGAGCGGGTGTAACAATGCTTGCATACAGCGATGCCCAGCGACTTATGCACACATATACATATATGTAGATATGTACATATATACATATATACTGTAGCTGACAGAGAAAGACAGGCAGACGGACAGATGGCCCAGTCACTTCCGCTTGCAAGCGAGGCTGTCCATTTTATAATACCCTTTTTTGTTTGAGCTCTCACGGCTTTTGTTGCCGGGGCAGTTGCTTGATTTGCATTTGCATTTGAGCTTGTGTCCGGGAACTGGCAGCCAACATTCAACGTCCAACAACAACAGCAGCAACGAGAACAACAACAACAGTAGTAACATCAACAACATCAACCAGCTATAGCATAATTATGGGCGATGAAAGGGAAAAAGGACTTTGGGCCAAGTCTAGTCTGTTATGCATGTGCTGGGTCACTAATGTTGGCACATGATGATTTCTTTGAAGCGCAAACTTGGCAAAGCGAATGTTTAGCAATCAGAGACAGAAATAGAGACGCAGACAGAGACGGAGACAGAGACAGAGGAAGAGAGTGAGCGAGCGAGGGCAAACAGGAAGTGCCTCTGACACTGATAAACTGAAAGAAATGAAGCCTTTAAGCTGCTTTGTCCAAACTTTACGATAGTTTGGCTTGTTTACTTGGTAATGGGCACTTTGTGCACAAAGTGCAAACAATTAAAAACAAGTGCGCTTTATAAAGCAAATACGAACAAGTAGCAAAAGAGCAAAGAACTCTTATCAATAGAAATTATAAAGAAAATTCATTTTTTTTTTAAACTGACAGATCGAAAATAATTTCTATTACATTTCCATTACATGACTTCATTAGAAAGTGAAAAAAAAACATATTTCCTTTATAAAAAGTCCGGATTACTCTAATTTAAAAAAAAAAAACATATTTTAGCTATTTAGTCCAATTTGCTGCATTTCTTTTGTTCAACATTATTTTCTGTTGCTCCGAAAATTAAATTCATTTGCAATCAAGTCTGTGCCGGCACACAGTATTCCTTCCATCATCGTCCTGATGCCAATTTGGCTTTCCATCTTTTGGACTAACTGCATTTCACGGCTGCCTTCCAATGAGCTCAGTTGATGACATAAAGGTAATGACATTAGAGAGCCTTTTTGAAGGTACAACACATAACCGCCCTCAATTTCCGTAATGCAATATAATCCAAAGCATTTCGTTGGGGGGTTGGTTTTTTCGGTGGTTGCAAAACGGTTTGGTTACCCCCTTTTGAGTTAAAACAAACATTTTGCTTGGCTCAGCTCGATAGCTTCATTATAAAATCGATGAGCGGTGCGAGGTGTAAATTAAACTCTGACTGGGGGAGTCCAACAAGGATATTGTTCTCGCATATTGTTTCAGCAGCTAAGGGTCTGGTTACCAGAGACAATGAAACTTATGTACAGAATCTGATCAGGTTGTTTTCGAAGAAAATGAAATCTTTAAGCGATTCTTGCTTAGAGTTCTTTTCTTTATTCCTTAAAGCTTTAAACTATATCAATCAGATCGTAAGCTCAAATCTTAATTAGATTAAGTAAGTTTCGATAATCTTTTTGTGTTTCACTATATTGAATATTAACAGTCTTAAACCCACTTAAAGCCCTTTTAAAGCTCTTTTAACCTCTACAATACCTTAATCTAATTGTGAGACGATTTGAAACAAGTACTCGAATGGCCTTTTCTCTGTTGTTTTTCGAGAATATCTTGATTCTCGAACCCCTTGGCACTGACTAAGTGCGACTCTGTCTGGATTGCCAGTTAATGTTCTTCGACGTGGGCCAGCATTCAAATTCTTTTCGTTTTCCTCCTCGTCTTTTCGTGCAACACTTTTGCAGCAGATGCTGCAGGATTCGGTTGGTCAGTGCAAAATAGACTGAAATTGATGATGTCACTTGATAGGGCGAATGAGTTTTTCATTTTTCACTTTTCACATTTCACATGGCAAAGTGCAGAGACAGAGATGGACCAGAGACTGTGGGAGAGAGTCGAGAGTCAGCTTGGAGCTTGGAGTGCCTGCTCCACGTTCATGTTGTTTAACAAATTCATCCTGTTGCTTGCGCTTCAGTGCGTGCCTAGTGCCTGCAGGACACGACAGCCAGCACATTGCATTGTATCCTGCAGCACACTATTGTATGGACACACACACACACATATATGTGTTTACATAAGCGATTTTGGGGCCGGCCATTGTTGTGCATCGACCTGTTTGATTGGCTTGCTTTTTGCACGTTTTTAATTAGTAGTCGGCTCCAAGGAAAGTAGAGTGCGGCATTCAGAGTGCAGCATGTAGCATGTAGCATGTAGCATGTGGCATGTGGCAGCGTTGCCTTTAAGTTGCCAGCGCATTAAACAAAACGAAATATTTCATATGCGCAGTGCGACTCAGGCCACAATGCTAAATGATTTATATGCAAAGTACTATGACTATGAGTATGAGCTTGAATATGAGTATTATGAGCATGAGTTTGAGTATGTGTGGCGCCACATGTCTGTCTGTGTGTGTGTGTGTGTGTGTGAGTGTGTGTGTGCTTGTGAGCACCTTGGCAGGCGCCGCAAACAAAAGGCCAACAATCGACTCAATTCCACACGACTCGTTACAGCAACAGCAACAAATTTTCCAAATTTTCTAACAATAGCGCACATACACACACTCACATATATCGTACAACACATACATATACATACAAATTTATGTAAAGTGAAATCACTTGTGTATTGGTTGTGCTATTCGCGCTGCTGGCAATCGGTGGTTCAACCTCTAAACCACTTTTGAAAGTTCTTTCAGCGGAGTTATGGATTTAATTAAAAACTATAAATTTAATTCTAATGAGAACTAAAAGTTGTGAGCTTTAATAAACGTAAAATCAAATGAAGTTTGAAGGGGATTCACGCTTTTAACTTAAGCAAAATATACGTGATATATCGAATTGAATACAAATACATTTCTAGCAATCTTAATTAATTTTTATTAAATATTATTTTACATTCTCTGGCTCCATTGAAAGTGGGCAAAAATGGGTATATTGGTTTTGTGAAATGTATGTAACAGGCAGAAGAAGGCGTGGCAGATCCCATAAAGTATATATATTCTTGATCAGAATCAACAGCCGAGTCAATTTAGACATGTCCGTCTGTCTGTTCGTCTGTCCGTCAGAGTCTATAAGAGCTAGACACTTCAAACTTGATATGTAGGTTCCTAGATACCTGCCACAGATCAAGTTTGTTTTTAAATGTGAATCGGACTACTATATCGTATAGCTGTCATAGGAAACAAAAGCCAAACACTCAGTTTTAGTATGTAAAACTTGTTTGCTGTTTGGGAAACAGTCTTATACATATATCCTGATCCCATTTGGTTCAAGTCGAACTACTATATCATATAGAACTGAGACTTGAATCATTCTCAAAAATACAATTTCAGCTGCTGTTGCTTTAAATTCGTTTATTTCCGGTTTTGTAAATGAGCTTAAGGATTTGAAATTTGTATCAACATTTGCTCAAGCGTAAATCTTATTTCTCACATTTCGCTTGTCATTCCATAAGAACTCACAGATACAGATACATACATACATACATACGTTAAAGCGTTATATACTCGGCTATGTACTGTTGGGATTACAGCGCTGTTCGTACAGTTTGTAGCACTCACCTTATTGGAATTACCATTGAATTTCAATAGCTTCTTGCAGGATTTACCGCGACTCTCAAAATAGATTTCCTGCGGCGTGCGTCGACGTCGCTGCGCTGCCGGTTGTGTCAGAGTCGTCAGTGTCTTACGTTGCATGAATAGCGGTTCGCTATGGCTGCATTCAGTGCCTGCCACCGACTGTGTCGCCTTGTGTCGACTCACGCAGAACAGGCGACTCAAGATGCCACAACAGCCGTTCGCCGAAGGCGATGATGTTGTTGTCGTTTGAGAATCTCTTGTTGCTGTTGTTGTTGCTGTTGTTGTCGCTGCTGCTGTTGTTGTGTCTGTTGTTGCATTGTTGTTGGCACAACAGCGGGCGGATATGGTCATTAAGTTGGCATTGTGCCGTGTCTGGCGATTGACATCCATTTCCATGGTACGCAACAAAAAACTGTTGCCTACTTTTGTGCGCGCCGACTTGACTTCTGCAATTTTTTTTGTGTTTGTCTTCTCTTTTTTGTGTCTTATTGTTGACTCTTATTGCCGTTGTTGTTGCTGCTGCTTAAGCACAGCTACGACAATTCCGCTTGCTGTTAACTTTCTCTTTCTGTTATTTTATTTTTTATTTTTTTGTTTTATGCAAATTGTCAGCCGGAAGTTGCTGTTAGCTTCCCTGTTTATATTTTTGTTGTATATATTTTTTTCTCTCAACTTTTTTTATTGCCACTGAAAATAGCAACGCGCCGTGGCAGGTGGTTCAATGTCGCTGTTTATGGCCGTTGCTGCTGCTGCTGGTTGTTAAAGACACAACAACTTGGCGCCCTCACACGCACACACACAGACACACACACACATACAAATACATGAACACACTCGCACTCGCAGTACACAACACACAACAAATTGCAGACACTGTGCAGCCGCGACGCTTTCGAGCCGAGGGCAGCAAGCCAACTGATAGCAGTGACTGTTTGTGTTCTGCTGCCTCTGCCAGTGTCACAGCGTTGCCAGATCAGGCGGTGGCGTTCTGCGCATGCCTGGCCCAAACAGTGAGTGCCAAAAGCATGCGACTGCACGGCTGCTTGTGAATGAAGCAAAGAATTTTGCCTGTTTACGTTAGTTGTTACACTGCTGCTTCGTTTGTAGCGGAAGGAGGGGTTGAAGAGAGACAGGGGCAGGGGAGGTGAAGGAGAAGAGGAAATTGCTGTGATGAGAGGGCGACAGGTCAAAGTTGTAGCGCATTTTGCTTTATGTGTGTAATTGTTTGGCGGCAGTCGAGCGGCGCCTCTTACTATGCAGCACTTTTTAGAAATACCCTGTAATGTTAGCTGTAGATGGAGGGTTTTTGTTTGTTTTGTTTGAAATTATTAATTAGAATAAATTAATTTTAAATTGAATTAAATAAAGAATGGTTATCATAGTAATATTAAGTAATATTTTGTTATTCTTTATTCATTTGAATTTGAACACCTTTAATTTTTAGAACTTTAAATTAAAATTAATAATTAATAAAATAATTTACATTTGAATTGAATTAAATAAAAAATGGTTATCATAGTAATATTAAGTAATAATTTTGTATTGTTTGTTAGTTTTAATTTACAGACCTTAATATTTAAAACTTTAAGCTCAAATAATTAATTAGAATAAATTATAAAATAAATTAGATTTAAATTGAATTGAATACAAAATGAATTTCATAGTAATATTAACTAATAATTTAATTTTCTTTGTTCATTTTAATTTGTAGACTTTTAATTAGCTGTTTATTTTAAAAGCAGGGTATTATTGAGTCGCGTGCTTTTTGTTTCCATTTTTGTTGCAGTGCTCTCGTGGCAGATTACCAACTAAAGTGATGAGAAGGCACACATTTCATCAGTATTGAGTGTGTGTTTGTGATGCTATGTGTGTGTGTGTGTGTGTGTGTGTGTGTGTGTGTGTGTGTGTGTGTGTGCTTGTGTCTGTCTGCTCTGTACGTAATTTCAATGTTTCAACGTAATCTTTGATTTGATTATGTTGTTGAGCTGCCTCCTAGGGGTGCACAAAACGTGCCGGGATGTCCTACTATCTCTCTCCATCTCTCTCTCTCTCTCTCTCTCTGTATCTAACTCTCTGGGGTGTGTGTGAGTGTTTGTGTCTCGGCCACTTCCGGCTGGAGCTATAAACGGATTATAAAGTAATTTAATGCTTTTTGTTGTCTGCCCGACAAGATAGTCGCCAAGTGCCAGTTCCCACTGCATGTGCGGAGCATTGGCAATAAAAACTTTTAATGTTTGTTTTCGGGGCATATCATATCACATTAGATCGCATCACGCATACGCACTGTTGTGCCCTCTAACATGCCTGGCCCATTTAATGAGTTCCAGCTCGAGTTCGAGTTTGGCGGTTCCCGTTAGTTATCCATCCGTCCTTTCGTCTCCGTCCATTCGTCTCGCCAACAATTTTTGTACGTAATTAATGTCAGACAGCTTGGCAGCATCGGCAGCTGTGCGTGTGTGAGTGTGCGTATGTGTGTGTGTGTGTGTGGTTAGTTGGTCATTTTGGCAACATGTTTATCTGCCTCAATGCACATATACATATGTGTATATATATACACTCGCATGTTTATGTCCAGCCCACACAAACACACACAAACGCACATTCAGCTAGATTGTCACATTAATTTTGTACGTTAAGCTGTCAACGTGGCCAACAACATTTTTGTATCTTATTCGTTTCGACCTTTTTTTTTCTTTTCACGCACGTTTCTCTATGCCTGTCGATTGCTTTGGCCAAAATATCTTGGCCATTATTCTTGCTTTCATCTCGGGTCCAGCTTCGATAAGTGCGTCTTAGTTTATCTTTATACGTAGGCTTTACTTTAGTGTTGCTCCATGTTGCTGTTTGCCAAATAAATACGTTTGATACTGTGGCACGCACATTATATTGATGGCCTCTGTCTTTGCCACCTTACACCATGCCACACTTGCCACAGGAGCAGCATCAGCATCGGTTCGTGGTGTTAAATTGATTGAAGTGCAGAGCATTTAAGATTACTGCAATGCATAACAGAGATAACATAATTTAGCAGAGAGAATTTAGCTAAATATCTCAAATTATTCCGACCAAATTTTATTCACTAATTATTTGAGAATGTGTCAGTTGAAATTTAATGGAATTCATTGCCAAATTAATACAATTGTGTGCAACATATTTGTCTGCTAATTATTGCTAACTGGAAATATTCCAATAATTGCGAATATATACTGTATTTATCTTCTTGAATGTGGAGAGTATCGAATAGAGTTTGGAAATCTAAATTGAGTTGTAAATTTTCCATGTATTTTTACATTTTGATTTGCAACTCAAATATTAACCACTTTACCAAATTCAACATCATTTTAAGAAGCATAATTTAAACTTACATTAACATTGCCTAATGTCAAGCTAAGGGAAAATTGCATTAAATTTAATATATCTTAATTTTTATAAATTTCTTATACATTTAAAGGATTTCAATTTTCAAATATGTATTCTTTGGAAATAATAAAAAGTAATAATTGCATTTTTCGATAATTAATTGGAAAATGAAATGTGTTGCACAGGAATGAGAATTGATTTCTGTATGTGTTAATGTTGGATTATAGCGTTTCTATAGCAATATCTGCACACAAGTAATCCTTAAAAACACTCAATTTGTTAACTAACTTTTAGGTACGCTATGATTTTATCTCATGAGGCAATCAAGCACATACGAGTACCCGTACTTATTCGTATATACACACACACTCGAATGCTCGTATGAGTGCAAATACAATTTTGAAACTCGCTTCAAACACGTTGCCGAGGACTCAACTTTATCAGGCTCCATTCGCTCCCCGTTCTCTGTCCCTTTCCACAATCAGTCTCAATTACGCAGCATTTTTGTATGTGTCGAACGCTGTTAGCAATGAAAACTGTGCAACTGTAGCCGAAACTGAAAAGTTCCATTGCATTTCACCAAAAAACAGAAGAGAAAAAAAATAAGCACACAAAAAAATTGAAACTGTTGCCTAATTGCAAAAATGCTGCCGGGCAAACACACACACACACACACACACACACACACAAATGTATACATATATATACACACACACACAGAGTCCAACTTTGGTGTAGCCGAAGCACTCTGAAAAAGAAAAGTACGCTAAAAGCTTAAACAAAACCTCAATACGGCCGTTGGGCAGTGCTCAGTATGAGGACAGAGGGGGCAGCAGAAACCTGGAAGAGGATTGGAAGGTAGGAGGGGGAGGGAATACTGCCCCACAAGAGGTCGTTAGAAACTATTGAGGCGGCAAATGGCAAACGGAAAAGTTTGTGGCGCAGGCGCAGCAACAGGACGAGCTCAAGCTGCCAACGGCAATGGAAGCGCGACAACGGCAACAACGGCAACAACGACAACAACGACAACAACGACAACAACGACAACAACGACAATGACAACAAGAACAACAAGTTCATGTAAATGACTATTTTATGTTGCAATCACGTGCTGCTTTCTCTGCTTTCTTTCTATACTGTACTGTACTTATTTTTGAATGGTTTTTTTGTTTCATATGCAGTGAAATTTTATGATTATTGCAAACCGACAAAAAGTTTGGTTGGCAGCACAAAGTTTTTGCCTCATGCACTTGGCTAAATGTCGCGCTTTGATGCCTTCGTTAAAGGCTGCTGGGAGCTGTCAGTTTAGTCCTGGATCAGGATGCGTGTTGGCACTTTGCATGCACTTGGGATGACGACATCCCAATGAAATTTATGCAAATGCACGGAATTTGTATGAAAATTGTTTTATTTCATAGAGCACACACACACACACACACATGTACAATTACTCATACTCACGCACACACATATATCTCAACACACACTCACTTAGTGCACGCGCGTGTCATTGTCTTGTGCTTAAGCTGAAATTACTCATACCACGTGTTGGCCGGCGTTCTTCTTCTTGTTGTTTGGCTTGACGGCGCCCGGTTGCGTTGTGTTTTATGCAAATTCGTTGCTCTGCGCAACAATGTTATTAAAAAATGATAACAAGCCAGTGCCCAACAACAAGTACAACAACAACAAGAACAACAAAGACAATAACAACGGCAGGAGCAGAGGCAAAAACACGTCAAGAGACAACGACAACTGTCAGTTAGACGGCTGCGGCTGTCCCATGTCAAGTTTTTAGTTCGCTGCTCCCATAGTGGGTGTTGTTGTTATTGTTGCTTTTGTTGTTGTTGCTGTTGTCTTTCGCATGCGTTACGAGCACAACTATGAAATTATGCAGTGAAATATGTTGCCACAGCAGCAAAAAGAAAAAAACGAAAAATAAAATAGAAAGAGCGCACAGGCATTTTGTCTACCGAAACTTTGATGCTCTTTCTGGGCTAGAATTAATTTTTAAATATTTTAATGCCGAATATAAATAAATAATTGATCAGAAATTATCATGGAAACTCATTAAATTGAGTTGGTAATTGACTCAATATTCAATTAATATTTGAAGGTGTTCCAAATGTGCTTTAAAATATCTAGCTATTTGACTAATTAATTTATTATTTATGTATTACTTTGTTTTACTTAATTAATAATTTATCATAAGATAGTATAAAATGCTTAAGCATTTAATTGTGATGGCAATTGAACTGCATTCAATCTATTTGTGATGACTAGTGATTAGATAATGTGTCAAAAATTTAAACTTATTTGATTTATTAACAAATGTGGATTTTTTTTGGATTTACAACTGTTTCTGTTGGTATGTATATTTGTAAGTGTGTAGACTTTTAGTATCAGTGTGTGATGTATATGAAATAACAGTTGTAATACAAGCAAAAATGACAGATAGACAGGCAGCGAAGGCAACCGATGGTGACGGCAATGCGAACATGTTGCCAGCCACCCAACCAACTACAGCAACAACCACAACAACAACAACAACGACATCAACAACAACATTACTACAATGCAGTTGAAACTTCAGTTTTGTGACCCCAGTTGAGACGAGCAATGTTGGAAATGTAAAAAGCATGTCAAAATTCTAAGATGTTAGACGCATAAGATACGTTTTGAATGCCAAATGTCAAAAAGTGAAGCATTTTGGCCATGCCATTAACTTTGCACTAGCTGTAGGCCAAAACACAGAAAAGTGATCTAAGACTCTACCATTAACACGATCTGACATTCAACTGTCATTTCAACACTTGTTTTAATACTCAAGATTTATTCATAAATATTTTTTCTAGTTTTTGACACAATTTTCAGTTTTGTTTAATTGTTTCCGATCCAGAAAGAACATTGCAATCTAGAAATACCAAACTAGATTGGGGATAATACCACTTAATATTGAAAATGTAAACAAAACAATGAAAAGCTATTTTTAAATGCATAAGTCAAACACTTAGTATACAAATACTTTTGAATGGCTTTTTGCCAAATATTTTGAATAATTACTACTACTAGTCGAAGAGATCGGATAATTATTCATATGGTTCTTCTGGGCCACACGTAATGTTGACAATTATATTTATACATGGTTTTTAGATTTTTAACTGAGGAATATACCATCATACACTTTGATCTTATTGACAAATAGGATAAGATTTGGTATTAAATTTAACTTGAACTAGATTTCAAAGATAATATTTCAAACTTTGGATAATTTTGCACTGCATTTTTTCTATTTTTGCAGTGTTTATTTGTTATTATTCTTAAAAATTCTTAAATATAGAGTCTATTCAAGTCATTTAAATTTTTTTTTGATTTGACTTCTATTTGTGTTTTCGGGTTTCTGTCGCATGTCAAAATGGCGCTTTGTTGTCATTTGAATGTTGACGGTTGTTGTCGTTGTCTTTGTTGTTGTTCTTGGTTGTTTTTTGGCAAGCATTTATTTCAGTTGGCATTTGGGATGTTGAGTTGCTGCCATTGCTAATTACATGGAATGTGACCTCAGACTGATTTTTGACACGCTTGCCTGGGCAGCAGTCCTCTCAACTCCTTTAACTCCCTTTGCTTCCGTCTCTTTTGTGTTGTGATGAGGACATTTGAGCAATCATTTCATTAAAAGCTCACATCAGCATACGGCATTCACACACACACACACACGCTTATGCTGTTGGACTTTAACTACAAGTTTATTGTTATTGTGCACTATGTTGGCCGTAATTTTGCAGCTTAACCCAAATCCAATTAAGTAACAAGCGTAAGCCACTTGGCAAGCGACAGCGACGACACATTGGCTCGTTTAACCCATTAAATGTTTCTCTCTCTAACACACATACACACACACACACACACACACAGAGACATACAATCATAGTGACATGCCAAAACCTAAAGCTGATAATTTCAATCAATTTTAAGCCACAGTCACAGAGCCATTTTGCAGTTGGCCGCCTTTTCGACTGCAATTTGGGCCAACATTGCATTGGCAATTCACAGTGCGTGATTGGGTGTGTGTATCTGTGTGTGTTGCATTGGTGGGTGTCTACTTTGTTGCACCATGTAATTTGGCCTGTTTGCTGCTGCTGGACAGCAAATGCCACTTTTGCTTTTGTTGCCTTCTAATCAAATCTAACCCAACTCAAAAGAGTCAACCAATTAGTTTGGGACTCATGTGATAAACAGTTAGACGAGCAATCAAAAAGAAGAAAATCGAAAATGTTTCGGCCTGTTTTTTTGGTCATATACCTTAGGCCAACTATCATAAGCAGGGGTATAAGAATTTTTTTTGGCATTTTCGCCATGCATCTAAAATTTTTTAATTTAAGAATTTTCATCAATGATAATAATGAATTTTGATAAATTGTATACAAGTCTGCCAATAATCATTATATTTGAGCGAAAACAATATAAATCATATGTATTCGTTATATATGGTTTTATTTTTTGTTTTTTATCAAAATAAAAACCACTTTAGGAAGGAGTTTTTTTTTCCAATTTTGTTGCATGTTCTAATAAAAGGAACTCAGAAAATCCCAAAGGAACTTAGGTATCAAAGTTATTAAAAATCATCAAATATTAATGTTTGTGTAAAGTATATAATATAGTCTATAATGATTACGTTCCCTGCTTTATACTCGTTAAATTATTAATCTGTTTACAGGGTATCCTTTGATCACATTGTAGAATGCTTGAAATCAGCTTGTTGCCTGCTACTACTGTTGTTGTTGTTCTTCTTGCTGTTGTTGTTGTTGTTGTTGAATTGATGTTGCTGCTTTGTTTATGTAGTGGACCTCCAACGTTTTCGCTTTCGATCGTGCCTGATGAAAGAACTGGGACTCCAAACATAAACTGGGATACGAGTAACTCTTCCCCTCTCTCTCTCACTCCATCTCTTCACAGTTTTCTCTGTCTCTCTTATACCGGAACATGGACCTGGACCTGGTCTGAAACTGTGTCTGCGCCTTTGTTTGAGTGTGTTGTTGTTGTTGCGTGCGTGTTTTGGAGCAATTCTTGCTTACTTTGTTTTGATTCCGAGGTTTTTGGGTTTTTTGTGGCTGTCCAAGGCGCTTGCTTAATAACGTTATTTTCTGGTCATTGTACTTTTAATGGGCTGCGTTGCAGGCGAAGCAAATCAAACGTTGCCGTCGTCGATGTTGTTGTTGTTTCTGCTGCTGCTGCTGTTGGCGTTGACTATTGCCAGTTGGCATTGGTTTTGGCAACGGCATCGATCATCATCATCATCCTTATTCTCATCCTCATTCTCATCCTCATAATCATCGACCTCATCATGTTGATCGTTGTCCCTTTTCATGTTTGTTGTTGTCGTGTTGGTTGCGTGGCAGCAACAACTTATCGAAATCAACGATAACAACAACAACATCAACAACCACAACAGCATCAGCGTTGAGGATGAGGATGATGATGATGGAATATGTAGGCTCTTATAAACTTGAGCTTCTGGGTGGCGAAGCGCAACAGCTCACAACACATACACACATACACTCACACACACACACACACTCACATACACACACACATCTGCAAAAGCTCTTTCATCGCATGACAAGCAGCCGAAACATTTAAACAGAAAAAACCGCTGCAAAGAAGCGAAGGCAACAAAAACAAGAAGAGTTACCAAAACGAAAAAAATATACAGCTAAAATTGTTGTTGATATCAGTTAATTTGAGTGTGTGTGTGTGCAGCATTTACTTATGCATGCATAGGAAAAACTACGAATTAATTAATTACAATAAAAGGGAAAGTCGAGTTCCATTACTCAGGGTCAAGCACTAGCAATAGTACTTCTTATTCCAATTTAAAGATACAATAATATATATTTATTAATTTACTTGGACATGTTCTCAGCCATGTTACGTTTTAGAAAAATGGCTCGATTATAGTATGTTTAAATGATGATTAAATCGATTGAGTTTATAAAATGAAGAAGATTATTTTTGGGAAGATATGATGTTCTTTACGAATGAATGGCTATGAAATTGCTCTATATATTTTCTATAAGTAAAATTGGGGCTTGAATATAATTATAAATTTAAATGATAAATAAATATCTTTATTATTATTAATGAATTCAATTTATTTCGGCGTTAAAAGCATTACTAATAACTTATAATTTTAGCTTTACTTTAATTGTCAATATTTAATTTACAGTATGCGAGTGCCCTTAATCGCTCTATAATTAAACATTTTTATTTTTTTTAATTTTATTTATTTAATATCAACTAAGAACAGTTATCCAAAATTAAAGAAAAAATTAAACTAAATTCAAACAATATAAACAATTTAAAGAAAACTTACTAATTATAATAATATTTATATTTTAACTGAAATATTAAAAAAGTTGAATTAAAGATCAATAATTAAGATATTTAGAAATAAATAAATAAAGTAAAATCAAATATATTATAAATATTTATAAGTAAATGTTAAGAAGTGCAAGCAAGAGTTATTCATAGGGTATCGTTTAGCTCCGTTTATTTATCGAAATATCTCAATAAACTTAATTTATAGAGGTACGGATACATAATTAAAATTGATCATGCAGTCGAATCTACCTAATCCATAATGTGTGTTTGTCTTTTCAAACTTTTGTATTAGAAAGTTAGAAACTTAACACAGCTTAGCTTAATTCATAAATTCCTGAGTGTAATTAGTTGCTCAAGTTTCGATTTCGATCAAAGTTCGGCAAAGTTCAGGCAGAAGTGAAATATTTCAAATGGAATTCCAAGAATTTAATGGTATTTGTATTGGCATTTATATTTTCGAGTATTCTCTTGTGGGTTTCTTTTGTTTTATATTTTAAGCTTAAGCTACCTACAATTAAGGCAATTTTCTTTTGTATTTCTTCTGGCCTTCTGTGCTTTCCATAGCAGTTGCTCATTAGCATAAGTATCCTTGTGCTTATCCTTATTCAATATCCTTTTTGCTGGCTGCGCAAAGTGAACAATGTCTCGTTGCACATTTTGAATACAAGCTGCCATTGTCTATGTTGCATGCCTCCTCGATTCTCCCCACTCCCCACTCCCCCTCTGAACAGTTGCTGCCTAATGCAACTTTTGTGTTGTGCTGCGAAATGCGCTAAAGATTTTCCTGCTGCAATTTCCAACGGAATGAATCGCCATTGCCAATAATCCGCAGTGACAGTTGGCAAAAATGCAATTAAAAAATTTTCACTTTGTCGACTTTGTGTCCCTTTCATTGTCCTTCCTTTTGGGGAGGAAGAGTAAATGTGTTCGTTGGGATCTTTCGATTTGCTTGGCATAAGTTTGACAGCAGCTGAGCCCTCGGTGACTTTCCACTTGCCCCCTTGGTGGAAAACATTCTTTCATTTAATAAAATGCGTGCCAAGTTGACAATTTTGCTCGGGTTCTGGCATTCTCATGCCGCTGCCAAGGAACGCGGGACATGGGCCAAGGATAAGGCAGGACTAAGCAAAAGTTTTCCCTTCAATTTGCCATTTGCTTTGCCATTTCTTGCCACACTGCCACGCCCAGCTGTCAGTCAATCTTCCTGTCCCCCCATCGGCTAAGCAACAGTTGTCTTTCTACTAGTCGTAGTTGTAGATGCCACCAGGTGTCGGTGGCAGCTGCCTCACCAAACCCAGCCTTGGCGTGTGTGCAACATTTATTTGCTGCCCGAGGCTGCTCCTTCCAGCTTCAGACCAGCAGAAGGTGTTGTAATGTGCTAAACCACTCGGCCTTTGCCTACGAACTGCATTCGAATGATGAATGATGGATTTGCATCGGCCGATGGATGCGTATGCGTGTAAACAAATAATCTAGACATGCCTCGAAGCCACGACTTGCCAGAGTTTGGTAGCCAAGAAGCGAAGTTGGTAACAGCGATCAGTTCAAACGAAGCCACCGAAAACATGTGAAGCCTCGGACCACACACACTTACTGAGTGGCTAAAAACGAATCAAGTATGCATCTAAGCATTCAAAATGATCGACTTGGAGATACCCTATTGTACCCTATAACTTGGTCAAATCTTAACCGATTTCCTTGCGGAAAATTAATTTTATCATTGTTTGACTTTTAATTTGATACTGCATCAAAATGTTAACAATTTTGACAATTTATTTTTTAACCAAAAATTAACAATTTTTCTATACATACCCCTTGATAATCTTTCAATAACCAATATGATTTTACATCAATATTTTAAACATTTGTAACATTTAATTTTAAACCAAAAATGTTTACTTTTTCCATACTTATGCCTTGACAATTTTTCAAAAATTTTAAATTTCATTAGCTTTGTTAGAAGTCTAACGATTTTCATGCGGAATGCCTATTTGAGCCTTGCTTGGCATCTTACATGATTCTGCCTTAAACTTTAGATTTTTCTTCCAACTTTTGTCCACTTTTTCCATACTTACTTACAACTGGTATTGAGCTGATACAGATTTATTAGTGAAGTTTAGCTACAGGGTATATCTATACATAAAAAAAGGAAAGAAAACTGGGCTCCTTCCATTGCCGTATTGATTATTGTGATCTGCCGTGTGCTCGGCTGCCCTGTTGGGTAATTATGCAGGCAGCACTGAAGCGGAGTGGGGGGCGCGGCTGTCATTTATTTTAAACGATTCCTTTACACATGTCGGAGTCTGTCGCCGCTGCAGCCACCAATCACCAGTCGGTCCACCGGTTCCTCGGTCCTCCGCTCCCTCGGTCCACCAGCTTAGCAGTCACTGTTGATGCTTCTGCTGCTGCTGTTGGCATGCCAATCATTTCGCGTTGATGAAGTGCGAGTGTGAGGCAAAAATGTTGTACCAATAACTTGGATGCAGTCAGTAGAGAAAAACGGGCTAAAAGGAACAGCTGAGAATTACAATTTCATGAGTTTGTCAGTTGCAAATTGTTGATCGATTTGGCAACACGATGTTAACTCTCTAACTGGGAATGTATATTTAACAAATGATTCAATTATGCACTTATTTACCCAATCACTCATTTAGTGGTATTCATAAAGTTAACCAATCGAATGGCCATACATTTTTAAATGGTTCCCATCGCAAAAAATCAACTCATTCACTCACTCATACACTCACTTACTCTGTCAGTCAGTCAGTCAGTCTGTCAGTCAAAGACTCGTTCCACCTTTTTGTCAATAATTAATTTGTTGAAAAATGCAACGCAACGCCGCTTGGGCCACCACCAAAGCCCAAGTCGGGACAGCGCCTTGCATTATGCATGAGCTTGGCCTGGCAGGGACCCTAAACTGGGTCCACAGGCTCCCATCCCATCCTGCGTGGCCCTTGAGTTATGCGCTTAAGTGGCGCCTTCAAGGTTGTCCCCGCTCCCTCATTCCCTTCCCTTCCCTCCTCACTTCAGCATCATCAACTGATGTCCGTTCCGTGTCTGGTTGCATGTGCCGCTGATTAAGTCACTTGAATTTTTCGCTGCTTTTCTAACTAATTTGCTGTTAATTTGTTGCTACTACCTGCAACCAGACCCCCCCCCCACACAGCGAATCAAAATTCATTTCCTGTCAACATTGCCTTCTGCATTGTCAGAATTCCGGGAAAACCCCACAGCGAGCTCAGGCAATTGCACGGCCAGACGGACTGAGCAACGTCAGCTTTTAATATTAATACTGAATAAAACAATAAACAATAATATTGTATATTCAAAACAAAATATCAATTTTACAAACGTAAATACTCATTGTCAGAAAATAATTTAGGTGGGTTGAAAACAAGACTGTAATTGTCAGCAAAAATTAATATATCAGAATGATTTTATAACAACTACACATTGAAAATGGAATATTTCATTACGCCAATATATTATATACATAGAGAATTGTTAACCCTATCTCAGAGGCTATAAGAGGAAAGCAACCAAAGGTAATACACAGACTTATATTAACCCCAAGCAGATCAAGTTTGTTAAAAACTGCTGTCACGACTTTGGCAAATTGAGTAATACTCTAATTGGTGTTGAACCTTCCCTTTTAAAATTATCAGCCATCCCACGTAATCTTATGAAAATCAAATATATATAACAAAAGATATGGTAGTTTAAGAAACGCGATCCTAAAAGTAGGCAAACGTTTTTATAGTGTATAGGCTTAAAATATTAAATATTAGTAATAGTCATAGTCGAGGACTTGACTTAAGCATGCTTTTATTTGACTTATAAATATCGGCGTCAATAATGTTTCCTTTTTGAAAATGTTAAATCAATTATCTAAAAAAGACAAAAGTAGTACAATAAAGTGTTACCAAAGAATCGAAAATAAGTTAAAATTAAATATTATGAAATAAAAATTATTTAATAATTTCAACTGGTATACATTTATTGTCAGTTTGAGCACTCTAACTATCCCTGATGTTGTGCATTTGGTCGTGGAGATGGAGGGGAAGTGAAACTATGACTTTGACACGGACACGGACTGCGACACGATCTGACGATCTGACTGCATTGACACTGAGTCCCAGATGCAAGTTACAGCATCAGGCGTGGAGAAGGCAGCGGCTCACTTGAGTCTAAGCTGAGAATCTGAATCTGGATCTGAATCAAATGCTTATCTTCCGTGTGCTTGTGGGGACAATATCGGATTACATGTGGCGAGCTGAAAGCGCGAAGCTGTTGCGGCTCAGTGGCGCTCGGTTTTTTGCATTGAAAGTCACGTGCCGCACATAAAACAAACGCATTTTATGTTGTTGCTTTTTTTTTGGAATTGAAATGAAATGAAAATGAAATTCAAAAATCGAAAATTGTTGGCGCGACAAAACCAGAGCAGGCAACAAGGCACAAACCAAATGGGATGAGACACTGAGTGTGAGAGGACCAGGGAGAGATTGAGGGAAGCAGAATGAGTCGAAGCTGGCAGCCTCATCAATGGAGCAGCCCCCGAAGCAGGCAGGCACATTAATTAAGCCAACGAAGAAAAAAGTATAAGAAGCTCTATATATAAATATACACATACGAATATATGCACATGTGTGCTTGCTGGCAGCGCAGCTGGGACTTCGGCAAACGTCTTCGTGCTTTTTGGGGGCGACATCTTCGTAAGCAGCAGTCGCAGTCGCTGCTCGCTGCCTGCTGCCTGCTCTCTGCTGGCTGTGCTGCTGGCAGCGCAGTCGGCGCCAGCTGCCCTCGGGATTTCGTTTGCTTTGCTTTGCGCACGACTCTCATTTTGTGTTTGCTCGTCAAGGCAGACGGAAGCAGCAGCTTCAGCTTCCGAACTACGCGCGTGCCTCAGTGCTATTCTATCTGACAATCTATAAACGAGTGTGTGCAGTTGTTGTTGTTGCTGTTGTAGTCAAAAGCAAAGCTTACCGCTAGCTAACGGTACAAGACAAAACCAAAACTAAAAAAAAAAACAAATACAGTGCAAGACAAACGATGCGCGCTAAAAAAATGCACAGCACCAAAATCTAGCAAGTGAGTGTGTGTGTGTGTGGTTTGTGGTAGGCGTGCGTCGTTAATTGCTCAGCATGGCAACAACAGGTGGCAACCCCCTGCTTAGGACTAGCCCTCCTTGTGGACAGCGTTGCCCAATTGTTGCAATGCACGCAAATTCGCAGAACTTTAATTGCCGTTGTGTTTGCGTGTGTGTGAGTGTGTTTGCGTTCTGGGGGCGTGTGGCCTGCAATTAGTAAATCTAACAGTTCCAAGAATCGATTCACTGTAGCCAAAATTAATTGGCTCTGCCCCTCAGCAAACAAAATAAAGCCAAAAATACAAAAAATACAAGAAACAAAAAGAATACAAAATCCCAAAGAAAAAGAAAAAAATACTTAAAAGCCGCCGCAGTGCGCAGCCAAAAATAATTTCTTTTTGCCGATATTCGGACAGCTAAAGAAGTTGTCACAGACAGCAACAAAAACCACGACGTGTGTCAAAGGTTTGACAGGCCTTAATTGTGCAAAGAAGTGGGGGAAGTGGGAGAAGAGATCAGAAGGAGTGGGAGTAGTAAAGAGTTTGGGGCTGACCAGCCCTTGAGAGGGATAATAAAAGCAGAAGACTTAAAGCTGCCGAAAGAGGATTAATGAGAAAATATAAATATAACAATTGCCTGGAGTCTAAACAGAAAAATCAAATATTAGAAATAAGATTGGGAGGACAAATTTGATAGATTAGTCTATAAAATGCAATTGACAGTCTATTTATCTAATACATTTAATTTAGATAAGTATTTAATTTAATCTCTATAGAAATATTATATCTAAATTAATTTTCATTTAACTAGCCTTCATATTATTGTTGAGCTCAAAATATTCCACAAATTGTGCTCAAATTAGCATATTATGAAAGATTTATTCAGATTTCATCGCAAAGCTAGCTGGTAAGCTGACACAGGTGAGAAACAGGTGTTTTGCAAGTACGATATTTTATTATGAGAGCCATGAAATTTGTTTCACATATAAAAACTATTTAAATTTGGCATTTCTGGGGGTTCTTAGTATTTAATTAAAGGCATTTTAAGAGAGCTCATATAAAAAAAGAACTCACACGACAAACACACACTCACACACATCTAAAGTCAAAGAAACTCAAATTAACCGATTTCCAACTCTGCCAAAACAGTTAACATGCAATAAACTTAATTGCGAATAAATCAAGAAATTAAACAAATTATAAACAATAATTAAAATGCGACGGCAGCGAGAACAGCTTGCAATTCTCCTGCTGCTGCTCTGCTCGAAGCAGTTGCAGGCCGAGATTGGCCATTCGTCGTTGGCCATCAATCGTATTAGCCAGGAGCCTTTGTCGCAGTCGTCCCAGGAGTCGTCGCATGTCCTGCCGCCCAGCTGCCCACAACGGTTGGCCTATGAGAAAATGCTGAGCAGCATTGATGACGTGGAGGATCTGTATGTGGATGTGCCCGTGCACATTGCCCTCGAGCAGCGCCAGAAGAAACGGTAAGTCCTTAAGAGTATCCATATCCTGATTCTTGAGTACGTGTTTCCTAATTTGAGTAATGCGCCTAAGTGCGATGGCGACGCCGCTTGTCACACAAATCAAATTAGAGAACCACAAACAATAACAAATATGAGTATAGTAAAGCTAACGGTCAGAGAAGGTGGATGAGGCTAACGGGGAAGGGGAAGGGATGTCAACTTGGGCGCCATCCTCAGTTGGTATGGGAAAAAGAAACCAACAAATATAATTTATAACCACGACGTGTGGCTGGCCAAACACACAAAAACCAGCGCCAGATTTTTACAGTTCCCATAAATATTAGCAATGTGTGTGTGTGTGTGTAAATGGTTCTTCTTCATCTACGCCCACTTCTTCTTCTTCTTCATCTTCGGCTTGCCCATATTTGTCTAAGAAGTTGCGTGTTTTGTTAGTGTTTGTGTGTGTTTTTTGCTAGGCCGACAGCTGCGGCCGCGTTGCACGTGGCGTATGAGCAACTTTTTTCCCCTCTATTTCTTATTGTTTTTCTTGAGTTTTTGTTTTTCTGTTGTAGCATTTTCTTTGGCCTCTTTGGGCCTGGGTCAAGAAATGCCGTCACGTTTTCGTTTAGCGCGCGCGCCTGGCAGGCATTTTGTTTTCCCCAATTCAATATGCTCTATAAGTAGCTTGGGGTTGATTCGTTGAGACAGGCACTTTGTAAAAATTATTGTAAAAAATTGTGAATGTTGAAATATTAAGATCATATGTGTATTTCCATTTTAAGCCAAAATGTACTCCAGGCAATCCCGGTAATCCCGGATTATCTCAAGCCAAGCTAGAAACACTTTATTCAAGTATAATTCTTTAATTCGATCTCCGTAAATATTTTGACTATAGGGCAAATATAAGATTTTTTTTACTCTTTCCGACATTTTTAATCGTTTTATTTTGTGTGAGTTGAACAAAAATATCTTGTTTACATACTTAAAAAATTTACATTCTAATATCCAGAATTTTCAACTTGAATTTTAAATTGATTTTTTGTTTCTGTGTAAGTGCATATAGAATTCGATATGCCTCAGTTTAGTATATGCTGCTTAAAATTGCTTTTATAGTTTTTGAAATTTATTTCTGTCTTTAATTTCGTCAAAGAACGTGCGAACCTTTTTGTTGTTGCTGTTGTTGTTATTGTTATTGTTGCTGTTGTTGGTGTTGCCACTCGACTTTTGCTGCTCATATAACTTTGATCATTCTGGCATAGAATGTCAAGCATTCAAATGAATGTCGTTGTTCTCGTTGCTGCTGTTCTATGTGTTGTTTTTGCTGCTATAGTTGTTGGTTTTATTGTCGCGCGACCAGTGGCCAAGTGAGTGCTCCAATTGCACGGTTGCACCACCTCCACCTCCACCTCCATCTCCACCTCCGCCTCCGGTGTCTCCTCGGAGCTAGTTAATACGTGATGTACGTCTCGAGTTGCTGCCGCCGTTGTGGAGCGTGTGAAAAGGAGCGAATTGTGAATAGTGAGCACAAATTTATGGGGCGTTCAGTCATTAAGAGTTTTGCTAGAATCAAGCCATCTGCAGATCGTTGCACGCACTGTAAATGTTGCCCCCATAGGGTAAAGGCAGATAGGATATGCATACACAGAAAAATTAAAAAACAAACAATTTAAACGGTGTCAAAAGTTCGGTAATCTCGCCATTTCTTAAATCGAGTTTAAAATTTTTGATTCAAGTACGATTTTACAATGCCTTCTCAGCAAATATTTTGTTTATCGCGGCTTCTTAGGTAATTTTTCAGTAAAATAAAATGTTTTTGGCTTTTCTTGACTATTTAATTGTCCATTTTACCCTCAGATGGTATTGATTTAACCAAAATATACTGAATACATTCTTATCAAAATACATGATAAATTCAAGAATTTTCAACTTGCATTTAAGATTAATTTATTTCGTTCTGTGTAGCTCCTGTGCTGCAACCAATCAAGGAACAACTCAAACTCGACTCCGTTGGCCATTTTCGCACTCGGCTTTTAATATTCTCTTGCGCAAACAAATCATAAATATTAATTTTATGACTTAATTCGACGGCGCAGTATGTGTTCTTCTTCCCCCTCTACCACTCCAAACTGGAATTATTGCTGGTATTGGTATTGAAAGTGGGACTGGGCCACTGAGACGCTTCGCACCACTACACCACCTGTAGCATACACGCATTTTGGCCAATGGCCCGAATATCAAAACAAACTACAAAATGTTGTTAATGTGTTGTTGTTGTTATTGTTGTGGTTGTGGTTGTTGATGCTGCATTTTTATGTGCGCCTGAGGCTGAAATGTTGTAAACAACTTTTATTGCACTCAAGCGAGAGAGAGAGAGCGAAAGAGAGAGAGAGAGAGAAAGAGAGAGATATACTCCCGCACTGTGTGCTGCTTTATGGCGTGAAACTATTTATTTGTAAGCGTATCAAAGAAGCTACAATAAAAAAAGAACAACAACAACACCAACACAACAAGAGAGTAATAAACATTTTTGGCCATAAAACGAGCAGCATAATTTTTCGCCTGAAAGTGCGCAGACCTTCGGCAAAACGTTGACGACTTTTAGCATTGCCTCAAATAAACTTATACTCGTAGTTGATATATGTATATTTTTAGACTCGCAGACTTGTCACTGCCTCATGCAACTGCAACTGCAACTGCCACATGCATCTGCCACATGCGACTCTGAGTGTGAATAGAATGCGCACCAGACAGACACTTGGGCGTCACACGTCCGGCGAGACAGTCGGACAGACTGACGGACGGACAGACAGACGGACGGACAGACTCCCCAGTGTCGCTTAGTCACCCATCAGACGTTGCTCAAACGCCATAGTTCAATAGTCTAAAATTTCACCAAAAAGCAAATCAACAAACACACTCACACTCACAGACACACACTCACATTCACACACTCATACATTAAAGTGCACTCACTAAGTGCGCGCTGTGCCCATTTTGTGAGTGCTTCGTGAGTAATCAAGTGAATGCGAATGTTTCCCTCAAATATTAGAATCAATTACATTAGAATCAAATTCAATTATACAAAACTTTCGCTGATAGTCTTTGAGATCGATGAGTAATTATTTTTATACAAAATAATTATAATTATGGGTAATGCATTCTTTTGCGTGTTGTCAACAATTTTATAGCTTCGTATCATATTATTTGAATGACTGCGTTTATGTCAAGACTTTTATTGAATTAATATCTGTTCACATTAAAATTTATTTAAATATATTTCTACAAATAGATTTTTTGAAAATTGCTACATTTTGTCTTAAAATACTTCTAAAAAAACCCATTTAAAATGTATTACAATTTTATTATTTTGCATTTCTTAGAATATATAGAAATAGTTTTATATTTTCATAAATTTGTTTACTGTGTTTCAGCATTCTAGAATAATTTCCACTAATAAGATAAACTTCTTAAATAAATTAAGCAATTATTATAATTTTAATAGAAGCTGCATTTAAGATGTATGAATATTAAAGATTTGAATGCCAAATCTTTTTTTAATATTTCAAAAGGGTTTTTATTCAAGATTTACTAGGAATTTTTTTTAAATATTTTAAAGTTGAGATTAAATTCCTTTTTTTGATATTCCTTTCGTTTAACAAAGTGCTTTTCGTTTGCATTCTGTTTTACGCTGATAAGTTTTTGATGTAAGGAAAATTCGTTTACGCTTACAATTGTTTTGTTATTCAGAACTATAACTGTTTTATTTTCTAATCTCTTTGAGCTGATATTTAAATTGTTGAAGGGGCAAAGTTTTAAGCGGAGAATTTGCTGTCTTATATTTTGACTATAAATTTGCAAAGTTTATACAGATAGTCGGTAAATATGCTACTTATAACCATATTATGTGAGCCAGTTAGTTCCGTGTCCATTCTCCATATCTGTGTGTTTTCCGAACTTGCTCTTTGCATTTTGGCAATGCAGGAAAACTGTTCATTCAAAAGCTGATTGTCAATTTGTGCTAAGGAAAAAGGAGGCAAGAGTGGAAGTGGGAAGGGTAGTCAGAGATGGAAATGAAGATGGAGATGGAGACCAGACCAGACCAGACCAGACCAACTGACTGCCTGACTGTCTGAATGTTTTTATGCCGTCGCTTTTGATAGTTGCAAAAATAGAATTTTGTCGCTGATTTTAAGTATTTCGCGTGAAAACTACAACTACCAGACGCGACCAGACATTCAAGCAAACGAGGAAGACAACAACAACAATAACAACATTGCTGCTGTCGTTGTCGCTGCCTTCGCTCAATTGTAAATTTATGTGAATTGAGTCAATTTTTATGGTTTGAACTACTTGGTTAGTTGGTTTGTTTGTTTGCCCTTCTCTCTCTCTCTGTCTCTGTCTGTCTCTTTGTCTGTCTGCTTACAGGACTTTGCGTCTCTTGATGGGTGTAAAACGCACCACAGGAGCCATCGTCTTGCGAACTTGCCGCCTCTCCCTGCGCCACTTGCCCCTTCGTCGCTCCTTGGGTCGCTGTCGCCTGCTGTTGCCGCGATTCCCGTAAAATAGCTCACCAAAAAAAGCCAGCGAGGCACTGAAGATGCCTACAATTAGGATGAAAAACGGACCCTTCATATGCTCCGTGGTCAGCACAATGACAGTGGCTGCAAAGTCGGGTCGCATTTTGGCAATGCGATTCAGATACGTGTTGTTGAATCGGAAGTCCGAGTCGATCTTGTGAATGATGCCCACGTCGCGCATATATCTGATGATCGTGTTCATCTCGTACATGAAGGGAAAGCCCGCCTTCATGATCAGCTGCATGGGACTGGTGAAGACGTTCTGGGGAAAGGCGAAAATGTCATCCGCATAGCGATTCTGCATCACATACATCCGACTGCTCAGAATGCAGCGCAATCCCCGCTGCACATCCCGCAGATTCTCGGTGCGTGGTCGGAATTTCAGGGAGCTGTTGTATTTCTTGAATATCCACATATCGTCATCGTTCTCGAACCAATCGCGACTCTCCTCCTCGCCGCCAAAGGGAATTCCCGCTGCCACCACTTCCTCCAGTTCGTCCATCTGGTGCAAATAGCCAGGATACTGGAAGGTTTCTATCATCTTGGAGGTGTAGGTGGCCACCAGATTGATGCTATACAGTGTCAGTGCTAAGAAAAACAGTCGAGTCGCATCACAAATGGGGCGTTCCTGGACAGCGACACAAATAGTCACACCAAGCGCATTGATGCCAGTCAAGCTGAGCTGTTGATAGTACTCCGGTTCCGGAAGGATCCTGACCAGAGCATACCAGAAGAGCCAGCTGAGCACGAGCACCAGCAGGAAGCTGATCCAAGTACTCAGGGCAAATATGCCAACCATGGCCTGCCAGGCGGGACGACGCTCCGCGATCTTCGCGAACCACGTGTGCGCATCCTGGAGATAGCAATCCGATCCCCAGAAGTACTCAGTCACCTCATTGTCCGGATAGAAGCCGCCCATAATGAAGTCGCATTCGCCGTCAGATAACTTGGCCAGCAGACCGGTCCATTTGCCATCCTCCTGGTCCTCGCCACGAGTTTCCCGGGAGCAGGTCTGATTGGTCTGTAGTGGAATTTTTAAATATATATATATATTTAATAGACTATATATGTTCGATGTCAATTTTAGATCTATGATTTACATTTAAAATTAAGCACAGATAGTTCAAAAAAATCAAGAATGGTTTAAAAATTTATACAAATAGATCAATAGATTAATTGAGTTGTTGAAGGGAACAGAAATTTATGAAAGTGTCAGAAAGATCGGAAAAGAATAAAGAGAAAGAGAGAGGCAGAGAAAGAGAAATAGAGAGAGAGAGAGAGATAGATAGAGAGCGATATAGGGAGTGAGATAGAGATAGGAAGAGATATAGAGAGAGATAGAGGGATATAGAGAGAGACAGATAGAGAGAGAGATAGTCAGACAGAAAAAGAGATAGAGAGAGACTGAGAGTGAGAGAGAGATAGAGAGAAAGATATGGAGACGGAGAGAGACATAGAGAGACAGATATAGAGAGACAGAGAGAGAGACAGAGAGAGAGACAGAGAGAGAGAGAGAGAGAGAGACCGAAAGAGAGAGATAGAGAGAAACAGAGAGACTTAGAAAGATATAGAGAGTGACAGAGATAGATATAGATATAGATAAAGAGAGATAGGAAGAGAGATAGAGACAGATAGAGACAGAAAGAGAGACAGATGAGAGAGAGAGAGAGACAGACAGACAGAAAAAGAGATAGAGAGAGATAGAAAGAGAGAGAGAGTGAGAGAGAGATAGAGAGAAAGATAAAGATGGAGAGATATAGATAGAGATAAAGATAGAGAACAAGATAAAGAGAGAGAGACAGAGACAAAGCGATTGAAAGCACTACGTACCATAAAACTCAATCGATTGCGCATGAATCCCAAAATTCTCATCTCGAGTCCCAGCACGCAATCCTCCTCCACGAAGGGAGCCGCAATGGAAGCACACACATAGAAGGTGCAGTTCCTGGGACTGAAACCGCTGATGTAATCCAACATGGCGACATGGACGGCATGGGGAGATGGATGGAGTTTACCATTCTGGCATTGACCGACACTCTGGACGCTGAGGATGCGACAGTCGACATTGCTGTAGTAATCATTGACTAGGATGTTGTAGTCGGTGGAGGAGTTGGCATAGAGCAGCGCCACACGATGCACATAGAAATTGGTCATCAGATCGCTGAAGATCTTCGAGGCAATTGTCCAGGGCTTGTCCCTCAACTGGGCATTGTGAAAGAGCACCAGGAAACGGGCACCCGGATTCCAGGAGCGACTCTTGCTCACATAGTCCGCCATCAGTTTGTTCAAACGCTCCACGCTGTCCACAACTATGACATAGTTATCCGCCAACAGCAGCTCGCCAAAGAACATGGAAGTCTGCACATGATCCGAGATGACGCGCAGCTGATAGAATTCCCTTTCCGGCGGCATTTCCGGATCGCTGATGGCCTCATTGATGCGCTTGCCGAATCCGTTTTGAATTTGAGCCGCGGGCAGGGACATGTTGAACACGTGCGTCGTCATCAGATTGTAGGCACGCGTATAACGCTCCATGGGGTTGCGAAAGAAGAAGATCTGGGCAAAGCTGTCCAGACAATCGACGCCCACCTGCCAGGTGTGCGGTCCCACGTCCTTGGCGGGCATCATATAGATAACCATATTGGCCGACTCATTCGATGGATTAACAATCCCATCGCCGCCAATTGGCAGCCACAGCAGCAGCAACATCCGCAGCTCCAGTTGCACGAATTTTGGCCACATTTTGTGTGAGGCCCGTTGAACGATGGTCAAGCAACTGAGCCAACTCCTCGCATGGCGGTTTGTTTGATTTGTCTGTTGTGTCCGGCGGCTGTTGATGCATGTCTGCACCCTACAATGATGGGGTATATGGGGTCAGGTGGCAATCTTAGTTAATTATATAATTTTACTCTCATTCGGTATTATTTTAAAAAGTTCTTGATTAAAGTGTTTTGACAGCATTTATTTGTAATTATATGCCTGCACCCTACAATAATGAGGTATACTGGCTCAAGTGGCACTTTTAATGAATTTCTTATAATATATTAAAACTGATTTTGTAATGTTCTAAAAAAAGTAATTTTGTACAGATAACCTTTTTGTTTGAGTGAATACTTATTTCGAGGAATTTATTCAAATTTAGAACTGAATAGTGATTTTGTCTGGACCATACGTCATGAAATTTAACCAACCATCACTTGATGAATTACACATTCCCACAAAACTATAATTTGATTAAAAATGTTACGTATTTTCAATTTAATGTCTTTTTTAAATTATTTGCTAAGTTTACAAATTTTAGTATGTAATATTATTAAAACCTTTGCACTATCATTTTTCTTATAATCACTTAGAAATTCTTGATTTTCATAATTATTATGACAACATTCATTTGAGCATTTGTCATAATGGTTACTTAATAAAAGCACATCATTTACCTTTCTAGATTATTTATTTATTAGAAATTTATTTACATTATTTTCACAATTTGAGATCTTGTTTTAGGGTGTAGTTGATTCAGGAGTCGACCCTGGATGATGCAATTAGTTGTTGCCACATGATGTTTGCCTTATATAATTGACTGCTGTCATCAGGCAGGCAGGCAGGCAATAATAACAAAAACACAACAACGGGTGCAATGACAACAAAAAGCTTGCAACTTGCAAACTGCAACATGCGAGGCTTAAATTAAAGCAAATATTTGTGCAGTCGCTGTGGCGCCATCTATAAAATGGCCGCCAACAATGGCAAAAATGCATTAAAACACTCCATCAAACAGTTGGAAACCTTTTGGCGGTGCGGCCAAAATCATCTGGCTGCTGCGGGGGTGTTGCATGCCACACAACAAGGACGAGGGGGAGGGGTACGGTTTGTCCGCTTTGGCAAATGGCGTTGGCCGGAAGTAGCCGGTCATAAAACTTGAGATGACCGGCCACAAGCCAAGTCAATGAGTCACTTTACTGCAATGGCACTGCCGGAGCTTCCGTCACAAGCACACACACACACATATATATGACTGACTGTATGTGGGTGTGTGTGTTTGCTGTAGCCACATTTGTCTTGGCTTTTGTCATTAGAAAAATTGATCGTAAATTCCGCATTTAATTACAAAACAAAACTTCTTGGCTGACAGAGAAGAGACAATCGAGCGGAGAGAGAGGTATGGGGGGGAGGGGAAGGGGGATTCAGCTGTACACTTGGCCACAATCTTGAAGTGCAACATTGTTGCAGCGCCTGCTGCCAAAGGCGCTGACTCACCGTGAACTCCAAGTCGGACTTCGACTTGAATTCCCTTGGACGAAACAAATTGCGTGTGATAATTTAGTGTCATGATTTTTGACAAAGGGCGTCAACAGCTTACTTATGTTACTCCGCCCCACATCTTCCACTTTGTTGCACTATTTACTCATCATCTTGTTTTGTCTTTCGTTTTGTATATTTTTTCCAAACAGATTTGTGCTGAAATTAAACAACTCAACGCCGCTGACGATTCTGTTCTCATTGCCCGTGGCGCGTCAGCTTTACTACAATCAAACAGGTAAGCGGCCCTGCCCTTGCCACGCCCCCTGCAGTAAAACACCTCAATATCTTCATTTGCATTCACAGCGAACGTCTTGCGTCTGGCATCGCCTGCCAAGGGACTTGGACCTGGATCTGGATCTGGACCTGGCATCGCCATGGGCAGACTGATCCTCCCCTGCGCCCTCCGCGGCCAGTACGATCTCTTTGTGCAGGCGCGACAAGGCGGCGCCCTGAAGGTGGAGGCACAGGCCAAGCATCCCCACCACACGTGGCCCCTTCTCAATCACACACATCGCATCGCAATCCGCACCCAGAATCGAGTGCGCAAGCGTCAGCTGATTGTCAAATGGGAGCGGAGGTGAGTTCAATCAACAACAGCTACAATTTGTGGCAGGGGTTAAGGTGAATGATTGACCAACTGAAAGGTTGTTTCATTGTCAGACTTTCAGAGTGACTGAATGATTGACTGACTGAATGATAAAACAAATGATGAATGGCTTAATTTGCTAACTGGTTAACAGATAGTGTAATTGAAAGTGATTGACGGGTTAAATATTTCAGAAAAGATAAACTGCAATAGTACTAATTGACTGACCGAATTATTAACTGATGAACAGATTGTCTGATTGCCCGACTTATTAATTGACTTGTTTGTTGACTGATTAAGTCACTTACTGACTAATTCACTGATTGATTGACTTACCTACAGATTGACTAACTGGGTGTCTGAATAGCTTACTAAGTGATTGGTTCATATCCGCTGATCCTCTGATCCGCTGATTGACTGAATAGATAATTGACTTACTGAGTGATTGACTCACTCAAAGACTGATTGATTGACTTACTAACTGACAGATTGATTAACAGGCAGACTGATTACTAAATGATCGATTAACTGATTGATGAGATGAGTGATCGACCTACTGAACAGACTGATCTATTGACTACGAGATTGACCGACTAATTAATTAATAGACAGTCTGATTATATCACATTTTTATATGATTTACTTTTCTGTATACTTCATTCAGTAAATTTGATTATCATGCCATGCACTATTGCTTGGTGGTTCAACGAATCAGTTCCTCCTCTGGCAATGACTTCGCCAGCTTCTGTGAGGCGACCTACGCCTACACGCGGCAACAACAGATGCATTCTAGGGCTGCTGCTGCCGGTCCCTGTTCGGGGGCCAACAACCTCTTCGACTTGGTCTGGTCACGGGCGCCGAAAAGGGCGCGACATCTGAATCCGCGCCATAATCTGCACATTGTGTGCACTGGGGCGAGGACACAGCAACAGTTGCGTGGACTGCAGCCCAACAGCAGCTACAGACTGCAGCTCTTTGGGGTCCATCAGCGTCTCCAAAATCTGACGCTGCCGCTGGCCAGTGTCCAGGTGCATTTCAATCGCACGCATCCAACGGCGCTGAGGGAGCAGGCGTTGTCCCTGCTTAAGATCGGGGGACTTCATGGTGTTCAGGTGTACAGCTTCAAGGTGCCGACGACCACGCCCCCGCCCCGCTTTATGCGATATCTGCTGCTGCCGTGTGCCGGCAGCGAGATTCGTGTGAAGCTGCTGCGTCACCACGAAGTGGTGGCCAAGGTGGGCAACATCTACCTGCCCACGTACATCAAGCAGGAGGGCATCAAGCCTGGCCAGCGATATCTCATGCGCTTCGAGCCCAACAACGAAGACGAAGCGCTGAGGGCTCAAAAAGTGCGAGTAAGTTGAAGATCAAGATTTAATTATTTTTATATTATATTTGTATATCATTAGATTATTTAATTAGACATATAATTAGTTTTACAACTTTTAATTTTAACTATAATCAGTAAAATTATTTATTTATTCTAGTGCTATAAGAAAATCCATATAAATTAACGTATCTAAGTAAATTTGACCTCCTTCTATTTTTATCATTTTAACATTAATAAATTAGATTATTACTAAGTTCTTTAAATTTAAATTTTAGTTTATTTTACTTTAGTTTTATTGATAAATCCTAATAAATTAATGCATTAGAATAAATTTGTTTTATATATATTTATTTTAATATATTTGTATTATATATTATTACATCAGATATATAATTAGTTTTACAACTTTGAATTGTAATTTATTTTATTTGAATTATCTCATTATTTCGAAATTAACTATATATTAATTTCATTATAGTTGGCGCTGAGCAGTGAGCGACTATTCCGTGATCTGCCGGAGCTTCCTGAAAATATTACCGTATTCGATGTGCGCACGCGTTGCACCAGCACAACCATTGCCTGGAACAGTTCCCCGGATGAGCGTGCTCTCAGGTAAATATTTTTACAAAAATAATACAAAATTAATTAAATTTTAGTTTAATTAAAATATGCTCTTTTCTTCCTGATCAGCTACTGTGTCATCGTATTTAATCTGCCGCAACGCAGCGGCATAGATTATACCAATTATTGCATGGACTTTGCAGCACTGCGAATAACGCAACACAAGAATTTCAAGTATATACGTTGTCGCGAAAATCAGCACAGGTAAGCCCTTGCGACTGTAGCATACCCTGGACAAATTAATAAGTTTGATTTAAATTACACAGTGCCAGCGATAAACTTGAAATGGAGACCATTATGAGTCTAACGCCTGGCGACAGCTACTTGATCTACGTGACTGCCAATCTGAGCATGGGAAAGCCGCTGCCATATCAGACGCTAACGGTGCATATGGGCAGCCAGTGCGTGGACTTAGAGTCGCAGGAGCAGCCCGAGTACTACTAGGCGTATGCGCAATGCTCGAGTACTACTAGACGTATGCGCAACGCTGCGCTGCAGTCCGCATTTGTCAAAGCAAAAACTATCCGTCGTTGTAAAGCTACCTAATCTACTCAACTAAACTAAACTACACAATATGCAGTACCATATTATATTATATATATTTATATAAATATGTATAACTATGCGGGTTTTTGCGCTAAGCATAAAAGACTATATATTTAGATCAATATGGCGAACGTAGCTATCTGAATGTGTTGTATGTTTGAGTGTGTCTGTGTATGTGTGATTGTGCGTGTTTGTGTTTGCCAACAAATTCCAAGTATTTTGAGTTTTCTTTATTCTTTCTTAAATTTAACCTAGCTTTAAATGTTTTTGTATAATTTGTTTTGTCTGTGTGTTCATTGTTTGAAATCTCGCATTGGTTTTTTACATTAATAATAGTTAATGATAAGT
Organism: Drosophila rellima; assembly: GCA_035043635.1. NCBI lineage: Eukaryota > Metazoa > Arthropoda > Insecta > Diptera > Drosophilidae > Drosophila > Drosophila rellima. The sequence goes on along the minus strand of JAWNMV010000236.1, from coordinate 2,670,250 downwards.
TTAATTTAGCGCTAGGCTTTTGCTGTTAAGTTTACCACACTGAAAATTTTGTAATTTTTTACATACATAAATATTACATTTAATTTAGCTAAGCCTAAATATACATAAATAATAGCTATAAATGTATTCTATATATATGCATACAAATATGTTTATGCATTCGTTGTATTTTTTGAGGCGAAAATTACAAAAAATAACTATTAACTAAATAATGTGGACAATAAAATGTGCTATGCAAGAAATGAAATGGCCAATGCATATAGAAAATCCTTGCCAAACTAAATATATAAACACATAAATAAAAATATGAAATAAATTTTAATTTAACTACAGGGTATGCTCTAGTCAATCTGTAGATCTTGCTGCAATTGTCACCATCGTCAATCGCTCATCGCGTGCTTTGCGAACAGTTAGGACAACCGATAGTAATCAGAAAAGGTAGCCAAAACAGTTAAATGATGGTTTAACGACGATTGATAAGAGCCTTGCGATACCTGTTGATAATTATGAACTGAACGTTCAACGGTTGCAGGTGTCGGTCGCATTCTTTGTTTAGTTAAATACAAATCGCTGAACTCGCCGCACGAGCATTAAAAAACGTTGCATACTTTTAGGGCTGCGCTATAAATGGAATGGCGTCGCTGGCGCTGCCTCTGTCGTTGCCTCTGCCCCTGTCACGACTGCATATTTTTAACGCCACGTTAGACGTACTTGCATATCCGATATTCTCAATTGCCGATCTGTGTCAGATTCATGCGAAGGAGCGGTGTATTTTCTTGGTATTGGTGGGCGTGTTATTTTTGATTGCATTTATAGGCAACATAGGCACCCTGTATGTGAATAGCAGACGCAAGTTGAGGCCGTTTTTTCGCATCTGCCTGATTGCGTTGGCCTGCAGCGATCTTCTCTACTCCTTGAGCTTCACCACAGCCTACGTGGCGCACTTCAATGCCAGGTATCTGGAATTGTGGGTAAGCAATTATCATTTATAAATCTGAGTTTGAAAATGTGACAAAGTCATTAAAAGTACTTTTATCTAAAGGTCTTGGGTCGCTTTATGTGCAGCTTTGTGCCCTTTATCAATACGGCAACAATTATGTTCAGCAGCCTCGTCCTGGTGGCCATTGCCTTGGATAGATATATGGCCATAAGACGTGCTGCATCCTCCATTTGGAATCCAAGTTGGCTCTTTTGTGGCATGTGCATTGCTGGCATTTGGCTAACTTCCGTTATCTCTGCCGCGCCGCTTTTTGTCATTTCGGAATTCACAAAGGTCTATTTACAGCCAACGGAGGAGCTGGTGGTCAGTGAACTGCAATTGGCCAGCATGTGTCTGGGCATGAGTGTGAGTTGAGGCTTTAATAAGGTCAGTATGCAGCTCGAGATAAGCGGCAATAAGACGCAAATTACTACGTTTTGTTTATAAAACTCAGCTAGTGATTAGATTCTGACCATGGGTTGTTTACTCTCCGTTTTTATCAATGGTTGTTATACTCGTTACTCGTAGAATGTGAGGGTATATTGTATTGGATGAAATATATGTAACATTAATCAGCATCAACTGCCGAATCGACATAGACATGCCTGTCTGAATGAACAATTAAGTGTTAGAGAGTATAAGAGCTAGATCGACTAAATATGAGATACACAAATTAGATTGTTTTAAATAATCTATTACACTATCTTCCGTCAGCAAAAAAAAATCCTCCTCATCTCCCGTATTTCACGCTCCTACTGATGTTGAATTTTCCTTTTCTTATAATCGATCGATCTATTTAATCACAATAAAATTGGATGAATATTACAATAGTTATAGTTTGTTCAAAAACAAACTTAAGCGCCTAAGAGTATGCTGCAATGTGTATACCATTGATTTAAAGATAAAGCATTTAATATATATTTATATTGAATAACGGGCATTTCATAGTCGGGAACTCGACCACAACGTTCTTACTTGTTTTATTCTGAGCTGCGTACTTGACTTTACATGCTGTTGACATGTGTTTGATATCTTATCAGCCAAACAATTTGCATTTCTATTTATATACATACACAGGGAGTTATTGGGGTCTACAATGTGATATTGCTTAGCCTCATCTTCCTGCCCTGCATTGTTGGCTTTGTCTTCCTGAATGCGACAATTGCGCGTCGCTTGTGGCAACGCCGTCATCATCATCATCATCATCAACAAGGGCAGGAGAAGAGGCAACACAAGGGGGAGCCACGTTTTGTGTATCTTCTCAGTAAGCCGGAGACAACTCACGCTCTGATGACCGCCTTCAGTGTGGCTGCCTCATTGGACTTGGGCATAAGCAAGTTGACAGCGTCACCACCAACACCAACAACGCAACCAACACCGCAACCAACACCACCACCAAAGACAGAGAATCTGAGTCCGGCGGCAGCGGCACGTGTTGCACGTCATCGCCGCATGGTGCATGTGGTAATCCTTATGATGGCCGCCTTCATTTGCTTACGTCTTCCTGCCTGGATCTTTCTCATCCTGCGGCTGTATGGCACCTTCTCCTCTCCAGTTGACTGGTTGCTCTACTTCAGCTTTGGACTGCTCAACCTGACCAGTAGTGCCCTTAATCCCCTCTTCTACACCTTCCTCACCCAAACACTTCGATGTCTCTCGCAGATCAAGGAAAAATTACGGCGTTTGCTCTGCTGCCTTCACAAGATGGAGTTGCAACCGGAAACGGATGCAGCGATGCCCAAGGAATCAACTGGGAATGGACAATGTTGCCTCTGCTGTGGTGTCCAGGTCACCTGGCATTGCTATCACAAGACTGGAAAGGATTTAGCTGGGAATCAGTCAATTGTGGAGAATCAACCTGTGCCAACTTCCACACTTCCAGTTGCCAATAACAACAATTTGGCCCATTTCAGTGATCGAACCAGCGAGATTTTCACCATATACAGTGAGAATTCGTTGTTGACTTTGCGGAGTGCGTCAATTGAATCCTCCAGCTGATTAGGTGCGTCATCAATCATGCATGGCCTGATGGTAATTATGTGTTGATTAATTTAATGACAGCGCTGAAGCAGCTCTGGGGATAGGTGCAAAGTTCAGGCATTAACTGATAGGCTCAAATTGGGAATTGTATATGTGCGAGTATTTAAATGTCACTCTGAATTCTTTGCAAAAATGATGAGACAAATAAAAACATGAAATATATAATACACATACTTAATTATTCTGATTTATTAAATTAGTGCTTAATTCGTAGAAACATGTTTATTGTTTACTAAAAGTAATACAATGCAACTGCATGTATACCATTCAAAAACAATTTCCGTTTTTGAACAATGGTTCTGGACTTGTTCGGAGATAGGCATCACCCTAATTAATTGTCAAGAATAGCTGAAGCGAACAGACAGGCCAAACAAACAATTTATCACGCTCCTATTGTGAATTTAATTAAATGAGCGTACATCGAAAGCTCGCTCTCTATTCTGCTCACTCTTCTGCGCTCGCACTCGCTCTCTGGCTCTCATACTCTTGTGCTCACACTCTTGCACTCTCCGAACAGCTGATTCGGGCTTGCAAGCTTGACTCAAAAGCTGCGTCGCTTTTGCTGCAGTCTCTCAGTCAGTTGTTGATTGCGCTTCGTGTTGAGCAGTTGGATTGAAGCGGGAGAGACGACGACGCGCGCGTGTGTGAACCGACAAAGGCAATCGGGTGAAATCTACGACGGCAGCAACAACAGCAATAATCGCAGCAAACGCAACAACGGGTCTCTTCTTTAATCAGTGTTCGTCGTTTAGCGCACGCCAAAAGTGTACGAAAAATAGTGTGAAAATTGTAAAATAAATAATGTAAATCATATAGAGTGAAATGTAAATAAATGAGGCCAATCGACAAAAGAGAGTCGCGAATTATGGCACATGGTTTATAAATAGAGAAGCGGCCACAAAGGAAAGAAAAAGTGCCAAGCCAAAACCAAAACCAAAATCAAAAGAAGAATTCAAGCTAACAGTGTTTTCGTTGTTCTCTTTGTTGACGGTGTGTTTCTGTGTTAATTGTACTAAGTTCTGAGAGCTTACGACAGGTAAAAACCTTTAAAAGTAAACCAAAACCATAACTAAGTCAAAATTTAAACCAGTTGCGATTGCTAAACATTTCGCTACTGCAGGAAAAAATTATGCTTTTCACTTGGCCAAGTCGATGTCGATTTACGCATGCGCAACTGTCGTCCGTCTGGCCGAAGCTTTTTCAGGCAGCTTTTACAGGCAGCTTGCAAAATCAGAGTTACGGTATGTCGTCAAGTTGTCAATTGCTCAACCGATCAACCGATCAACCGAACAAGTTGTCAACCGGTCAACTTGCGGCTGTTTCACTTTTCCTCATTGCTGTAAAACAACCGTTTATTTTGTTTGTTTGGCCCGACATTCTAAAGCGATATCTTTCCATCTCTTTCGCTGTATATTCTTCACTCTCTCACTCAATTGACGTTTGTCATTTCGTGTGGCATACGCAAGACTTCTTTGGGCCTGGTTACGCAGCGCTTTCATTAGTTTTAGCCGCCTTTGGCATTTCGGTCTGTTGATTTCAGTCTTCTGCTTTTAGTTTTCCGCTTTTGTTTCTATTCCAATCGTGAGTTACTTATCTGCATACTTGATTAAGCTAGCTATATAAATATAGGCCGTCTTCAGTCATGGCCATCAACTATCATAGTCGCCAGCTGACAGGTTCACACATTTTGAACACATTTAAGAGAATTACAATCTAAAAAAGCAAGCAATCTTATTGGCACGTGACTGAAATTCGTTAGACACTTGGCCCGATATGTGGATTTTTGTGATTCCATTTGTGTAATTCTCGCTGAAAAAAAAGAAACTTTACTCGATTAATCAGGCTATGCGATTAATTTGCATGTGTGGGTGTGACCGACAATTATTTCAAGAATTTAACAAGTTTCTAAAAATCAAAAATACGAGGATATAATAATAATAAAAGTAAAAGACAGGCTATTTGTACCTTGTGGTAGTTTACTTATTTATGTATGCATTTGTGTAATATTTGTTAATTAAGGTAGATACCACATTTCTTGTCATAAGGGGAAAATTATGCGTTTGGCGTTTGCATCATCAAGAAAAGAAAATCACTTTCATTTTCTTTCACTCTTAATCATTATAAAACAAGAAAAGTTCATTTAAACATTACATGCAGCGTGACGACTGCACCGTTATTTAATAGCAACAACAACAACAACAACAACAACAACAACAAAAACCAAAAACAAAAACAGACAACAAAAAACTAAAACACGGGCTGCATAATCGAGTCACCGACTGTAACTATGGAACTGGGCTCTCTTCGGTATTTAGCACATTTCTCCAAAAAAAAAAACAACTAAAACATTTTCAACTGGAACAAATTGGGTATAAAGTAAAAAAAATAATATATTTTCTAAAGAAAGTGAAAGTTTTTTGGGTGCGATTGCGGAGCGGCCTTTTGGTGCGTCTTTCTCATTGTTGTTGCTGTTGTTGCTGGGCTCGCTTATGGGCAAATGGATTTGGGCTTTGAGTAATTGGCTACGCCCCCCAGGGAGCGTGGATTGAATAAACAATAAAAGGCCTCGGCACTGAAAGCCCCAGAGTACACATGTCAAATGTGTTTGGGTTTTGTCATAGTTCAAAGTTGCATTCGGTCTCAGATTTACGTCCTAACCTTGCCCAAAACTTTGACAAAAATTTGAAACCCGTTTTTGTTCGGTGTTGTTGGGAAAATAGACATTTTCCCAGCGCCCATTGAACTGTAATATTTGTTTGTCGTAGACACTTTCGATTTTCGCACAAAATGAAATCACAAATCACGAAAGCACAAAACAAAATTTACAATAAAAAGTCGCGGAGTTTTTATTTCATTTTATTGCAGACCCTACTATACACTTATTTCTTATTACATACCATCTCGTTGACGATTTCACTCCATGTCCGAGGGGCCAATGTACCACCATCTCGTGCCCCTCACACTCACCCCTCCCCTCGATCCGCCTACCCCCTTAACCAAGACGGGTCTGCAGTCTGGCCGGGACGGGACGGGTCGGCAATTGCCAATTACCAATTACCATGCGAGTGAGCAAATGCTGCGCGGCATTGAGACAAACCGACCGAGTCACCAAGACACCCGTCTCTGGCCCCTGCCCAATTCCTGCCCCCTTCACCTCTCCCTTTCCCTGCCAGAGTCACATTGACTACATTGAAATTATGCATAATGTGCGCGCACAATAAACAGACGCAAATGGTCTTAAGGTTATCTGACAGATGCCACAAACAAATCAATTTGTATACCGATCCAACATCGGGACTAGCATGTGACTCTCCCCGATGGCATTATCAAAGCAACAACAAGTTGATGGTTTCAAGTGGTTAAAGTTGAATTTAAAACAATCTACAAGCTCTCATTTTATACACTACTGTTCTCAATTCAAAGGAATCAGAATTAAGTAGCAAGTGAAGCGTGTGTTAATCAACTTATGAATTTGTTTTTTTTTTCGTCGATTGATAATGATATGTACATATTATAAAAAGATTGTAAATACTATAATAAGCAAATAATTCATAAAAATATTTAAAAGGATTAGAAAAATGAAAAGAGAGATGAAAATATTTATTAAACTACAAATTTGAAATGACAACTTAAAAAAATATGTGTTAAAGATATAATAGGTAAAATACATAAATGCGGATAAAATGATGCAAATATTAAATACTTTATTTCAAAGAGCTTTTTAATAGTTGAAAAAGATTGTTCTGAGTTGAACAACCTTTAATAAATAGCGCGGAAAGCTCTGAAAGTAAATTTGATAAGAATATCCCATATAGTTGTTGATGTCATTTAAAAAAAAAAGTTGTATCATCGTTACATTTTGCAAAAAATATATATCACTGACTGGCACGTATGGGAAACCACAAAATTACCCAGTAATCAATGGGGGAGCTTATAATTAAAATGAAACAAAGTACGAGTGTTAATCAACTATTTATTAATAAACATTTATTTTTTTTACTTTGTTACATGTAAACTTGAGTGGAGTGACGACTTTTTGACAGTGTTAGTAGTATTGTTATTTTACACATACGCCCCGTTGTCCTTTTTATCCGCTGACTCTTTGTTCCACACTTTTCGGGGTGCAAAATCAATTTGTCAATTTCTGTTTAGTGCGTACGTGCATTCAAAGTTTGACAGCACTTAAAAACTCGTTAGCTGCAAATGACAGATATGTTTAAGCCACCCACAACACAGGCACAGATACACACACACACACACATGCAAAATGATATGTCAGATATTTGTGTGTGCGGTTGCAGTCCACCGTTAATGACCATTAAAGGGCAACTGCAACTGCAACACTTTTGTTTAACTAGAATGATTTATGTGATATTTGCTTGCTTTTCCTCTATCGCGTTTGTGCTGCTGTTGCTCTTATACCCTGTTTATTTGTTTACTTAAACGAGTCAACAAATTTCCCGAAACGACTGTGAGCTGCCCGCCTTATTTACAGCTTTTAAGATAGACATTTCTGCTTTATCAGCGTCATTGAGTTTGAGTTTTAATTTGAATTCCAGCTACTGCCAGTGCTTTTAGTTCTTATACTTCATTCCCTTGGTTTCAGCTGATGTTGCATTGACTTATTGATGCTGTGTTTTGTTGTTTAATCTTGTTTAAATCTACTTTTTTCATCATTTGTTTTTTTTTACAGTCAAGTTTTTATCAGCGATTGTTTTTGTGTTCCTCTGTTATTGAAATATTAATAATTTTTATTAAAATGTGAAGCTAATTTCTATACCATATGTTATATAGATAGGTATAGATGCGAAGCAGATTCAACTAAATTTTAAATGTTATATAGATATAATTTCCCTTGTTTTTTATTTTTCAAATATTGCTTGACTATGTCGAGTATGACAGTTTCTTAGGAAAGTTCGCCATAATAAGGGTATTCGGAAAACTGTCAAACAAATTTGGATTAATTATTAATTTAGACGTTTGAAAATTAATTAAAAAAAGTTGCAAATAAATTGAAATTTAAAAAACAAATTTTTTTTATAGTTCCAAGCTATTTTCTTTTAAATATTAAAAAAATAATTTGGGTGCACAGGAAATACTTGTAGACCTAAATACGTATTTTGAGTTAAATGCTGTTCGTGATGATATTTTTATTTATCTTCTGTTTGTTTTTTCCACCTTTTACTCTCATTCCATTTAAGACAATAATTTGCATAAATTGCTGTACATTTTTGGATATTTTTGGCTTATGGAGTTTCAGTTTCAAGAAACGTGAAATTTTATTAAATGCCGATCAAAATATTGGTGATGATGGTGATATGGGTCATAAAGGAGAACACACACATATACACACCATATATAAACAAGTTTATCATAATAATGATCGTTCATATTTCATCTCTCCTTTTTATCGCTCTTTTTGGTGTAACGCACAAAATGTAGGTCAAGTGGGGCAACCTGAGTGAACTGGCCAAGACGTCGAGGCAGCAGACGAGATAAGAGCAGAGGCACGGGCAGGGGCAGTGTCTGAGTTATGACACTGACAATGCCACAACAGAGCCGGCAAATCTGCTGGCTCATTGCGGCACTTGCCATTGCGGGCCTAACAGTTACCAATGGTAAGTGGACCAGGTGACTCAGTAGGAGAACAATTCTGAACTCAACTGTTTTATTCCCAACAGCGCTGCCCTTTCTCTATACAAATGCCAGGGCGCCCATCAATTGGACACAGCCGGAGCTGGACGATTGGCCAATTGAGGAGCAACCACGCAGCATAACGCCGCATGTGGAGCTCAAGTATCATCCGAACCGGACCAATAGTGAACCCTCCGAGAGCGATGCCGAGTTCCTCGAGCGATTGCGGGCCTTGAAGAGAAATCGCACCTCGGCCCGAATGTTGTGGTACGATGCGGCAGCTGGCGACGGATTGACGTATCCGCCGTTTGTCGACAAGGCTTTGAAGCTGTTCAACCTGAAGCAGGTGGCCTTTGAGATTGAGAACAGTGTCCTGTCGAAGGTGTCTTGCACGGCGTGCAAGGCAGGAGCCGGTCTGCTGCAGCACTACATCAAGTCCGGCAAGACGGAGGCCGAACTCATGAAGATGATTGCCCAATATTGCACCAATTTGAGTATACAGAGTCCGCGGGTCTGCGAGGGCGTGGCCCAGCTCTTTGGCAGCGAAGTGATCTACGTGCTGCAGCGGGTCAATCTCGGACCCGACGAACTCTGCAGCTTCATCATTGGCGACGGCTGTGGCGATGTCTACAATCCCTATCACGAATGGGAGGTGATATTCCCCCCGGTGCCGAAGCCTCCTCGTCTCTCGGATCTGCCCATGCCGATGGAGGCGGCGCCCTTCTTCAAGGTCCTTCACATCTCCGACACCCACTACGACCCCCACTATGTCGAGGGCGCCAATGCGGACTGCAATGAGCCCCTCTGCTGCCGCCTGAGCAGCGGTCGACCCGCCAATCCCAATGCGGCGGCTGGCAAGTGGGGCGATTACCGCAAGTGCGATACGCCCAAGCGAACGGTGGACAACATGCTGGCCCACATTGCCGAGACGCACAAGGACATTGACTATATCCTGTGGACGGGCGATCTGCCGCCGCACGATGTCTGGAATCAGACGAAGCAGGAGAATCTCGAGATCATCAAGGAGACGGTCAAGCAAATGACTGAGAAATTCCCCGGCATTCCCATCTTTCCGGCCCTGGGCAACCATGAGAGCGCCCCGGTGAACAGCTTCCCGCCGCCCTATGTCAACCAGGTGGACATCTCGATTAATTGGCTCTACGATGAGCTCGATGTCCAGTGGCGTCGCTGGCTACCACAGAGTGTCTCCCACACGGTGCGACGTGGCGCCTTCTACTCGGTCCTGGTGCGTCCCGGATTCCGCATCATCTCCCTCAACATGAACTACTGCAACAACAAGAACTGGTGGCTGCTCCTCAACTCCACGGATCCCGCCACCGAGCTGCAATGGTAAAAATAAATTCTTTCTCGGTATATATATTTTTTGAAATATTAAGTTACATTTTATATTTAGTAATTATGTAATTTATAATTTTAATTGTAAATTATTCCGTTGACTTTTATATATGAATTAGATTAACTTACTCCCCTTTCTTATATCTTATTAGGTTCATTTACGAGCTGCAAAGCGCAGAGTTCTCAAATGAGAAGGTTCATGTCATAGGTCACATTCCGCCAGGACATTCGGATTGCTTGAAAGTCTGGTCGCGTAACTTTTACAAGATTATTTCCCGATATGAGAGCACGATCACTGCCCAGTTCTATGGCCACACGCACTTCGATGAGTTTGAGATGTTCTACGATCCACATGATCTAAGTATGTATCCTATTTCTTCACCTAAGATTCGTTATTAATGTTTCTCCAATTTACTTACAGCACATCCCAATAGCATTGCCTACATAGGACCCTCCGTGTCTCCTTATTATGATCTAAATCCAGGCTATCGTATTTACTATGTGAGTAAAAAAACTAACGATCTTGGAGTTTTTTTTATAAGAAATCAATTAAATATTAGGTGGATGGGGATCATGACACTACGACGCGTCTGGTCATTGATCACGAGTCCTGGATCATGAATCTCAAGGAGGCGAATCTATATGGCTATCCGATCTGGTATAAGCTATATACGGCCAGAGCTGCCTACAATATGAAGGCGTTGCGTCCCAGCGATTGGGATAAGCTGCTCAACGATCTGACCGACAATCAGGAATTGTTTGAGGCGTACTACAAGTAGGATAATTACTCTTATTTGTTGAAAATATAATGCTAAGCGAGCTACTTAATTCCTTAGAAATTACTGGAAGAACTCACCGGCTCGACCCACCTGCGATGCAGAGTGCAAGAAGCGAATGCTGTGCGATTGCAAGAGCGGAAGATCCCACGATCGTCGGCATTTCTGTGCCGATGTCGAGTCCAAGATCGATGAGGGATCTTCAAAGTCGTGGAAGTCGTGGTTCTATCGTGGACTCACCAATTCGTATGTATCGTTAGGTTAATGTAATCTTTGTGCTTGGTGCCTGTGTTTTTTTTTTTTTAGATGTTTCTTGTCCAATTGTTTGGTTATTGTTGTGACTTTAAATTGTTTTCACCTTATAAATAATGCAAATACCTTTTATTCTATCTGGTTTGGGTTTGCACTTCGAACAGCGGGGAAGAGATCAAAACACAGGACGAAGTAGACAACGGTAACTGGGGTGGATTGGATGTGGTGTACGGTACAATTGGTTAAGGTGACACATTGTAAATATTTAGATGTAAGATTTACTTGGTACATGGTGATAGCCACATAATTTGTTCAATTTTAACAATTTAAGCATCTGACAATAAATGATCATCCATTTGACACTCTTCTCTCCAAATATGGCATCTCTCTTTCACAGCTATAGCCTGCTCTCGTCTATAACCTATCTGCCCAAGTATCTGCTGGGATATGGCTGAGCTCCGTTTTCATTTCGACCAAGTCATCGAGTCAGCTGCAAGTCAAAGCGTATCGAATCAGTGCAAATTTCAACGCCTACACAATAAGTTTACTATGTGATAATTAGTACTTAAACTATGTTAACTACACTTGTATTTACTCTATGTTTATGTTTATGTTTACGCTCGACACTGATACACATACATCGTCCCATTTCCCTCGTCCCTGGCTCAGCAACCGACTGCCTCCGGACTCTCCAGCCCTCCTTACAATCACCGAGTCAATGAACAATAGTCATTAAATTAGTCGCGTCATCGTCGTCATCATGGGTGTGGGCGTGGCAGGTGTGACAGTTGCCTGTTGCATGCAACTTAATGGAAACCGTGGAACAAATTATTTGGTAGCCTTTTTAACAATTAATTCATATGTTTTAAGTTAGTTTTATTCGTAAATAAAGTGCAATTAATTTAATGAGATTATGTTTAAATTCTTTCATTTCAAAATTTTACATTCAAACTTTATTCTATTTAAGTTAGATTTATTCGTAAATAAAGTGCAATTAATGTAATATTTTTGATTTATTTTTTTTCTATGCAAGCGGAATTTAAAAATTCAACTTCGTAAGATTCAAATTCAAATGTAACGTTCGCTTTGGGCCAAAGGAGTGTTGCAAAATGCCGTTGCATTAACAAATGCGCATGCGTTCCAGACTCTTAACAGCATCAGCTGTTTTAACTTTAACATTAGCAGTGACTGTTCAGGTTAACAGAAGTTCGCGAAGCGATTATTCATTGCGGCGAATACCACGGCGAATTAAGAAGTGATTTTAAAATTCAAATGAAGTGGAGAATTCTTTGTAACGGAAAAGTGCAGTGCAATTTGTGTGGCTTAACTTTTCACCTCCTATTTATTCAGTTAGTCTTCTATTTTGAGAATACATACGTCTTAAAACATCATTTGATTTACAAAAACCAGCAGTAAACTATTTGAAATAATAAATTTATAAAATAATAATTCAATTTGCATTTTTCTCTAGAACTTTACTAATATAATTAAATACATAATAATATTTTTTATTCCTACAAACAAACATTAACACCTCTTATCAGTTTATATTTATAAAAATACGAGTAATCTCAATTCAGCTGATTTTAGCTAGGTTTAGTTTAGTTTCAGCTTGTAAAAAAACAAGTCGCTCTGTTAGAATTGAAAATACTAAGAAAATGAAAATGGTTGGGGCGAAAAAATACTTTATGATGCTCATCGTTGCTTGTTCATTTTCAGAATCTTGCTCTGATTCGGTAAGTTGGATAATTAATAAGAAAATGAATGATAGTCATTCAGATCTAGTGACGAATTATTCATTTATCAATTGAGGTTACTTGCCTGTTGATAAGCGATGGCTGATAAGCTCAGACATGCCTGGCCGATATCAGACAGACAATTTGACAGACAGATTTCTGACTCATTTGCTACACACACTTTCGGCTTCTAGTTAACTTGCGGATGGGAGAGGGGGATGCTCCTTTTGTTATGACCAAATGGGCCAACACTATTAGACCACAATGCAAACCCAATTTGATTACGTGAACAATGTAGTTAGTTAGGCAGGCAGGCAGGCAGGCAGGATGCGCAGAGTGCAAAAAGGACTCACAGGATTCACATTCACATTCACTAGTTGTTGTGTCAACCCGCTGCTCGGCTTTGCTTGAGTTGCGTGCGTGTTTTCCCGCATTGTAGATAAGACACGCCACGCAGCGCAGTCGACGTCACAGTCGGCGTCGGCGTCGGCGTCACCATCAGATTTGACGCCGGCGTCGACGTCATCACCTTGTGACTGCCAATGCATGAGTGGGCGTACCGCATGTGTGTGAATGTGTGTGCTGGAGAGGTATGTGTGTGTGTGTGTGAGTTGGGGGTGTGTGTGTGAATACCGGCATGGCCTGTGCTGCCCCGGCAGCTTGTCATTATCCCTTTGGCACACACACACACACGCTTACAAATACACATACACATACACGCTGAGCAAGCAAAACAATTCCGTTTACATTTCCCACATTCCTCACACACTCCCCTCACACACACACACACACACACACACACACCCATTTGCAATCTGTTGGCGTGCGCCGCTTTTTTGTTTTGCATACTTTTCGGGGGCGTCGCTGCTGGGAACCGCACACATGTGCGACAAACAAACAACAACAACAACAACAAACAGCAATGAAATGCGTGCAAATTTTTAGAAAAATATACAAACACATCAGAGCATCAGAGAGTCGGGCATTATCTCATGCAGCAGGCAGCAAACACAGGACGATGCCGCTTAAATGCCGCTTAACATATTTGATTTTTGTTCTTGTTGTTTTCATTGTTGTTGCTGTTGTTGCTATTGTTATTGTTGTCAGCATTGTTTGTTCTGTTGCTGCTGCCACATTGAAAAATATATTTGCAATTCGACAAAGCGCAAGTATTTTCTCTCAACTTAACCCATTACTAGCAATCACTTCAATCAGGACGGTAGAATGGTTGCGCACTAAGCTCCGAAGCACGTCAATTCAAATTTGATAGGGTTATATCTAATATGGGAAATTTTTATCGGACAATTAAAGCCAATTTTCTATTCTTCTATTCTGAAACCAAAATATAATACAAGAATTTTCCTTTATGTTCAAATCATCGCACAGATCATTTTTAAAATTATATATAATTTTTTTAGTCATAATTAATTATTACCAAATATTCAACCTGTACAAGATATATACTAGCGTTGAACTGTTACTTATATTAATTATTTTTTATACAGTTTTGTGAGAAATCAAGACAACTGGACGCTGAATGTGCATCGTATTGCTATAAGGCCATTAAACCTTTGATCCAGATGGCACACGAGTGCTATGGCAAGGATGCAGAAATAATCGAGCTTAAGGATCAGTTAGCAGAGCTAAAGAAACAGATGGCAGTTAGGGTAGAGAAGGAGTCGCAATATAAAAACCAGATGAAATTGTTATCCAATATGACGGAAATCAAGGCAAATATCGAGAATATTTTAGCTCATCTTAATAAAAATGATGGAAAGACAAGTCAAGTAGAAAAACCTCAAATTGCTGTGCAAAGAAACTTAACAATATTGGCGAAAGAAACAATAACTGAGAGAAAACCAGACTTGGACGATAGCCAATATCCAGATAATTGTGAAAACTCGGTGGGTACTCGAACAATTAAAGTCAACGGCATATCTAAACCATTCCAAGTATTCTGTGAAAATATAACATCGGACTTTCCCTGGATTGTGATGCAAAGACGAGTTAGTAGAGCTGTTGACTTCAATAAAAACTGGGATAGTTTCAGCCACGGATTCGGAGATATCGATGCCAACTATTTTATCGGCTTGGAGAAAGTCTACAGACTCATAAGCACTCAGCCCTATGAGTTGTATATTCACTTGGAAAGCTTCAAGGGTCTGATTGGCTATGCCCGATATAGCTACTTCAAGATAGCCGGTTCTCAGTACAACTATCAATTGCTGGAACTGGGAAATTTTACTGGAAATGTATTTAACGCAATGTCGGAGAATCTTAAAGCGCATTTTTCCAACTACCAAAAGGATAACGACAATAATTATAAGCTCAATTGCGCTAAAATGCACGAGAGTGCCTGGTGGTTCAAACAGTGTCCAGCTTCTAGGTAGATATATAATCCATATTATTATTGATTGAACAACTTAATAACTACATTTCTTTTACTCTCAGCAATCTTAATGGACGCTATTCTGATTTCGAAATTGATAACGCTCAAGGCATTTGGTGGAGGGACTTTAGCGAGGGTCACACTCTGAAATCTGTGAAAATGCTTATAAGGCCAGCACATTAAGTGGTTCACATCACTTTGCAAGTCCAAACAATGCAAATCTAAAAGTAAATTTTCGTGTTTTATTTGACTAAGCACTTTTGTGAAGTATCAAAAAAAGTGATGCAGTGATGATCGAACTTGGCTAAATGAAGCTGGCGTTGAATATGTAAGAAATAAGTAAGAAAAATAATACTAATAATGATGAAATGCTGAGCGCTGTTAATGGGTTAATGCGCATATATTGAACCAATTTTAGGATCTCATTTGAATGCCGTAACACGTTTTTAAATAAATGAACGCATTAATTATTTTAGCACGCATAAATCGCTAAGCTGTCGATGTCGATTGCAATGTTTTTTCCTTCTTATGGCCACGCCCACTTGCTACACTCCCACACATTTTTATTAGCTACGCATAATTGCTGCGGCAATAAAGTTGCTGTCGTTGGTGCTGCTGCTGCTGCCGTTGTTGCTCCCAACTCGGCACATGGACACGGACATGAACATTGTGCCGTGCGGCGCGTGACCCGACAACATAACGACATTTAAGTAGCCACCACAGCTGTGGGCAGTGGGCCGTGGGCGGTGGGCGGTTGGCGGTGGGTGTGGCTGATGTTGCTGATGTAGCTTAACCATGTTTGGCAACATGTTACAAAAAATTGATGCGACTGTTGTTGTCGTTGCAGCTGCACACACAACACACAACACACAACACAGCAACACTATTTATTGCTGGTAAAAAACCTTGTCAAATATTTGCCAAAATTTATTGACGACTCGTTTAACACGGCGTATGCGCAATGTTCCTTACCCGCTTCCGCTTAGAGTCGTTTGTCGTTGTCCGTGCCACAGCAGCAACAGTAGCAGCAGCAGCAGCATCAACAGCAACAATCAATCCCCATTGCCTGCCCTACCAGATGAGCACTCAGAACTCCGTGCTGCACTTGATAGCTGACTGAGCAGCAGCAACAACAATGTGGCTCGCTGCTGCTGTTGCTGCTGCTGTTGCTGTTGTTGTTGCCGTGTAAAACGCAAAAGAAAATTATATTTAATTACTCAAGCAAAAGCATGACAACTGCAAACGTCGACAGTCAGACAACAGAGCGTTGATGAGAGGCAGTGTCTGAGGGGGTGGTGGGGGGGCGAAACAGGCTGCCCGGGGTGCGGACTGTCAGCTTGTCAGCAGCAGGCGCCAATGCCAAGCTGGTCAGCATTTCTTTTCTCTTCTCTTTTTTTTTAAATTTATATTTAAATTGTAGAAGTAAATATGCTTAAAAGCGAGAGGATGATGCGAAGTCCAGAGGCGTTGCAAGCAGACGCTGCAGTTGGCAGCGACTAAACAAAAGCCACAAGAACAAGAACAATACAGACGAGGAAAGATGAAAGAGGGAATCGGCGTATCATTTGGGCTCAAATATATCATTTGCCTTAGCTAGGGAGAGGTCAGTCACAGATACAGTTATCGTATTTGAACGGGATAAGATAACATACAATAATATCTGTATCCATAGTTTTGGCATTGGTTTCTGTTGCCTTGTGTTGTCATTCAAATATTATCAATTTATTGCTAAAGTCGGTTGTTAATTATTGACAAATGAGCTCATTCTATCAAGATAAGATAGGCCGGAAAATTAAAAATTATTCGTTATTACCAAGAATTACATGTGTTTATAACCAATCGGTGCGTAGGCACTTGCCTTTATGTCTAGGCACGTGCCGTGTCGCTTTGGGAGTAGTTGGCTCGATCATGTACATATCTTGAATTACATCAAATCAAAAATATTTCTGATAATAATAAAAAAAAATTTTATTTTTTCTTTTGTTTTTGTAATGCTTATAAAAATATTAATATTTAATATGAGTAATGTATTATTGTTGTCAATAATATTATCTGACGCCTCTTTTGTCATCAAATGTGTAATATCGTCAGTTTTCTGTTCGTAGTTTTCCACACATCCTTTGCATTTTCCAATCAAACAAACTCAAGTACTCGATGTTGATTGCCTTGGCATACGAGTATTCAAAGTACTTGTTGGGCTGAATCCATCAAAGTAAGACTCCTGGAATACAATGCTAATCTAAGCTGAGTTTTCTGCTTTTCTTGTCCGGCTTCACAGATCTCATCGACATGCTTCAATTGTTCACATGGCATACACTAATCCCCTCCCCTCCCCTACCCTCCTCTCACCATACAACCTACTATTTTTTTGCCACCTCACCTGTCCCAGTGACAGTCGCTTTTATAAAACCGCAAGGCTGTACAACAGAGAGTTGAACAGCATAAAAAGAATGGGAAGTCGTAGAAAGATAGAGAAAAGAGAAGAGAGAGAGTAGAAAAAATCTCAGCTGCAAATGACTTGTATGCCATTGAGATAAACCCAAAATTATTTATTTTTGCCATAAACTCGTAAAGGACTTTTGGCTTTGCCATTGTTGGCTAGTCACATGTGTGTGTGTGTGTGTTTCTGGCATTTTGTATATGTATTTGTATTTGTATTTGAGCTTTCAACACCAACAGCAACAGCAGCAACAACAACAACAAACACAATGGACAATGGCAACTAACTACAATTCCGTAGGCAATTAATTTAGCTGGAAAAACCAAAAATACAAAACATATTCACACACACACTCACACACACGAAGTCATGCCCACACGTGGCAAAAATATAAAATGGCGGCACAGTCGCTGCCAGCGTCGTCAGTCACTAGCAAAAGAAAAAAAATAGCAGAAAAGGCGGCGAAAAATAAAAGAAAACTTGAATGGAAATTCAATTGAGTGACATGAAAATGGAATTTTTCATATTTTGCTGCTTCTGCGGTTGTTGTTGTTGTTGTTGTTACCAGCAACTGCTGCTGAGTTCTGGCAAAAGAGAAGCGAAACGTTTTGGCTGCCAGGCACATCACAAACACAATTTGCTGCTGTTGTTGTTGTTGTCGTTGCTGTTGCTGCTGTTAGCCGCAATAATAGTAAAAACAACAACAATAAGCTAGCAAACCAGCAACAGCAGGCGACTCACACACAATCGCAGCGAACACAGCAGCAACATCAGTTTCTACTCTCTTCTCCTTCTCTTTCTGTCTCTCTCTCTCTCTCTATTCTCTGTCGTTCTTATGTGTTTTCCCCCCAAAAAAACGTTTGCGTCTGACATTTTCATAATTAGGTATTCAAAATCTTTAATAACGGTTACTCTTGCTGCTGCTGCTGCCGCCGTCGCTGCTTCTGTTGCTGCCAGTTGCCATTGCTGCTGTCGCTGTTGCTGCTGTTGCTGCTGTTGTTGCTGTTGTTGCTCGAGCTGTTGCTCAGACACAGACACACGCGTTTTTCTTAAACGTTTTTTGTTGTCCTTGTGTTTTAGTTTGGGTTTTCTGCTCTTTTGTTGTTGTTGTTGTTGCTAATGTTGCCACAAGTTTTTGTGTCTGTGGGGCATAACTCGCAGCAACTCACACACACACACACACACACACACACACACATACACTTTTCGAATTCGCCTGATGGGTTTTGGCCAACATGCTGCTGCTGTGACTGTCTGTAGGTTAAGCAAATGTCTGTCTATAGCGAATAGCAGTAGATGTTGCAACTGACAGCAACATCAGCTGGCGAATTTCCTTTGAGTATTGCAATTATGTGACATCTGCTCGCAACTTTGCTTATTTCTATGACTTTACAGATTCAAAAACACATTTCGCTGGCATCACTAAGAATTGTGCTTCTCATTTTATAACTTACAAAATCGATATTCAACTTAAAAGTTTCAAAATCAATTCGCAATTTATTTCCTATATTTGAAATCATTTCTTTTTTAAGCATTTCATAAATTCAATTAAACTCCTTGGCAGATGAATTTGCTGAATAAATATCTTTCTATGTGTATCTAAGCCCCCCAATTCATTTGCTGCTTTCAATAACTTCTTAGTACATCTTCCTTCAACTGTCCTTGTTAAGTCCCTTTACATTGTCCACACTTCAATTGCCGTCAGTGGCAGTCGCACTGTCTTCCCCTTTGCCCCTTTCCCTCCTGACTAAAGGATGCAGCCTCAGGTCGCCTGTCACTGACGGTGACAATTTTAACGCGTCTTTCTGGACAGGACAACCGCTGAGCAGGACAACCAGCAGGACATGACTTTGAAGTTGGCTTTCTCATTAAAATAATTTGCTTGAAATTATATAATTGTATTTTACTCTTAAGAACAAATTAAATTGAATAATTGAATACGACCAGAACATTCTTATATGTTATCATTTGGTTTTTATCTTTTATCTTTATCAATTATTGTTGAATTTCATATCTAAATTGACGGAGCCCAAAACAATAGGAAGATCGATACTTTGAGCACTTGAAATGATTAAGTCCGGGAAATACTTTTTCATTATGAATCATTTCTAATTTAGCGGGCTGATTAACAGCAAGGATTGATAAAACTCGAGTGGCTTGTCTACTCTTACCACTGTCCAAACTTTTTCCAAATCAACACATTATCACTATACTGAACTGCACCTATTCACAATCCCAATCCCAATCACACATTCTATCTGACATTAACCTCTTATCAAATTTCATGCGAACAAATACTTAAATTAGATAACCGCTTATTGATTTACAAGTTCATTGCTCATAACTGAACAATACAGTTTGCCGCTTTCACTACGCGGATACAGTGTCACGATAATCATTATTGGAACTTAGCTAACGGCACTTGTACACTGAAAGATACAACTATTTGCATTACTTACAAAATGTAGAAAGACTTAATTTATTCATATTTAAAAAATTAATATCAGCAAAGAACAAATGAGAACAAATAATTTTAAAAAATAATACAAATCTAAATAAATAATTTATTAATTATTGAAATAATTATACTTGTTTTTTTTTTGCCAACTATAATATAATTTGACTTCTATAGACTTTTTCTGCAAGTGTATATTTATTGCACACTACAAACTAAACAATAAAAGTAAAATCGATAAGCGATAAGCGCAGGTATCTGCAGTATTTAAGTCGATTTAGTTCCTGTTGTGAATCAGTTACTCCACGGATTCCGGAAAGTAAAGTTTTCAATTATTATTCACTATGGACAGTAAAATATCAGTTGTGTTGCTCCTGCTGTTGGGTTGCTCTCTCCAAAGAGTTTACTCACAGGATCCGACTCCGGCAATTACGACAACGCAGGTTCCGACAACGGAGGCTCCGATAACGGAGGCTCCGACAACGCATGCCACAAGTGCTCCGACAACGGAGAGACCGCCATTTTCCACGTGTACCGAATTCGGCGGATCTCCTGTCGATCTGCAAGCTGTAAGTATTATTATAAAGCGAGTCTATAGTCCAAATTGCGCAATTCTCACGAGTCCATTTCAATGTTCAGATCTCTGGTGATTGGTATGAGGCTGGACGTGTCCCTGACACGGATGTTAGTCAGTGCCTGAAATATATTCTGCCGTCCAGCCCCAATGCGAATAATAAGCTCGAAGTGCAAATCGAGTTCGTAAACACCGCCGATAATAAGTGGGAAGCCGGAAAGGAGTCTGGACTGTTACCTTGGGATGCCAATGCTCAGAATGGCATCTTCAACTGGAATATTGGGGAGACTGTCCAATTACCCGTCACCTTTAAATTAGTGGACACCGATCCCAAGTCACATGTCCTACTCTGTGGCTATTTGGGCATTGCTCCTGTTCCCATCTTCAAGGTTCTGACCCGCAAACGTGAGCTCAATGATGCGGAGAAGAATCAAATGCAGGAGAAATTCAATGGCTTTGTACCAAACACTAAATTGGTCTGGGTCGAGCAATCTGAGGCAAAATGCAACTCAGCCATGCGATCAGCGGGTGGATTCATTGTGGCTCTGGCGTTAGTTCTACTTGTCCTGAAAAGAAACCATTGAGATAGGAGAGAATGTTTTTAGATCAAGTCATTTGAATTTAATTAAAATTGAAAATAAATTAATAAATTAGTAAAAGATGCGAGATATTAAGTGTACAAAAAAAAAACAATTTGTGTGATTATCTGTTTTTAATATAAGAGTCTTAAATATTTTTAATGTACAAGTAAATGAAGCTTTTAATTAACTAGTTGGTGTTTGTTTTGGAATTAGTATCAAGTATCGCTTTTGTTTTCGAGTATATCTCCCAAGAAGTGCTAAACTCGAAATTGAGTATGTGCTCGATCGGACATAATTTTCAAACACATTGTATCTTATCATCCAGCGAATTCAATTTTCCAACGTCAGTAATATTTGAGTTGAGTACAACAATAATCTAATCTACAAAAAAGGTGTGAGTTCTTCCAAAGTTAATATATTATAATCATGTGAGTTCTACAAGTCTCTAATTATTGTATTTGTGTTGACAATCGCTTAAGAATCAACCAAAAAAATTTTCATTCCTGATAGAGATATAATTATTTTATTGTATTTTATGGCATTTTTTTTTTCAATTTTATTTAAATTAGTTTTTAATTTTATTGAGTATCTGACTTTTAGCAGGGTCTTCGGTCTCCCTTTCTGACTTATTGATATGCCATTACAATCTACTTTTTCAAATTGAATGCTCTACAATTACCTTGAGAATGACCAACGATTTTAAAGATGCCACAGGTGGAAGCCCACAAAGGATGACATCGCATTTTGCAGTTGTGGAGTGTGGGAAGAACATGGGTCATGTTTAGACTGTGGCTGTGAGGCACATAAACAAATTTACACCCAAGCTCAACGCTCTACAACATTCAACGAGGCAATCGCATGTGGCATGTGGAGGATGTGTTATCTGCTCGCACTCAGTTGCCAGTTGCCTGTTGTCAGTTGTCAGTTGTCTATGGGTGCTATCCACCCGAGCAACACCCACTGCGCCGGCTTATTATCAAAAGTCAGTCAATGCCGCGTCATACACACACACACACACACACCCCACTAGACAAACAGCTTCATTTTGACCTGCTGCCCCACAAGGAGTCGCTGTCGACTGGGTTGGGTGAGAAGTGGGGTATGAGGGGGTGGTTGGGCGTGTGGGGGGTTGGTGTTTGGCAGAGTTTGAGTTTAGGTCTGTTTGCTGCTGAGTAAACAACTTCTTTATCGCCACGATACACGCCGCAGTCAGATAAATACGAGCAGCACAGCGGTGGCAATAGAAGGAATGGGATGGGAAAAGGGGCAGGGGATGCTATCAGAGAGATTTCGCACGTGCAACAGCAACAGCAACAACTGTACTACAACTGTCATCTATAAATTCGTATTTAAAATACAAATTAATAATTCAATTATGCGTCAAGTATAAGGCAAACATTTGCAATTGGCCATTTGGAAACGTTCTTACTCATTTCTCGTCTCTCCATTCTCCGTTTTTTGTTCTCAGTTGCCGAATGTCGAATGTCGACTCTCGGCCTGGTCACAGCTGTGTGTCTGTTTGTATGGCAGCCAAATTGCCGTGATTTCATTCAATTTGTCGCAGCGGCAGAGGCAGAGGCAGAGGCAGCAACAAATGTTGCCACTTGCTGCCCAAATTGTTTTCGTTTGGGAGATTGAAACCTCCAGCTGAATGTGCAAAATGCGCATAAAAAAATGCTGCTGCTGTGTCCAACGTCCCACAGCGGCTGTTCCGTCAATACGAAGTGGCACACCTCCTGTTCCCCTTTCCCCATTCCTTATGGCCCATTCCTCATCACCCATACGCCCCATACGCCCCATACGCCCATCGACTACGTCATCTGCCTTCTGTGTGCCAATGCACAATTGTTGTTTGTATGAGAAAATCTCGCCTAATGGCGTTTTACATTATTTGCCGCCTGATGCCAGAACCAACTGTTACCAAAGTGGCAATGCCACAGAGAGAGAGAGAGAGAGAGAGAGAGAGAGAGAGAGAGAGAGAGAGACAAAGGAGGAACTGCTGATGGAGATGGAGACAGAGACTTAGACCAGGACATGAGCCATAGTCAGTTGCCGGCTACGTAGATTTCTGCCACTTCTCCATCTTCGCCCTTCCTTGCCACCCTTTTCGCCAGCTCCCCACCTTCTTACCCCTCGGCGAGTGGTAAATGCGCTACGCCAATGCTTGTGGTTAGGCTGCTTCGGTTTTCCTTTGCGGCAAGTTCTGTGAGACTGTGGATTGTGACACGACTACTGAGGGGTGGTGGTCTAAATTGTGGCCAAGCAGGCGAAAGATGAATGGCCGCTTATTGCCAAAGCTGTTTGTGCTCAAGTTCAGATGGCCAATTCGGATGGCCATTGTTGAGATATTGGAATTTAACTGCAACTATGCCGAATTTAGATTGATCCACAGAAACGTCTGTATTGATTGACTAGACATTCAGAATCTTGGTTATTAACTGATATAAACAAGTGCCAACTACTAAGACTTTACTAATTCCTGATTGTTTATAGTTTTCATATTTATTTATTTATTTTAATTATTTAAAAAACTAAATAAATTAATGTTAAGTGTGGGAATATTCAAAACGAATTTCTATGCAAATATTTTAGCTATGATAGTGTTAAATAAATTAATAATATTTAATGTGCTCAAAGGTAATCCCTATCGTTTGTTCAACTTTTCTCTTGGGTATCAAGAAGCACTCCATCATAGCCTCTCCCCTTTCTCCTCCTGCTTCTAAAAATCTCTTTTCTCCTTTTGGTCCATTCTTGATTGTAAGCGCATTCCCATGTCGCACATAATCCAACGCAGCTGTAGAAGAATCCCAAATCCCCAATCCCAGAAACAAAATCGCCTTTAATTTGCTCGCTCATTTCGACGCTCAACTTTTCAGTGCGAACGGAGGGGAGGGAGTATGTCTGGGTGTGGGAGTTGGAGTTGGAGTAGGGGTTGTTCCTGGATTTATATGTATTATGTGTGGGTCTAAGCATTTGACATGGTGTGAACACGCGCATAAGGCCATTTCAATGCTTTTCAAATGTACAAACACTGGTTGGGGGAGATGTTGGGATGCCCCAGGCGGGGGAAGAGTACTCCATCTGTCTCATGTGTGTGTGTGTGTGTGTGTGTGTGTACAATTGGTTGGCAATTTATTTAAATATCGGCACGCAGTTGGAAACGCAATGCCAACTGGAATTTCATGCCAAGTGAAACACATTTCAGCGCAAATAAAACGAAACAGCAGCAGCAACAATAACAACAACAACAACTGAGAAAATTCGGCTGCCAAAAAGGAATTTTTTCAGCTGCCGCCAGCAGCAGCAGCAGCAGAGTCAAAGGAGAGAGAGGGAGGGAGGCTGCGATTGCGACAGCAACAGCGACAGCGACAGCAGCTGATGTTAATAGCCCAGCGGGGCCAAATGCCGGCTGCTGCCAGGCGAACGAAATAAAAAGAGAAGAAGAACAAGAAGAAGTGCAGACTGTGACGATGTCTGGCCAGGCAGTTGTTGTTGTTCCCTTGCTTCTGTCCCTTTGCTAAGCCTGAATGATGTGCATGTGTGTGTCTGTTTGAGTGTGTGAGCAGCTGAACAGCTGTTTATGACGCGACCGTACATATAAACTGCGCATGCGCCATGCCGAATGCAGGCGAACGCAATCGAATCAACGCACGAATCGCATCATCAAGCCGAAGTCAAAGTCGAAACCGAAGCCGATGCGAACAGCCGAATGAGGAAAACGAAACATGTGCGACTACCTGAGCAATTTGAAACTGAAACGGCGCTCACAAACAAATTCAACTTTCAACTAAGCGGACGTCACGCCGCACAGCAACAGCAGCGATATTGGCAGAGGCAGCAGTCACATCTCTCTCACAGTCTCACTCATTTCGTCCCGATTCGGCATTCCATAGTCATCATTCCCAGCGCGTGGCTTCAGTCGTTTGGCAGTGGCCCGACATGCCGGTACATTCGTCGCGTCTCTGTTTCGATTCCCGATTCACGTCAATGTTTGTTGTTGTTCGCGTCGCGCTCACAGCAGCAAATGTATTGAAAATAAATCAAACAAAAATGTGCAAGTAGATTGATTTGTGGCGCGAGATTCATTCACAATTGGTTGCTAGTCAATTACGCCCATTTGCAAGCAGCGCGCGCGAGTTTTTAGTGGGTGTCAAAGCAGCAAATGTATCTCAGAGATACGCAAACAATGCAAGAAACCATTTGAGTGCATAGCAGTAATATAATCCAAAGTAACAAGGACTACAAAATTCATTCACGAATTGCACAGTAATAATAAAAAGAATCTATCGCAACAACCGTCAAAATGGTAAGTCAATGAAAGAATCTCAAAGATGCACATCTGCTACGAGTGTGTAATTGTGTGCGAGTGTATGTGCGTGTTTCCCCTCTATCTCTTTGAGCGCAACACATGTTGATTGTCCATGCCGCGATAACGCCAGCTGTCTGTCCCAGCCAACCAAACAGAACAGACACTCTCAAAATATATATACATATATATAAAATATCTGGAATCTGGGCAGCTGCGATGGTTGCTCTTTAAATATATCTCAAATGCGACGCATCTGTTTTTTATTTGTTTGGCCCAAACACAACGCTACTAACTTGGCTGGTATGTGTGTGTCGCATTTTTGCATTGCCAGAAGAAATATTTTGCAGCAAATTCATTTTGTCAGTTTCACGTGCGAAATTATAAATTACGGTTATATTCCTAGCGAATTCCCCAATCTCCATCACCGCCTCACGTGGAATGTGTGTGTGTGTGCTAGTGTGTGTGTGGTGTATGCGGAAGTTTCTGCCAACCAATGCCTTTAGCCGCCGTCTGTTTCTGATGGCCAACCCAACTGCAAATAATTGCAGTTGACTGCCATTTCAATTGCCGCTTCCCTCAGTATCTGTATCTCAAATGGCCAAAAGCAAAACTTCTGCTTACCAGACAAATGACAAATGATAACCAAATGTAATATGCCTCACAAAGAGGAATTTTTGAATCTCTTATAATTGTAAATTATATTAATTAATCACTACAACTATAGATAGTTTGCTACTTGGCCTAAATGGGGCCCACACGTGCCAAAGATTTGCAGCTGGTAGCTAACCAAACTTTGGGCCATCTGCATTAACAGCTGCATGAGTCAGAGCCCAGGTGAGTTACCTGGTTTGGCCCTGCGTTCCTCAGCCTGGCCTTGACTAACTGGCAGCTGTTGTGGAGCGCCTGCTGAATGATCTGCTCTTGCCACAGAGCGGAAGATAGTGTGAGAGAGATAGAGAGCAGCAAGTGGCAAGTGTCTCAGTCTCAGTCTCAGCCAGCTGCTGTTTTACCTTTTTGCCAGCCAATGCCTTTTTGCGTCTGCCGCCTGTGGCAAAACACCTGCATAAACATTATAACAGCTTGTGGGCTCTCAACGACAGCTCTGCACTATATACACTACCCTAAAAATATTTGTATATTAGCTGACAAACTTTATAAATTTAATTTAATCTCATTGAGCAACTTAGAAAATCTCGTCGAGTTAGTTTTATTTTTTATTTAAAAACAAACGATATTTTTTAATATTTATCCAACCAATTTATTTTACTAATTTAATTAAAATTTACTTCTGGTCTGACTACTCTCATTATAAATCTTAAACTAAGTTTTAGATATTCAACCTTAGTGTAAATCTTTCTCTTATTTCAAATTTAATTTAAATTATTGAATTCATAGTTGACAATAAATAAGCTCTTTACAATATTATTTCCACTTATTATTATTATATATTATTATTATTTTAATTACTTTTACAATTTATAACCTATTTTTATTATTATTATATTAATTCTGCATTTAAATGAAAAAGTTAAATACATTTTTAGTGTATTTAAGTTTCGGCTTAGCATAGCAGCTGATCTATTTGATCGGCTTGCAGTTGAGTAAACAATAAAATGCGCTGTAAGCAACAGCCGGGCTAACAAATTAAGGCTAATGAAGTGCTAGCAATTAGCCTTGCCTGGGAAAGGGTTCAGTAATTAGCAATTAGAGGACTTTGTTACCATTACCAATTGGGCTAAGTCCGAGCTAAAAGTTTTGGGTAATCAGCAGAAGTTGGCCAGTTGTATTGAATTGAATATTGCATTAGCTTGAATTTTGCTGATTGGCGTATTGTCAGTTACGTTGGTCTGACATATTGACGATTAGTGCAAAGCAAAACTCACTGAATGCATTAAAAATTGACAGACAGGGCTGTGAAAAGGGCAAAGTTATTAGCGTAATAAGTGAAGGTGGAGGTTGAGGCACAGGTGAAATGCACATGACAATTGCAGCTGTTGTTTGCTGCTTAGTGGGCGGCATGTCGCATGTGGCATGCGGCATGCGGCCTGTGGCAACCCAAAAATCCCTGCCCAGCCATCCATCAAGCTCTCAATCAATCATTAGCGCTGTAAACTTCACCCCCTTCCCTTACTCCACAACTTTCCACCAGACGAAATAAAGTTGAAGGCAGCATTTTCACACCTTGGCAATTAAGAGACACGCCCACTCCAGAGGCGGCACGACGCCCATGTGGCTGCCTAGATGACATTGAATAATGAGGCGCCATTTTGTTTGGCCGCCAAACAGCTGAGACACAGCAACAACAACAACAACAAATGTCAGTTGCGACTGGAAATAAGTCAATTTGCTTATTAACAACAACAACAACAATAATCATATCAACAGGAACAACACAATTTGTGCCCAGTTCAAAGCACAAAGCCAAACAAAGCGCCAAAAATGTCACGCACAGCACAACAACCAACACACACACATATACACTCGCACTGATAGTATGTATGTGTGTGTGTGTGCATACGCTTAATCGAAAAAGTCAAAAACAATTTTTTGGCTTTTACTTTTTCATTCTCATTCTCATCCTGAACCTGTTTCTAGCTTCTTTCGTCCACAGGCATCTACTTTGTGTGTTTGTGTGTGTGTGTTGTTGTTGCGGCACTGCAAAATTGTTGTCGCTGCAAGTGGCAGCTTATTAAAAAGACGTGGCCACCACGGCGCACAGAAAGAAGGCAGAAAATGTTTTCGGGCTAGCATAAAAATGTCATAGAAAATGTTTAAATTTTTTCGATTGTGCAGAAAACAATTCACAGAGTCAAAATAGTAATAACTTAAGATAGTATATTAAAAATCGAGTGAATGTGAGTTCAGCAGAGTATTCATATATGTATGTATTGATATCAGAAATTGATTAGGAAACTAGGAGCCTATTTGTTCCAATTTTGATTCTTATTCCTGTTCGGGTTCCATAGAGAGAGCTCCAACGAATGCGGTTCTCTTTAAATCCGTTATAGTTTTTAGCCTGCTTTAACAGTTAAGAGTTAACCGGTATTAACCGATTGAAATTGGTAACCGTAACTGAAATCGTAACCGAAATAATACTTTTTTATTATACCGAAGCCCAAAAGGCAAAATTATTTCAACCGAAATATCCGTTAAGATTCTAAAGAAAAATGGTAATAATGAGTTCAAGAGTACTTTTTTACCCTAATTTTATCACCTGGAGTCGATTAAATAAATAAATTTAAGATTTAAAATGTTTGAAAATTTTCGAAAAATGTAAAATATAACTATGCAAAATTCTAAAAATTTTCAAGAGAAAAACTTGTCTCGGAATCAAAAAATTTGAATGCAAAGTTAAAGATGGGTTAATATTATGATAAATAAGACATTCCTCATGGAAATCGGATGAGCTTTTATAAACTTGTGCTAGTTTAAAGTCAATATTTGTCATATACGAATAGATCAATTACAATAATTGACACATTGTGACTCACAAACTTTTTATTGTTTGAGCTATCTGCACCAGTTTTACAGAGCATCTTATTTGAATTGACTAATTTTGGTATAAATCGGACTACTATATCATATCATCATGTTATAGGAACGATCAGTCGAAAATCGGTTTGAAACATTGTTTTTAACTTAGAACTGATAATATTAGTCAAATGATTTGATATTCTCAATTTTTATAAATAGTGATAACACATCGATTGTAGGATCACTTTCTTTTAATTTTTTTTAAAGTTGTCATATGTAAATATTCAAATAATTAAGTCGAATATTCTGTTTTTAGAAACCTTTGTTTTACCAGTTTAACAGAATTACATTTTATTGTCTTTCTCATATAATAATCTTATTATCAACAAACTGCAACAAAAGTATAAATATAAGCTACAGCTATGGCCTTTAACTTGATTAGATATGGATTATATTACTTATACGACTTGTAGTTATATATTTACAAGATGTTTAGATTATAATTTATTAATATTTTTATTGTTATGCTCTTGAAATTGCCGTTTTGATTACATTCATTAGGTGCTTGTTGTTTGTATTGAATGATATTGAATTGAAATGAATGGGTTAAAGAATGCAAACGGGTTAAGTCAACACTTGCTAACCAGCAAAAGAAGTTGTGCCGTTGTGACAGGCGTCAAGTTGTCTATTTGCTGTCATTGCATCGAGTGAAGTGCGAGGAGCACTAAGTGCTGCAAAATTGCATTCATCTTCTTCAATGTGTTGCTGCCATTTTCAACTCGGACTCTTCATTGTGTTACTTCATAGTGCCTTTCTTTTTTTACTGCTTCTGTTTCTGTTTCTGTTACCCCTTTCTGTAGTCCAATAACTTCTCGTCCGCCCACTCAACTTACTGGCCATCCTTTAGCCTCAACTGTCGCCTCTTATGTTTTAAACATTTCTAAATAGTGAAAAAAAAAATAATAAAGAAAGAAAGAAAGACAAACGCCACGACTAACGGCATGTCCAGCGCAGATACACAGCTTCGTCTTTTGCCCTCTCATATTACCCCTATTCCCTTCACTTTGTCTTTGCCTTGCCGTTTTGCTGGCAAGCGCCCAAATTGTCTGGTTGGATTTCCTGCTGCTGCTGCTGCTTCGGGCCAAAAACATTTGAATTGAATTTGCAGCAGCCTCAATCTCCAGACACAGCGCTGACCTTGTCACACATACAGACACACACACAAGCACCGAGTCACACAGATACTTTGGGCAAAAGGGGCGTCGGCCAACGAGGGCAGCGACAACGACAACGACAACATTGACGCAGCTGCCGCAATATTTCTTGCGCCAGATGAAACGCAGATGATGCCAGGCAACAACGAACAGCGAACAACGAGCGGACGAGGGACAAGTGGCAATGGCAACAGCAGCAGCAGCAGCAGAAGCAGCAACTGAAAAACTGCGCCCGCCAAGTGGCAACAGCTGCCTGCCTTAAGTACTCATACATATCTTCCATCTCTTTCTCTACTTGCCCCTTGTAAGTTGTCATGTGGCACAGTTGTTTGAGCTGCAACTCAAGTGCCGGCAACAGATTTTTGCTGTTAGTTGCCCAAAAAAAAGAAACCAAAGAAATAAGTAAAAGAATGTTGCCGCCGGCATGTGTTGCTGACGTAGCAGCAACATCATCCATCCATCGATTCGAGCATGTGTCACTAATCGTTGCCACAAAACGAAGCAAGAAGAAGAAGTGGAAGAAAAGTGTTGTTGATGCACAGCAATTTCACAGGTGCTACCATAACCATCAGCAGCAGCTGCTGTCAGTCGCAATTTTTAATTGAAAACGACAGCAACACGACACCGCAGCAACTGTCGAGTGCAGCCCTGGCCACAACATCAGCGTCAATGGCACGTGCCAACATGTGTTGCCACCCCTCGTGCTGCCTCCTGTCCTCCCCGGTTGCCGACACGACTGTTGCAGACAACTTGGCTGCACAAGCAATCAGCAATAGCAACAACAACAACGGCACGTGCTGCACTAGCTGAAAATGATTTTCCAATCAGACACAACAACAACAATAGCAGCTGGATTATCTTCAATTGGCAACAACTCGGCCTCGTTTCGTTTGAAAATTGCATTTGCTGTTGCAACATCAGACACACAGCAACAGCTGCAGCTGTGCGAGGCATCAGCTGCATAATTGAAATTCTGGCAACATGTAGCAAACGGTCGGGCAAATGTTCTAGCCGTTGCAACGTTGCAACTGCAACAACAGTAACAGCAACAATAACAATAGCAACTGCTGCAGTTGCAACGGCAACGGCAACTTTGGCAACGGCAACTTTGGCAACTGGCCACTTAATGTCCAGGCGGGGCATAAAACAGTTCATATCGAAAATAAAACAGACCATAAAGCCGATTAAGCGCGACACTCGCTCAACTGTTTTTCCTGATGATGATGTTGTTGTTGCTGGGGATGTTGTTGCTGTTGCTGCAACTCTTTGTTGTTACTCGCATTGTTGTTACTGCCGCTGTTGGTCGCTGTGACATGACATTATCTTATTATGCCTGACACACTCACACACACACACACACACACTGATGGACAAGTGGCAGAGGCAAAGGAAGCATGCAACAGAGAGAGAGAGAGGGAGAGAGAGAGGAGAGATACACACGTGCAGTGACTAGTGTTAAATTGTTGTTGCTGCTGCTGTTTGCGCTTGTGTGATGTGTAATTTAAAATGATGCCGATGCTGCGGCACGTTGTTGCAAGGAGTCATACATCAGCAGCATACACAGCGAGGGTTGCTTCAATACATTGTCAACTAAAAAGTAACAGCTATGAGTAAAAATGCTGATATTCTTATTAAGCATAATTTTGGGTGAATACTTGAGAATTCATGCCTTTCCATAAACAACTTTATCATCATTTCTTGGTAAATTAAGAAGGACTCAAAGTGTGCAAATCCTTCAACTGATTCGCAACTTTTAAAATTTTCGCCTAGGAGATCTACTTTCCATCAACTTCTCGGTCGACGCACACACTCCAAATTGAAACTTCGTGTGTAATGAAGCAGCTGACGCAGCAAGTTGCAAACAAAAAAAGCTTTTTATTGTAAAATATACAGACACACTTGCCGCACTCACACTTATACCCACAATCGCATTGAAATAAGAACAACCTTTTGTCGAAGTGTACATACATGTGCTGTTATTGTTGCTGTTGTTGTTGTTGCTGCTGTTGTTGTTGCTGTTGCACAGGTGTCGTCGCCAGTAATCTCTTTCTGGCGGCGAGCGCCACTTGTGCATAATGACGCAGTCCACACACAACTACAGCAACAATTGTACAAAACTGGACTCGTGTGTGTATGTGTGTGTGTGTGTGTGTGTGTGTGTGTGTGTGTTAACTGGACTCGTCCACGCGGCTGTCATTTGCACACACACACACACATCTGTTCCCAGTGAGTACGTGAACTGGCGGCTTACAGCTAAAGCACATGCAGCTGTGCTGTGATTTCAGCCATCCCCAAATTTCCAGCCAACCCCTCTAACCCCTGCAACTCTGCAGTCCTGCAGCCTTGCTGCCCCCCTCTCCATCACCCTCTTACTCATGGCCAGCAACCCTTCGTAGCTGTGTGTATTTCTGTTGTTGTTATTACAGTTGGCGCGCCTTTTTGTTAACTCTGCCACAATTCGGCCCCTTGCCCCTTCACCCCCTTCTGCTGCTTGCACAGCTGTGAGTGTGTGTGGTCTGTGCGAGTGTTTTCGTTGGCAAAAGGGATAAAAGTATAAAATGCTTTGGTGTCCACCCACATGGCCAAGGTACTATGGGGCAATTGGTCACTTTATGGGAGCTACTTTAATTTTTCAATTTGATCAAGTTTTTATTTTAAGTGAGCATACAATTCATGGCAATACATTAAAAATTATTACATTAGTAGCAAACAAAATGTTTATGTACATTGACTTTGTGACCACGTACACTAAGAAAAAAGGTATGTTTCTAAAATCAAAAATATTATTCGTTTTTAATATTTCAGTTTAAAAATAAACAAAAATTTCAAAAGTGGTTTGTCTTACAATCATGATGTTTTGTCCATATTTAGGGACTTTTGGCACTATAAATAAATAAAATTTTATTAATAACTGTCACAAAAACAGATAGCTTGGCCCATAGTAAAGTGGCAGGCGAGTTCAGACTTCTGGGTTTTGGCCTTTCTTACACACGAATTAAATGAATGTCGTTGAATTTTTTATGATTTGTGCTGAGGCCTAATTGAAAATTATGCGCGACTTGTTTCGTCTTTTTCTTCTCGCAATTGTTGTTGTTGTTGTTGTTGTTGGTGTTATTGTTGCTTTTAATTTGTCATTGCTTTGCTAACGGCTTGCCTAATAGTTGGCACGCCCCTGTCGCCTTTCGCTCCACTCCGTTTAAATAATTACTTTTTCTTTTAGCAATTTCGCCAGCAGCCGTTGCCAACGTTTGTGCCGGCTTGGCAGCTGCCCCAAGTTTTGTGGCAAAAGTTCTGCGGGCGACATTTTCCATTTTAGCTGAAGCTGAAGCTCAAGCTGAGGCAGCTTTTGAAGTGGCTGCCCCCAGGGGCAGGGACAGGCGTGCGAGGGGGTCGGGGATTGGTAGGAAACAACTCAAGTTGAAGCCTGCTGCTGCTGTTGCTGTTATTGTTGTTGTTGTTGTTGCCTGCTGCCGCCGACAGGACGACAGCTGCTTGAGCGACGACAACACGGCTGCTTCTGACATTTGATTCATTCGTCATAGCCCTGGTCTATGGCTTTGCTTTTGGCTCTGCAGCTGCTACCATCCAGCCAGCCAGCCAGCCAGCCAGCCAGCGAGCCAGCCATTCAGACAGCCAAAGCTATTAACTGAGTCAGGCCAAACCGCCCACTCGCCGCCACTTACCGCCCACTCACCTGGCGCAAACACACAAAACACTTGTTGTTGCCGCCTGTCACGCATGTTTCGCTTTGTTAGTTATTTGCCTCCTTCCCCACCAAACAGTTGACAAGTGTTATAGACGCCATATGTTGGCTGGATCCGTCATTAGTTGCCTTCCCTAAGCACCTCCCTCCCGTCCCTCCCTCCCCCTCTTTCCCACTTGGCACTTTGGCAAACGGCAGCTGCCGTGTCAAGTGTTTGTTTTTAATAGAATTTCATTTGCAGCGTTTTAAGTAATTTGCCGGATGCAAAACAGCTGTCCAATAGCCAACTCTCTCCCTCTCATCATCTGTCTCTCTCACATACTTGTAATACACGCCGTTGTACTCACATTCCCCTTTCGGGCCAAGTGTAAATATGGCCAAGTGCGACGATTGACTTTAAACATTGCGCCAAAAACTGTTTTTACACCTCAAACGGGCGTTTGAATTGTGGCCAAAAGGGGGCAACGAGGCACGACCCAAAGCATGAATGAAAATGAGCAGATTTCCTCCCACCTCTCTCTTTTTATCTTTCTATTTTTTTTTTTTCGTTTCTTTTTATTCTTTTGCGCTTTTGTTTATGCAGTCGGCAAGCTGCACAAACTCCCACAGTTCCAGCCCAGGTATTTACATATTTTAGTGATAAAAATCAACAAAATTTCCCCATGCTCACTCGACGTGGGTCCGAGCCGGACATGAACATGGGCAGGTGCGTGCCAAAGGGTGCTGAATCCGAGTGATTGGGTGGTTGGGTGGTTGTACCATTTATGGTTGGGTGGGAAGCATGAGATTCATTCAATAGGTGGTAAGTGCAAGCTGAATGCCTCGTTGAAAGAAACGCAGTTGAGGCAAATGAATGACGGTGATTGTGGCACGTCGATTGCGCTGAAAGACTGTGAGCACACACTCATACACACTCGCACACACACGCCTCATTTAAATCAATTAAAGTGCTGCAATTGCCACATAAATTAAGGCTACGAACAAATATTTAAAAATAACTTTATAAATTTTAACTTTCGACTATACATATATTATTTATAAATAATTTCAATTAATTCAATTTTTTATTAAACAATCAAATTATTGGCTAAAATTAATAAATATATTTATTATTTATTTATATTATTATTATTTATTTATTATTAGAAAACAATAAAGGAAACTAATTAATTTGTTTTAAAGATCATGTCATAAAATTTAAAAACTTATAGAATTTATAGCGAGATATTATTATATTTTAAGTAGAGCAAGGGACACTGATAAAGTAATCGAATATTTTTCTTCAATTAAGAAATTAAAGTCATTTCGACTGAAAATGGATTCAGTTATTCGCATGTTTATGCTCTTTAATTTATTTGTCATTTTGTTCATAGCGTGCGAGTCAATTATTAATGTATTCCATTGATATCCTTAAACTAGCGACTAGTTCCCGATTAAATCAAAACAATTTGAAACAAGTTCGGCATTAACAATTCCCATTGTTGGGCCCACATTGCTGTTGGGACAACTAAATAATATTGCATTTAACTCGAGGCCACAGCTGCCCATAATGGGGCTCAGTCACAGGGCCACTCCCCCATTCGGTGGGCGGGCGGAAAGAGGGGAAAGTGGATAAAAGAGGTCTGTGTGTGTTGTTGTGCGCCCAATTTGCATGTCAGACAACAATTTAATCAAATTGAAATCAAATAATTTGAAATCATAATGTGAGAACTTTGTCACTTGATGTTTTTGGTTTTGATCGACGCATGGGAACCTGTACAGGTTGCACTGTCTCTGGCTGTTTATATTGTAATTATAATTTGTGGGGGCGTCACATGTTGTTGTTGTTGATTTCGTTGTTTAAATCCCTCAACTAATTTGCGACTATTTCCAGATGGCGCTCGATGGTAAAGCGATAATTAAGGAGGAGATTACCGACAAGGACGCTTACGACGCGGCAGCGGCGGCGGCAGCGGTCGCAGTGGCCACATCCACAGCTGCCTCATCATCCGCGTCATCGTCAGCGGCCTCATCAGCAGCAGCAGCTGTGGCAGCGGCGGCGGCGGCAGCGAACACGGCGGCGACTGCGGCTGCAATTAGTCGACGGCTTAAAGGTGAGTGGCATGGACAGCACATGGGAATTGGAAGTGGACGCAAAAAAGGGGCAAGTGGCGAGTGGCAAGTGGGAAAATTGTGATTGCATGCGTGTGAGTGAGTTGAGATATGTCTGGCATACATTAAGGCGTTTAATTGGGGACTGGCGAGTTGGGATTGGAGGCACAAGTGCAGCCAGGCGACAGCCACGACGATTGATGGTGTGAATGCCAGCAGCTGTGTGCGTGAGCTTTCTCCTCCTCACTCTGTATGTGTGTGTGTGTTTTTGTTTTCTTTGTATTGGGACAGGGCAAACGAACACGGAACAACAACAGACCAATAAAGCTGACTGAGCGAGAGAAAGAGAGAGAGTAACGAATAAGATTTGTTGAGCTGCCTGTTTCTATGGAATTTTTTTGTTAGCTTATTTTGTTATATTTTTATTTCTATAGAAAACTTTGCCTATGCTCTCTATTAAATAAATTTAATGGTCTCAAATATCAGAAATACATTTTTGGTTACTTCACATGCTACTTATTAATTTTTTAATCGCAATTTAGATAAAGAAAACAGTGATCACTGTTAATATTTCGATTTATTTATATCATATGTGGAGTAATCAAAAAGGTTCAATATAAATATTCTCAGCGCAGTTTTCGATATTATTTCAGAATTAAACCCTGTCACACTTCATGCCCACATTGGGAGTCTGTGCCAAGACATTGTCTGCTTTTTAAATGCTTCTTGAATGCATCAGATTCAAAGTATGAGAAAAACAAAAAATGTTTATTTGTTTCAACTGTTTGCAGACACCGCAAACCCACAGATAAACTTTGTGTGTGGGTGTGTGTGTGTGTGTGTGACACAGGCAGGCCACGAGCTTTTCCAGTTCCATTTTCTTTTTGTTCGTTTGCCCAAAAAATAACAGCTGCTGTTGGTATTCCCAGCAGCAACAGGAGCAGCAGCAACAGCAACAACAACAGCAACCCGCATCTAGGCAAAAAACGTAGCCTGCTCTTAGGGGCTGATGTTTTGTGTGTTTTGCTTTGATTGTTGTTGTTGCTGTTGCTGCTGCTTTTGTGGTTGTGTTGCTGCTGTTGTGCGTACCTGTGTCACTTGCTGCGCCAATTCCCAGGCCATTGATGCGTGCGTGTGTGAGTGTGTGTTTGTATGTGTGTTCGCCCTGCATTTAAGGCGCTTAAATTCTATCAATAGCTGCTCTCTAATTAACATTC
The DNA here is from genome assembly GCA_035043635.1 of Drosophila rellima. NCBI lineage: Eukaryota > Metazoa > Arthropoda > Insecta > Diptera > Drosophilidae > Drosophila > Drosophila rellima. The sequence goes on along the minus strand of JAWNMV010000236.1, from coordinate 2,633,030 downwards.
AAAACTGAAACACACAAAAAAATAAGTAGAAGAAGTTTTGTTGAACAAATATTTGCTGTGTGTTGCAGAGACGCCCACAGCAGCAACATCAACATCAACAGCAACAGCAATGAAAGCAACAACAATAACAGTTTAAACTTCATTATGGCCGCCTGCTGTTGATGATGATGATGATAATCACAAACAGTGCATGATGAATATTTGCCAAAATGATTGTTTTCCCAAATGACTATGCCAGCAACAGCAACAGCAACAACAACAATAGCAGTAACAACAACAGCAACAAGAACAGAAACTAAACTTGCCAACATTTCGTTTTGTGCGCTCGACTGCAATCTATGGGACGCAGCTGTGCAAATTCTGTTGCCCGCACACACACACACACACACACACACACATACGAACACTCACACATATTTAGACTGCCACTGGCCCATGCTGCGTATACGTAACCTTAAATCGATGGCTGCTGCTGCTGCGGCTGCTGCTTTTGAAGCTCAAACTCATGATGCTGATGTTGCGCCAGCCGTTGAGGCTCCCACAGTGCCGCATTGCCACGCCCCCCAAAAGCCTCCCACACACACACATAGATAGCGGAGAAACGAACACAGAGGCAGCAGCAAATGGCCAACATTATGTTTTAGAAAATATGTGAATTGTCAACACAAAATTTTCGTAAATAGTTTTTCGTGGCCGAAACATTTTTCGTGCCCAGTCACAGTCACAGCTGGTCAAAAGGCTGCCTCCTCTTCTCTGGGGGCACAACTTTGGGTCAGTTGTGGTTTTTGAAAACTTTGAAGCCTCAAACCAACTGCAATATTTTACAATTGTACACAGTCAGTTAGATACTCAGTTAGATAGATAGTTAGATACACAGACAGATACAGATACAGCTGCAGCTACAGATACATTTACAGAGTGGTCGACAGATACACTCTGTTGTACTTAGTTAGCCAGTTTCTTCTTCTTCTGCTTGTGTTTTTTGCATAGCTGCCAATTACAGAGCAGGCGGCGTCATGTGATCCATCATTGTCTATGTTTGGCGTTTGATAAGCCGCCGCCAACTCAGTTGAGTGATGCCTCCAACTCGCTCTCGCATCTCTCTTTCTCTCTCTCTCTCTCTCTTATATATATATATCTCTAACTGTATCTGTATGTGTGTGTGTGTGTGCGTCCCTTCGATTGGCGTGCCTGAATGGCTGTGAAAACACAGCCAGTTGCAGCTGTATCCACAATCATTATCACAAAAGCAAACTGTGCAGCAGCCACAGCGGCAGCAGCATCGACTGGTTGCCATCAACGTCGCCAAAGCCATCGTCATCATCAGCAACAACAGCAACAGCAGCAACAACAGCAGCAGCAACTACAGCAACAACATCAGCAGTGGCAACATTTGCACCCCACACACCAGCCCACAAATTTACACACACATATAAACAATTTCCATTAGCTTGTGCAAACAAAGTTTGTATGTATGAGTGTGCGTGTTTGGTCGCCAATGCAAAACAGGCGACAAAATTTTGCAAAATTTACAGCTTTTCAAACTGACGGAGAAAGACAGGGAGACAGTGAAATTAATTAATATAATTATATAAGCATATAAATATATTTAATTTTCAATTACATAAAATAAAGTATTTTATATAATTTTATTATTAGAAATAAAAATAAATTTTAATTTAACTGTATCATTTTCACCATGTACGTTTATTGAGAAAAGAAATATAATTATTAACATATACTTATTTATTATTTTATTTTATTTAATGACAACAGTTGACCAAAATTAAAGTAAAATTAAGCAATATAAAAATTAAAATAAAATTTAGTAATTATATTTAAATTTAAATTTACTGAAAGGATAATAAAGTTAAATTAAAAATTAACAATCTGAATCAAAAAATTATTAAATTATTACAAAGACTGGGAAAAACCCTGAAGAACCCAATCAGATCAAAAAGTATTAGTAGTAATAATTAGTAGATTTCTAGAAAAGAATAGGAAAAGGGAGGAATTCAAGAAGGGAAGAGAGAGTCCTGAAACGTGGCACCCAAGATATTAGCATAAGAAATGTACCTTTTTTTCTTGTTTTATTTTTAATATATTAAAGTTATTTTTACATTTTCGGCTAGTAATATTCTAAATATTGTTGCAAAATTCGGATATTGGGATTTTATGTTTAGTTTATTTTGAAGTGCAAAGTTGTAAATTTCGTTTGCGAAAACGTTTCCTTTGTCATTTGTCGCCTGAACAGCAACTGCTGTCCATTCCCCTCTTCCCACCCCACTCCCACCATCCGCCTAGCCACCCTTTGTCATCGTCAACTCGATTCTCGTCCATCTGCGCACTGCGGCTTTTCCGTTAAGCTTTTCATTTTTGAGCTACAGTCGAGTGCGTTGCTGTTGCTCTGCCAGGATCATTGCGGGGATGGGCATGTTGCACAGCTGTGCCCCCTTCCCTCCCCTCTCCCTTCTCCCCTTACCCCTCTGTGCTCCTGACATGCTATTAGTGCGTGGCGCTTGATTTGCTTGCTCGGCTGGTCTTTTGGTGCTTGTTCCCTGGCAAATGGCACCCAAAAATGTTTGCTAATTTATTTCCCATGTTCAAACAAATTTGTTAATGTTGCAACCTACTGTGCCGAGAACAGGACAGGACAGGACAGGGCAGGACAGGATGGGATATGACCGTGCTGGAACGGACAAGTGCTGTAGCTTGTTGTGGTCAAGCGAGAGAAATATATTTGTGGCATGGCTGATGTTGCAGCTTCCGAGATGAGTTTGAGCTGTGCTACAACAGCTCCTAATGCATTTGTAATGCGCTTCGTCTGCACATCCTGTGTCCCTAGCTGCCTACCTTCCTTGCTCTCTTCATCTTTGTCTCTGCCTTACTTGTTTCTCTTAGTTGTTTATTGTAAGCTAACTAACGAGCTGTCTCTGCTTCCTTCTTCCACTTGCAGCCAACAGCAGCAACAACAGCAGCAGCAACAGCAGCAGCAACTGCAGCAGCAACGGCGACAAGAGCTCATCTACCACCTCCTCCAACAACAGCAGCAAAGACATGTCCATCTCCGCCAGCAACAGCAACAACAACACAGTCACCACACCAAATGGCACTCGAGACAGAGAGAGAGAGCGGGAGAGGGAACGCGAGAGGGAGCGCGAGAGGGAGCGCGAGAGGGAGCGCGAGAGAGAGCGGGAGAGGGAGCGCGAGAGAGATCGCCTTTGCCGCACTCCGCCGGATTCACCGCCGGATCTTGCTCGCCAGAGCCTTGCAGCCTTGCAACCCTGCTCACCGCACTCACCGCCACAGCAGTTGCATCCGCATCAGCGGCCACAGCGCAACGCCAGCGCCTCGCCCATTGTGAATGGCGGCGTTGCCACCTCGGCCACATCTCCCACCCCCGGGTCGCAACATGCCGCCTCCTTGGCCGCCGCGGCGGCAGCTGCAGCCGCAGCCGCTGCGCATGTGGAACAGGCGCGTCTGCTGTCCAAGTTGCGCAAGTTTCTAGGATCCCTGGTCCAATTCTCGCAGGAGTTGGCGCAGCCGGAGGTGAGTGAGCGAGTGAGGGCCTTGGTGTTGTCGCTGTGCAGCGGTGCCATATCGCTGGAAGAGTTTCGGCTGGCGCTGCAGGAGGCAATCAACCTGCCGCTGCGTCCATACGTGATGCCGCTGCTCAAGAACAGCGTCGCGTTGATGCAGCGCGAGATCATGGCCCTGGCGCGTGCCACAAACCAGTCGGCGTTGCAATACGTAAGCAGCAATGAGCAGGCCGTGATGGAACTGACGCCCCACGGAGTGCCAAGCGCCGAGTTCGCCGACATCTTTGTGCAACTGGAGGCGCCGCAGGCAACGTCCGCGAATGGAAATGGCAATGGCAGCGGAGGCGGCGGCGCGTTGTTCAAGCGCCGCTCGTCGGACTCGATGATGGAGCACGGAGCACACAACGGTCTGCAGGAGTGGAGCGAGTACATGGCCAGCGGTGGTGCAAACACCGCCGCCGCCTACGCACCACCCAGCAAACGGCTGGCGATGCATCCAGGTGCACCGCACTCCGTGCTCGCCTTCGACTACAGCGCGGCAGCTGCCGCTGCCGCTGGCGATGTGGCCGTTGCCGTGGGTTTCATGCAGCGCGATGAGCGCGACTTGCGGCTCGGCGAATCGCAGGCGGCCAGCAGACATGCACCGCCCCAAGTGGCGCGCGGCAACAATGCGGCTGCCAACGCAGTGGCCCCAGGTAATGTGGCGCCTGGTGGCGGCGAGGAGGAGTGGAAAAACATACACACCATGCTCAACTGCATCTCGGCGATGGTGGACAAGACCAAGCGGGCCATCACAATCCTCCAGCAGCGCGGCATCGAGCCGCAACACGGAGGTGGCAGCAACCAGGAGTTGACTCCCGCTGCACTTGCCGAGCTGCGTCGCCAGACCGAGGAGAAGGTCGCTGAGTTCAAGCGTAATGCCGAGGATGCCGTCACCCAGGTAAGCTAGCTCTCTTAACTCTCATTAACAGTTGCTCACCGAATCGATATCACACGAAATTCAGGTCAAGCGTCAGGCTGTCATCGAAATCCAACGCGCTGTCGTCGCCGCCGAGACGCGCGCCGCGGAGATCATGACCCAGGAGCGACTTCGCATGGAGAAGTTCTTCATGGAGATGAGCCGGCATTCCAGCGGAGAGCGCGATCTGGACAACAAGTCGCCATCCATAACCAGTGCACAGAATGTAAGTGGCATTGCAATTAAAATTTAAATTGTAGAATATATTCAAATCAATGGTTTAACTCAGCAAATAATTATTTTGTTTGATTTTCGGTAGTTCCCTAACTTGCATAGTCTCTGTAATATTAATTGATTTAAATCTGTTAAATAGTTATGTAAATCTAAACATTGAATCGAGTTTCATATCTAAAAGTAAAAGTCGACATCTCAAAAAAAGAAGAATTTAAAAGAAAACAGAATTACAAATACGAAATACACGCGTACATTTTGACATGTAAAGTTAATAAGTCCATAATCAGATCAAACTTTTAGATTTTCAAGCTGAATGTCTTTTTTATCACTGTTTGGCGTCTCAATTCATTCAGCATTTAAAATTATATGTAATGTAATTTCCACTTGCAGGGCAGCAACTTGCAACAGCAATGCTGGAACTGCGGTCGCAAGGCAACCGAAACCTGCTCCGGCTGCAACATGGCACGTTACTGCAGTGCCTCGTGTCAATACAGGGACTGGGATAGCCATCACCAGGTGGGTAGACCAAGCGCTTTTCCAGCTGCCGGATTGAAACTCATGTTCTCTGCGCCCCTCTTTGCCTCTGCTTTTCACAGGTGTGCGGCAACTCACGGGCCAGCGAGCTGAGCGCCAAGCATCTGCACTCGGCCAACGCCAGCGGCCTTCGCAGCGCGATGGCCACCCGATCCCCACCCACCCCCACAGCAGCAGCTGCTGCAGCCGCCGCCTCGGCTCATCTCCAGGCAGCTGCTGCTGCCGGCGCAAGGGAGGCGGCAGCAGCTGCGGCAGGCGGAACGGGAGGCTCTGGAGGGGTCGGGGTCGGGGTCGGGGTTGGGGTCGCCGGGGGAGGCGCCACTGTGGGCGCTGGCACTCCCAGTGCTCTGGTGCCCAATGGGCTGGGCTCCAAATGACGCATTCGCATGATGAAACCCAAGAAGAAGTATTTGTGCTAGTCAAATTAATCGCAGCGATTGGGCGCCAATAAAAACGAATAAGTAATAATGATTATATAGAAAACCCACATAGAACTATGCAGTTCAACTAAAGTAAACCTTAACCAAAAAATAAATGCAAGGAAGACAATTTCCCACATTTTCCAAATAGTTTTCTAAATAATACTTCAAGTAAACGAGATAGAAATGTAATTTTCATTCGAAAATTTTTTGCAAAAATTCGTTTTGCATATAAAAATCAAAATTGATATACTGTTAAATTAGTTAGTTGTGTGGAAAATCGTTTGAATTTACGAATTAATTTTGTCCCTATTATATTTTGCATGAAGTTTTCAGTTCATTTGCGAATAGAAAACCTTCTTCCACACATCCAAACTAAAAATAATTCAATTAAATACTGTGTGAGCACTTAAAAATAATTATAATAAAATATTAATATTTGCACCACTTAAAGTTGACATTAATAATACTACTTAATTAAATTAAAAACAAAAAATTAAAAGAAAAGCTGTAAGTAGTCGATAGGTAACCCAAAAATGAAGAAGAAAACAAACTGAACATAGTAGTTTTTATTATTATATTATTACAATTATTATAATACTATCATTATGGCTAATTTATTGTTTATATATATATACAAATGCGTATTTATTTATTAATTAGTATTTATTGTATCTCTAAATCAATATTTAAATGTACTTTAATTATAAACAACAAAATGAAAACCAAAAGCAACAGCAAAAGTAAAGTAAATGTTACAACTACAAACAAAAAAGGCTAAAAGAAACCAACCAAGAAATAAAGTGTTTTAAACCAAAAGATTGCAATTCGATTCAACTTTCATGGGATGCAGCCTAAAATCAAGCAACATGAGGCAGCTCTGTTGCCATGATTTGCGCATTAGTGTGTGTGTGAGGGTGTGTGTCTGTGTGTGTGGGTGTATGTGTGAGTGTCTGTGCTACAAAACCACAAACTACTGTGATGAAATTTCAATTATCGTCACTCAGCTGTGCCATGTGAGGAGTGTGCACGTCTGTGTGCATGTGTAAGTATGTATGTGAGGTCGTCAGTATGTGTGTGTGTGTCTGTGTGTGTGTGTGTGGCACACCTGCTGCTGTCGCATTGCAAGCAAGCAAGCAAAAGCTCGTTAGGGCTTTGCCTCGCCTGGGGCGTCCACAACATTTGTTGCACACAATCGCACATGGCTTGTGGCTGCCACACACACACCCACACACTCAACACCCACACCCACACACACACACACATATTTGAAGACACTTCAGGATCAGCTTGCCTTAACTTTGCTTTTGTCTGGAATTGCTGTGCGCTTTTTTGCAACCCCTTCAACCCTTCACTGGACAACGAGCAGCATGGACCAATGATGATGATGATGATGACGATGATGATGATGGCATTTTGCTACCTGAGTGATTTTCTAAAGCCAGCTCTGTGGCCTCTGTGTGGAGTGACAGGCGGGCGCAGTATATTCAAAATAGCTGCACGTCCAACTTCCTGATTCTTCCTCTGTCTTCTCTGGCCAGCATATGCTGCCATTTTGTTTGTTCCTGGCTTGAGTGCTCCAGCCACTCCCCCTCCTGGCACATTGTTGCTCCGTTCGTTAGCTTCTATTTAACATGCAGTTATCGTTTGTTATCGCCAGCAGCCACAGCTCAGCTCAACCAGCCGCAGACATGGACATGTTGTCAACGGCAATAACAGCAGAGCCCCAAAGAAAAGCGACGCATATCAAAGGCATCGCTGCATTGGCATACCCTGTAAACAAACATACCTGAGAGGGTCACTTTGATTTTAGTATGAAATTAACTTATCTAATTTTGTAGAAATTTCAAATATTTAATTAGTTAATTTATGAAGATTTTAAGATTTTAAATTTTAAGAATCTTCTGAAATCTTAGCTTGAATGAGTTTCATAATTTGATGTGCTTAACAATATGTCACATTATGCATGCACAAAATAAATTTAAAATGTAAGCATTTGTTAAAAAAATCGCAATAATAGGTAACTATACACATATTGTCTGTTTCACATTAAATAATAAATTAACTAAAAAAAAACTATAATTATTTTACTAAGATTCAAAACTTACATAGATCCCAAAAATCTTCTGTAATCTTAATTTGAATGGGTATCATAATGGGGTATGTCACATATGCATATAAAAAATCAAATAATTCTGTTCACATTTAATATAGAATGTCCCTTTTAGACATTGCTATCCAAAATTACTTTAAATTTTTAATATACCCTGTAGTAAACAGGGCGGAATGACTGGCGATTGCCTTTGTATTGTCTTTGGGTTCGATTGGGTAAATTGCATTAACTTTAAAACGTTAAACTTGAGTGAAAATTTTAATTAAAATGCCGACAACTAGCGCACAATGTGGGCCGTCTGGCAAATCGGAGTTTTGAGCTGCCTCCGTCTGGGACTGGCATAAAAATATTCATCATAAGTGGCAGCCACCAGAAGCAGAACCAGAAGCAGAACCAAACCCAGAACCAAAGCCAGACCCAAAGCCAAAGCCAGAGCAGATCCAGAGCCAGAATCAGCAGCCGCCAGCTGCTTACAGAGGCAGAGGCAACGACGCGTCGACGCTGGCAGCGACGCAGGCAGCAATTGTGCCATTTCAATCGACATCTGTTACTGATTTCAAAGAAACTTTTGTTGACAACACAAACAAATGCCAAACACAGCAGCAGTGGCAATAAGCGAGACAGAGACTGAGAGCGAGAGAGAGTGAGAGGGCGGTATAACATGATGCTGTCGCCTGGGGGGTTATGGGGCAAGGTACAAACGTTTGACGCTTGCCTGCGCACGACTCCAGCCACGACTCTAAGTCCGGGCACTCTCACGTGTGCCGTGCCCCCTACAACCTGCCCCTGTGGCCCCGAGCCCCAAAGTACCACACACAGCTGACGTTAACGTTATCAGCAAGCAAGCTGTTTCCCCCTCACTCCCACCCACTCTCTCACCATCTATGTGTGTGTGTGTGTGTGTTTTTGTTTTTGCCGGCTACAAACAAAGTTGACTGAGGTTGCCTGCACTTGAAGGCTGTGCAGCAGCAGTGAAGAACATGTGCGTGTGCTTCGCCTATACATATATATGTGTATGTGTGTGTGCGTGTGTGTATGTTACAGAATGTGTGTGTTTTTGGCGGCGCCATTGTCGATAATAACGATTGGACTGGTCGGATCGGGTGAAGGGACGGGGGTCACACAGAGGCGCAGTTAGAGCGCAAGTTGCCGCTTTTGTGCGCGTAACATGTGTCAATTACAGGCGCACACATACACAATCAAACTAACTGCTCTCGCACACACATACGCACACATAGTTACACACTTACAGCACAAGGTTCCTCTCTCTCACCGTCTGTAACTCAAAAAGCTGCCAAAAAGTACGAGCACATTTTTTATACACGCCGCCCGAAAGTATGCACATATATTTTTTATATTTCTGCTGCCGGCGTTTGACAGCTACGGCGACGACGACGACGACGAAGACGCGTCGACGCAGACGTTGACGCCACTGCTGCCCAGCGTTATGTTAATTTATTATATCATTGGAATTTCTTGTGTGCGCTTTGCGTCAGCGAAAAATTGTTTTTCTTTGCTATTGTTCTTCGCCTGTGAGGCAAATGCGTTTAATTAAAAGTAAAAAGTTTTGTTTACAACTGTGAAATGTGCATTAACAGCGCTATTCAACGTATTAGTAAAAAGGACAAGCGAAAAACTTTAATACATTGATCCCTGCAGTTGTTATCAGCCAGAACTCCATTTAACAATTTTACCAGCGCACAAAAGTAGGCAGCAAAAATCTGCCTAAAAGATTAATTGCTGCGCGGAAAAGTATGCAAGTACTTCTGAACTAATAATAATAAATTCAATCAGATGTGTTACACAAATGGAATGGTCGGTGTTCCTTAAATGGCAGAGATTTCAATATTTTCAACACGATTTCCAAGTCACACGTAAAAACAGTAAATGGATATTTTTCAATTGAATATTGTAATTTTGAAACAAATCAGAGCCTTGTTATAATTTTTTGCATCCCGAAAGTTGGCATTTATATAATTTACACGTACAGATAATAAATTGGAGAGCTGTAAAGTATACAATTGATTTTATGATTCTGTAATATGCAATAGCATTTAAAGGTTATTTTAATAAAATCAGAAAAAATACTTGAATAAATTGATTTGCACAATACATAAAAGCATTTTTTTTTTTTATAATAATTGACTGATCTCAATCGAATCAGAGCGTAGCAACTAGTTGGAATCGAGCCTGTTACTTGAGTTATTGAATCTTTGGACCCCGTTGATAATTCTAATGCTCTCTCAGTAGCATTTACTCCAACGCAATGCTCTCAGTAATATTTTGTCTCTGTTTGATATAATAATAAATAGAACCGGCAACGAGATGTGTACGCTCAGCAATCGCTCAGTTGTAATTAGTTGTTGCTGTCGATAGAACGTCTTGGTTGATCGCGGTTGTTTTGCGTGCTTCGATAGCTGTGTTGTTCTGCTGCTGTGTTGTGACGAGAATTGAGCAAAAAGTATGTCAATTGATGCAAAATGCGATTGCAAAAGTTGATACTGCAACCGCCACGCGGGAGTTAAAAAGTGAATTGGTCGCCTGGCTGACAGCCATGCCAACCAATCGAAACCAAAGTCAGTGTCAGGCTCTTGAATTTATATATGTTCATACATACATATAAGCGTAGTATAACCAAGCCAAGTTAGCCAACATGGCCAAGTTAAGCAAGTGGCGGAGAGCGTGTGTAGAACCGTTTAATGTTTTGTGCGTTGCATACGAAATAAGTCAAGGTCCCGGTCCCTCCCAGCATAGCATAGATGCCAAGTCTCCCAACAACAACTAAAAGATATTCATATTTACGCATGACGCACATTTTAAGACACTGTGGGCTTCAAATAGTAAATAATAAATTAAACAACATATAAGTATTTTTTAGCAGGTAATAAATTTATTCAATTCTCTGTTTGAAATAAAATGTTAATAGTTTAGTAGCTTTCAATTGCGATCGCTACAAATTGATTGCGGCCCACTGTGCAGTGTCTGTCTGTCATTGAACTTTGTCAGGCGCCTGTTGCTGTTACCGTTGTTTTATCGTTGTTATCGTTGTTGTTGTTCTTGACATATGATAGCACTTAACCCTTGTGTTAAACTTTAACATTACTTAGCAAGGGATAATTTCAGAGACTGCCTAATTGAAATCATAGAATAGTACTCGTAAAATATATACATATGTAATAAACATACATATATATATTATGTACACCTTCGTTAATCCAATGTTCACGGTTATCAGACCTTTCATTTGTATATGCAGCTGTTATTCTTATTCCTTTGGTTTTGATTTGCTTTTTCATGATAACAATTCTGCGACTGCGAAGTCAGCTGCGAATTTAGAAATTGCTCTGCCTATTGGATTAGGTTCAATCCGACTCCTATTAATATGTTGCCAATTTTTCCATAATATTAACTGATTAAAGCTAATCAATACAAGCCATTTTTATGGGTTAATTAGCCTAATTGTACTATTTATACATATTATTGGCGACTGCTGCTACTGAAATGAGACGCTTATCATTGTTGAGAAGGCTGATTATAAGTAGAATTTAACTTTGAGATAGATTCTCAAATTACCTTTGGAAAGAATATACTTAGAAACAAGTTCATTGGAAATGATTTATCATTGAACAGTTGTTTTTCAATTATGTTTGGATTCTGAATATACACAGCAAATATTAAAGCTAAATATACTAAATAAAAACAGCTCAGATCAAAGTAATAACTCGAGTTTCTGCTCTAACAAAAGCTTTTTCTTCCACTGATAATGGTGATATTGATTAAAAAAAAAAAATTAAATATATAATTTACTTATGTTTTGTTTTTAACATGTAATTTCGGTAATAGTTATATATACAAATTTATTAACTTATCATTACTCAGATTTGACTATTATAATATACAGTGATGGACAAAATATTAGAAATGAGAGTCATTTTGATATTTTAAAAGAATTCTTAATAGGTACCGATGTGATATACTATGTATTTTTAAATATACATATAATATTTGTACGATTTGTTAGAAACATAAAATCTCAGATATCAAGTCAAGTCATAGATATGTGTGACTTCTCACACATTCTCATACTCGTAGTTTATGACAAGTTCACATTGCCGCACTTTGCTTTGCCCTGGCTCGTTATCGTAGTGCTCTTCTAAGTAGTACTCCCCACCTAGAAATCAGTGGGTCACTCTCCGAAGAGTATGCACAGTGCTGTCGTTTTAATGTTGAAAATCCCACCAATATTGCTTATTTAAATTTATAAATTTATTTATTTCAAGTGTAGTTGTGACATTTAAAATAAAATCCAAGTTTTCCTAACTTTGTTGGATCTTTGATTGCTGATCATTGAAATAAAGTGTCTCGAATACTTTCCACCCGATCGCCGAATGATCAACGTTAAAGTATTCAAAATAAATTTAAAAAAAAAACTCCAGAACAGCAACACTGAAAAGTATTGATAAGGTGTGTGGGTTTCACAATTGCTGTAATTCTTGGTGGTAAAAATCGTATCAGGGCGAACTGATAAGCAGTTGGATATGGTAGATTGTTGGGGCCGGTCCGGAGGGTCTTAGTCAGTCAGTGTCGGTATTTGTAGAGGGTTGTGCTCGAGGTGTTGGCGAAGTCAATGGGGATATCTAGTTAGATATCTAGGGACTGTCAATTCATTTAATATATACAGTGATTCAATAATGTAAATATTCTTATTTAAAGTGGGCGAGTGTAAACAAGATAAAGGAGAGCAGAAGGAGGACGAGAAGAGAATGGAGATACTCCTGGAGCTCAATCTGAAGCAGAAGCTGGCCACCAGATTGGGCATTCTGATCGTGGCCAGCTTCGTCTTTGCCATGTTCTGCTGGGACAGCGCCTTGGCCAGCTTGACACTTGGTGCCCTCATGGCCCTAATGCTGCGGAATCCCACAAATGTCTACGCTCTGGTGATGACCTTCCACAGGGATATCATGTGAGTAGTGTCTTGCAACAGATGAGCTATTACAATAAACATTTAAATTACAAATTTGAATAACAAAATAAATGAAAGTTAAAATATACATATATCTAAATTAATTTATAATTCACTTCTATCTTTTTTTGAAATACATTTCTCTGCAGAGCCTTTCAGCGATTTGTGGCACTTAATTTCTATCTGCTTCGCAAGGATCGCAAGGGCTGCACCGTCGCCCATTGCTTCGAGGAGAAGGCACTCGAGCAGCCCCACAAGATCTGCTTTATAATGGATGAGCGACGTCTGACCTTTGGCCAGGCATTGCTCTTCAGCCAGAAGGTGGCAGGCTACTTCCAGCAACGGGGCCTGCAACGGGGCGACTGTGTGGCCCTGCTGATGGAGACGCGGGTGGAGTACTCCTGCATTTGGATGGGCCTCAGTCAGCTGGGCGTCATCACGGCGCTGATCAACTCACATCTGAGAGGCGACTCCCTGCTGCACTGCATCCGAGTGGCCAAGGCGCGTGCTCTGATCGTGGGCAGCGAACTGAGCGATGTCCTGGAATCGTTGTCGTCCTTAGACTTGCCCATCTATCAGTACACGGATGCGGATGCGGAGCAGCATCAACTGCTGCCGGGTGCCACGGAACTGAGCAGTGCCCTCTCCGCCCAGACGCCGTTGCCCCTCAGCCGGAACTCGCAGTGCTCGGCCCGGGACAAGCTGATCTATGTCTACACCTCCGGCACCACGGGGCTGCCCAAGGCGGCGGTCATCACGAATCTGCGATATCTGTTCATGGCCGCAGGCGCTTTCTACATGCTCCAACTGAATCGCGACGATGTGATCTACAATCCCCTGCCCTTGTACCACACGGCGGGCGGAATTGTGGGCGTGGGCAACGCCCTGCTCAATGGCAGCACTGTCGTCCTGCGCAAGAAGTTCTCGGCCTCGAATTTCTGGAGTGATTGCTGCAAGCACAACTGCACCGTGGCCCAGTATATCGGGGAACTCTGTCGCTATCTCCTGGCCACGCCCTATAAGAACACCCACGAGGAGGAGAGGCGACCTCAGCACCAACTGCGCCTCATGTATGGGAATGGTTTAAGGCCGCAGATCTGGACGCAGTTCGTCTCGCGATTTGGCATACCACAAATTGGCGAGGTCTATGGCGCCACCGAGGGCAACTCCAATCTGATCAACATCACCAATCGCATTGGCGCCATTGGCTTTGTGCCCGTCTTCGGTCGCCGGATCTATCCCGTCCAGATCATTCGCTGCGACGAGCTCACGGGTGAACCTCTACGCGACTCCAAGGGTCACTGTATGCGCTGTGCTCCCGGCGAGCCGGGTCTCCTCGTGGGTCAAGTGGATGCCAGGCGGGCGGTGAGCGCCTTCCATGGCTACGCCGACAAGGCGGCATCCGAGCTGAAGCTGCTCCGCAATGTCTACACCAAGGACGACTGCTACTTCAACTCGGGCGACATGGTCGTCTCCGATATTCTGGGATATTTCTACTTCAAGGATCGCACCGGCGACACCTTCCGCTGGCGGGGCGAAAATGTCGCCACCCAAGAGGTGGAGGCCATCATCACCAACTGCATTGGACTCAGCGACTGTGTCGTCTACGGAGTGCAGGTGAGACGAAAAAGGACTAAGGCCAACAGATGCCAATTATAAATAGAATCTAAAGATCATTCCCCGAGAATGTTTCAAATTGAACCTTGAGTTCGATTTGAAATGGAATTTCGATTCTTACTTTTATTCGAGGCATAGAAAGTTCCTCCTTTTGCCTTCCGAGTGTAATATAATTGAGACACGAAAAATGCGTAAACTGGATAAGGAGCTGCTTTAATGCAAACTAATTCTAGCCAGCTTTGATTATGATTTTCGGAAAAGGTGGAAATGTGCATAATTGATTTTATAACTTTTCTCTTAATGGTAGTAGTGAATCTAACGCTGATGTATCATTTGTATTATTTTGGATTTTTTTTTTAATTATTCAGGAAAGCATATTATATTTTCCATTCATATTTCATCTTATAATGGAATAATACTTGAAAGTAAGAACGAATAATATAAACGATTGTTTTGCACATTTAATGACTTTTATACTTGAATGCTTTAACTTAAACTGAATTATCATTAACATATTTGTATCAGTTCATTGTTGTCCCGAATATAAATATTCTAAATTTCTTTTAACTTTACCTTTGCAGATACCACACGTGGAGGGCAAGGCTGGAATGGCGGCCATTGTGGATCCGACGCGTAAAGTGGACATGGATTATCTGTCCATTGTGATAAGGGGCAGTCTGCCGCCATATGCACGGCCACTGTTCATTCGATTGCTGGACGAGATTCCGCGCACGGCCACATTCAAGATGAAGAAGCGGGAGTTGGCGGTGGAGGGATATGATCTGGAGAGGGTGACGGATATTATATACTACCTAAATCGTGATGGCGTCTATCGGCCGCTCAGTGAGGAGCAGTTTGCATCGTTGCAGGCGGGCACAGCGGGACTCTAAGGGAAGGTTCAAGGCACTCACTTAGACTTTAACTAGTTTGTATATATATAGACACAGCAGAGAAACACTCACACACACACACACACACACACACACACAGGGACACGCACATAGTTTGAAATGTATTTTAACACTTAAAAGAAACGACTGATGAAACTTTAGCCAAAGCCGAGCGCGTTTCATTCCCATAACTTGGCCATAAAAATGGTAGCTGAACCGATAATGGCCGTCAATACATTTCCGGTGGCAGGATGCGCTGCACCACCACTTTGCACCACACAGAAGACAGCAGCCACGGCCAAGATATATCGAAAGTGTTAAATCCCCAAGATTAAGTTCTCGCTCATTGGCAGCTGCTGTGGCCGTTTGGTGGCTGCTGTTGCTGCTACACTTGCAACATTAACGCCATTTCCGTTCGCTAGCGGCAGCTGCGACGCAACAACAACAACACTCTTCGCCGTCCTCTAAGATAAACGATGTGCAAAATCCATACAAACAACAACAATCTAGTTGCAGTCAGAGCTGCTCTCGCATTGTTGTTGCTGTTGCCGATGCTGTTGCCACTTGGAGTTGCAACCACAAGCTGCGCAGCCAACGTCGCGTCGCGTTGCGTCGATAGCACCAATATCGATGGCGAAAAAGTTGTGGCAGGCAATCATAAAAAAGGAAGAAATACCAACAAAGCCCCTTCTTACATCGATTCGAATCCAAGTCAACGGCTAAATGCAGCACAACTTCGGAGTACTCGTAAAAAACTGTTGAGACAGACTGTACAATGCGACTTTGCCTGGAAACAGTCTTTACTCATAAACGAACTCTTCTCAATGGAACATGAACTATTCATCAAGGATTCCTTAATGACCGCCTTATTCTTGTATAATAATTTACAGATTTCAACTTGCTAAAATTCGCTTTCTTTTATTCCACGATCAAGGTAAATTATTTCTATAAGTATTACGAGTAAATATGTCTATCTATATGTCAATCTTTTTTTTCACTGAGGTTTCTTTACTTTCTTTTTTTACAAAACATAAGACTTGCAATGTATTTATCATTATTTAATTATTTTGTTTCACTGTGCCATTGCTGCTCTAACCACTGCCATCTTTGCACTCATGATGTTATCAATTACCCTATCAACAATCCGCGAATGTGCCACACACCCAAAAACAAAACTTCTACAGCAACAGCAACAGCAGCAACAACAACTGTGACAACAAGAGCAACAACTGCAATGTATCCGCGAGCTTAAAAAATGCGCATAAAGTTGCATTGGCAGGCAGCTGGGGCAGCTGGCGGTGCCACAAAACGCGAGTCGTGCGAGTTTTGTCACCATCGTCATTGGCAGCCCTTCTTGCCCCATGTTGCATGCTGCCTCAGCTGGTTGCATCGTCGCCGTCATAAACAAAATGGCAGTTGCTGGCGGGGCGGGTTGCATGCATAGCTAATATCAATAAAAGCAACAACACTAACAACAACTGCTACCATTGCTACAGTTTTTGTTGTTGTCGTTGTTGTTGCTGTTGTTGCTGTTGTTGCTGTTGTTGCTGTTGTTGTTGTTGATGTTGTTGTCGCCGTTGTCGACTGTGTCGCGTGTTTAAGGAGAAAAATTAAAAAATTTTCAATAATTTTTCAAAATGTTCGACGATTTGCCGCCAATCGCCTTTTTCTCCATCTCATTCTCTCCCTTTCTCTACTTCTTGGGGTTTCTTTTGCTTCGTTTTTGGGCGCTGGGCGTTGCCGGATGGCGCCACAGCTGCCATTGGAATTTCAGAGCTATTAAAACGCTGCCAGGCGAACAAGGACCAAACGAGCTCCATGTTGTTGCTACTCCACATTGAAATTGTACTTGTTGCCCCAAATAAAATGGCAGTCCATCAACTTATCCATTCAGTATGTAACGCACTCACGATATACGATTTTGTCTTTAAATCGATATCAATTTATTTAAATCATCCTTTTTATATATATATGATCCTTAATTGTTTCGGGCATTTAGTACATAAATATGTCACTAGCTTACGTCAACTTCCTTAGTTAATCTTATCAATAGAAATCACTGTTCAAGTAACCAATCATAATTTTTATAAAAGACAATACTCGAACATAGCCGTAACGTAACCGTAACTGACATGGTAACCGATTAAAACTATTCTAAACCCAAAAACCGAAATAACCGTAAAGTTAATAAGGGAAAAAAGTGGAAATAAGTTAAAAAATACTTTTATACCCTAATTTTATCACCTGGAGTCGATTTATAAAATACATTTAAGTTTCAAAATTTTTGAAAATTTTCGAAAATTTCAAAGGGGTAACTATGCAAAAATCGAAAATTTTAAATAAAATGTTTGTCTCAGAATCAAAATATTTAAACGCCAAGTTAAAGTAGGGTTAATATTGTGAAAAATTAGACATTCCTCATGAAAATCTGATGAGATTTAATTAAGATGTGCTTGTTGAAAGTCCAAAGAGTCAACAATTCTCATATATAGATAATTTTCAATAATTGATACCTTGATCTGTAATATTTTTTAAAATTGTATTGTAAACCTAAATCTTACAGGTATTTTGACTTATCCGATATATACAAATTTTAAGTAACCGTTAACCGGAACCTAAATGCGAACATAACCAAAACCGTAACTGAAACCAATATTCGTTTCGGTTTGACAACCTGATTTTCATCGTCATCCTATTTTTAAGGCAATCCTTAAATTGGGACACCTTTTAAAGTTACAACTTAAAAGTCTGTGTTACTTACATATTCATATACATTTTTTTTTGCATTTTGAGATTGACAGAGTATTTGGAGTGCGATCAATCTGAATTATGATTTCATTGCCGTGCAGTTGTTGTTGCTGTGCACTGGCTGGCTGCTTGTATGCATTTGGGCTTAAAGGTTTTGCTTGCTTTTGTTTTTATGTTGCACGCAGCCGTCGCTATTCGTTGCCCTTTCGCTGCCTCTGTTGTTGCTGCTGCTGCTGCTGCTCCTCTGGCGACTCCTCGTGCTAATTACATTGCACCTGTGCGTGACGTTTGATGTTGCCCTGTCCGAGCTGCAACTGCCGTTTGCCGACTGTTTGGTAGCTTGTTGTTGGCTTTTGCTTAGTTTGTTTTGTGGGTGTGCGACTGTGTGTGTGTGTGTGTGTGTGTGTGTGTGTGTGTGTGTGAATTTGTGTGTATTTGTGTGTGGCTGACTGTGTGGTGAATGCTGCCCAACTGCATCTGCAGCAGTTACCGAGCAAAAATTAATTAAAAGCCAACGTGCGGCAATGCAATTAAATTCGATTTGGCTCAGGAATCGAAAACACTGGCATCGACTGCGACGTCGACGTCGACTGTGACGGCGACTGTGACTGCGACTCAAGCTCAGCTGGGCGGCTGTTGTTGACATCATTTAATACAACAATACAGCAAAATTATATTCGACATTCACACACACATGCAGGCGCACATCAAAAAGTTCACACAATGCAACTGCCTACAACGTGAATTTCCCCTCTGCACCTCCCGCCTTCCCTCTCCCCTCTCAGTATCCACCTTTTGCCATTGTTTTGTTTGTATTTGTATTTTTATTGTGAGCCTTCGCATACGTTGGCAGCTGTTGGCTGATCTGCCTATTTGCCTGGCTCTTACTGTATATTTGTGTGTGTGTGTGTGTGTGTGAGTGTGTTTGAAATGGCTGACTGGATGCTGCTGCTGCTTTTGGCATGCCACTACCAGTGTGTGTGTGACTGAGAGTGTGTGTGTGTGTGTGTGAGCCCGCGTTGTTTGTTTGCCTGCTTCGTTCGTTTTCGTTGGCTCGTTGATTCGTGGCACCTTTTGGATTTGACAGTTTTGTAATTAACTGCAGTCAGCATGTGCTGCGGCATTGGCTCTGCCAACGCTAGCGTCGACTTCGACGTCGCCGTCGCCGTCGCCGTCAGTGCCGACAGAGCTGGCAAGGCACAATGTGTTGCATACTTTCAGGCGGTACTATCGAAATTGCCAATAAGCAAACGGTTTCGTTTGGCATTTTTGGTACGCAATTAGTTTTTTGTTTTCAACTAAACTTGGCTCAATTTAAACGGACAGCTGTTCCTACTATTCAATAATTTTTATGGGAGTTTACAACGCGAATATTGGCCACTTATTAAACATTTGAAGTTCTGTCTAAATTTAATAATCAACTGTCATAACAGAAATTAGTAGAAATAAATGTTAAAATTCAATTTACTTTTAAAATATTCGTGATAATCAATTACTTTAATTTATCATATTAATTACTGTTAGTTTTGAGTACCTTAAGGCTTAAACAGGCATTCGAATTTGATCAATATATGTATATGATGTATGTTAATTGGGGACTCTAATCAAAATGTATACTCAAGTGGAATACCTGCAATCACATGCCAAAGTTTTGCTACTTGAGCAGGTTGCGAGAAACGGCCACAGCTGTGACAACAGTCGGCCACAGGGCTGAGTTGAGTACACAGGACACAGGAAACAGGACATTGGATATCGAATACTGGACACACGTGTGCGCTTCAGTTAGAGTTTGAGTTTGAATTTTGGTTCTGGGTTTATTTCTCGGTTTGGGCTTTGCTTAGGTTTCGCTTGTACGAGTTTGGCCCGAGACACATTTTGGCCTTTAGCTACTGTGCTTGTTGTTGCTGTTCTTGTTGTTACTTCCGCTGCTGTTGCTGCTACAGATGCTACTGCCTTGTTGTTGTTGTTTTTTATGGGCAGTCCTTGGCGGCCTTTATGCGCCCGCATATTAAACAATTATTGCCAAATGGCAAACGACAGCTGCGTTGTGTCACCATTGCCGTTGTCGTTAGTGTGGGCCGAGTACCAGGCCAGGCCTATGTGATGGCCACGTTTTTTAGCCAAGCAACAGCAGCAAAGCAACAGCAGGACATGGCCAGGACTCGGATTGGGCTTTTGGGTTGGGACTGGAACTGGAACTGGAACGGGGACTGAGAACTGGCCCAATGCCTGCATTGGCTTACAGACGTTTTTTCGCGTTTCAGCGTCTGCTGCAATTTATGTGTATAAATGACAAAAGTACCGTTATTTATGACCAGCAACCGCAACGCAATTTGGCAACACTTGTTGGCCAATTGGCAAAAATGTGAAACGAGCTACGCCCCCAACAGAAATATTAAGAAAAAATCCTCCGCATTCGAAATATATATTTGTGTATGTATATTACAGCCATGTGTATTGTAATATCTAAGCATAAGTCACAATATTGTCTATATTCCAGAATGCTCAACACAACGAAAGCAGTATTATGAAGTGCACAAGCCGAATAACTTATACACTTCATCATAAATCTTAGAACATTTTTTGCATTTTACAAAAATATAAATTTCTCGATATTATAAAATAAATAATATTTTTAATAATAATTGTCACAATAAACATAGTTTAAATGGACAAAGTTCACACTTGAATAGATGGACCTTTGGTGAGGGCATGGTAAAGGACAGCTGCCTGCTTTGGTGACTTGGGCACAAAAGATTTTGTGCCGTCCTTGGCAAAATTTGAATTTTTATTGCTGATCGATGCGCGCGGCGCTCCATTGACACGCCCACCCACATGCCAATGCCCACACGCCCTCGTCCACAAATTATGCGTATTTAGGTCGTTGACTATATCCGTACAGCGTATCCTGCCGCTTGTTGCTGCCATAAATTCCCCAATGCTCTGTGTGTAAATGTGCCAATGCGTTTGCCTACAGCCCAAAGGTCCTCGGGATCCCTTCTTGCCTTCGCCTCTCCTCTCCTTGCCTTTCTCAGTATGCCAATATTGACCCTTCTGTTTTGTTGTCGCGCTTTTATTATGCTAATATTTTTTAAGGGCATTGTCAAGATTTATTGAAATTACTGCGGTGCACATACGAGTATAACGAAAGCTTTCGCTTAGCCATAGAAAGGTGGAAAACGCGGCGTATGCGTGATGTGAGCAGCAATTAAAATGGCATTAAAAGTGCAGCTTGTTGCTTGTTGTATGCTGCATGTTGTGTGGCAGCCTTTTTTTCGTAATTATTACAACTAATTGGCAGCAAAAACTGTTGTTTCAGCCAACTGCAGCAGCTGTTGACTTGGCCGAGTAGCAAAAACTCGCTGAAAAATGAGTTGCATAAATTTGAGCTAACATTTTTGTGAGTTTACAAGGAACAAGAAATTTACAGATGTAGCTGGTTGATTCAATTTTGAGTTTTAAATACTTTACATGTGTATAATACATATTTCTATTTGTTGAGAAGTCTCAATCCCTACAAGAATTTTAGATTTTGTGAACTGAATCCACAACTGTGATTTCCACTCTTCTTGTGTACAATAAAGCAACAGGAATTATGCCACCTACAACTAACTATACTCCCATACACCTACACTTAACTAAATACACTAACGCACACAATCACAACAACTGACTGCCACAGCACTTGCCCTTTTCCACATTTTCTCTGAAAGCATGGAAAATTGGACAGGTGTTGCTTTTGTTAGACTGAACTGAGTTTTCCTTTTTTTGACAGCTTTAAAATGCCACGCCCACAGCCCGCAGGCAGAGCTATTATGATTTTACAACAATATTATTTTTCCATCAACAATATCAGCAAAAATCAATCAAATTCAATTAAATTGTAGCCGAAGGACACAAAAATCGGCAACAAAAGGCAACGCAAAAAAATAAACTTGCAATATGCAAAATTACAATTAATTTTAATTTTGCAATAAACAAAAAAAGACAAGTACAATAATAATAACAATGCTAGTTACATAAATTAAAATCCGCATTAAAATTGAAATTAAAAGATGAGAATACAAAACAAATTAAAATTCCCGCAAACCCAAATCAATCAATTATGCGGAAAATGTTAAGGGTGAGTTACCAGTCTTTGTGTGTGTGTGTTTATTTTATTGTGTGCACTCACACGCATTCACAAACACACACAAACTAATGCAATCAACAACCAAAGAAAATATCTGTCTTTCAAACGGACTATTCAATACCCTTCATGATAAACATTAGAAAATTGGATGTAGAAAATTCGTATCAAGGAAACAGTTTTATATTCGTTAAACTTAAATTATATTACTTACATTTATTTAATGGATTGTCTATTCCATGACTCAACTAAATAGTTTTCGCAAAGAGTATTAAAACTTACTGCAAAGAAATGAAAGTTTGGAAGCTTAAACAAAAATTGCTGGCAAATTTTTTGTTTTATATTTCATTGTCTATGTTTATGCGTTGTATAATTTTTGCCATATTATTTGTAGGTGTGTGAATGTGCGTGTGTGTGTTTGTGTGTGTAAGTGCGTTGCGAATACATTTACACAAGTGCAGAAATTCCCAAAACACAAATCCTAAAAAAACATTTGTTACTTTTTGTGAAACGTTTTATACATTTCAAGGGGCCGGGCGCCTGTGGGCGTTGGACTTCGCAGGGCTTCGACCACACAACAGTTGAGGCAGGGCCAAAAGAGTCAAGCGGTATGCGTGTGTAAGTGTGAGTGCGTGTGAGTGTGTGAGTGTGCATGTTTTTGTAGCTGTGTTAACATAAGCGTAGCTGGACCAAAGGGAGAGCAGCTCTATCAGTAGGCAGGCGTTAAAGTTGAGAGTTGTTCTTATTGTTAAGTTAAAAGAAGATTTAAGCCTCAAATATTAAAGTAAATATACTATTACATGCTAAAAATATGTGAAAGCTAATAACTTTTTCTAATAACTCAATTCTAATCCCCCAAATGCCCAGGCTTTAAATCTTCATTAAAATTACTATAATTAATAAATGTTTACAATTAACTAAAATTCCTATCAGCAAGTATTTTTTCAGCTTACATTAATTCGTTTACGTGGGCATTTAAATGCTAATCGAATCCCCTTTGAATTATCTCTGGCTACGCCTGTTTTTGTAAATGTCATCAGTCCGCCTCTATTTTGGCAACCAAAAATGGCTAGCAAAAGTATTTGTTATCCGTTGTTTCTATTTGCTCTGACCAGAACCTGGACTTGGACGTGGTCCAGGGACAGAGTGTCCGGTTGGGCGTATGTATATTTAGGTTGTTGCTCTTGTTGGAAATAAATGTATAACATTTTATAACTATTCATGCTCGTAAATTCGAGATTATTTTGTGGTATATTTAAATTTAGCCACGCATACATATGCTAGCCACAGGGCTGGCTGCAAATTGAATTAATGTGAGTTTAGTGGCTTGACTGCCAGCGATGGAAATGCGCTCAGGGAAACACTGGCACTTGAAAAGCCTACGAGTATAAGTATAGGTATAGGAATAGAGGAAACTTGAAAATAATTAGAAACTAAAACGACTACAAATTGTCTGAAATACTCGGTGGGCATTGATTGATTTCCGAAGAAAGAGCCACAACTTGAGTGCCACTAAAGATGCGAAGTGCAACCAAAAATAGATGCATGCAACTTGGGATGCATTTTGTGCTCATGAAAATGAAAGCAAAAACATATGTAGAAAATGTTCCTAATGACTGAGGTGACACTTTTGTGGAAGTGCGTGCAACAGAAAGAGAGAGAGGACAGAAAGAAAGAGTAAATTGTTGTGTGTGTGAGTTGCATACCTGTAAATGTTGTGCTGTTAAAATTAGAACGTGAAAGGCGCTGCAGTTGACAGCGTGAAAATTTGTGAACTTAGAACAGGAAAAGTCGACGGGATGCCGTCGCTCAACTCCAACCCGAACAGCTTAATACACAGATGCATCTACAAAACACTCAGATACATTCACAGTTATGCTTAGATACAGCTACAGTTTCATGCTTTATGTATATAAACCAAAATAGCAGCCCCAACATATGTATTTGTTGTTTTGAAATTTGGCCTGTCGTGTTTGCGTGATTGAAGCTGCCATAATAAACAAGCACGAGAGACAAATGTCAAGGCTGCTGCTGCCCAAGATACCCTGTAAAGAAAGCTTACAATCTGATCTCTTTATTGATGTCATACAATTGCAGAACTTTAAGGGCGACCCCCGTGAATTGAGCTTTTTTGCTTAGAGCAAAAAACTCAGGTATTCTATTAGTGCATATTATATACAGCACTCGTCACTTAAATGAAGACAGCATAATAGTTGTTACATACAAACATTATGAAGTCTAAAATCCATTCTTTTTTTTTGACTATATTAAATTACAAAAAAAAGCATATGAATGCTTTAAAAATGGTTCTTGAAATAATATTCATATTTTATTTAAGAAGTTGAAAGAAGCTTTCAATAGACACTACTCTTAACTTTTTTAATAAAAATGAATCCTTTTTTTAATAAAATAATAATATAAACATATTTATTCTTTAAGAAATTATCTTAGAATTAATTTCATTTTTAATTATTTATAGCTTACTTTCTAGGAGGAAGAATGAAAATTGTCCACATGTTCTAACGCAGGGGCAAAGCTTGTACAATGTACATACTCTTACTCGTACTTACGTGTACATAAACTTGAATGCATGTGTGTGTGTGTGATCGTCTTTCTCGCTCTGCTTGGCACTCGGGTGGCAGTGAGCCGAAGCATCGACGATGTCGTGTCGTCTGTCCGATTGGGTTGGGTTGGGCTGTGCATTGGGACTTAAACTGGCGACTGACTCTTAGGCCGTCGTCAATGTTGTCGCTGCGATCAGTTGAGTTTTGTGCGTTGTGCGGTTAAGTAGCGCGTTCAGCTCCGGTTCCCCCCTATTGAAGACTCACTGTGTGATATTAATCAGTGCACAGTACAGAACAGAACAGAACAGTACAGATCCAGACCCACAGATTCAGGTTCAGTTTAATTGAGCAAGAGTCCCGACAACATCGCCTGCATCGACGACTCGCGAGTCCCACGCAATCAGAAGAATTGTTAAATTGTTACATCAAAGCCCATAAATCAAAATGAGAGAAATTGTGCATCTGCAGGCTGGCCAATGTGGCAACCAGATTGGCGCTAAGGTGAGTCTCCTTTATTCTGCTTTTTTATTTAATTTACTTTTTGGTTTTGCTGCTTTTTGGCAAACGCGGCTAATTTATGCACATTGCCCGAAAACGTTTTTCAATGAGTTTCCAAATCGATCACAACTCAGAGTAAACGTCGCCGCCGCCTTTTACAGCGCATTCAGCAATTAAAGCAAAAGAAAATTAACGAACAAAAAAATCAAAAAAAAAAGGCTAGCGAATAAACATAAAGAATAAAATACAAAAAAGAAAACTTAAATGAAAGCAAATAAAAATGCCAAGTGCAAAAAACTGAGCAACGCAATGTAGCGAAAAAAATGAAATTTGCTTGGGTCTATCAGGCATTCGATATGCCCTTTACTTGCACTTGCACTGTGATTATCGTTAGGGTCAGCCCACTTAATTAAAAAACTGAGATTTTACTGCTCTAATATAGGGAATTACTGCAAGTGCATCTCTTTCCCCTCTTCGCTCTCTATCTCTCGATCCCCTTTCCATGCGATGCGTTTGGCCAATGCCGAAGCCAAAAACCTCTTGAATTATCTTTGCGGTTGTATCTTTTCGCTTTGATGGGTTTCCTTTATTAGCAAGACCAACCGCAAGAGGTTCAAAATATGGAAAAAGAAAAGAATATGCTACCTGGTTGGTATACACAAAAAGAAGGAAAACTTTTATTTATTTCATGTAATAAACATAAAAAAAAAAATAATTTAAAATACAAAAAGAAAAAAATTTAAAAGTATTATGGAAATTCCTAAGATTCAAATAGATCATTAAGTTGAATGAGATCAATAAATATCGCAGCTAATCTAAGCTACCTGTAAGTTAAAGTAATTAAAGTTAATTTCAATTGACTTTTAAAATAATCTTTGGAGCAGCTGTTAATAAAATTGGGAATGCAAGTCGAATTTGGTTTTTGAAAAGGTGTTTTACGGACAACTGTAGAGAGCAAAGTCAAGAATTGAACCAGATGGTTTTGGCATGGTATTTATGAAAGCAATTTCAAACTGTCGACTTGTTAATCAGTGTTAAGTACTGAGTCAACGGCATCAACTAACTAGCTAGTTAATCAAATGTAATTCTAGCAATTAGAAGTATGCACAACAATTAGCTGCCCTCTGTTGGCAATTATTTTGTAATTCAATGAGTTTGACTGCTGCAACGTCGGTCGGTTAATCAATATGGCCAGCCGAGCAACGTGCCACTGCGTTGCGCCCCAAAAGCAGAGCTCAGAACTCATACTGCTTGCAACTTGACGCATTTTTATGCTGCTGTCGATGTTGTTGCTGTTGTTGTAATTTTTGGCAACTTGTAACCGGTTTGGGAGGCATTGACATGCGCTGTAGCCGGCCAAATCAATGTCAATGCTTGGCTTCATTTATTCGCGATGGGGCCAAAAAGTGTGTCACGTTGCACAAATGCTGATAAAAGTCAAAGCCAATCAAGCGATGATTAAACTATAACACACAACTAAATAAAAGCAATGCTAGTCGTAAAGCAAAAGATAAGCAAAAAAAAAGTACGTTCTTATTTTCTTCTCTATTTTACTTTATTTATTTTACTAAGAGTACTTCCAGCACATTCATGACTCAATTGAGGTTCGCGATTTGTGGGAAATGAGGCAGACGAATGATGGTTAAGGGGGGGTGGAGTGGGGTAGGTAAGTGAGGGGGGTCAGTGTCGCTTAATTTAGCATTTCTCAGAAATTCGACATAGTAATGGTTTTATGAGGCAGTACTTTTTTCGGTGTCTGTATATATAAATATATGTATTTCTTTATACACGTGTATACTTACTTACCATGAATGAGATACGAAGACTGTGTTTATCTAAAGCAGACGACGGTGTCGGCAATGTTGGCGATGAAGCCGACTTGGTAATTTGAGAAAGCCGTTGGTTTCACATTACCCAAGAGATTGAGAAACAGCTGAGTGGACATTTCAAATGTGTGTGGAGCAAGAAATTGAAGTGCCATTGCCACTGGCAGTGGCAGCTACCTAACCCATACCCACATTTGAGTACATTTTGAATTTGGTATCAGAATCGCAATCGCAATCGCAATGGGCAACGGAATTGGGAATTGGAATCATTCAAACCGCACAAGTGCACAAAGGAAGTGAGTCACGAATCCATATGCAGTGCTGCAAATTGAAATTGGGATTCTCTGAGTGGTCAGTCAGTGAGGGTGCATTCTCTGGACAGTTTACTGTAGAGAGAGAGCCTTTACTCGTATACAGTTACAGGATAGGGGCACATATGAATTTCGAATTTCCGTTTAAGGCGCAAGACGATAAGTATTGCATTTTAAGTAATCAGCTCACGCTTATATACAAATTATAATTTCATATATTCTATATATAAGCACACATATATTTATATACATACATACATATATATAAATCGTATGCACTGAATAAGTCAACAAACTTCTGGCGTTTCTTCTGAAAGATTTATTATCGCCCGCGTCCGACTGAAAAACAACAAAACAGCTGCTGAGCAAAGACAAATGCTTTTGATAGGGGAGAGATCGGGCAGAAGAGAGTCTTTGCAGTATTTCAAAGCCCAAATGCCTTAACATCATGTGAAAATGATTTTTTGCATACTTTTTCAAGGGCTGGCGGAAAAGCTAAAGCTAAAGCAAAAGCTGCAGGCGATCTCTTCTGCCCAGTTGCAAGACTGAAGACTAAAGACTCAAGACTTGCGCTTCTTCAGTCTACAGACTTACTACGGCTCCAAAGTTCATGCCCGAGTGATTTCAAGTGGCACAGACTGAAAGACAGCTACAGCGATGGGGCAGCTACAGACATGCAACACTTAATGAGGGCGTTGGCAGCTGATCGCATGCCAAGGGAAGGGGGCGTGGCAGCACTGCGGCAGCATTTAAAACTAATTGGAAGTCTAAAGTCTCCAGTTGCAACTGGCAAGTGGCAAGTGGCAACTGACAACTGGCAGCAGAAGACAACAGCAAGCAATACCCAGACTTGGTAATAAATTAAGATTTTCACTAGAATTTTCTTCTTTTCTTCTTTTTTTTGGTTTCTTAAATGATTTGTAATGCTGTTTGAAGTCAGACATTTTAACTGTAAACTTCTCTAATAGAATTTCATCACAGCTAAAACAACATATGCGAAAGATTCAACATAATATTAAAGTTAATTTTATAAAAATATCTTAATATCCTTATCACCAGCATAATTATATTTATAGTCAATTATTCGTATCGCGGTAATCATTGACATTATTTAAGTAGACTGACTTAACATGAACAACTTCGCTGAAATTATTTCAAGAGACTAAAATAAATTTAAAATCATTTTAACATTTAATAAGAGGATCAAACGCAATGATTTTGAACATTTATAGTTCATTAATCACTGCAATGTCGATGAGTTTTCAATATTTTCTTTTGGAAATTCGTTACGTATTGTGTCATAATTGTTATTCCATTATTTCGACTGATCGTGTTACTGATAAGTCAACTTCCAGCTGCTTTTTTAACTCTTTTCACCTTCTTTCTTTTGTGATATTAAATCTAATGCATTCGGTGTAAACTATCACAGAAGAATGACTCAGCCTAAAGCAATTTTCACAGCTGGACTTTGTATAAGACACCCCCTCCCCTATTCTTCAATTCCCTGTCCCCCCTTGCCCAGTTGCCAGCTTCCCATTTCCCCAACTAATCTCAGCAGTTAACCGAAAAAGCAATTTCCCGAAACTATCAACAGCATCATCATCAAAAGGAAAAATCCGAAGATATGAAAAAAAAACGTAGCAAAAAAAATTAGTTGAAAGTAAAGCGATCATAGTGTAAAGAAGAAGATGATGATGATGATGAAGAAGCAGAAGCAGAAAAGAGTAGAAGACATGAAAAACGACTTTTCACTTCAACAGTTTTGTGTGCTAATTTATTTTTGTTATTACCCCCTTTGTCTAGTTGGCCCCAAGTCTAGTTGCATGATTTTGTTATTTGTTTGGCTTGTAAGCGCTCGTCCGGCATATAAACTGCGCTTTATTGTTGCAAGCTGCAAGCCTCATAATTGCAACGGCCACACTCCAATTAAATTTGATGATCTTGCGGAGATTGTACCGAGTACCGAGTACCGAGTACCGAGTAGTTGTAGTAGTTGAGCTGCCTTTCAAATAAACAAAAGCAAACACAGACGCCATCGGCTGCCAATGCGCCACTGACTCCAAACAGAGGACTAGTCTATAGACTGTGGACTGAGGACTGCAGACCACTGAAGACTACAGACTGCAGACTGGTAGATTGGGGCATCTACCATGTGGCGCGGACAGAGACAGATTCTTCTTGGCGGCGCACACGTCAAGTTCAAGTGCCAAAGGGAAACGAGACAGACAACAATGAACTGGGAAATTGGGATTGAGAATAGGACTGAAATTGGAATTGGGAGTGTGAAGGGGAATGGGAATGGGATTGTGAAAGGGGAGAACACTTCAAGCGATAACATTTTTATTATTTCCTCGATGCCATTTGTTTATTTCTGTATCCCAATTGGAATGCCAAAGAATTTTCGTTGATCGAATTGTCGACGACGACGTTGCGCTTCATTGGTAACAATTCGTAAGAGTCGACGCCTTGTTAATGAAAACTAATGCGATCCCTTTTTGGTCAACAAATAGTCAAAAAACCCAAAAAAAAAAAATAATTGTTGAAGATGCGTGTTAAACGCAGCAAAACATTTGCAGCGCGCTTCCGCAATAAACGCTGGCAATGAGTTTTAGTATCTAAGAGATACGAATGCGAGTATCTTTTTTTAAATGCCTGAGCAACGAACAACTAGCAAAGGCCTGTCTGTTGCTGTTGTTGTTGCTGTTGCTGCCTTCTAATGATGTTGTCGATGTCTACCACTGGCGTCTGCTGGGTTAATTTAGTATCTGCGAGATGCCGCCTGGGTCGTTGGCCTGCAGTTCAGCTATGACTCAGCAGCAACAGCGGCAATATTTTTATATAGTATTGGTATCTGGCCAGTGCCCACAGGCAACATGCAACGTGCAACGCCCATGGCAGCGCTATTTTTAACACGTTCGCTGCATAAGGTTGCACATTGCACCCCAGGAGCGTTGCCGTGCGGCATTCAGAATTCAGAAGTCTCTCAACTTGGAAATGTCCCATGCCGCGACACGGAGCACTGAAATATATTCAAGTGAAATATACAAAAAGATAAGCCCCAAAAAATAAAAATAAAGAGAAAAGGAAACTATTTCTGACTGCGTACGTTGCCTGTGTGTTGTTCCTTTTAAATTTAGCACTAAATCAGGGCATGTTGCAGCCATCCAACTGACGGCTAAACTAAACATAAATTTTCAGCCTCAACAGTGTACAATGTGTCTCACTTCTGATGCTGCCCCTTGTCAATCTTTCTTTTTTTTTTAGTCTAAACCAAAAAAAATAAATAATAAAAAGCAACTTTATGGCGCTGCGGTTGCGCCTTCTTCGTTGTCACCCGATGTAGAGAATTTCTAATAATTTGTATAACTTTTGAAGTGCCTTCTGGGCGGTTTCTGCGGCTGGCAACATGAACTCTGACATGGCCCATAACTCAGTTTGACTAATGTCTGACTAAATCTCTTTGCATCTCAAGAAGCTGCCGTCAAGAGATTGACTGCAGTTAAAGGCATATTGACCTCACTTTGACTTTAGCAATAGATAAGATTATGCATCGGAGTACAGATAAAAACTTATCTTATCACATCGAGAGGAAGCTGGTTGATCATCATTAGTCTAAATCTATTTCTTATGTAATTACTCAACTTTATATATCACACCCAAGAAACCTAAAGCCAAGAAGCCCATAATAGGGGAGTAAACAAAAATAGATATTACACTCATCATGATTCTCCCCTCCGAGTACTAAATCTGAGCACCTCGTAGCTGTCATAAAAATAGCTCCAGAAGCTGCTATAACTTCGTTTTCGATGGCGACGACACAGTCCAAAGTCATTAAATTGATATAAACACGATCATTACAAAGTGTCGCACTTTTTTCAAAAGAAATTAAAACCAAGTGGTGTCATAAACTTTCTTGCAAATTTAGAATGAGTTTGATATAACACCAAAAATTCTTATTATTTCCGTTTTATTCTTAACGAATTAAAGATAAACAATACTTGATATTTATTTTCTTTTTATAAATATGTTTTAAGTCATTATATTGAAACTACCATGATTATTGCTAAGTTTGCACTTTCACCTTAAGAAATTAATATCTGAAGGTGTCATAAAGTGTTCCTACATTGTAAATTCAAAATATGTATTCAAATTCAGGCTATTGAACTGAATTTGAGAAAATGTTTATAGATATGCATTAGTTAAAGAAAAATATTTTCCTTAACATCAATTCATCATTAAATTGAGATACAGACATTTACTTCTGAAGAAATTTCTTGAGAAATAAATTAGTTTCAAAATAGTTGAATAATTTGTAAAATAAAGAACCAATATACTAGATATTAGTTAAATGAAAAACTAAAGTTAGAGTGAGATTTATATGAGTAGATGACAGTTAAAATTTTGACATTCCCATAATTTTCAAAAAATAGTTGCAAATATTTAAAAAAAAAATATACATATAAATTTATTTGTGTTGTGTGTTTTTTGAATATTGTTTAAAAATTGACGTTGTACTTATCAAATGTACTTCTCTTTGCAGTTCTGGGAGATCATTTCCGAGGAGCATGGCATCGACAGCAATGGCATCTACGTGGGCGACAGTGATCTGCAGCTGGAGCGTGTCAGTGTCTACTACAATGAAGCAGCGGGTAAATCTCTTGCTTTGTCCACTCAGCCCATAAGCGTTGACTCATGCATTCCATTTGTATTTCAATGTCCATTCAAATAGCTGTGACGCGTTCGTCGGGTGGCAAGTATGTGCCACGTGCCATTCTTCTGGACTTGGAGCCGGGCACCATGGAGTCGGTGCGTTCGGGTCCCTACGGCCAGTTGTTCCGACCGGATAACTTTGTGTTTGGCCAGTCGGGCGCTGGCAATAACTGGGCCAAGGGGCACTACACAGAGGGCGCCGAGTTGGTGGACAATGTGCTCGATGTGGTGCGCAAGGAGTGCGAGAATTGCGACTGCCTTCAGGTAAATTTCTAAAATACCATACCTCATACGAATTCCAAATATTGTTTTCGGAATTATGAATTTAAAAAAATATTCAGAGTAAACAAATTAGAAAACTGATTTAAATAAACGGTTCAAGAAAATGTTTTCTTTTTTTTTTAGATTAATTTTGATACTTAGTTAAAATATATAGCATTCATAATAACATTCTTCCCAATTTTGGCGTACTAATTTTTATTTCCATATTAAATACAACTTACTTTTTTTTCCTAATTATTATTATTAAGTTTTTGTAATCTTTATTTTATGCTCAAATAAATCTTTGGTTTATAGGGCTTCCAATTGACGCACTCGCTGGGCGGCGGAACCGGATCCGGCATGGGCACTCTGCTCATATCGAAGATACGCGAGGAGTATCCGGATCGCATTATGAACACCTATTCGGTGGTGCCATCGCCCAAGGTGTCCGACACGGTCGTCGAGCCCTACAATGCCACTCTGTCCATCCATCAGCTGGTGGAGAACACGGACGAGACGTACTGCATTGACAATGAGGCGTTGTACGACATCTGTTTCCGCACACTGAAGGTGTCCAATCCGAGCTATGGCGATCTCAATCATCTGGTGTCTCTGACCATGTCCGGTGTGACCACCTGCCTGCGTTTCCCCGGCCAGCTGAATGCCGATCTGCGCAAGCTGGCTGTGAATATGGTTCCATTCCCGCGTCTGCATTTCTTCATGCCCGGCTTTGCCCCACTCACCTCCCGCGGATCGCAGCAGTATCGGGCACTCACCGTCCCGGAGCTGACCCAACAGATGTTCGACGCCAAGAACATGATGGCCGCCTGTGATCCTCGCCATGGTCGCTATCTGACTGTGGCCGCCGTCTTCCGAGGTCGCATGTCCATGAAGGAGGTGGACGAGCAGATGCTGGCGGTGCAGAACAAGAACAGCTCGTACTTTGTTGAGTGGATACCGAACAACGTGAAGACCGCCGTCTGCGACATCCCGCCCAAGGGACTGAAGATGTCGTCGACATTCATTGGCAACACCACGGCCATCCAGGAGCTGTTCAAGCGTATCTCCGAGCAGTTCTCGGCCATGTTCCGGCGCAAGGCTTTCCTGCATTGGTACACCGGCGAGGGCATGGACGAGATGGAGTTCACCGAAGCGGAGAGCAACATGAACGATCTGGTATCGGAGTATCAGCAGTACCAGGAGGCCACGGCCGACGATGAGTTCGATCCCGATGTTAACCAGGAGGAGGTCGAGGGCGATTGTATTTAATGGTGTGGCCAGAGGAATGAGGTGCGTGCGTGAGCGACTCCTATTCGGTGGTCAGCACGTGTTTTTGCGTGGCATGCGGCAGCAGCTACGTGCCAAACACTGCATCATCATCTGAGGAGGACGCAACAACACTACACACACACACACACACACACACACACACACACACACACACACACACAGAAAAACACACACATACGGACACGGATACACTCACACTCAAAGCAATACAGGAAATGTCAAGCGTAGTTTGACAACTATCGAAACATCATCAGCCGGAAATGCTCCAAGACTCTCACTTCACTTAACTCAGCGCTTTCACTTTTCACTATTCACATCGTACTATCATTATTCACTATTCACTCTTTAACTGTACTCTCTTCTCACTCATTCTCATCTCATCTCCCACTTCATTCTACGCTACACTTTACACGGAGGCACGTCTATCGCATTTCTCGCAGCCATTTTCACTCACTTTTTGAATTTCCCTTCATCACATCTGCTTGCCCCCTTTGTCATCTGCACTTCTTCTCACTAAATTAAGTATCAATTTTATAACATTTTTAATATACATAAATAATTATTTATATGCAAGATCAATGAGAAAACGATAAACCTTTAGTATCATATTATATATTTCAAATATACGAGTATATAAAAGATACATAATGAAAGAAACAAATTCAATACAATTGCACGATTCTCAAAATATTCATTTTCAACATTTACATATTTCAAATTGCACCGAAGACTGACGGACAGGCATAAGTTTGGACTCAAATGGCAATATTACAAGTACTTGTAACACATGTGAACACCCAAAGATCGATCCTACTGAAACAATTTGAATATATCATTGTATTATTCTTAAGCACGAACTTGTTTCTTAGATTCCTGTGCATAATTTTCTTGTAGTCTTTAATTATTACCCAAGTAATTAACTAATTATAAACTTGAATAATAATTCTGCAAAACTTTTTCAATAAACTGCAAATTTGCTAAAAAAAAAAATGATATAGAAATTGTTTACTTTTTTAGTTATTAGAATTATAGTTGATATGTGAACTCATCTACTTTTAAAACCAAAACATAGGTGGCGTGTTTTTTGCTGAAGGTGGCCCCAACGTACTTGAGACGCTTTTTAACCTTGGTTTTCGAAAACTGAACATATTCGGTTACATTATTTTGAATTCTTTCAAATTTGTATCTCGAGACTCCTAAATTTGCCTGGAATTTTTTTTTCGAATTATATTAAATTTAATGAGATTTAATAAATACATATTCACCACCTCGAAGTTATTCACACCCAAAATTCATTTATCCAGGTTTACAACCACAGCACGCGAATGTTGCCACATCGATAGAAATAGGTCGCAAGTTTGCCGCTAAAGGCACAATAAACTTTTCGTTTGACCAAAAGCTTCAATGTGCAAGCTTTAGAGTGACCAGCTCAGTATTTGAAAAGTTAGTTAGAAGCACGAAGCCAAGACAATTTGAACAAGCTCCGAAATATTTACTTGAAGTATGTATTTTAAAGAAAATATGAATGATAATATATTAAATAGTGATGTAAATCCAAACACCGAATTTAATATAAGAAAGTAAAAATCAACGAAAAAAATGGTAAATTTAGTTTTCGAAATAATAACGAGATGTGTATCGTGTTTATCCATAACATTTTTTGTAAAGAAAACGTATTTATCTTTTCCCTAGTAAAAAATTGCTAGAAATTGGTAGAAATTCAGACCAACTTTAAACTTTTATAACTTTGCCAAAACTAAACCGATTTAAATGCGGAATGTCATTTCGTTCTGCATTCAAATATTCATAACATATGTAAATTTTTTTCCAAAATGTGACTTTGACTTCAAACTTTCATAACTTTTCCAAAATTGAGCGGAACAAAGATTTGATCATAATTTGGCCTTAAAATTTATTATGTATTCAAATTTAATTTATTTTGTTCAAACTATTTTTTTTTTGCCAATTCTTTTTCCATTTATCACTTTTACTATTGCTCTGCCATTAACGATTTACCAATGCAACCTTTCAATCTCCTCTATATTTATTTGATTATCAAGTGTATTTCTTAATTTCCTTATATCATTGAATTATTTTTTATATGCATATTATTTGGTTAACTGTTTATTTTACCCATAACAAGTCGAGAGATCAAGCTAAATGTTGGTAATAGTATCTGTTGACGATCTCACAGACGTACAAATCTTTCCATTAACCAATACTCAGGTTTATGCGACAAATTCTTCTGAATTAAAAGACATTTAAAGTTGCCGCCCTTTGCCCCACGATTCTTCCCGCGATGTAGTCTCGTGACACAGAGTAAACCCCACAATTGTCGAATTACATCTACTTTCATATATATAACAACATAACAGAACAGAACTCAAGTAGATATACGGAAGAACAAGAACAAGAAGAGGAAGAGGAAGAAGAACCATAACAATCAAAAGAAACCGAGAAACTGAGAAACCAGTTTTGCAGAAAGAGCCGGCCGGCATTCTGTGTAGACGTCAACACACGTTCTTCCGTCTAGAGTCAAGACTCTAGTGTCTCGAACCGAGAGGTCTGCGGATTGTCAAAGTGACCAACCGGCTAAAGTGCGTTTAACAGTTATGTCACTTGCAATTAAACGACACATACCGAGAGCAGGTCACTAAAGTCATCGTGAACGGAAGTTCCTTGGTCTGAGAATCGAGTTGAAGTTGTCTTTATTTTTGGTTTTTTTTTTTGTGGGATAGCTGAGAAGTGCTGAACTGAATTGAGCTGAGCTGAGCTCAGCAGAGCTGTCAACCAGTTAGTCACAAAGAAATAGGCAAATGAAAAAGCAATAAAAAAGTTTGCAATTTACACTCTTTGGCGTTGCGAGCCTCTCCCCGTGCCGTGCCCTGCCTGCTCCTATCCCAACCAGTTGTCCATCCAAATCCAGTCGAACCAGGCAACGAGATGCAAGACAACACAACAAAACTAAATAAATGTACGTAGACAACAGCCCAAGCAGCGATTGACCCAGTTTTCAAGACGACAACAACGACAACGACGATGTCGACGACGACGACGACGACAACAAACGACGACAACGAACGACCGCCGAGCCAACAACCTACGTGCCAAAACGGAGACGGACGAGACACAGTGGGACAATTGTCAAGCAAAGCTTGTTAACAGATTTTAAGCGTTTTTTACCAAAATCAACTTGACTAGGCGTAAACATTTAATTCGACATTTTCCCCTTTATTTTAGGTAGGTAGGTAGGAGACAATTATATAATTCAGTAATTCTCTAATTAACGCTGTTATAAAAACCTAGTAGGCAATACATTAAGTAAATATAAAATATGAAGTCGATCTCGCTTAGATCGAACTTGAATAACTCGAATTTTGTCTAACTCGAACTAAATCGACTGTCAATAAACTTAATAAACTTTAAAAATTAGAATTCCATAAAACAAAGTTTTCAAAATTTGAACTTTTTCTATTATTTTTTCCACGAGTGTATATAGAATTTGTTCGTTATTTTGGAGCTTATTCATTCATAGTAGAAAACTAAATAGTAACTTCGTAACTCATTCATTTGTAATAAATTTATGGAATATAATAATCGTCAATTTAAATTCAGGTTTCTACTAAATTGCACCACTGTGCGACGTCGCTATGGCTCTCTGAAGCGTACCTGTACTCAGCACCGATCCTCAGCTTGAGCACACCAACACTTTGACTGAATCCAGCTGGAAACTGTAGCTCTTGCTTTTAATGCTGTTGTTGCTGTACTTGTAGTAGTTGTTGCTGTATCTCGAAGTGCAATGTACTCGACGCCAAATCGAAAAAATCTCGTTTTCTGCAATTTACCGATTCTTCAGAAATAAGCAAAAACGAAACTTGCTTGGCTAGAAGAGTTAGGAAGAGTTACGACTCTACAGGGGAGCATGTGTGGAGGGGGAGGTTAGGCAACTGAGATGGGCTGAGCTTTAACTGTTGCTGCTGCTGCTGCTGCTGTTTCTGGTGGTGCTGGTGGTGGTGCTGGCACATGCAAACAACACGTCAATGCACTCTGATGTTGTCGGTTGTTGTTGTTGTTGTCTAGTGGCCACAACGACCGCAACGCCTCGACTAGTTTAGATCGGACTGAGACTAGACAACGCTGACTAGACTTGATCTGGGCGCTGTTTATTTTCATTTTCTATATTTCTTTGCCATCAGTTTGTGCGATACTCGTACTTGTGTACTTGTATTTTAGCGGGCTTGCGGTTTTTTTGGACTGTTGTATAGAACAACAACAACAACACATATGTATGTAATTGCATGCAGGTAAACCCATAAAGACCCACACGATGCATTCGGTCATTGATGCGACCGCACAGCGTGCCCAAACTTCTACTAACATGTGTAAAAATACGTATACTTAATATATATATAAAATAATATTGGTGCCTGAGGCTTGGAGCCACGCCAAGGCAGACGTTCACTTGCGACGTTGCCAAGTTTCTTCGGAGCAAGTGCTTCACAAAATGCAGCGGAAGTGACTCTTTGACTCAAGTGGAGTCTGTCGCCAGGGGCTGTCTTTAACATTTGCACTGTTGCCAATTTTCACATTAGCATTAAGGCTCTTCAAGCTGTCATAAATAAATGATATATGGTCTGTTTTTGGTTAGGTTTAGTACGATGCAACAAATTGTAGTGCGAGTCACTGGCCACCAAGTTGACTTGAGATTAGAACACTCAGGCCAAGGCTGATTTTCACGAAAATTTATATTGTTAAAAATATTTATAACTTAAAGTGGGCTTCATCAGGCAATAGTCTAACCTGTTTCCAATTTGTTATGTGCATTATGTATAACATAATACTATTCAAAAAGAATTTACATAAAAATATACATAAAATCTAACACTAATAGTTTATGCGCAGTTGCCAAATTTCATACCAAGCCATATATGCTAGAAAAATAAACACTTTTAAAAGAAGCATAGCAGCATAATTTTACCAATATTTTTGTCTTTTACTTGGCATGTTCCTAAACTATTTATCGATACAATTTGAAAGATAGAGATAATGTTCTATGCAATACGTCTATCTGGCAGAGTAACTGATCTTTGATGATGCTTGCTGCTCATAAATATGCGTCAATGGGAGATTATTTGTTTTGTGCTGTTTTTTTTTGTTTTCATCTGATCTGGTAGAAGAGTTCAATGTATGCCGCCAGTTTTCGATAAGCCGCAAACTTCGACTTCGACGGCTTCATCTAAATGCGCATTTATTGAACCTATGTATCGATATCTATGTATATCTATATCTATGTCTATGTATGTCTATGTTTATTCCATCAATCATCGAATTGGAAGTGGGTGCAATGCTGTTATTGTTGTTGTTGTTGTTGTTGCTACTGCATTAGCATTTGCATTAAATCGCATTACAAATGCGACGAATTGCAACGCGCCTGGACAATTGAGAATTGAGTTTCATTTCATTCAATTGAGCTGGGATCATTAGCACCTCAGCTACCTGGCTGCCTGGCTAACTAACTGAATAACTGGCAACCTGTGGCAACAACTCATTAGACAAATTGCCAACACTAGTCTACTCCATTCCATTCCACTCAATTTGATTTGATTTGATTTGATTCGATTCGATTTGATTGATTTGCAGCAACTGCAACAATTGCCAATAGGCATAAAGTGTCTCAGTGCGCGTTTTGACCAGCTTGGTTTGTCATTTTGTAATCGAGGAGGAATGGAAAAATAGAGCACTCACCGATTGTATGTGCTGTGTCTGTGTTTGTCGTTTCTTGGTTTTCTTGGGAATAACTCGCATTAAATGTTGGAAATGTGCCATAACGGCACACGCAGTACCTCCAAAAATTACCTCCAAAATTAAATAGAGCTAACTGTAAGCGACGTGCGTTAAACAAATGTCAACGGTTAATAAACCTCACAAAAAGAGGAAGACGATGACATTATGACCGAGACTTCCACGAATTGGCAAGTGATAAAAAGTAAAAAAAAACGAAGAGAAAAATGTGACCAGTAGCTGTTCTCAGCCTGGCCAAAAAGTCGAACCAAAAATGCATTGTCTGGCTCTGGCTCTAGCTCTGGCTCTGACTCTCGACTGATGCCAGAGTTAATTAACACACAATCAACACACACAAAACTCTGAGCCACAACAGCAGTAAGAAGCGTAACAACAACAAGTGGCAATCTAAGCATGCAATAATAACAAAAATAAAAAACAAAAAATAGCAAAAACATACGAAATTAGCCACACGGCGGGCACTTCAATGCGAGAATGCACCGAAATTAGCTAAAGAAAAACTCAAGAAAACAGAAATTAAAGTTTTAAGATTACAACAGTGGCGCTGACGATGCCACTGCACCACCACCACCATATAGACAGACAGACAGGCGGACAGATAGATAGATAGATGGATATACAGACCCAATGTAGAGTCATGCCATGTGAACCAATTTGTGGCATCAATCTCAGGCATAATGCGAAATTGGCCAAGCAACCAAAGACTCACATATCGTAGATCCAGGCAACTTAGCTCGAAATAATCCCATTAAATCTGCTATTGTATCTGAGACAATTTAGCACCTGTGAGTAATATGTAAATCTTATATAACTACTTTTTTCCCCGAGAAATATTTATCGACTGTTGAAAAATAAAAAAAATTAGAGAAAAACTGACCTGTTCATAAATAACACCGATACTTATTAAAAAGCCCACGCAGATTTTAAAGAAATTCCCTAACTGAATGCACTAGGTAGATTGCGCAATATCACAATTAACTATTTTTATTGCCATATCGTTGATCACTTATTCAATGGACAATAAAAGTTTGGCAAGAAATTCCAGAATTTACAAAAAGTTGCACCGTAATGTATTTATATATTTATTAAATTAAAATATGACCAGTAATAAAAAAGCATCCTTTTGAATTTGAAATGATGCAAGCAAAAAAAGCAATAAACTTTATTGTTCAACCATTGTCATTAGGATTATTAAACAGTTTACGATGACTATCCGTTGTTGTTTCTTATAAACTTAATCGTACGGTATCTCGTAGTTAAATTATTTATGTATCTAATGTAAAATATATTTTTTTAAATATTTGATTTATTCTTAGCATTACCTAAAATCATTTTTTACAAGGCAGTCTATATTTGTAGACATCGATTCTGATTATTTATGGAGATTGCAGTGTGGATCGTCAACTGTTTTTATTTTTTTACCCTTTTTCATTTTCAGTAATATATTTATCTACTTTTTGCTGCATCATCGGATGGTTTTAAAAGTATAACGATTTACTGGAACCACAACATGCATATGACATAAAAGCCATGTGATCGTGCTTAACATATTTGGCTTAATGTATTGTTGTTATTGTAGTTGTTGTTGTTGTTGCTTTTAATGTTGTTGTAGTAACACATTAAATCATGAAAGGAGAGCGCGCTTTGAGCTGTTTACATGTGAGTAAAACTTGATGAAAATGTCAAATGTTTTTAGCTTAAGACAAAGGCCAAAACCATACACACAAGAAAATAATAATAATAACAATAAAACCCAAAAGAAAAAAGAAGAAAATAACAGAAAAAGAGGGAAAAATGTGGCGACAACAACACAAAAACAACAACAACTACAAATAATCCAAAACGGAGATACGTGAGCTCATGAACGTGGTTATGAGTACTCAAGCGAGAGTACAGTACCCAAAGAGCCCTAAAGTGGCCCACGATGAATCACTCGACTCTCTCGACCGAACTGAGAGCAGTGTGGAATGTGTACGGCTTTATAAGGCACAGGCAAAATAGGGCTAATTACATTAAGTACCAGCTAAATTAAATTAAATATTTTTGCAGGTTTACGCTTCGAATGAATTCTCGAAAGTTCGGGCTAAGATCTCATGTAATGTTACTTAAAAAAAAGCTATGATAGAGTATAATTTCTGTTGCAATGTATCACAATTTTCTAATCCGCATATCATTCTCTTTTTGCTATATATTCTGTGTCACCCATATATTTACCTAAATTTCTATGAATCCATATGCAAGTTTTATCATCAGCTGATACTAAATTATGTAAGCGAAGCATCCGGTTATGACAGATCCGGATACGCATATTGAATACGCACAAACTATGTGTCTGAAAATAAAGTTAATATATTTTTGATTTTATTTAAAAAATAAAATAAAATATGCACCAGACAGCATCTCAAGGACAATGTGACTCATTTTGTATTTTGTTTACATACTTAAAAAATTCACGAGAATTCCAAAATTTTGTTTGGTCGTGATGACGTGCAGCACTCAAAAATATGTATACAAAAAAAAAAAAAAATAATAAACCAATGCAATTGCTTTTGTTGATGTTTAAATGTTGTCTGATAAGATGGATAGCATGACATTAAAGCCTGGTCAAAACTAACGCAGCTTTTATAAAACGAGTACAAAACAATTTTAACACCCGCAACAAATGATTTTTGACAGCTTTTCACACGCAGAAAAATGGCATTAAGACAACGAACAATGACTAGAAATGACAAAAAAAGGTATATAATGAAAAAAAAAGTAAATTGAAAAATAAAAGTTAAAAAGCAATAGTAACAGCAAGGGGCATTGTTGACTTTTCAGCTGGGCTTTTGTTAGTAACTAACTCTTTCTTGTCAGCCAAAAGCGCGCGCACAAAACTTGAATTTGGGTCAAACATTATTCAAATGCGGACACTCGGACTGGGTACAGTGGGACAGTGAATGAATGAACAGTGAGAGTGAGACGGCAAAAGCGAAGACTGAAGACCGAAGACTG
Source organism: Drosophila rellima (assembly GCA_035043635.1). Classification (NCBI taxonomy): domain Eukaryota; kingdom Metazoa; phylum Arthropoda; class Insecta; order Diptera; family Drosophilidae; genus Drosophila; species Drosophila rellima. Next base: position 2,590,630 of record JAWNMV010000236.1, on the reverse strand, counting down.
AAGACCAAAGACGACGAAGCTAGTGACTTGGACTCGTTGGCTGACCAAGCTGAGCCAAGCAGCCAAATAGCCAAATAGCCAACCAGTTGGCCAGTCGAGCATTTAGCGTTGCTGTTGTTGTTGTTGGTGTCCCGCTTTGAAAATGCATAAAAACGCGCACGCGGGTCTCCTAAGTCGGTCGCTCCAGCCCCGCTGACCATTTGGCTGGCACGTAAGAGCGCTGATGATATAACCAGGCCCAGGCCCAGGCCAACAACGCGAAACAAAACAAAACTTAGCTACTAGCAAATATGTGTGTCGTTGCAGGCATTCAGCTGATGGAGGAGACTGAAGGCAGAGGGGGGCGATAGCGCATACCGTGGGCCGACTGACTGACTGACTGACTGACTTAGTGACTTGGTGGCAGCCCAACTTGGCTTAACTTGACTTCGACTATGACTATGACTTCGGCTTCGGCTTGGTTCGACTTGGCTTGGTTTGTCTCGGCTTGACTTCGCTTGGCTTGGAGTATCTTCGCTAGCTTTCGTAATCGCGCGTTATTTTATTTTATTTTTTTTCCTTTTTATATATATTTTTGCAGCGCTTCGTTGATTTTAGCAGCTTGATGGCTAGTCCAGCGCTATATTGGCTTAGAGCTGCTTCTCTGGCAGCAGTTCTGCCCACACACACAACACACACAACAGTCTAATCACAGTTAGTAAATCTCTTCAACGCGCTTTCTTGTTTTGGGTGTGGCCTTTTCTGGCCCGTCCATTCCTGAACCGGTTGCCGCTTTGCCCCATGGCTCCTGCCCCGTGCCCCATGCCCCTTCTCACTTGTGCCCACTTGCAACTGAAGAGCCTTTTATTTCCTTAGCTGCCAATTCGTAATTGCCTGATCACGTTTCAGTGCCTAAGGCTGACTTTATTTATTCAGTTATCGCAGCATCTGCAGCAGAGCAAGGCACAAAATTTGTTCGCTTTGTTAGCCTCAATTGTTGACACATTTATTTTTACTCGTTTATTTTTGGGTACCATCAATTTATGAACATTTAATTTACGACTGCAATTGTCTCTCAAATCGTTAAACGTCCACACACACAAATCAATACATAGCTAATGCGATCCTTAAACAAATGAGATAACTTCAGAAGCTAGACAAAATTTGTGTGTAACATAATTTTAAGAAAATTAAGACACGGCGTATGAATTATCTCAATGGAAGTACGCTTATAGAAATGTAAAAGTAATTCTTTAATATAAAGATTAGCTAACTAGCATAATGACATAATATAAATTAAAATGATAATACTTTACAAATGTCTTTAAAATTTTAAATAAAATTAAAATAATTTACAATAGCCGCTTATTCAAAGGGCATTTGCAAAGTGGAGTTTGAGTTATCATAAAGGACTTCAATTTATAAGTGATAATAAAATATTATAATATAATTATATATAATTCAGATGTTAATTTAACTCTTGGGTGTCCAATTTTTGAAAGGGCCCTAAACGTTGTAATTTTTAGAAATTTTTTGTTACCAAAAAAAAAAAAAAAAACTGACGTGTGTTTAATTTGTGCCTCGATTTTTTATTATCATTTATTTATTTATATTTACAGTGCTGCGTGCATAATTTTCCCTAAATTATAATTCATTTGACGTTGTTGTTGTCGTTGTCTGCTGTTGCCCTGGCGATTGCTGCTGCGATCGCTGCTGCTGCTGCTGCTGTCACTAGCGCTGGCGACGTCGACGTCGACGTCGACGACGATTATGTGATTTTTCTTGCCGTACATTCGTCATAGTCTCATAGCCATTTTGTTGTCGTAGTCGCTGCTGTTGTTGCTGTTGTTGTTGTCGTTGCTGTTGCTTCGTTTTCACTTTCTATCGCGCGCCGGCAGCAACAGCTACAACAGCAGCGGCAGCAACAACTTACATGTGTGCATATATTTGTTGTTGTGTGTGTGTGTGTGTGTGTGTGTGTGTGTGTGTGGGGAAGCACAAACGACACGCTGACCCAGTTTCTCATACAACTACAAACGAACGTGGAAGCACACACTGGAATTAATATTATTATGGTTTTGGTGCTGTTTCTGTTGTTGTTGTTGCTGTTGTTATTGTTGTCGTTTTGGTTTGCTTGATTTTCTTGCTGGTCTTCGTGCCTCGTCGGCCTCTGCCTGATTCGGTTTCGTATGCAGTTTACACACTCAAATAATCGAACGAGTACTCGCATTCGTACTCACACTCACAAGCATTCCATAGACATTTCCCATTATCAATTATCATTCGACGATCATTCGATATTATGCAGGCACAGCATGTGGGCCTCAAGCCTTTGCCTGACAAATAATTGAAATTGAAGTTCCGATGGTATTTTGGTCTCTGCATTTGCTTTAATTGACCGACCAGCCAAAAAAAAAAAAAATTGAAGCCAAAACAAAGCGAGTCTCAGAGGAGGGAGAATGAAGACAGGGGACAGGGGCCGGTTAGAGGAGCATTTCTGTTTCTGCTCCGTTGATTATGTCTGCAACAAAAGCTCTATTAACTATAGAGACGCTCACTGCCGCTGGCTGGCGATATCGATCAGAATCACGAAAATGTAATGCACATTAACTAAGCATTTTGATACGCTACCCAAAGGGCCTATGCGAATTTACATTTGAATTGAAACCATACCGATCGAAGTATTTTCTGAAGTGAACTACCTAACTAACTATTAACGATTCAAAAATATGATTTATTTTCAAAATTAAAATCGAAGAGAGAAAGAAAATATTAGAATAATATTAGAAAATAAGAATGTGGAATAGACAAAGTTAAGTTAAATTAAATCAAACTAAAATAAATGTATTGCTTAAAGTTATTAAAGAAACGATTAAACGATTAAAAAAATTGTTTAGTCTCTTTTGATACATTTCAATATTTACACTCAATAGGTTAGGGTATAGAAACTTAAACATTTGCAGAGTAGCTGGCCCATCTTGTTGCTTGTTGTCGTTGTTGCTGTCGTTGTTTTTGTTGAATGTTGTTAGTGCTGCTACGATTCCTGCCCTATGCTAAGCCACTTCACGCGTCAATGAAAGCGAAAGGAAAACTGCTGCTGCTGCTGCTGGGGGGCTACGAAAAGCGGCGCTTGGTGAGGAAATGGAAAATATTGAGCAAATACTTAGTAGAGATTTTGCAAGCCGCCAGAACCACAACAGCGTGACTAGGCAAACTATGAATGTAGATGAGCTGAAATGGGACATGTTAGGTAGGGAGTGAGAAGTGGTGAAGGGAGGGGAAGGGAAGGGAAGAAGAAGACTCTCTGCTGTTTAAAGCGCATTAAAAAAAAAATTATAATAAATTCGAATATGAAATTAATTTGTGGCTGACGTCGCATGCAAATTAATGTCATACGCATAACGGTAAAAATTATGTAACTGCCTGTCAACTAAAACTATAAATATTTCCCCTCTCATTCTCCCACTCTCTCTCTCTCTCTCTCTCTCTCTCTCACACACTTTTTTATGTCTGTGAATTTAGGTAGGTAGCATAGTGTTAGCTTTGCTTGTTTCTGTTTCTGTTTCTCTATCTGTATCTGTGTCTGTGCTTATGCCTTTTTGGCCTAAAGTGTGTGTATTAAATATGCAAACAGCCACAACAGCAACAACAACAAATAACAAACTTGTTTGCTTGTTGTTGTTGTTGCTGTCGATTTGTTTAATAAATAAATAAATAAATGAAAAAAAAAACAATTTTGGAAAACATGTTAGCATGCAGTTACAAGTGTGTGGCTCTCCCCCTTTCCACCGCTTTGTATCCCAACCCCCTATTCAGCCAGACTCCAAGAGTCCCAGTTTCAGTACCAATACCAGTACCCACTCCCAGTTCCCCCGCTGCTTTCCTGTCCATCGTCATTCTCCCCTGTTTGTTTGTCGGCATCGACATCGACATCGGCATCGACTTCGTTGTCGTTTGTTTGTTTGTTTGTTCAAGACACTTCAACACTTGAGTTCAGGTTTTTTTTTTGGTGTTTTCAATTTCCTTTCTACAGTTTTCCTTTTCCCATTGGCCACTTGCTGACCTGTTTGGCGCCACATGCCTCAACTCTGCTAACAAAACATTCTGCGATTTACCTATTTTTATACATTTTTCAAAAATATTTATAGGTAATTAAAATCTAGTTATGAAACTTCATTTAAGTTTTCAAATTTTTAACTCACTTTGAAATGATAGTTGAGAAGCAACAGGGCGTATGAATTATAACAATATCACTCATACGCTGTGTGAGCCCTAATGCATTTAAGTGTAAATAATTAACGATTTTTTAAGAATTTTCTTAATTTTGAGACAGAGAAATTCTAAGCTGTTACAAAAGACTGATTTTTAAGATGAAGAATATTTTTCGAAATTAATTTATCTTTGAAATATGACGACTTTAACAGAAATTTCTTAGTTATGATACAAAACTCTGAATATTTAACTATATATATATATATATATATATATATACATATATATATATATACATATATATATATATATATATAACATTGTAAGAGATTGAATACATAGAACTCATTTTGGTTACTTATACTGAGTTGCTCTGCTCGTTAACTGCACTGAAATTCTTTAATTACTTTCCGAGAACGCAGAGATTTAGAATAAAGAAAGCATATCCAGGACTCAAAATCCCTTAGCATTATAGTATTTTATTATCCCTAAGAGTGTAGAAGAAATATTTGAAGAAATTCGGATCATCATTGGTTACTTCCGCTGACCTACACAGAAAGTGTTTTGGTTAGATGGTTTATGCCGCATCACGCTCTGGCTAAGAGTGCCACCACATTTTGGCGCCAAAAGCAAAAGCAGCAGCAGACAACAGTCAACAGGCAGCGGGCCAAGAGCAACAGAGCCGCGTAGCCAGTTGGCCAGGCCAACATTGCCTCATTTCGCCGGCTGAGCTTGAAAGTAAAAGTGGTTTGGCTTTCTTTTGTGGCACACGCTTTTGGCGCTGCTTTCGAAGACGGCGACAAGTTGTCGTTGTTGTTGGTGTTGTTGTTGTTGTTGCTGCTGCTGCTGTTGTCGAGTCCAAGGTCAAGAGGAAGACTTTGAAAATGCCTCGAATGCGGATGAATAATGCAAAAGCAAGCGCAACAAGCCAGGCCAACACAATCAGCGCCAACTGTAAGAGTGAGAGTGAGAGTTGGGCTTGGAGAGAAACAATTCGATCTCTTAGCCAGTATTTACCGTTATACGCGCGAGTTCCGGTTTATAACTGGTTGGAGCATCTCAAGAAATGTAGTTCATGTAACTGGCACAGTCGCCTCAACGAGTTTTGAGTTACGTTTATCTTCATCTGTGTGTCTCTCTCTCTTTCTCTCTCTCTATCTTTCGCTCTTTCTCCATTTCTTTCTGTTGTTTATGATTACGCGAAAAATAATTTGACGTGGGTCTCAGTTTCCAGTAATAGTGTCCGTATTTATATATATCTGTATTTTTATCTGTATCGTAATCTGCCTCTATATCTGCATCTGTTGTCGCCTTGTTTGGGCTTTGGGCTCTTTATGGGCTTTTGGCTTTGAGATTTGGCTTTTGACTTTTTATTTAGAGACGACGCATTACATATTTTTCACTCAACTCTTTTGCTTATGCATAATTAAGCACCGTTAACGGAACTGTGTGTGTTATTTATTCAACCTTTTGGAAAATGCGCTTAATGAAATGACTTAGTTTAGGTTTTTGAATACTCGCATATTTTGTAATACCCGCACTAAAAAAATAAACCAAAAAAAAAACACAAAAACTATAACTAAAAGGAAAAAATATGTAATACTTAGCTAGGTAGTTAAAACCATTAAATGTTTGCTTACGTGCCTCCTTATATAATGGGCCGCCCAGTTATTTAATTGCCACAAAATGTTTTTAACTGCAACTGCTTATGAAATGAGGTTGCCAGTTGCCACTTGGCCATTTGCTGTTTTTAAGACAATTAACTAGCAGCTTTGACTAAACAGATCTTATGGAAATGAAACCAATAGACAACTAAACACCGACGAGGCAACCCTAAACTCTATAACTCCTTCAACTTGTAGGCGTCTGTTCCACGTGGGCGATGCCTGACATTTGATATTCCAACTCCGATTCCGATTCCGAAAAGTGCCAGAATTGGCGCGCCGTTTAATTGTTGTTTAAATTTGCACTTTAAGCCTGTCAACAAGTCGACTACGACGTTGTCTTAAAGCCCACACACACACACACACCCGCACACATACACTCACAACGCACATGCACAACAACTGACGGAAAAGCGAAAGTTCCTCGCTCGACACCTTTTCACTTTCAAGGCCGCTTAATCGATACACAGTTGTCACACACTCACACAGGCATACACATACAAATCCGAAACTAACACACCCAATCCAATCAAAATGCGGACTAGACAAACCTCACACTTGTGACCCGAAAATGCGGAAGACGGACCAGAAGAATTCAAGTAGAAGACACGTGGAAGTTTAAATACCCTTCCAAATAAATATACTCAAAAAAGAACAGTTATATAAAAAAATAAAATAAATGGATAAATATTTTGAAAACAACATATTAATATGTGCCTAGACAATTTGTAAAAGAAAATATATTTAGAGCTCTAGCAATTATTCAAACTTTATTTTTAATATGCTGTACCAATAAAAATTAGAAAAATTCTTAAGAAAATATCCCTTTATATTACTTTTTGATAAATCGATAAATTGCACATTTACCATTTTTTCAAAAAACATAATACAATAATTAAAATACTGAAATTAGAGAACAAAAGAAATATGCATAAATAGCTATTCTTCTTCTTAATTTTCATTTAATATTTAATAGTTTTCGAAATTTCCAATAAAGTCGTAGTAGCTCAAGTTAGGGTATGCCGAAAGTAAGGCATATAAAAATAGTAGAAGCAAACAAATCCGAATTGTGATTGAAACGCATCGAATTCGTGTGTGTGTGTGTTTGTGTATTCGATCAATGAGTGGGCATCGATAGAAGAAGAAAAAGAGACTTGATGGAGGTAGAGAGGAAAGGGCTGATTGATAATGGGCTCGCTACACGTTAGAATCATGAATGGGATATGTTTAGGACCCAAAATAGACAAACGCTTAGGCCGTGTTACATAACACATGTTTAACTGGCTGACGAGTTAGTGAGATGGCTTAGGTCAGTTATGTAAGCGGTGTTAGGCTTACAGCGTGTTGCCAAAAGGAATGGAAATATAGTGGAAAACTTAAACTCATGCCGAGATTAACACTTGACGTGAGGACCAGAAATTGCATTTCCAACATTATTTAAGTTAAAATGCATTTAAATTTGCATTTGAAATGCAGAGTAGATAAGAGCTTAAATCATACGAGATGATTTTTGGCACCTTAAGACGGAATATCTATATATATATGCATATATATATATTAAAATACTTACATTATACAACTGTACATTTTATACTAATTACATTCAAATTTGATGCATTTATTGTTCCATTTTCTTATAAATTCTGGCAGCTTCTATGTAATTCATTTTCTGCGCTATTCGTTTTGGCAAGAAATGTGATTTTGGCAGCATCAAGTGGGAATGACAAAGAAATGCCTCAAAATATCCCAGAACTGAGTAGATTTATAGCATGATGCTAAAAGCGTGCCATGTTAAAAGTATACAGTTTCAAAATTCATGTATTCATGATCATATGTTTATGAAAACAACCAAATAATATTGATAAAAAAAGGTAACATTTTGAAAGTTCTTTAAAATTTAAGTGGAGTCAAGTTTAGAGTTTGTGGTTAAGAACAGACGGAAAATTAGACCGTTACTTTTGTAATTAGCTGCTTTAATATCATCATGAAAATGTTTGATCATCGAATTGACCACACAAATGGATATTGGCCGATGCTGTTGCTGCTTTTTCAGATGTTGCTGACCTACTTAACAGCCAGTGTCTGGCCCTTTGAAGAAGACTTCTAGACATGAGAAATGCCTCAAGCAAAATACATAGAGATCATGTAAGCGAATCCATACACATTCTGCATTTCAATTCAATATCCATTCCATTTCCAATTCTCCCCCCACATTCTCAATTCCAATTCCCATTCCCAATCCCATTTCATTTCCCTTGATGCACATGCTCTGCCAGTTCCCACCCAGCGGCACCCTAAAAACAAATATTTCGATTTGATTGTTGGGTCTGTTTCTATTTTTCTTGTTCTTCATCTATGCGCGTCTATTTTACAGCTGCTGACCTACTTTTAGCTCAAAGTCAAGCGAACTACATATATGATATTGTGCTTGTTCTGGTTCATGTTCTCCCTTCCCCACCTTCCTCTATCGCTTCCTCTTCCTCTGCTTCTTCGTGTTCTTGTTGTTGTTCTGGGCAGTCATTTCTTCTTTCATTGCGCCCAAATTGAAAGTGAATTCTGCTGTTCTGCTGCACCACAAAGCAACCAGCCCCCGTCCCTCGCCACCTACTCCCACCTCCCTGATGATCAGTGCCCCCGCCCCCCTTTAGAGCTCAGCAACAACTGCAAACAACTCAACAATGCCGCAAAGCAAACAAAACAAAAATTAACAACAATTTCAATTTCTTATTAATGTTGTTGTTATATTCTTTAAGGGAGCTTTTTCTTTATGGCTAGGGCATATTTAGGTTTGTTTGTGTTCCCTCTCTCTCTCTGTGTGTGTGTGTAGTAAAAAAATATGTTTTTTTTTTGTTAAAAAAATTGGGTCAATTTGTTGTTGTTTGTGCGTTTGCCTGCTTGCAACAAGTGTCTGGGCTCTGAGCCCTGCGTCCATCTCTTTCCGTCGCGTCGGGTCTTGCCCTAAGATAAGTTAACCACTCCGCCCCGCACTCTCCTCCAGCCGTCTCCCTCTGCGCCGGCTGATTGATAAAGCAGCGTCGGCGTCGGCGACTGCGACAGCGACTGCGACGGCGACGCCAACGCGCAGCTGAAAAATGAAAATAGCAGCGCGCGCGCGACTCGTCCGAGTTTTTTGTATTTTTTTTAGAAGTTTTCAAAAGGGCGCGCTGTAAATTTTGCCGCACCAACACAAACATAAACAAACGCACACACACACACACGGACGTCTTGTTGATTAGCAGCACACACACACACTTGTGTATCTCCATGTGTGTTGGCGTTGAGATTATTTTCTAACATATATGTATATGTATGTATGTATATATTTTTTTTCATTTTTTTATTGTATTTCCTTCAGTTTTTTTGTTGCTCTGTAAGAAAAGTAGGCCAATGGGTCTTTGGGTGAGTGCTTTAGATTTAGTTTAGTTTAGTTTTTTCTTTCTTTTTGAATGTGGCATGTCCATGCCCTTGCCAAAAATCAAGTATTTCCCTTATGTTGTAAAGCTTGAAAATTATTCATTCATTCACTTTCAACTGACATAACTTTATTGAAACTGAACTGAAGTAGAAGATCTTTTGATTGTGGTATATACTGAATAAATTGAGCAATCAATGAATATTTATTTCATTATTAATTTTTTAACACGTTTTTACAATTGTTAGTTCGACATTCTTTGTCATTTTCATTTCTATTTCTTTTATAAATAATTGTTCATTTGCGCCTATAACGTTCCTACCCCATTTACAATAAAACAAAGGGTATTCAGCGCTTCGTTGACGATTTTAGAAATATTTCAAATATTCTATTTGGAGTAATACTTATTTCTCGTGATTTTTGCACCTCAGACATGGGCCTGATCATAAATTTGTATAGATGGATTGTATGTATTATGTATCTGAAAGATACTTCGAGTCTGTGCGAGTATGCTTGGCCCTTTCTATAAAAACAATTGTTGTTTTCGCTTGGCATATAAATAAATTTATATGTTTTTAATTGTGTTGCTGGCGTTGTTGTTGCTATTGCTGTTGCTCTAAGTATCTTTTGTTGCTATTGCTGTTATTGTTATTAACTGTTGTGCCGCCTGACTGAGCCGGAGAGTGAATAAATTCAATCCAGGGGATTGCATTTGATGCCAAATTGCGTAATTTGGTCAAAGGGACGGTGCAGGTAATAGGGGGAATATGAAAAAGATGTCTTTATTTTTGCGTTGACGCTTGATTTATAACGGTGGAAAAATCGTTTAAACAACAAACATTAAAAACGCAAAACAAATTTTGTAGGCCACGTTAATAAGCGCAACATAACGAACACAATATCTTAACTTGGTCATCAGCCGTACAACAAAAGAAAAGGCATCTTTAACAGCAACAACATAGACAGCAACAACAGCAACAGCAACAACAACAACAACATCAGCAGTTGATTACATAAGAGGCCCACACTCAGATGCACACTCAGAGACGCAGCAGCTCGTAGGGGCCGTCGAAAAGAAAATAGTCAAAGCATTGTTCGGGAAAAAAGAGGTGAACAGAGCAACGCCGTTAACGTTTCATCATGCCCTGTATTCGTCAAATGCACGAATTAGGTATATCAGACGTAAGCAGCATTCAATTTATCATATAACTTGGTAAGAAGTAACCAATTAAAGTGATTTATGCATATAACTAAATATAATCAATATATTATTAATAACAAAATTCATCATCTCATTTAATCTGTGTACATTTAATTAATTTAACTTAGCTTAAATTAGGCTAAAATATTACTTTTAAGTAATCATTTGATTCAATTATGTTAAATTAAAAATTTCGTATTCAAATTGTTATGAAATAAAAGTAATAATACATATTTAGACATTAAAGTAATTTAGTCATGTTTGCTTCCTACTTTTCTAGTGGGTATCTTTCAGTCATGCATACTCTTCTAGAGCACTCTTACTATTGCTGGATGCTTGTCTCATTGTTGTTGCTGCTGCTGGTAGATAGCAAAAGTCAGCGGCATAGAAAGTGAAACCGCGCTTGGCACAGCAGTTGGCCACACGATCAAGCCGAGAGTCGAGAGCTGAGAGCCGAGTGACGATCAAAGGGGGGCTTGAGACGTGGCACGACGCTTGGCTTTAAATATAAGCCAAACAGCAGCAGCAACAACAGCAGCAGCAACAGCAAACTATTACTCAATCTGTGCTAAAAAAAAAGATAGACCGATAGATGCAGAGATGTAAAGCTGGGAATGGGTATTGGTATTGGTATCTTGAAAAGCAAGAAAATAAAAATGAAGTAACCCACTTTTTTCCGTTATAGTTTTCATTGTTGTTGTTGCTGTTGCTGAGGCATAAAGAAAAGGCAACAATGATAAAAATGTGTAACAGCCGAAGCCGAAACTGAAACCGAAACTGAAACTAAAGTGTAAAAGATAAACGAATTCAGTGGATGCTGCTTCTGCCTCTGGTAAAAATAGAGCATTGATAAAAAACAAAAGACATTCGAATAAATGAATTTGACACAGCTGATTGAGGATCCGAAGACCAAACGATCCTTTGATTGATTTTGGAAAAATCAAAGGAAAACTTGTTAACTATTGGTTAAATTTCAATAAAATAATTTTTAACTTATTCTGTTGTTTACTTACAAGCAAATAATCAGCACTGATAGCTGCAAATATTTCAGGTACAATAAGAAAAACTGAAACACAAGTTTCCATTTGAAAAAATATTACGTATACGTTAAACAAAAACTTTACAAATTTGCACATACGTTGTAAGAGTTTAAATGAATAACTTCATTAAACTATGACATTTAATTCAAGTCAAATGAATTCTAAACAGTTTTAGAAAGTGTAGAAAATGTTTGTTAGAAGGTGAAATTGCAATATAAATGACTGAGACAGTAAAACATATGTATATATATTTCATATGCCAATCAGATGTTTTTGCCTGCCTAATCATTCACATATATCTGCGCATAATTAACAAACGCAAAATAAAAATAAAACTGCAAATATGCATAATGCAAAATGAATTTATGTGCCGCTTGTTGCAGATTTATCACTTGGCGCTCATAACTCATACGCCGTGTGGTGCGAGTGCGAATGCTTGGCGCTTAGTTGAGCAGTAATTGTGCGTCAATTTGTTGGCACCCCAATTGCCCAAGTGGCCAAAAGGCAGAACAGATGGATGCATGTTGTATATCTGCGGATGCTTGAATGCTTCTAACGAATATGATTTAAGCCCGGTTTTAGGCATTTGACACGGCAGCTGCTTTCACTGCAATGTAAGCGGCTTAGAACCCTTATCAAAGTCGTGCTTCAATTTCAAATGCTGCGAGTTGAAGGCTTCGAGGGGGGAAGCGACACCCACACCGACAATTTCACTTTTTGTTGGTATTTTTTGTTTGTTTCTGACTGCAATCGGAGGCTGCAATTAGCTGTCATCAATCAAAGTGCCCAACAATGCAGCGCTTTAAAAGCAACTGGTCAGAGCTGTGCTATTTACTGAGGAGATGAGGAGTGAAGAGGTGAGAAGGGAACTGAAGGGCACTGGAGAGCCTAGACAAATTGTACGCACGCAGCTCAAATGAAAGTTTTATATACTTTTTTTTTATAATTTTGGCTTGAGGTCTTCAAAAAAGGGCTTAGCTCAAAAGTTTTTAAGTGATTATCTGCCCGGGGCCGCAATGCATTTCTGTTGTTGTTGTTGTTGTTGTAGTTGTAGCTGCTGTTTGGCTTTCTCTGCGCGTTAATTTGTCTTTTTAGTTGCATTAATTTTGTGCTTGTCGTTTATAAATTTGCTTTTCGTTTCGGGTTTGTCTTACTGTCAAATTGTGTCGACGCCGCCTTGGCAATTGTCTGGGGTCCGTTGTGCCCAAGCACGTGCCCCCAAAAGCCCCAACCCCTTGCCACAAGCCCGGGACAGCTTGTCGCCTGCCTGGCAGCCCATACATCGCCCTGTCGCTATCGCCGGCCCGCCAACCGACCAGACGGCAGTTGCATCTTTTGTGCTTACCGCCTAAATATGGCAGACATTTAATTCAACACATTTTTTGGCAACGCTTTCCAAATCTCTAGCCACAAGAGTCAGCTCGTTGGTCTGCAAGGAACACTGCATGGAAAAGCCATTCTTCATTGATTTTCATAATGAAATTTGGAAATCAAATATGAATAACTGTTATCACCTTAATTAAAAATTGTTTTCGCATTTTTTTTTCTATACAAAGTTTATTAAAATTTATTTATATTTGTTTTACAGTGTGTTTTGTTTCTTTTGTCGTTTAGATTATAAATTAAAATGAGAACATTGCGTTGGCCTTACAAATTAATAGCATTTCATCTACTTCGCTTACAAGCATTATTATATATTATTTATATTTTGTTTTTGTTGTTGTTTTTGTTGTTTTATGCCTTCTCATTAAATTTGCTAGATAACAAAAATATTAATATACAATATTACTTATATATTTTGGGTTTTTCTTTCTCGTTTCCTGTGCAACAAAAAGCAGTGGAAATTGTTTATTAAGGTTAAGCTTAAAGCTAAAGATTTGCTAATAAAAGATTGTTTTTTAATAATTGTTTGACAACTAAAGCGGGGCGTGGCAGGGGCAAACAAAAGCATAGCGCGAGCTGCACACCAGGGTTGTTGTTCTTGTTTTTTTTTATATTTTTGTTGTTGGTTTTATTACAAACATATAAGTATATTTAAATAGATTTACATAAATAGTTTTTGTGTGTTTTTATTTTGTTTTGTTTTGTATTTTTTGTTTTCTTTCCTGCTTGCATTATTTATACATACATAGATAATATTTAAAAACATTTTTATTTTTCTTTGGCTTAACTTATGCCTACTATGTTATATAATTTGTATCAAAATGTGCAAAAGTAATTTACAAGTCATTAAAATTAAGTACAAAATAGAAGCAATGATAACAAAACACGGAAAATATAAGAAACGCCCAGCCAAAAAAAAAATATACAAATGAGGAATGCCAGAGGCAGCAATAGAGAGAAATAGTATTGTAAAAGAGGTAGAAATAGTAAAGAAAAAAATGAAAATAGAAAAAGTAAGCAAGTTAAAACTTATGCTAAGCAAAAGAAAAACAACTCGAGTTGTACGCCTCAAACTAATTGCATATATTTATATACAGTTGTTGTGATAAGTCTCTGTTGATTATTTCACATTTCACATTATCTTTGTTCCAATTAATTTGATTCATACAATTCGAATCATTTTGCTTTATATCCTTAAGCTTAAGCTATTCATACAGCTTTAATTGAATCAGTCACACATGCACACACACACGCACACACATACATACGCACATACATAAGCTCGCTCTCAAACACTCTCGCATGCACTCTCTTTCAGTCAGAGACGGAATCACAGCTACAGCGCATGCTCGTTGGTGTTGAGAAAGCTCCGACAGACGCGACTCACTTCGGGATTGGTGTGATTCATAAGCTGCATATAGATTTGCTTGTGCAGCGAAAGCTCATTGGTCATTTCGCTCAGTTGGCGCAGCAGCGCATCCTTCTCTTTCAGCAGCGACTTGACGCGCTCTTCCACCTCCTTGGACCGAACTTTTGCCTTCTCGCGACTCTTGCGCACCGCAATATTGTTGCGTTCGCGTCGCCTTCGGTATTCCTCGGTGCCCTTGTCCACATGCTTGTTGCCGTGCTTGCGATGGTGCTGCTGTGCGTGCTGCTGCTGTGACTGTTGCAGCTTACTGTGATGCTTCAGCAGTTGCTGTGCGTTCGCCGTTAAATGCGGCAGATTGTGATGTGCTAGAACATTGGCTGTCGTCAGATTGGTGAATTGTGTGGAGTTTGTTGAGTTGTTGTTGTTGGCATTGGTGCTGTTGCTGTTGTTGCTGCTGCTGTTGTTGCTGCTGTTGTTGCTCAAGTTGTTGCTCTGATAAGCATTGTACAACCCATTGCTGTTGTTGATGAATGCCGCCGCTGCCTGGCTGCTCACCGACTCCTGCAGATGCCTGCGATAGTCGGGATCGATGGGCTCCTCTTTGATGGTGCTGCTGGAGTCGCTGCCCACGGAGCTGTTCTCGTCACTCGAGTGGTTGTTGTATGTGGCATTCGAGTGTACCGCTTGTGGCATGTAGGCCAATGCAGCACGTCCGTATGAGTGCTGTTGCTGGCGTGCGTTGGCCAATGTCTGCTGTTGCTGCTGCAACACTTTGGCCGCTGCACTGACCATGCCACTCGGTGGCAATGTGGCCGAGAGTCCACCTGGACTGGTTACCATATCACTGAATATGCCCAAGGTCTCGGTATCCCTAAACTGATCGTCTATCAGATGCTGCAAGTCGAGGGTTATCTCCTGTGTGGTCAGTTCATCCAAGTCCGTTTGTGTGCTATATTGTTGCAACATTTGTTTTTGCAACAGATTGTTGTTGTTGTTATTGAGCTGCATTTGCTGCATCGCATGCTGCTTAACCAATAACGCCGCATCCTGAACTGTTGCATTGTTATTTGCATCAGTTGTCACCTGTTGCTGCTGCTGTTGTTGCTGCTGTTGTTGCTGCTGTTGTTGCTGTTGTTGCTGTTGCTGCTGTTGCTGCTGTTGCTGCTGCTGCTGCTGTTGCTGCTGTTGCTGCTGTGCACTGGACATCGCCGTCAGCGTAATCTGGCCAATTGTTGCCTGTTGGGGCAGTGGCTGCGGTTGCTTCTTGAGGTCCAGCTGCGCCAGCGTCTGCACCGCATCCGCGTACATCTGAGGCGATTCCATGTTCAGCATTTTGAGTTGGGAGAATGAGGGTAAAATTTTGATGCCTTCTATATTTGTTTGCTTAATTGTAACTTTCAATTGAGGGCGCGGAGTGGGTTGGGATTAATGGGATGACGGGTTGCTTCTTTTAAAATTTGTTTTGTATATATTTTAGATACTCCTTGCAGCCACTAAAGCATTGTCAGGGCCCTTCTTTGCGGTTGAGGTAAACTGTTATTTGGAAATGTTTGCAACAATATTGTAAATTTTGTATACAATTTTTCCGCTTTACATTTTTTAAGCGGCTGCAACCAGCTATTTTTTTTACTTCCAAATTGTCACTTTTTATTGATATAAATTTTATAATTAATCGAAGAACATTTTTTCAAACATTTAATTTTTTCACAACAGTTTTTTATATATTTTTTTATTAGAAGCCGCTTAAATTTCTCACTGCAGCTGCGCGCACTGTTTTGCGTATTATTGTTGCTGTTTACAGTGTTGTGTTTGTTGTTGTTGTTGTTGTGGTCGCGGAAAGTGTTGCCTCCACGCACGCGATTCAGCGACTGAAGTGTTTCAGCAATGATGCAACAGATTTTATATGCGAGTATTTCTTTATTAACAAGTCGTCAACGCTGACGCCGACGCTGACGCTGACGTTGACGTAAACGACGACGCGGACGCTTTGTATTAGAAGGCAACTCCTGAAGAACCGTTATGCGCTGTGCGCCTTTAGCCAAGCGAGCTTTCTGTTTGTTGCGCGTTCGCGTCCGCTGCTTACAATTGGTAAATTGTAACTGTGACAAAAAGTCTTTAGCGCAGCAGCAGCAGCGCAAAGAAAATGAAACGCAAACGCAACTGCGACGCTAACAGCGACGACGGCCAAAAAAAAAACAACAAAAATAATAGCAACAACAGCAAGAAGCAACTCAAGCACATTCACACAACAGCACACACACACACGCGCACACACAAACACAATGAGAGGCAAAGCGCCATAAAAGCCCCAAAATGACTTCGACGTCTGCGACGCTGACTGCGCTGCCTTTACAGCAACTACCTGTGGATGGTGGTCAGGCCGAAGCGCAACACCGAGAGAAAGAGAGACCAGAGTAAGAGAGAGTCCAAGAAATTGAGAGCACGCTAAAGAGCGAAGCAGACGTGCGATCGACAGCAAAAGCAAAAGTTTTCCCAATCACTTTTACTCTCAACGGAACGCCAAAATCAACAGTAGCAGCAGCAACAAAAACAACAACTACAACATCGGTGGGAGCACTGCAAGGCAGTTTACTTAGCATGCAAGTTGTTGGTGTTGTTTTCTTCAGTTTCGACTAGTGCTGTGTGCGGGAAAAAGTCAAAGTGCTGTGATATAAAAAGTAAAAAGAAGAAATAAATTATATTTATATATATAAATATATACATATATGTACATATGATGATAAGCATGTACACAAATACCTTTTTTAATGCAAGGAATAAATCAAATTTGAAATTAATATATAAACTAATTCAAAGAGAGTCTAGTTCGTAAACTCTGACATGCCGTATGCTATTATAAATGTGAATCATCTTCACACACAAATACATTTTTGGTTAGTTATTTCTTAGTTAATTATTAACCACATGATCGTTTAATTGTTCCATGTCAACTTAAGTATAAATGACACAGCAATTTGCCTTTGCATAATGTGTGACGTCACTATAAAGTCAAAGAAACTCGCACACAAAGGCAAAGCCATAAGCTAAACAACGACGTTGCCGACGTCACGACTGCGCTGCGCGACGCGACTCGTCGCTGCTGCCGAAACGACTTTAGCTTTGTGCTCGCTAGCTTTCATTTTCGTTTGCTGCTTGGAGAGGAGTTGGGGGCCCAGCAACAACAACAACAAGAGCAGCACCACACCCGCATCATGGTCGCCGACGCACTCCCCACACCACACCACCTAGCAACTGGCCTGCGCACTTTGATTTATGTTTAAGCTGCTTTGCTGCTTAGAAGAAAATAAAGTTTTAGCTGCACTGCTTTCCTGTTGTAGTTGTTGATAGTGCGCTGCTGCTGCTGCGCATGCGTGACTGAGCGCCAGAGAGCGTGAGTGTGAGCTTTCACGTAATACTCGTAGTAAGCAGCATACGATCGTTGCTGCTGTTGTTGTTGTTTTTGGTCTTTTGCGTTTTATTTAAATTAAAATGCTGTTATGAAATTCATAAAAATTAGCACGCTTTGTAGTTTTGTTGATTTAAATGCAGCGATTTGTAAAAGTTGTCGCTCGCTCTCTCTCTCTTTCTCCCTGTCGATCTGGCTATTTAGGTCAAGTTGCGTGCTTTATTTTTAAGGTGTGCGCCGCCAACGTTTGTTTATACTTAACGATACTTACTCATACAATACGGCTGCGTATGGACATGGACGATAAGCGTTCATTGCTGCCACAGACAGCAGGCAGCAGGCAAGTCACCTTATCAGTCAAATCATTGATTGCAGCAGAAGCAAAAAGCAGACAGCACAAAAAGCACAGCACAGTTCGCTTAGATATCGAGGCGAGATATCGATATCGATGACTACATGCTCAAATTGTGCAAGTTTGGGTTGCTTCCTTGTGCGTATTGCACAAATTGCAGCAACAAACGCTGCGAACAACAAAACTCACCTTTGTGTATTGTTGTAACATTGACAAATGCCAATGATGATTTGCCAATCATCAGCGATTGATAAGCGCTTATCAGCAGTGCAAACTTGCTGCCATTACCATAACAAAGCACAGCTGATGCAATCAGCATAACTCACACACCCACACACACACACACATAAGAATCTTTGCCACTAAATATTTACTACCAACAATGAATAGTCAAAGCCAGAAATTAACAATTATTATTATTCTACGTATTTTGGCAAATGACAGATAAGTAACCCAAAACAACAACAACAACAACAGAAACCATAACGCGTGCACGCTAAAACAAAAACAAATACCAGTAAAGACACACAGCAAAAAGAACACAAAAAGCACGACATAATAATAATAATAATACTTAATTCGAGCGTTCGTTGCACTCGGCCAAAGCCAAAACCGAGTTGGCTGACACAGACAAAAATCCGTCTACGATTTGTATTCTATTTATAAACATGTCCAAAATACACTTGTTAATTCATAATAAACATTTATTGCACTAGGAGAAAATTAAACTATTTGTTAAGTGGTACTTTGCGATATGAAGTCCAAGTTCTATATCTCAAGATTCAATTCCAGGAGGAATTAAAGTAGAGGGGATTTTTTGAATATAGCCAAATCATCGATATTTGATACTTAGCTATTCCAAAACATTTATTATAAAATTCAAAACTACTCTTATTCTAATGTAAAAAATAAGTATTATTCCGCAACTTTTAAGTTGAATTTATAAATAAGAATTAATAATGATTTATACTTATTATGATAAAATTATAAAAATATATACTTTACATCAAATTCATTTTATTATCAATTGATTTGTTTTTAGCAAAATAAAAATAAAATCTTTTGGTCAAAATTTAAAAAGAAATTTCACTAGAACTTGAAAGATGGCCAAATAGTTATGCCAAACTTGCTACTTTAAAGGGTATCTGCTAGCCCAATAGTATCCTAAGTACATTCTAATTGTTTTTCCGCTCTTCTAGGCAACTTGATCTTTTTGTTTTTTGCTTTCGTGAATAATGTTAGTCACCGATAAGCGACGCGTTTTTTGCTGGTTACTTCCTTAAACTCGAACTGGTCGCATTGAACCCGATGCGGGGCATTCATATATGAGTATATCGCATATCTGGAGCTGTCAAAATTCTCACGGCACTGCAACTCGATGACTTTCGATTGAAAAATTGTCTCAATTTGATTTTCGTCGGGCAGCGCGCAGCGAAAACTTTTCGGCGAACCGAGCGACCAGAAAACAAACTTTCATTGTATAATCCCGTAGAATCAGCAGTAAAAATTCGGCGTCATCAGGTAGAACAGCTACGGGAACGTGCTGCCTGCCTTCTTCTATGGAAGCAGCACTGAAAATGAAAAAAAAAAAATAAAAAATAATGAACAGAACGCCGCTAAGAGTTCGACGAACCTTTCCATTTATTGGTGTTAAAAACACTGCAATTAATTGGAAATTGTTGAATTATAGCACAATTATTTTATGTTCTGACTATGATTTATATTACAATTTTATCATTCGAATAAAGTCATATATCTTACATCAACTGAATACATATTTCATAATACTAATCTGGAAAATTTAATAACTAGTTTAACTAAAATGATTTACTTAAACTGTATTTTAAATAGGCGCCAAAGAAGTAAAATGCTCACCACGCTCATTTTAAGGCAAAAAGCGCCATCTGTTGCTTATGTGTAAATTGAAAGCAGTACATTAAATGGGCGACCTGCTTTCGCGCCACGTATAATACAAGCAGTACACTGATTTGTGTATAAACCGCCATCTGTTGTTCAATTCTTAATGTTTCGTCGCTCTTATACTACAAGCAGTATACTGACGTACACCATACAACTGCTTTAAAACACTTATAAAGCAAGCAGCTCAGTGCTAACAAGCAGTTCTAATTAATGGCGCTGATTTTTAAATGTGTAATTTGTAGACCACATTTTGAATTGCAATTTTTAACAGTGATAACAATGAGCCTCTCTCCTTTGGTTTTTCACCCTCTTCCATCACATATCTGTGGTTCTTGTATTTTTAATTTTAAATAGGATTAGAAAAATATATCAAAACAAGTTTAAAAAAACATGTTAAATAATGTGGAGCCTACGTCCATAGAAATGTTTCAGCTACAAAATGTACTGATTGCATATGTTGTTTAAAACGAGAGAGCCTTCACTGTTATTAATAAATAATAAATAACTCTAGAACAATAAATTAATAAAAATACGTGCAATAATTAATTCGCTCAAGTGTTAAGCTGTGAACTGGATATGGAATTTTTATATTATATTTAGATAATTCCAAATTGGTTTTCTTTTATGTAATCGGATATTTAAGATTTTGATAAGCCATCTTAAGCTTTAAAAGAGTGTAGAAAGGAAAGAGAAATACGAACAGCCGAAACTATGAAAACTCGTACCTTTGGCATGCGATAGAGATACAGACAGAGAGAGAGAAAGAGAGAGGAACAGAGCATTCAACTGATTCCAGAACGAACGCATTGATTGAAATAGTTTATTTGCAGCTTCGATCTGGAGCTGGACGTGAAGCTGTCTGTTAGTCTGTCAGTCAGTCCGTCTGTCCGGGGCAATTGTTTTTGTTTTTATTTATTTATTTTCCTTTTTTTGTTATTGCATTTGTTTTGTGTTCTTTTCATATTATTTGCGATGTTGGCAGCGCAGAGATAATGATGACGAGCTGCCAGTGAGGCTGCCTGCATCCAGAGGTTGCCACTGCCTGTCTACCTCGGACTGCTCTCTTGTCTCCAGTCTCCAGTCTCCGGTCTCCGGTCTTCGGTCTCTGGTCTCTGTGCCTTACCTGAAACGCCATAGAGTGCCTACGACTGATTGGGATGCCATGTGAAGCGACGTGCGCAGAATGACATTTTGTGTGCACTGTGTGTGCACAGTGGGCGCGATAAGGTCGCTAACAGTGGTCCACAGTGGATGGTTAGTGGCAAGTATCTTGTATCTCAACCCCATTCCCAGGTCTCAGAGTCACAGAGGTTTTGCTCTGATTTCAGCCAAAGTGCAGCACAAATTAAAAATCGACCGCAATTGCAGCGATCGATCGGTCGATCGGTCGATCGACAGCTTTGCTGTGGAATTTTCATATGAGCGCTTGATTTCAGCAAAATTACATACTTGTAATTTTAAAATGCTGCCGAGTGCCGAGTTGCTACTGCAACAAATCGAAACAAAAAAAAAAAAAAAAACTTAAAGAATTTTAAGCCCAACTCATGGAGTCGTCTGCAACTTCTCCACTGATCACTTACGCACATTTTATCACAGCCAGGCTGGAGACATCGCTCAGCTTCAGCTTCAGTCTCAGTCTCAAACTCAAACTCCAACTCAGCTCGGGATTCAGCTTCAGCCTCAGTTCCATCGCTTGACAATAAGTGGAAAAAAATAAGTTACCGTTCTACGCGCTGAAATTTGTTGCGCGATCGACGATCCTCCGATCCGTCTGTGCCTGCTACTCGCAGTGCTGGCCAATTACCAAGCAGCTATAAAAAGCCAAAAAAAAAAATAGCTAAAGTGTGGATGTTGTTTGAAGTTATACGGAGTTATGTTTTAGATAATGCAATACAAAAATAATTATACGAAAGAGATAATTGAAAAGAACTTGCATATACTACAGTATGCAACAAAATTTTATTTATATGATAACTAGAGACACTTAACAAATCTTGTTTTTTAATTTACTATTTATTTGGAAAAATAATTATTTAATAATGTTTTTTTTAATATACTGTCCACTAAGAGCAGTCGAAACCAAACTCGAAATTTGTATTACATAACTTTGCATTTAGTATAAGAATAGCTTTAATTAAACCCTTTTTATAAATTTGAAATAAGATTAAACATTTGTAATATGATCTATGATAATATATTGCATATTCATAAATATGCATTAGTCTTTCTTCCTTGAAGATGTCAAATATTCATCATTATTAGTGCAGATATATATCTTAACATTCAATTTATATAATATTATCTATAAATTGATCAAACCAGCTAGATGTAGCGGGAAAAAGCGACTTGCTGTCAGCACTGATTGATTGGAGCTGCCTTGTGGCCTGTCGCCGTCTTCTGTCCTGACGATCGACGTTGTCGTTGTCGTCTGCAGTTGTTGTCAGTTTTTGCTCAGCAACAGTAGCAGCAGCAACAACAGCAGCAACAACAACAACAACAACAGCAACAACTATCGATCACTGGCAATCGATCAAGCATTTCGCGTACATTATCCGAGATGCGTGGGATAATTCTGTTCTAATTTGTAGCCCAAGCAGAGCCCAAAGCCCCAACTGACGTCAGTTGGCCAAAAGAAAACAGAGGAGGAATTGATAATGTGTGTTTTGTTATCGTTATCATTATCATTACCATTAGCCAAGTGGCATGCAAAGCACGTGCAACACATGCGAGTTCGTAGCACAAAGACACACTCGTATAATTGACCACTTAAAATGCTGAAGGAAGTTCTAACTGAGCAGTCGGAAGAGCATAGGGAGTGGGTCCTAAAGGGAAGGGGGGATTGAACTTCCGTTTGCTGGCACTTGCCACTTACCACTTGCCACTGCCGCCTGCACTTGTCAAAGCTCTCATGGTCAACGGCGATTGCATGCAAATGAGTTTTGGCCATTTGGTAATCAGGTGAAATGGTCACGACCTGTTAATCGTTTTATGATTGTAGCGGTGCTTTTGTTTCCTGTAAGCAAGTCCAACGGTAAATCCGGTAACAACAACAGCAGCAACAACAACAACAACAACAACAACAACAATAACGAAGTTGGGCCTTTAAAGAAAACCCTTTTCCTTTCTGTTCCCTTTTGTTTTGGCCACATTTTATTTAAATTGTAACGCGTCCAGAGACAGAGACAGTCGGACAGACGTGATGACAAAGAGCTGAAACCAATGCCGATCGCAATCCCATAACCAAGACCAAGTCCGAGTCCAAGTCCAATCCGTATCCCAATCCTGCAACTTATGTGTTATTCATGAGCGACTTTGCGTCTCCCAACCAATTGGCAATTGGTACAAGTTTTGACTTTGTCTTTGAGTCGGACTCTGAGTTGGAGTTTGACTTTGACTTTGTCATGGCGTTGGCGTTGGCGTTTCAACTGCCAACTTGCAACTTGCAACTGCCACAGGCACTGCTTAAGTGGTTCATTGTCACCCCCAGCGCCCAATTAGACACCTGAGCACTGCCTGCAGTTTACCTGAGTTGTTCTCCCTGCATTTGTAAGTCGATTAGATCCGTTCGCAACATTCTACATAACGATCTCTTTATCTCTCAGTTCACTTCTACATCTTTTCTTGAGACCGACTGTCAGCTTCTTGACTTTAGATCGATTTCAAATACTTATAGCATCTAATTTCCGAAATATATTTAACAGAAAGAAAATAAAAACAAATCAAAAATGTTGGAAACGTAAATGGAACAAACATTTATTCCTCAGCTAAAAATAATATAAAGTTGCATATACAAATACATATATATGTATACATGTGTATGTGTGTGTGTGTGGGTGTGTATGTGTGTGCGTATGTGGCACATTTAAAGATGTCTCTCTATCTGCAGTTTTGATTGCATAAGTGGATCAAGCGGGTGGAATCCGTACTGTACCATCTAATAGCTGGAATAAACGCACGTAAAACGCTCGCAAATCGCACACAAATAATTAAGTATTAGAAATGCTGGGAAATTCCTAGGAAAATGCAACACGCAGCAAGCGACAACAAAAAGTGGTTCCCAGTTGAGACGGGCACAAGAAGGCATATGGCTGAGTCTCAGTCTAGCCAGACTAGCTGACGTTCAGTTAGAAATACAGCCGGACTGGAGCCAGCTGCAGTTCCTGGCAGCTTAAAAGCATGGACGTAGACAGAAGGGGTTCAATATTTAAGTTGTGGAGCAAATGGACAAATTTGGCTGAAAATCGAATTGCAGGCTAAATTTTGTACAAAATTGTTTAAGTTAAGTTTTGACAAAGCTAGACGAAAATTAAGTTTTTGAAAAAGTGTCAAGTGGTAAGTATGAAAAAAGTGGAAATTTTATTTTTGAATTTTCCAAATATCTAAAATATTAATACAGAATCATATTAAAGGCCAAACTATGAACAACTTGCAATTCCGCAAGAAGACAAGACAAGATGTTTTGACAAAGTTATACAAATTTGAAGTTTTTGAAAAAGTGTCAAGAGGAATCGAAAAGTGAATACTTTTAGTTACAAATAACATTCTTGAAGTGAGTAAAATTTTGAAATAGAATTTAATTAAAGTTTAAGCAATGATTAATTTGGAGATTATACCCCAGACTGTAATTCGATTTTAAGAATTAGATAATCCTGGACTACGTCCATGGATCCTCAGTCAATACCAATTAGTAAGCGCTGCACAGAGCACATCCATACAATTGTGAGAACCTTGTGGCCAGCGTGTGAGTATGATGAAATGTCAGATGAGGCAACGGATTGGAGTTGGGGAGACGGAGACGGAGACGGAGACGGAGTTAGAGATGGAGCTGAAGCAGAAGCTGGTGCACCCGCTGCGGGGTCGAGCCTTATAGAGCTGGAGAGCAGGCAGCGTTCTATTTTGACAGTCATTATGATTAATTTAAATCATTAGGCAGCCCAGGCAGGTAGAGAAGGAACGTTGTCCAGTTGCAGTTGAAGATGTAGTTGGATTTTAATTAAATGCAGTCGGCAGTGGCATCACTTGCTAAGACTATTGCTATTGCTATTCCTATTGCTATTGCAATTCCTATTCCGCGGAAGAGACATGCTGGCGACAACGTCTGAGCCGAGTCTTGAGTCAGGCTGATGTTGCTGCTTCTGCTGCTGTTGTTGGTATCTGGAAAAGGCAATGTTTGCCATTTGCAGCGGGGAACGAGCCAGGAATGCGTCGATGTTTGTGGCTGTTGCTGCTGTTGCTGCTGTTGCTGCTGCTGCTGCTGTTGCTGCTGTTGTCGTCTCGATTATCAACTGGGAGCAATAACTGGCCGCAGTATCGATGGATGGATTGTTTGGCAGCTCGACTGTATCTGTTAGTCACTGCACGTGGCCAGCGCGCTGGTGCAGCGTTTTCTTGCGAACGGCTATTTAAGGACATTGCACAAATACTCGAGACTCAACCGCAAGCAGCAAGTGAGCAGCAGGGATTGAGGAACAACTGCAGCAGCAGCATCAGCAGAAGTAACAACGACAACGCCACCGCCACCACCACGCAAATCCTCTAGAGCATTTGCTGACCATATTGGCCATATTGGCCCTCGCCAGCTGAATTCCTGGCATAGTTTAAGTGTATCGCTTTTTGTAGGCCTAGGGGGACTACTGCCAACGGTCAATGCTGAGATTCGTCTGGCAATGTTTGTGCAAAAATAACAAATTAACTTAATCAGTGCTGATAAGGAAACACACAAATACACATACATATAAACAAAATGGCAGCCATTTTATGTCAGATATTTAATTAAAAACTCAATCACGCAATCATTGAAACACCAAAAATTGTCTGTTGCCGATAATAGCAACGATAACAACGATTACAACGATACGCGAGTCAAGCACGAACAGTGGGCGGAGTTGGCAGCTCCAATGCCGATCTATGCGACGCCGCAGCCAATCAAATGAACGCAAATGGCAGATGTTTGCACAAATGAGTGTAGTAAATTATGCATAAGCAGCTAGAGAGAGGGAGACAGAGAGAGAGAGAGAGAGAGCGAGAGCGCACACACAGTTTTTACTTCTATGTACACTGGGGTTTAATTAATTAAGCCATAAAGCTGTCGCAGCAACAAAAAAAGAAGCTCTTTATATACTAAGCGCTCTCTTTGCAATAAAGCAATAAAGAGCGCGTGTTCATGCACGCTCTCTCTCGCTCGCTTGCTCTTCGTTTCATGCTCTCGTTCTCTCTTGGGTAGCAACCGGTTGTGTGGGCAACTGTGCTCCAAGTTTGGAGCAAATATTGAACGCCGCTGCGCCGTCGCTTGCCATACGCGTGCTTTGTTATTAGGTATTTGCACGCCATCTGAAGCACAACGAAGGCAACAATCGATCGCAAAGTTAGCTCGAGACCGTCAGACGCACCAAATATAACAGCAACGACAACGACAGCAACAACAACAACAAAAACAACAACAATAATCAACAGCAGCAGAAGCAACAACATCAACAACAACAACAACGGCAACACTCACGCGCAGTTCACAACGTTTCGAATTTGGCAGTACGACATTAAATCTGCAAATAAAGCAAAAAAGACCAAAACAAGTGCCAAGCATCTCTTCAGCGCGACAAATAAGTCAATACAAACAAAACCAAATAAACACAACAACAATCGCAACAACTACGATAAACAGTTACACATTTGTAATGTGCAATTTACGAATTGCATATTTGCCAACGCAGCTTTAACTAAATTCCACGCATTACAAACATTTGCATTTGCAAATTCGAATTGACGCGCGCACATACTCGCCAAACACTGTGCAACACTGCGACTGTTAAGGAACTGTTAAACGCACTGTTAGCTAGCAGCACGAGTTGTCAGTTTTTCTTGTGTGCTTGCGCCGCGTGTGTGTGTGCGTGTGGTGCTGCAACTAAAATTCGCGGATTTATTTGTTAATAATAATACAAAGATCAATCAAATCGCATTATTGTTATACAAAAGCAGCTGCGACGCGGGCAACAAAGGCGATAGGTGAAAATAACTGCAGCGCCGCCAACGGCAAGCAGCGCAAACAGCTGACGGCCAGCGCCAACGCCAGCGGCAAAAGCAAAACCAAAAGTAAAGCCAAAAGCACAGCAACAACAACCGCGTCTGTGTGCGTGTGCTCGCCTGTGCCTGTGTTTGCGTGTGTGCGTGTTTTTTTGTGTTTATTTTTGGAATTAAAAAGCTAGCAGCCGATTTGTGAGTGTTTTTGGGGGGGCACAACTAAAGCTAAAACCCAAAATCGAAAATCTTAAAAGTGTGCCGCAGCGGCAATAATAGACGCGCGTGGTGCCTTGGATTTATTGTACGGCTCCACGGTGGAGAACTTTTATCTAAGAATGGATCCAGCGCGCGGTGACTCGCGCTATAACCTAAACTACTCGATGAGTAGTATAGGTTTAAGTCTCGCCGATCAGGCGGACATGTATGGCAATCCCGCTGTAGCGGCACTTGGCGCTCGTCCGCCCAGCGGCGGTCTGCTCCAGAGCATGGGCGGCGGCGGTGGCGGCGTTGGTCTTGCCATGCAGCGTCCCAATCCAGCGGCGGCGGCAGCGGCGCAGCAGCAGCAGCAGCAACAACAGTGCCAAACTCTTGGCAACAGCCAAACGCACAGTCCACAACACCAACAGCAACAACAGCAGCAGCAACAACAACAACAACAGCAGCAACAACAACAACAGCAGCAGCAACAACAACAACAGCAACAGTCACGCGGTCTGAAACGCAGCGGCAGCGATTGCTATGAGGATCATCGCTCAAGTGGCGGCGGCATGACGCTGCAAGGTCTGGAGAGCTGCGCTGCCGGCAGCGTCGCTGTCGCCGGCGTTGACGTTGACGGCGTCGATGGCTACAATGCGCTGCCCAATAAGAAATCACCGCCCGCCAATGGCAAAAAGACAAAGGGACGCGTCAAAATCAAAATGGAGTACATTGACAACAAGTTGCGGCGCTACACAACGTTCTCCAAGCGCAAAACGGGCATCATGAAGAAGGTAAGACGACGGGTCATTCAACGCCCACCAAAAATCCCCCTGCAGGTTACACTGCAAGAAATTGGTATAGCGTTGAGATTTCATTATTTTAGTTGGTATGATTAGGATTACCTGTCGTCTCTTGCTACATATTCAACAATATTATTTTTAGTCTGCTCAGAAATCAACTAAGATATATTTATTTCTTTTCGTCTAAAATTTATTGTTCTAAAAAGCAAATGCCAAAAAAAAAAACAAATAAACTTTTTTTTTGTATTTTGGTTTTACTTTTTTAAAACAATAAATTTTCGCGTGGACTTAGTTCTTTGACTTTTCACACTATAATTATAATGTAGTTTGAGTTTGAATTGCTTGAAGAGCTTAAATTAAATAATTCCCGACTGAATAATTTTGCGGGTGAAGAATTCTTCAAGTGTGTAGCACGTTTTGAGCGCATGTGCAATTAATAAATGCTACCGAATTCTCAATTCTCCCAATCCCCATCCCTGCGCCTGGCATTGTTCTGTGTGCCTCGAGTGCTTTATCGTTGTGTTGCCATCGTGCCCAACCTGTGCGGCATGCCCCCCGTCACTCCGTCCGCCGCCCCCGCCGCGCCTCGTTTAAGGACAACTGTTGCATTTGCTTTTGCTTTGGCGGCAACGGCGCTGTGTAAGCGCGGTAGCCACGATTCCGATTTCGATTCCGAATTTCCCTTTGTTTTCGGCTTCATAAAATGTTAATTTGCCGGCCCCGGCAATTGCATTCAAAGAACAGTCCAATCCCAATCCCAATTCCATTTCCAATCCAAACCCCAAACCCAACCCCAATGCCGTGTTGCATTTGCAGTTGCGTGCTGCCTGGTCTCATTGTCATGCGAAGATGCCACTGAATTTGCCTGTACCTTTGACTTTGCCTGTTTGCCGGTTGCCTCCTTCTTGGACAGTTTATTCGATTTTCTTTGGTTTTTCTGCATCAAATGACCAATTTTCACACGCAAACTTACATAATGCGCCGCTCTCGGTTAGGCTCGGCATATGAAATGCCTAACATTTTTAAATAGACTTCTTTGGCCTCAAAGTCGCAGCGATCAAAAAAAATATACGAAAAAATAAAGACAAAAAATCGGCAACAGCAGCGCTAAATCACGATCTCAGCACGATCTTAACTACAACAACAGCAAATCTTATGAAATATTTTGGATAAAAACCGACACAAAATAAGAAAATAAAAGGAAAAACTTCAAGTTGGCCTCGAAGCGTTTTATACCCTTGCTAAAATGTTGATGTGGGTGGAATCTGATCTAAACGATCTTAATTAAATAGTATTAGATGGCTTCATTTGATAACGATGCCAAGATTTTATATCAAAAGCCAAGGTATTTAGAAGCTAACGGATTTGTAAGAGCCCCTAGACAGTCATATCGCAAAAGACGGCTATCATTTTTGCTGACTTTTAAAGCATTTACCATCGTATGTATATTTAACAGTACTTTGTAGTTGTTTCAACTGAATTCTATTACTTGTAAAGTTTTAAATTTAGAAATACAATATTAATAATTTCCGAAATATGTAACCGTTTGGAAAAATATTTACCCTAAAGTTAGAAGAAACTTCTTCATTAAATAGGCATATTTGACCATTTCTTTCAAAGCCCCTTTCAAAATCCTTCCTTTGCGATTTTGCACTTTATTTGAATTAACAATTTTAAACCCTTATTAAGAGTAATAAAACAAAATTGGTAAAGAAACATTCATATAGGTGTAACCAATTGACATTAACTTAGTAAATGAGTAAATTTTGATCAACTGTTTCCAAATATCGGTTTTGTAGGTCCATAAAAAATTAGTTTGGTTTTAGTATATTCTTTAATTATACTCTATTATTTTTCCTATTCTCATACCTATTCCTATTACTTGTCCAATTCCTATTCCTATTCCTATTTCTTGTCCAAATTCCGATTCCTATTTGAATGCCTCAGCCTAGGATTCGTTGAATGTTGCATGAAAAAGTATCAACTTTTTCGTTGAGCGTATCACACAAAAATATTTGACCCCAGAGACATAAGTTTCTCTGTTGGCTTCTTGGCTACTTCAATTGTTGTTGTTGCTTGGGTTGTTGTTGTTGTTGTTTTGGGGCTTTGGGCCCTACTTATGACAGGCGCGCGCCTGTTGACAGGGACAAAACTTTTGTTATATATTTTTAGTGACTTTGATGTGGCCCTCATCGATGTCCGCAACGTGGACAGTTGACGGGCACACAATGGATACGCTTGGCGCTACACACACACACACACACATACGCACACACGCACAAATATATACGCACTGTCCTACAGGCTACAAATTGCGGTTATTGAACTTGATCGGCTTGTGGCAGATGCCGTGGCAGAAGATCAGCAGACGCCACACAACCTGTCCACTTCTGCTTTGTGCTTTCCACTCTCCAATTTTGGGCATTTAGCAAAAGCGAGTAACTTAAAAAAAAAAAGGCGGCATTGGGCGTGGGCGCGATCCACTTGGACTGTCGGCCCGAAAAAGGCCAAAAGTGAAAAGTGAGCTAATGTCAACGCAATGATCTCATTTGTAGGCCTGGCCTAATTGCGTAGGCTGTCGAGTGTTGTTGTTGCTGCTTCTTTTTTTGATTTTTTTTTGACTGTCTGCATAAATGCATGTGGCACACACACACACACACAAACACACACATGCCTGTCTGTCTGTTGTTTGCCATGTAAAACGCTTCAACAATGGGGCACCGCCACAAGCCGCAGGCTGCAGGCTCTGGTTGTTGTTGTTGCTGCTGCTGCTGCTGTTGCACAAGCGCAAAATGCCGCCAAAAGGTGTTAAATTGAAATCACGAGGCCTGAGACCTGAGGCCAAGCTGGGGGCCAAGCGCTTGGCTTTGGCTTTAACTTTGGCTTTGACTTGGCTTGGGAATTGTTTGCGTCTTGTGGCCAGCACGGAAGCGTATTGATACCCGACCAGCGGCAGATTGTGCACAGATAAGAGACACAGCCAACCAAAGGGGCTCTCTCTCGATCTACCTCTCTCTCTCTGTCTCTCTCGAAGTGGCCGACAGTTTGGCTGGCTTGTCGCCACATCGCGTCGCGTCGGCTCGCTTTTGGCCACATGCAACACATGGCAACAACAATCGCCTTCTAACAAATGACTCTGCCTCGCTGCGGTCTCTGGGGCTTGTCCTGTCAACATATTCCTTTCCTTTCCTTCCTTTTACCCTCTCCTGATTCGGATGCGAATTCTGATTCTGAATCTGCTTCTGCTTCTGCCGTGTCGTGTCCTTTTGTCTTTGTGTTCGAAATTCAAATTGACATGAATTGTTGGTCCGTTGACTGTCTCTGCCTTCTGCCTTCTGTTTCAGCCTAGTTGCTGCCTCAGCTCCCAGGGCAGACAACGACAACAACGACACCTACTCAGTGGCCCGGGCCGTGTCAATTGTTTGCATTTACACATGTTACACATAAAATTGGCAGCCAGGCAACTGGCAACGTGCAACGTGCAACTTGCAACTTGCAACAGCAGTCCGCCCCAGTCTCTGTCTCAGCCGTCAGAGTCTCATTCTCATTCTCGTTTTCGTTCTCAATCTCAGTGCCAGTCACAACAATGTGTACAACAATTTCATTAATATTAATAAATGTTTTGTCTGTGCGCGTTTTGCGCGCGTTTCTTGCGCGATTTTCGCTCAATCTCGCTCAAGTTATTTATGCGCTGAGCCATTGGCTGCTCCGATCCGCCCCTCTCCCTCCCCTGTCTGCTCTCCTCATGCCGTCAGACAGCAACGTTATCGCTTTAGAGTAATTACGAGCTGTTGATAGGCAGCTTTAGCTACCGTCGATGGCCCGGAGGGTGCTCTATGTCTATCCGCATTAGAGATGAGCGCGTGATTTGGCTTTCGAGTCGGGGGAGTTGAAGAAAATGTAATAAACGTATAAAGGTATACATTCAAAATATTTGAAAGAAATTCAGAATTATTTAATACTTTTTTTTATCAGAATTATTTATATAAATTTATTTAAACAAAAATAAATTATTTCTCAAATTTACAAAGAAATAAAATTAGGTTGTTCTACCTGCATGAAATTCTCTTAAAAAATATTGATTTATACTTTTTTAAATGAGAATGAATATTCGAATATCTTAATTTGTTTTGGATATTTAAAAAGAAAAAATTTAAAGACATTAAATAAAAATATATAAATTTATTAAGATGTAAATAAATTCAGTTTTTATTTAAATTGACATTTCAAGTATTTTAAATTAGTATCGATCTACAAATATAAATTATTTAAAAATAAACAGAAATTTAATAAGAAAATAAATTATGAAATGAAATTTATTTAAAATTTGATTCAGACTTTATGAATTGTAATCTTTTGTTGGTAAATCAAATTGTAAGAGCTATCAAATAAATAGCAATTATCTGATGCCAACTCACGCTTCCATCTCTAACAATTTGGAGGCTGTGCAAAGCATTTGCCTTCGCCTGTTATCGGTGCAACATAATCGCAAAGTTTGCTTGAAAATTTATGTGCCGCTTTTAGCTAAAGCAGCACAGCATCGGCATCGAGTAGTTAACACAACTCTAACCACGCTTCTCCCTCTCTCTTCTCTCTCTGTAGGCCTACGAGCTGTCGACTCTGACTGGAACCCAGGTGATGCTGCTGGTGGCCAGTGAGACGGGTCACGTCTACACATTTGCCACGCGCAAACTGCAGCCGATGATTACGTCGGAGGCGGGCAAGCAGCTGATACAGACGTGCCTCAATTCGCCGGATCCGCCAAGTGTTGGCGGCGGAGATCAGCGCATGTCCGCGACGGGCTTTGAGGAGACGGAGCTGAGCTACAACATCGCCGATGAGGACTCCAAAGTAAGACAATTGATTTACGGCCATCATGGTCACGCTCATCTCGCACATCCCCAGGCGCCGCCCTCGCACTACAGCCTCGAACAGAGTCTGATGCAGTCCGGCTACAGTGGCGGCCAGGCCTCGCCCCTCTCCCATGCCCAGGCATACGGCGGACACGCGCATCACGCGCATGTGCCACACGTGCCACCGCCGCACTCGACCCACTCGCACATGTCGCACACACATGCGCAGCGTTGAGATGCAGATATAGATACAGTACATATACATATATATATAGGTATATATAGACTAGTAGATACATACACATGTGTGCAGATCCAAAGTGCAGCATTTTGGCCATGAATTGTCATTGATTGTCATTAGATTAGACCATGGCCAATAGACGATCTCGCCGCTCGTTTTGTTGTTAGCGTAGTGGGCGTGGCAGCTCATTTTATTTAAACAATTTTTGTTTATACTAGTCAAAACTCTTACTTAAAGGCGACTGTGCCATAGCAAAGCTACCGCTCTCATAAATAAATATATTAAACTACCCCATAGCAATATCAATAGCCATATAACCCGAAACAAAACGAAACGAACCGGAACCGAAACCGAAACCGTACCGAACCCAGTGCCATTCTACATTCTACAAACGTATCTACAGAATATACAATATCTCTTACAGAACTCACTTAAGACACACCGAAACACAAAGCCGAGACTGCTTTAGTTAGTCCTTAAACATAAGTGCAATAAAAGTACTGCAAGAACAGAATCTATAGAGACAGAGAAACCACTCTAAAAAAGTTGAAGGAAAGAAAGAAAAAAAGAAAGAACAAGACAAATGATTTGCTGCGTAGAGTCTACATTTTAGTTATGACCTTAACTGTGTTTTTTAATTTTTTATTATCGTTTAGCAAAATGTTTTAACAGGGCTGCGTCTGGTGGCCTTCAGTGCGATGAGCGTGCTCTATCCGAACCTAAAATCTAATTTATATAGTTGCAAACTACATCATATATATCAATATCTATATATAAATACATACAATATTTACATATATTATTTGTTGTTTTGTGAAGAGCTCATCATCGTTTTAGCTTAATCTTAGCGCTATTTATAATTTATAGTTATGTTTATTTGATTTACTCTTTTAATTTTGATTGGCTTCATTTATTGATTTGATTTGCTACTGAAATTCTCAATTAACATAATGATAATTCATTTATAATAATCATTATCTTTGCTTATGCGTGTCAGTCTTAATTAAATGGCATATAAAACATTGCTCAGAATTTAATTTATATCTCAAAATTTATGTTTTCAAATTGATATCTCGCATAAACATGACAATTTCAGTGTCTTAAAATTCCCAGCTGGCAAATCGAACAAAATTTACTTACCCTTTGAGCTGTCTGCTGCTACCTACTAATATTTATTGTATATTTTAATTAAAAATTAAATCAAAACCAAATTAAAAAGCAGCTCAAAGCTTTCTCTTTTTCAATGTGGCATGACAACAAAATAAAACATAAGAAAAAGACAAAATACGTAATTTTCCAACAATTTAATATTATTTATTAGTTACAACATAATTAAATTATAATTTCAAGCTAATTTAGTGCAGATTGCATTTCTGTCAAACAGAAAACAAATACAAAAAGAAAAAAAACAAAAGCGAAAACGAAAACGCAATTCTTTATTAATAATAAAACAAATTACCCGTAGTTAAATTAATTTTAAATGCTTTGTGCAATTAGCTAAACAAAAGCAAGTACTTTTAAATAGAAACACACAAAAAATAACAAATCCAATATTATGATAAGCGAAGACATATGTGTAAAACTCAACAATATAGTAACTATATAAATGCATATACATATATTTTATTTAGCGCAATATTATAAAATAATAAAAACAAAAACATAGTGAACAAAATAATGTGATTACGCGACCTCCTCCAGAATCCTGCCCACAAATTGGCCAACACACACAGCGTTGTTAACTAGTTTCAGGGGTTTTCAAGAGCAAGGTTAAGAGCTTTACATAACCAGCCACAAGCTGCCAGTTTCTTGTTAGCCTACACTTGAAAAAAAAGACTAGAAAAAAAGACTGGAAACGAAAGAAAAATATTAAACACATGGCGAGTGGGCAGCTCCCTGAATGAGTTTGTATCTTTAGCGGTTTGCTCTTATTGTATCTGTATCTGTAGAGTTTCATCATTGCGTTGTAAAAGCTTCCGCTTCTACTATGTGGAGTATGTACGTGAAGGAGGGGGGATTGTTTAGGGAGAGGTGGGGAGGGGAAACGAACAATAGACCCGATGATAACTGCATGTGGGTTTTGCGTGTCACTTGTGACGTCATGAGCGCTACGCTCGCAACGAGTTCATAAATCGATCAACAACAATTGGCTCGTCCAAGAGCCCAAGAGTCATGCATCAGCAGTTAGTTGCCCCCCCCCCCCCCCTCCACACTCCTGCTCACCTGGTTGCTCAGATCTTGGCATGCAAATCGCGCACGCGGCATTTTCAATGCCAGACCAGCTGCCAGTCGCGTAGGCTTCATCGCATCTCTTCTTTTTTTCTGCTGCTGCCCGATGACGTGTGCCACTGAAGCCACTCTTTTTTCGACTTTGCGACGGCGACGCTGACAGCGACAGCGACTGCGACTGAGAACGCGACCAGCTGTCGTTTCATTCAGCTGGAGACGATGAATGAACCGACGAGCGGCAACGGCAGCCACCACGCAAATGTTGTGGGTGTGACACCAACGCCGCTTCAGGTCACATCAAAGAAGTAGGAGTGCTGCCAGCTGTAGCTGATAGACTGAGAGATACCCTGTTGTCGACAGAAAATACTCAATTCTTGTTTTATGATTTTCTTAGCTCAAATGCTTATTTATTAAAGCGCCAGCATTGCTGATGGACTAGACGATACCCTGTTATCAACATAAAATAGAAAAGCTGTATTTGACAGACTGAGAGATAGCTGAATAAATAATTTCACTCATCCAATTGGTTTGCTATTTATAATACCCCATTGCACTTATTCTCTTTCACTACAGGGTATCCGGCGTATACGTCATCAGCTTTTGTTGCTATTACGGCCAGCTTGCCCAGCTGATTGATAAACTTCAAAGCTTGTTTGTTGACTCTTTGGCTGCTGTAGGTCGTTCTCTGGCACTGCCGCCAACTCCAAGTCCAGCCAAGGTTAATTGCTCACTTTGCAGTGGGTTGT
The DNA here is from genome assembly GCA_035043635.1 of Drosophila rellima. Classification (NCBI taxonomy): domain Eukaryota; kingdom Metazoa; phylum Arthropoda; class Insecta; order Diptera; family Drosophilidae; genus Drosophila; species Drosophila rellima. Next base: position 2,554,608 of record JAWNMV010000236.1, on the reverse strand, counting down.
CTCTATCTCTTGTTGCTGTTGCTGTTGCTGTTGCTGTTGTTGTTGTTGGGCAACTTTGCGCCACATTATACAATACTTACATATGTATATAGCAAAACTCTCATATTCATATTGTACTCATATCTTTTTTAGCTGTGCGGGTGTTTTGACTATATAGCATTACCTTCTATGGTCGCTCACCTGCGCATCTCAAACGCCCCCTCTTAAAAAAAGTATTAAAATATATGTTGTATACGTAGAAAAGAAACACAAAAATTTCAGTTTGTTGGCTTCAGCTTAGTTTTTTATTTGAATATTTATGTGACCTCTTAGACTTTCCACTTCTTTTTGCTTTTATTACCAGCAGGGTATCAAACCGAAAGGAATATCGGTTTCAGTTACGGTTTAAGTATTGGCTGTGCAAAGATATCGGCCAGATTTCAGTTTACAACAGAGTTTTAAAAAATATTAAAGATAATTATATCAATTATTGTAAATTATCTATATTAGAGAAATGTTGACTTTTTGAACTTTCAACAAGCACAACTTTATTAAAGCTCATCCGATTTCCATGAGGAATGTACAATAATATTAACCCTACTTTAACTTGGAATTAAATTTTTTTGATTCTGAGACAAAAATTTCTGTCTCGAAAATTTGTCAATTTTTGCACGTCTTTTACATTTTTCGAAAAGTTGTCAAAAATGTTCTATCTTTGTTTGTCTTTTAATTGACTGCAGGTTATTTAATTAGGGTAAAAAGTACTTGGTACTTTGGGACCAATTCCGATTTGTATGCTTATCATTTAAGCCAAAATCTACAACATTTTCCTTGATTTATAGTGCATAGTATTTTTTAGTTTGAATTTAAAGAGTCTAAAGTAGGGGATTTTTCACTCAAAGGTTCTGAAATCTGGTCTCCAGTGTCTAACATAAATTTTAAAATATTTCTTTCATAGAATCTGAATTGTCTTGTAGCCTTTAATGTTATTTGAGTTATGGAGATGTAAAATCTGTTCTCGCTAAAAGTCTAACATATATTTGCGTTGAGTTGCAACAAATCACAGAGTCAAGCTTGTGGTTCATTTCCAATTCCTGGCCAACTGGTAGCGATTCCTCCTACTCCTCAACTTTTTTTTTGGTGTTGTGCACACACACGTTCTGTTTGCCCCCTCCGTTTGCCCTCTGCTCCTGCTCCGTTGACTAGAGTCGAGGAACAAACACTAAGTACATATCAGTTTGAGAAATTAAAAGCATTTTGCGGTTCTGCTGACTATCGAAGCCGCGTGCCGCCCGAGCCTCTAACGACATTTCAATGATTTGCAGTTGCTGTTGTTGCCGCTGTTGTTGATGTTGTTGTTGTTGTTGGGGCCAAGCGTCACCAAGTTGGCCACGTGCGCAGCACAAGGCACACACAGTGAGACAGGCTAACAGACGGCACAAAAGCATTTGCAATGCGCTCGCCGATTACGTACGAGGGCGACCTCTGTCAGCGGGCATCGGACATTGGGCATCCAGAGTCGAGAGTCGCCACCAACAACGCAGCAACGCAAAGAATCTTGCGTGGCATGGACTCTCTGTTCGGCTCTAAACTGGACTGGACTGGCTGGATAGCTGGCCATTGGCCATTGGCCATTGGCCATTGGATTTTGTGTTTAAGCCGCCGCTGAACGCGCGTTCAGTTCTAACCGCATGCCGCCACAATGTCCTCTTAATTTCCTAGGCCGCAGCTGCGCGATGATATCGTCGCCAGTTGTCCTCGCTCGCTCTCTCCATCTCTCTCTCTCCCTGCATCTCTCTCTTGGCTTGTCTCTGTCTGTGGGCTCGTTTTTTAATTCAACTGATTGTACTGCAGCTTCTGGAATTCGGCATTTCTTAAAGCCGCACATTGTGCGCGTCGGCAACATCTTGAACTGCCACTGTGGCACAGTGAAGCTACCTGAACTGCGACGTTCGTTGTGGCCGTTGCCGCCTGTTTCCTGCCGCCTTCGCAATCTGCAAAACAAAACAAAAAAAAAATAAAATGAAAAAGAAGTTTAAGAAATGACAATTTGTGAGCTTCTTTTTGCTGTTGCTGTTACTGTTGTTGTTTTTTTGTGTATTGTTTTTGCTTGACTTGTCGTCTGCTGCCGTTTCTGTTTGTGCCTCTTGCTTTCATTGTGATTATTTAAAGGCCAAAACCCGCCAATGTCCATCCGTCCAGCGATTCTGGCGGCCTTAACGAGGCGCTTGTGCCTTTCAGAACGTCCTGGCGCATTTAGTTAAGCAATTATTGTTGGCAATGCAAACAAATAATGCGTACATTGTATGCAACTGTCTAAGCAGCGATTGTGCAACTGTGCAACAACACAACATACGATACGATACGATACAAACTCCCCCACCTCCCCGGCCCCGTCTAATGCCGCTCCCTTTGATTTTGCTTTTTCTGCGCTGACTTACTCCAATGATTTTCCAAGTTAATCAAAATTCTTTGCTATCGACTATGAAATCTCAACGACCTTACCCCCCAGGCATGCCATGCCGTCTGTACCTTGCCTTTTGCTAGCGCCATTTGGTGGCAGCGGCAGACAGAGGCACGCCCAAAACGCTGCCACTGAAGCGTGGCAGAGGCGGCAACGTCGCGTCGCGTCGCGTCGGCAGCACACGGCAACTAACAGACATTTTCCACTCGCTTCACTGCGCATTTTATGGCTGAGAATTATACATTTACCTCTATTTTTTTTGTATTTTGGAGTGGCTACTTCCATTCCCCATAGATCAGCTTTATTAAGATGTTTTCCACTCAATTTATGAGGTGAATGTTTGATCATCTTTTATTATATCATTGTTGGAATGATTTTTTAGGTAAACATCTAAAAAATGTATTCCCATTACTTCAAAGTCTAGTAGCAAACCTAAAGATATTTTGATTTAGTTAATAATAGAAATCAATGAAATGCAAACTGCTATAATTTAAAATCGTTGATATTCTATATATAGCAGATCAGGAAGGGCATTTAAGATTAAATTCTAAATATTATGAAGCAAATAGATACAACATTCTAATACTTTCACACATCAAATTTTATTCTCCAAGTTGACTTCAGCATAAAAGAAGACATAATAAGACTTTTAGTTTTTCTGTCCTTTTCCGTTTTTAAACTATTGCTTTTAAATATGTTTCTATTCTAATTATTTCAGATTAATAAGCGTTCGAAATATTATTAAAAGCAATATTATAAGCATAACAGAACGCAGATAATATAATTTGAATTAAACATAGAAAATTCTGTTGAAAACAATTTTTAAAATGGACACGTATTAATTCAGAAGGTGTTTTATCATGTCAAATCATTTTAAAAAGATTTTAAAGGTTGACTTGTTGTAATGAAGGAAAATGAGTAAGAGATGCTTTATTCTCAGTTTCATTTGATTTTAAAAAATATTTTTTTGAGGCTTATTCAATTATTTCATCGTATAAATATAAAGCAAAGAATTTTTTAAACTATTTACTTTTGCTGGAATATATAAAAATTGAGTCGATTTCAAAATTTAATTTGATTGTGGGCAGGAAATGAGTCAATGAGCTCTTGGTGCTTTTGATGTCGATGTGGATGTTTTGAGTTGTAGCTTTAACCCGGTACTGGGTACTGAGTATTGGCGACAGGGAACTTGGAACTGGCAACTTGGAGCTGTGGGCAGCAGCGGTTCGGATTGTCTATATGTGTGTGGGAAGTCCACGCGATTCATTATATAATGAATTGGATGGCACAAGTGTGCGGCGGCGTTGGTGCGTTTAGAATTTATTACCGAAGACGTTTTGTCACTATTGCTAATGCAAACATTTGAAATGTCGTTAAATTGTTCAATTAGTTTAAAAAAAAAAAAAATCTTTGAGAAGTTGGGGTATATCTAAAAGAACAAGCAGTGTTGCCAGAATTTCGAAACCTAAAAAAAGCTGGGTTTGAAAAGAATTCAAATTTACTAAAAAAAAAACCTACAAAGAAAAAAAAGCTTAAAAAGTCAATGCATAAGAAATCTATGCAAATTGCTGTATTTGTATTGAAGTTGAATATAAGAACATTAAAGCTATTTTAAAAATTTTCCAAATCTACCCCATTCGAAGCAACCCTAAGAACGAGATTTTTAAATTGTTCAGATGTTAAGATGTTTTACAATACATCTGATAACCTAAAAGTGCTCCCAAGTATTTCAAAATCGTCTATATAAATTTTATAAAAATCTAGAGAATCTTTTAAATTTTCTTGAAATTTTGGGATACATCATTTGATTAATTTCATATAATAGTGTGAGCTAGGATTAAGATCTCTCCTCTAGCATACATATATGTACACAAGTATCGTCATCAGTTGGTCATAATTCTCGTTAATTCTTGGGCAATTCCACTTGATGAAAGTGTCATAAATTTTCAATTAAACTTTTATGCTTCTGCACAGATTTTGACAAAGTTCTTTGGCAGTCGCGACGACTTGTCTAGACGATGATAATGATAAAAAAAGACGAACGATGATGGTGATGATGAAGAAGATGGCGCGAAAGACCCAACCTTAGTTTGATTGGCGCCGATTAGGCAATCCAAGTCGGAGTTTGCATAATGTCTGAGAGGAGGCGCTGACTGCAATTATTTGTGAATTAACATTTATAACACTTGATCCTGTGCGTATCCGAATGGGTCGGTGTATGGATCGTTGGTTGCAGGTTGCACGTTGCACGTTGCAAGCAGAAGGTAGAAAGCGACCCGCTTGACGCTTCGATGCATTTAAAAAGTATTTTTCGTGCCTTGTTGCAGCAAGAGCGAGAAATATTTTCAGCACTTGCAGCAGCAGCAACACTTAATTGTCTGTCCAATTGGACATTTTTGTCCATTTGGTTGTATGTCTGTTATGCGGATTCATTGCAACCGCAGCCACTTGTTCAACTTGCCACTCGCCGCTTGACGCTTGTGGCAGCTACTGTTGCTGTTGCAGTTGTTGTTACCATTGCTGTTGTGCTAAATTTCACACCAACAATGAGCGCGCGCCACAATGAATGAAAATGAGTGACGAGCCACAAACACAAGTTGCAAGTTGGACTTTGCCTTCGTTGGCCTGGCTAAATCGATACCTTAATTCAAAGGCACGCCAGACCGCATTTTTGGATAATCAACTGACCGTTGGCTGCTGCCTCATCCGCTGCGCAGTTTGTGGCACGCGTGAGATTTCCTGTCACAGGTCTCAAGTTGCAAGTAGCCAAAAAAAGGGAAAATAAAATAAAATGCCCAGTACCAAATTCGTATATCATTTTTACTTTTATTCTTTTTTTTTGGCGCTTCCGATGGCTTATCTGCCACATGGGCCTGGGAATTGTGGCAGAGCGAGGTTAAGTGAAGCGTGTGTGTGGTTGTTGTTGTCGTTGTTGTTGTTCTTGTTGTGCAATTGCCTTTAAAAAGCTGTTAACATGCGTTGTCATCGCTGCCATATGTTGCACGACGCGACACAACGCGACTCGAACTCGACTTATAGTCGAGTCGTTGTCGTCTCGAAATCAACATGAATTCGACTCCTGGTCGCCATTTGATTCAATTGTCGCCACCTGGCACAACTGAACCCATTTTGCGATGCTTAGATCAACGCGTGAAGCTGCAGTTTGTCAGCATGCGTTGATTTCCATTGAAATCTATGCGAAAGTGCAAAGCCCACAGATTTGCGTATCTCACAGCGCTAGTTATAGCTTCCTCAGTTCACATGTGCCGTCCCTTATTTGGAAGCTTGTGCGCACCGCAAAAATAAAAAATACAATAACAAAACCAGCACAACAACAACAACAACAGCAGCGTCGGCGGCGGCAACCAAGCCGAGTCACACAACAGCAGCGCACTTAGCTATAGAGCGAGAGAGAGCGAGAGAGAGAGAGACTGGGAGAGAAAGAGACAAGCATAGACTGAGCCGAGTGCAACGTGGTCGCCACATTGGCTGACTTATGACGAAAATAATTGCGGCTATCGCGACTGGCGATCGCGTCATCGTCATCGACATCGACATCGTCTTTCGTTGTGTTGCTTGTGTAGAAAGCTCATCGAAACTGTTGTCGGTGTCACTGTTTGCAATACACTACATATACCCTGTAATACGCATATCACACAGCTTTTTTGATAGAGCGACAGATAATTCATCCAAAATAATAATCATATTTTTAAGCAATCCAAGTATTTGATTCGCTGGGTATTTAGTTATATGTTTTTACTTATGGCCACAATCATAGAAATTGCATAAGTGTAAAAAATTATGTTTTATTATAATTCTATATTTCCTTTTAAGTTTTAATTTTTCCCTTCAAAAAGATCCCATTTTTTTAAATGTGATTTCCTAGTGGCCAATCTAGTTTTGACAGTAATTAAAAATGTTGATATTGTAATTTAAATTTTGACCATAATAATACTTCTACCTTTAAGTAATTGAAAAACTATGTTCAGTCATAGTTAAAAAAGTATCACACAACCTCTGTTTCCTGTTATCATTAAATAAATAAAAAATGAAAATTTCATCTTTTAATTTTACACCTTTCGTATTATCTACAGAGCATCTCGTAGTCGTGTACTCTCATCAGAGCTGCATTTAAGTACGTTTTAGTATTTAATTTTGTTTTGAATTTTTGCTTCTCTTCCTTCGGCCGTTATACGCTGCGTATGAGTAATCAATAATAATTTTATCGCCCGTTTTCTAGTCGGCTTGTGTGGTCGTCGCATTTAATTTTTATAATGTCTTAAGACGCACAATCGATCGCCATAATAATTTCACGCAAATATAGCACGAATTGGAACAGAGAAGTTCGATAAGAACAGAGGAGGGGAGAGAGAGCCAGGGAAACACGCGTCGGCCCCAAACGACAATTTCACATATTGTAATTTAGTTAATTCGCATCGTTCGGCGTACGCAAATTCGCCAACATTGTCTATGCATTAGCTACATGTTGTAGTTGTTGTTATTATTGTAGTTGCTGTTGTTGTTACTGTAGTTGTCGTTGCTGTTGTTGTTGTCGTCGTATCGAAGGCGACTGTGCGGCGTCTGTTGTTGACTGCGTTTGATATGCAAATTTTCTTGCCATTTGCTTCAGAAGGCACAGATACAGATATAGATACAAACTATAACCATAGACATAGTCATAGTCACAGCTACAGATACAGATACATGCAAATGTAAATATCGCTCGCATTCACTTGGTTTAAGTCGCCAAACGGCATCAGAAACTTTTTGTTTGCGAATGAAATTATAGTTTTACCTATCGCAGCGCTCAAAATTGCATTTTTATTGTTGAATATGGCCAGAATGGGGTCGATAAGAGACTCTTGGCTTATCCATTGAGCTTCCTGCTTACTGCTCTGGTAGAAAAGATATGAAAGAATGGAACAGGGTGTGACCTCAGATAGCTTGATGTACACAGAAAAAAATTCAGGGTTTCCTGGATAAAATCAAGCTCAATCGGTGTCAAAAGTTTGGTGATCTCGAGTTTGATTAATCCAATTGAATAAAACTTTATTCAAGTACGGTTTTTCCTTCCGATCTAAACACAAATATTGTGAGCTTCTATAAGAATTTCGTCGGCCTACTTTAATGAAAAGTTATTGCCATTAGCTCGACATATAGTCTTAATTTTACAAGTATATCCCTAATACATGCTTAAAAAAAATCATGCTTAGATCAGAAATTTTAAACTTGAAGTTCAGAACATTTTTTTCTGTTTTTTACTGTGCAGTGCACAAAAAATTTACTGAACCGCCAAATAAACGCTCTGGTCGCGTTCTCAACATTTTCGGCGCTTCATTTGTCGCATTTTATTTGCCATTTGTTGCTGATTGACTGCGAACAACTGCAATTGCAAACGACAGTGGCAACGACAGCGGCTGCGGCAACACATGGCGTATGCGCAATATTTGCAAACAGGCACAGGCCCAGCGACAGCTTCAGCTTTAGCTTTAGTTGCCACTTACGCGACGCCTTGACATGCCCACACGTAGCAACAACACAACAGCAGCAGCAGCAGCAGCAACAAACACCCAACAACTTTGCAACATGCCACGAAACTTTTTGGAATTTATGTTGCGTCGCTTTTTCCTTTATTTTTTTTTTGTTTTCCAATTTTATTTTATTTTTTTTTGTTTATTTGTTTGGGCGGCGTGTGAGAATTTCTTTTGAAATGCAGCGTGCAACGCGTGTTTAGAGACAGCATTGAACCCTTAATAAGCTGCTTGGACTGCCCAGTGTAAATTTATAATGTGGCACGCAATTAATTCACTGCCACAACAACGAGCTGCCAGAAGCTGCAGAAGGCGCAAAAATTATCACACCATTCAAATGACGCTCACGATGGCGGTGCATGTGTTGTTGTCGCTGTTGTTGTTTGCCAGTTGTCTTTGGCGGCAAAACATTTAACAAGCTCAGCTGTCCAGTTAGCCAAGTTAGCCAGTTAGCCAGCTCTGGCCGCAGATGCGGCATGCCACCTAGAAAGCGCACGCTAGGCGTCCAATTGGCTGGCCAAGCTTCAAGTCCAACTCCAATTCCGACTCCGAGTCCACTTCCAACTCCAAGTGGGGGGACAATGGACATTGGCTGACCGCTGGCTGGTGGTCCTTTGTCAAAGCGCGCGCTGTCAACGCTAATTTGTGGCCAGAAGCCTGTTGCCAGTGGCCTGTTGCCATTCTCGCGAGCACACAAAAATATAGCCATAAATGTTTAGCACTGGCAGTCAAAGAGTTCGACTCGCTGGCTGATCAATAAAAATCTGCATGTTCTTAATGCCGGCAACGTGCTAGTTTTACAAATTACAAAACAGTGGCCCATTTAAGTAGATGTACATACGCGTTGTCTGTCTGGAGCATCAAGTATTTTCCCACGTCTCATTAAAGTTGCAGTTAAGATGCTGCAAAGGAGTCTCATCTCATCTCGCTTCTTTTACTTTCTATCGCATCTTCCAATGTCCAATGTCCAATGTCCAACGTCCTCATCGTCATTATTGTCAACTCTCAACGAGTTGCCAATCGTCTGTCTGTCCAACTGTCTTCTTCTCTCTGTCTCTCTGTCTGACTATCTTTCAGCTTCTGCCTGCCTTTCTAGATTGATGTCTACAGTCAGCAGGCAGAGCATCAACAACATCAGCGATTCGATTCGATTCATTTCGAGCTGCTTGGCACAGTTTGCGCACTTTGGCATTTTTTTTAATGCATACTCAAAATGTTACTCTTTACTTGGGCTAATACCATTGGGCCATATCGTCTCGGGAAGGACTAAAACTTTCTTGAGTTTCAACTCAACATAGTTCCCTTTTATAAATTATTAAAGCGCTACACATTCTCAAAAAAAGTAAAGAATACTTTTCATACTTTACACAAAAGAATATTTAAATATTTAATCAATTCAATTGGTTTATATTAGCTTATTCTTTTTCCAAAGTAGTACCCTTTTAAAAATTGTATTTTTATATGCATTTTTAAATTTACTGGTTTTGTTTATTTAATTCCTAACTAAAATTACTTTTTTTCTATAATTATTAATTTTTTCGCGATGTTGTGCTATTTATGAGCCACAGTTTATCAATTATTTTGCAATACTTTGGAAAAGAGAGTGGTCTTTATATAGGGTATTTTTAGACATACCCTACACTTGTTACTTTATAAGTAATAACACTGAGATCTGCCCACTCTCGAGTCGTCAACTTGATTGTTTTGCCGTTGTTATTGTGCTTTAAAATACATTCGATTCTTGTATATAAGTGTAGCAGAATGAATATATATATATATATAAGTATATAAACATAAGCATTTGCGCCTTAATTAAAAGTTGTGTGCTCGTAGGAGTTAATTAGACTGCGGAGGTGTACGGCCCCAGTCCAGTCTCTTGGGTTCTCGGGCCCCTGTCTCTGATTCTGACTTTGTATCTGTATCTGTCTCTGAGTCTGTTTCTGAGTCTGTCTCTGGTCATTTCGTTCGCTTTCAAGTCAAGTTTCAGCTATTAGTCGCTCAATATTACGCGTTTTGCTGCTGTGCAACAACATATTGTATTGTTGTTTGTTTTTTCTTATTATTATTGTTGTTGCTGTTCTTGAGTTCTTGGCCAATACGTAGCCGATACCCGGGGCCGTTCGGTCTGCTCTGTTCACACGCTGCTCATCAACAATTGCTGTCACGAATTTTCCACTCGGCGCTTTTTGCGCGCGCTACTTGTTTGTATTTTAAAATTTATTTATTTGTGCAGCATCCACACACACACACACACACACACGCACACAAACACACACACAATCACAATCGCATTGAGAGAAATACAGAGTCGATGAGTGTGCAGAGTGAGGCAGCCAGCAACAGTTGCCTCTGAGTAGAATCCTCCTGGAGCGCACCAAAGAATGCATTTGATCAGATAATGTAATTCGCATTTTAAATTGAGGCGCATTCCCAGTTAGACTTCTTCTCACATGCATTTACCGTGTGCTCGCTTCTTGCTGCGTAGGCATCCTCATCCTTTAGGCCTCAGTGGACTCCCTGGCCTGGCCTGGTCAACTCGGCTCTGTTCTGTTCTGTTCTGTTCTGGCCTCTCCTCTTTGGTCTTGGCCATTCCAGCGTTGCGGGCGTTGCATTATTACGCACAAGTAAATCATCGAAGACGTCGTCTCGTCTTTTTCCTCTTCCAGCAGCTTGTTAAGTAATTTAGTTGACTTTTTTTATACTACTTTTCTTTATAATAGCATATGTATTATTTGCTGCTTTTTCCAGTTTCTTTTTATATTGTTTTGGCATATTTGCTTTAGCTACATTTTTTTATTGTTTATATGCAATAAATTGGTTTTCAATTAGCTTAAGGTGTTTGCCAATTTGATGTCAAACATTGATTAGTGAAAACCCCAAATTATATTACATATTTAACAACTTTTATACAGGAAAAGATCTTTAATATTTTTTAACTACACTCGATTCACGCCTTTTAAGGAAATTTGCAATTAATCAATCATTTCATCGACTATTTCTATTCGCTTAATTTATTCAATTCCATTTTGCTTTGCGTTCACCGACTTTTCAGAGCAAGTCTTAGCTCAAATGTTCCCAGTATCATTTGCAATACCTTTTAAAGTCATATGACAATAAGTAAGTTAATAAACTTTTAGTTTCGATTCTCTACAACGGAGATTTGTTTAAGTTGTTGTTTTTAATTATAAATAAGATCTTAACTTGTTACTGTTTAATTGAGATATTTTTGTATCATTAAATACTAAATGTCATTATGATGAAGAAAACATTCTCAACTTTGGTTTATTATTTATATTAGCAGATACTTCTGATTTTGAAGATCAGTTTGGTATTAAAGGAGTATCGATTAAAGACAATAATATCAAGTAGCTATGTTCCTAAATTGAGTGCAACTGATTATCAAAGGCAAAACTTTCCTCTTTCTAACGAAATAACTTGGGTGAAGATCAGTGAAGATCTGAGATCCAAAGAAAATTGACATTAGCATATCTCTCTGTATAGATCAATAACTCCTCCTGCAGCTGGACTCCTTCCCAGACAATTTGAATGTCAAACTGTAGTTGGAGCTGGCCAAGAAACTGATCGGATCAGATGGATGGATGGATCGCTCATAGGATCATACTCGTAGTCTAACGATTGAATTTTGATATTTGTGACACGCAGATTTTCCATCAGTGTCAACAAGGCATTGTTTGGTTCCATCAACGTGGTTGGTCCTCCAGCTCACTGGGTTGACAGGACAGGCAGACAGACAGACAGACAGACAGACAGACAGACAGTCTGGCTGACTGACTGACAGAGTTGATCGTCGATTTTTCAACATCAGCCCCAAAATGCAAAGCGAACACAACGCGTACATTTGCATAGACACAAAATTACGAATATAAGAACCGGATCGATAACAACAATAACAGCAACAACAACAAAAATAAACTTAAAAGAGAAATACGTAAGCTTCCTGGTGTCCCGTTGCCGTGCGATGTCTTTTGTGAATTTATGTACCCACACAATGGCGACTGAGAGACTAAGAGACTGAGAGTTGGCCTAACTTGGCTTGGTCTGATCTGGCCAAGTGTTAGGTAGAGACACCATTCTAGCGGTTAGCCAGTTTGGTTGTTTATTGGCATGAAAATCTATCAAAAATGCATCATGCATTTATATTTATTATACGTAAACACAAAAATAATGTGCTTGACATTTGACCCGGCCCACAACGACAACGTGGCCAACATGTTGCCACGTCTTTTAGGCTGATTATGAAACGGCTCTCACTGTCTACGTCTCGGCGGCTTTTGTCGGTTTTTGGCCTGGCCAACCAGCTAACCAGCCTGACTGCCATTGTCTTTGGCCTGTTCACAGTCCGTTTGGCGAGTCGAGTCTCTTGTGGTATTTGCATTCTAACACAAATCAAACAAGGCCCCACCACTCAAAACACTCGCCACTTAAACGCTCGTTTATAATGTTGTTAAAATACAATAAATAGCCAGGATTCGCAGCAGGCGGCAACGCAGAGATCTCTCCCGCTCTGCACATGCTGATTTATGAAATGTGGACGCCGACTTGGCGGCCAACCAAAGGCCAGCCCCACACCCCCAACCCCCCTATCTCTATCACAATCTTCCCCACACACCCCTCAACACACACTCGAGCTTAGACCAACTGCTGTTTGTGTGTGATTGCAATTCTTTGATTGAGTTGTCGGCGTGCCAGGCTTCTGTTTTCATAGACCCTGAGCTACTTAGAAGTTTGGATAGCTCACATAAATCCACTATAAATATGTGTACAAATTTAAATAATACTGTGTATAATTCACTTATTCGTGCTATAGTTAAACTATGCGTATAATTTTCATGTATCATGTCTTCTGGCAATTTAACAAATTATTTCTCTTACACTTTTAAAATTTACACTTATATATGTACTTGTAATTTACACTGATAAAATAAGATAAGCTTTAGATATTTAATTGTCAAATTAAGACAAATGTCAGAAAACAATTTTAAAAAATACATAAATAAGCGATCTTCCAATCCAGATGGTTTCTTTATTTTTTTAAAGTTCAGTTTAGTTTAATTGTTAGTTCTCAATAAATTATTTCGAGAAATACTCTTAGTTTTGAAAAATCTTAATCTTTTTTGGCAATATTTATTATTTGATCACTTTGTGAATTAAATATTATTTATTATTGAAGATAGTAGCTGATAACTCTACTCTATATTTAAGATGTTACTTACTCTAATCTGTGATAGGATCTCTTTTCAATTGGAAACTTTGTATTTCTTTCTCTTATAACTTTAACGCACAATTTGCAAAGTTCTGACTGTCACACACTTGCCGAACATTTTGTCGATCGGTCAATTTTCTTAACGTCGCTTGCACTTTAACTGTAAGACACGATCAATGGATCCATCGATCGTTCGCTGATTCGTGGATCGTCGTGCGACTCACGCAGTTGCTCACAGACTGAAAACGCAATCGGAGCTGATGCGACTCTCGAGCCGCGTCGTCATGATCTCTGAGGTAACTCGTTTCAAGTCTTAAGAGCACGATCGCCACTCAGTTGTCTGAGTGTGAATGCAGCGGCGGATAATTCGTGCCCGCTCGCACGTCTCAAGTCGCGCTCTTCGTGCGCTCTCTTAAGTTTAAGTGCCTGCTCAGTTTTTATTAGGCACTTATACATATATTTTTATGGTATATAGGTAGAGCTGTGGGCGTGACTTGTGGCCGGGCTGTGTGTGCGTATTAGATTTTATAGAATCGCTTTTGACTCGCTTGCTTACATGTCCATTTTGGGTTGGGCCTTATGTACATTGGTCGTCGCGACAAATGAGCAAGCAAATGAGCGACAATTTATGAGTTTCTTTCTCGTTTGAAAATTTAATTTACACGAATTTGTTAAAAAATCACGTATGCATCTATATATGTATAGTGTATGAAATATGTATCTGTGTATCTACATTTTGTTGGGTGTAACCAGTTTTTTTTCAGTTCTCTAAAATATGAAATCAGCTTTGATTTTGTGGGCGTGAGCACGAGACGCGACTTATTTATTTTTATGTTTGGTATTTTGCTCATTTTTGTCTAATGACACAATTGAATGAAATCTTTTAAGATATCTGACTTGACGTGTCTAATGATCACAGCATTTTTTATATCAGTTTTTTATAAAGAAATACTTAATTAGTAGCCCTCTCTAGACCATTTAATGAAACTGCATTTATAGTCTGTTTCCAAACTATTTAAAGATTATGATATAAGTTGCCAAAGCTCAGAAAACATTTTCATTTAGTTGCCTTGCTTATTTATTTGTCTATTATAATAGCATCACTAAAAGCAGGCGGCAAAAAGTAAATTTAGTATTTATCTAAAACTTTAATTATAAATTAATAAATTAGTTAATATAAACTCCATGTTATAGACTAAAAAGAAAAGCAGTGAGTTCAGCATGCCTGCTTAATTGTTGCTTCTATATACTCCTATATTCATACTCTTTATAAGTATGTATATCCAACTGATTTAAAATAAATGCCAAGTTCTAATCGCTGTCAGTGTACAGATTGCAAAGCTAGTTAACCAAATGCACCCACAACAATATTCACAAACAGATGCTTGAAACTTGGAATAATTGCAATTTCCATTCAACTGTTCAACTGTTGGCCAAGTTCATTACATTTGTTGTTTGGCTTCGTTCTGGCCCGTTGTTAGTGGCCATCATAAATTTGCGAAAAGCGGGCGCCTTGCCAAACGCCAGGCTAATCGGTGGCGTTTCATCTGAATATGTGCCTCTTCCCTATTGCTGTATCTGTATCTGTATCTGAGTACCTGTCCTTGTCCTGTCCTCTACTGTATCTGTTCTCTGTCCCTGATCATGTTGGCTTGTTCTGTTTGCGGCGCACGCATAATTAGGCCTGACTCTCTAGGTTCTGCCTAGGTCTGCAGGTTGCCATCGACCCATACAATTTAGCCAAATAATTGCTGACTGAGAACAATAAGCCAAACAATTGAGCTCGTTGCTCTTGGCAAGAGACTGAGCCTGTAAGATGGCTCCAGGCCAATCGTGGCATCTTAATGCGCACTGACATTTAAATAGATGCTAATTCTCATCATAACTGCAATAAGACTAAAGACTTTGACTAAGTCCCTGAGTTCGAACCAATAGTAATAAATGGATTTCAAATTGAGCTGCTCACGATGTTCGCGGCTTTCTTGTGCTCATCTTGGTAGCTATTGGAGCACTTCCTGCTGGCCGCTTTCTTTGCGCGTGAATCCGTGTAACCGCAAACTGTGATTTGACCAAAAACAGAAAGCCAGCCGCCAAGCTTGCGGATATAAACGCTTTAAAGTGCATGTTGTTGGCCCGGATGCGACCGACCGAATGAAACCAACGAAACTTCAACTGACAATGTCTACGCAGTGTTGTCTCTGTCTACTTGTTGTTGCTGTTGTTGCTGTTGTTGCCGTTGTTGTCGCTGCTGTTGTTTCGTGTCAACTCTCTTTGGCTTTAACTTTGGCTTTGTTCGCCAGCCGCCCCATTTTGCCTGGCCTGTTGCAGCCCGTCTTGGCCAGGCCATAACATTTGCTTAACGTTTCCTGTTGAACTCTTCTCCCTGCTTCACTTGTCTTTGCTCTTTTGCTGGTTGTGATTCCGCCTACCCACACCACAGTGGTCAATACTCCAAATTCAAATGAAAACCCTAAAGCTCTATAAATTTTCTGGTTCGTTAATGAATAGTTTGCTTTAGAATTTGACCAATTTTCATGTATTTAATTATTTGTAAATTAAGTTAGAATTAGTTCATTTGCTTTTGCCAATATGGTGTGAATAGAATAATCTATGTTTAACATAATACCATTATTTTATATAAAAAGTTTGATTTCTTCCATGAATTATAATATATTTTTTTTTTAATCTATGGTTATGAGTTGTAATGAATTTATAAATTATAATTAACTTAGTAGGTTTTTATAAATATTTTGATTTGCAATATTTATATTATTTGATTGTCTTTATAGCCGTTTTTTCACAGTATTCTTAGTGTAAAAAAGGCTAATAAAAACATTCAACTGTTTTTTAAAGGTTATGTAACCACTGTTGTGCCAGTGTTGTTGTTGTTGCTGTACTCCTTGCAATTGTGCGTTAGATTTAAGTGCTTTCGTTGTGAGGCTTCATTTGCATTTTTATTTTTATGTTTTCATTGAAAGCGCCAGCATCAATGGAGCCCGCAACTGGGCGCTCACATTTGGCTATTCTTTTGTTTTTCCGCGGCGACTGCTATCAGTGTCGGTAGATGCACACGGCATCAACGGTAGCAACAGCAGCAACAACAGCAGCAACAATAGTAACAACAACAGTAACATGCAAATGCAAATGTTTATTGCCCAAAATGCTGAAAGGGGCAAACACGAGCTGGAAATTGAAGTTTGGAGCTGAAGTTGAAGTTGAAGTTAAGCGGGTGCTGACTGTCAACAGGCCACAGGCAGCTGGCAAACTGGCAACTGTTGTCGCCATCACCATCGCCATCGCTGTGGCATATCGAAGTGGCCATTTTGGTAAAAACAACTAATCAATCCAAAAGCAAATGTGCCATCCGTCAATCATTGGCTGGTGTAGGTCACACGACACCAAGCCAACGAATTGAATTGAATTGCAATCGCATTCACTTTGGTCCAAACCAAATGCCACCTTGGCTGTGTGAATGTCAGTTGGCCAATTTGGTAAAGGAGAATTCATTCATACTCACACTGAGTACTTGTAATCGTACTCACACTCATACGCGCCATGAGTATTCATTTGCTGATCTGACGAACTGACTGATCTGACAGACAGGCAGACAGATCGCATTTATTATTAGCCTTTCCCAAATTGACTATTTTTGGCGCTGCCGATGGCCACACAACAGCAACTGCAACAGCGACTGCAACATGCCGCACATATCACAGCAAGACAAATTTCTATATAATTGCATTTGTTGCAGGCTCCAGTCGAGGCCAGCAAACAAACAAACAAACAGAAACAAAACAAAAAAACAATGCTGCATTATTTTTATATAAATTGCATGCCACTGGCCGTGCATTCCACGTTGCAATGCTGCCTGCAACTTGCCACCACTCGTCTTGGGTTCAATTGGGTTGGGTTGGGTTGTACAATGTACATACATATATCCATTTTACTCTGGCCAGCCTCAGTTCAAGCTCAACTCTAATTGTCATTTAATGAGACACGCTCGGCATTTGCGCACGACACACGACTATCAATTTGGCGAGTTTCTCGATTGCATCGATTCTCGAACTCTATTGCACTTGGACACACTCCGCCAGCAGCATGTCCTTGTGGAATAAATTCTCATTTTTAGTAATTAATTTGTTTTGCAGTCGCTATTGGTATGATATAAACTGTCTCAACGCTTAATTTGATAAAAGAGAAAAAAAGGATCTGTCGTTGGTTTTTTACATTTTTAATAATTAAATATCGTTAATAATTAAATATTTTAATTTATCGGAAGACTTGTAAATTGCTGTAAAGTCAAAAATCAGTTGCCGATATTTTATGAAAAATAGTTTAGTTATCTCGATTGATTTTCAAAAAAATATCGAGTTAAATTACATAAAAGTAGTTTCTTTAAAAATCGAGATGTTGATTTTTCGATGTATTTTTCCATCACTAATGAATATCACAATTTGCAATAGCTTTGGAATTACGTTTTTTTTGTATCTTTCTCTTAATTGATAATCTTATGGTATACCTTATCGAATTATACACATGTGTAAGAAACATCTATTTATAGCATCGCTCTAAAAATTAAGTATTTAGCCGGCCAGATATCAAATGCCTCCGTGGCGCAATTGGTTAGCGCGTTCGGCTGTTAACCGAAAGGTTGGTGGTTCGAGTCCACCCGGGGGCGTCAATTATTTTGAATTAAACGTTCGAAATATACTTTTAATTTCTTAATATATTTCAAAAGTACTGTTGTTTTTGAAAAAAATATAAATTTTATCTTCTTGCCTTACTAGTTGTAATTATTATTTCTATTGCTAGCATCCTTCTCTAAGAACAAATTGAGTATTTAGCCGGCCTGGAAATCAGCTGCCTCCGTGGCGCAATTGGTTAGCGCGTTCGGCTGTTAACCGAAAGGTTGGTGGTTCGAGTCCACCCGGGGGCGATAACTATTTTGAATTAAATGTTCTAAATATATTTTTAATTTCTGAACAAATTTGAAAAGGGCTGCTATATTTTGTAATAAACCAATTATAATATCTTGCCTTGCCTTACTCGTAAAATTAAATTTTCTATTGATAGCATCGTTCTCTAAGTACAAATTGAGTATTTAGTCGGCCTGGAAATCAGCTGCCTCCGTGGCGCAATTGGTTAGCGCGTTCGGCTGTTAACCGAAAGGTTGGTGGTTCGAGTCCACCCGGGGGCGATCCTTTATTTTTTTAATATATTTTCAACTGTTTAGTTAAAAATATTAATTGTTGTATTCTTGTTCATTAAAAATTGCAAAAACAAAAAAAAATAAAAATTAGTTTTAATCTTTTTATTACTAATAATCTTTGTGAGAAAATCCTAATGCTTTTACACATTAGACAAGCTCATACGCTGTTTAACCCCAAAGAGACTCAGCCAAGCATTCAGGTCTTGCTCTTTGGGGCACCTGCAACACGCGAGTCTTCTTTTGTATTTGGTTGCAAGTTGCAACTGAATACCGCGAGCGTAACAACAGTTGCGCACTTGCGAAGTTGCATTGCTGCCAAAAGTAACTTGCCAGACTTAGAGACAGTTTGTCAACGTTGTCGTTGCTGTTGCTGTGCTCGTTGTAGTTGTCGTTGTGTTGTTGCTAATTAAAATGTCTTGGTGCTGTCACTCAAAAGGCAGTCGGTCGAACCACTTCAGCGTTCCACTGGCCGCCACCGGCCGGCAGACGTCAAGAGCAACAGACGACGACGCCCATTTTGGTCCAAGTTACCGGTGGCAGTGGCAACAATGCAATTTAGCCATACGCGTTGCTGCTACAATTTCATTGGAAGCTGATGCTGTTGGTATGACGTGGCGTATGCGCAATGCCACAAAATGGCGGGCGAACGCATTGTTACAGTTTGCAATTATTTTTACCTGAGGGCACTAATCAAAATTAAAATGATGTTGCGATACAGAGAGACAATGATGATGAGCGAGTTAATGTCACTGTTGACGGACAGACGGACGGACGGACGGACGGTTGCTGTCCCTGCACGTTCAGTTACAGAGCCAGAAATCAATATTCTAAATTCTTTAACGCGTGTGCACATTTAAGGCAACGAGTTGTGCTCTTGGCTCATTGAAATGCGTGCCGGCGTGCAACGCGGCCAGCACTTATACGCAATTTCGCGCCATATTTGGTGCAAGCGTATTGCTTTTTTGTGGTGCTTTGTGGCCCAGACACACACACTCACACACACACAAATACATACTGGCACTTGGCTGGCATATAGAACAGTCGGGTCCAGTCAGCTCAGCTAGGCTCAGCTTAGGCTTAAGATCAGACTAGACTGTTTGGCTGCAGCATCTATAATCGTTTTCTCTTTCACTCACATCATTCTATCTCTTTATTGCAGGATGATCGTTCGCCAACATCGTCGGGCAATGAATCGGAAGATTCTTCGGATGTGGAGATGCCAATGCCGATCGATGCCGAGGCTGCCAAATCAGCGCCTCAGGAGTTCAAATCAGAGACAGCAACAACCTCCTCATCAGGAGCTGCGACAGCTGCCGCCTCCTCCAAGCCAATGCCAACAGCATTGAACTATCAGACTGAGACTGGACCATCCACATCCTCTGCAGCATCAGCAGCAGCGACCGCAGCAGCACCATCGGATAACAAATATGTTTATCCAGCGACGTCGTTTGCCAATATACCGCCAGATATGCTGCGTCAGCTAATACAATCGGGACAGTTGCAGGTTCATGCCGAAGAGGGTGAGTATCATAGTTAAGACAATAGGAAGACAAGAATATAATTAAAATCATTAGAAACTCATTTCGTTGCAAATCGATCGACTTTTAAAAACTTTTATTTTAAAACAGATATAGATATTCACATATAGATATAGTAGATCTTAACTCCTAAGATATCAACCTCAAAGTAAGCTCATTAGTTTATGTTTCTTTACAGATGGCAATCAGTATGTGACTATACCTTTGAGCTCCACAGTCGCCAGTTACATCAAGGGCAAATCCGCTGCGGCTGTTAACACAGTTAACACCACCACCCCCAATCCAAAGTCTGAGAAGAATACCGAGAAAACTCTATCAATCAAGCAGGAATACGATTAGCCGTTCATTAATCTATCGGATCGGCATAGTTGGAGATTGCTTTTATGAAAACATTTGAATATATGTAAATCCACAATCATATCCGGAAAATAAGAAGAAAAAGAATAGCACACACAGAAGTCTATCCATAATTTACACGCGATCCTTTCATATATATATTATAATGATGGTCATCAGCTGATCGAGCACCAAGTCATGATTACATATATACATATTTCATATTTATATAGACTATTTTTATACCTAAAACCCTTTTATAAAACCCCGAACTGACTTGACACTGTCAGGCTGTCAGGCTGTCAGAAGCAGATGATAATTACATAAGTTGCAAGTTTGAGATTGAATATTTAACAGAGATCAGATTTTGATAACGATGATGATGTTTGGCTGAATGATGTTCCTAAGCTGCAGATATAAAGTTGCTTTGTTAATAGTTTATATTGTTTTATTATATTATACAGATAAACCATTTTTTGCATACCACAAAATGAAAATGTTTCTAAATTGTACTTTTAAATAAACTGAAATTATAATTCAAGCAAAAAACATTTGGTTTTACTTTCTATTTGCATCAGAGTTTAAAAATAGCTTTTGGTATTTAGCCTAGTGATGGATGTGTTTATGGTGTTGCAATGTGTGTTGTTCTATTGATTGATTGATTGATTGCCGACATAATCTTATTGACACTTAACCTAATTAAACGTCGCCCACTTCTTGGTGGCTATCATGATGAGGTCATTGAGGAGAGAGAGAGGAAGAGGACAGGAGCACCTGTTGATGTGCCTCTTTATCCGTTTCTTGTTTGTCTCGAGGGCATTAAGTTTGTGGGAAAAGGAAAGGGTGGGAAGTGGGAGGCGGGAAATGTGACGGGTTCGCTTCCGTTCGAAGCACTTTGCATGCCAAGAGCGGCCACTTGACCACGACCACAAAGACACAACGTGTGCCACATTCATAATGAATATTTGAACGCCCTGGGCGGTGCTTGGCACGCGCCTTTGCTTCCGTACAGCGACTAACGATTGACGACAGACGACCACTTACTACGACTGCCTTACGGCAGCGGGTTCTTGGCCAGCTTTCAAGCCGGAAGCCGTTAGGGTTTGGGCCAAGGCTTTTATGGCAATGCGACAACATTGACAATGGACAAACTGTAAAAATCAAAAGCTCTTTTTGCGCCTCTCGCACTCTGGTCATAGTTGAGTGGGTCACTAAACTTTACCAGGCCATGTCACAACTGTATGTGTGTTGATGCATATGTATGTAGTGTTTGTGTAAGTTTCTGTATCTGTGTGTGCAAATGAAACCGCAATTAACGTTGATTATGGCCACGAGCTGGAGTTGATTGACATTAGTCAGCGGGTACAGTGTCCACTAGCAGGATTCTCGTATTCAGTGAGTGGGTGTTTCTGTGTCTGTCTCTGTTTGGGTTTATTTGACTGTCCTTTATTAGCCACACCCACGCAACTACACTGAGCAAATATGTGTACTAAATTCCAGACAGAACTTTCCACTGATGTTGCTAATACAATTTAAATATATTCATCCCAATCGCCAAGACAAAGTCCATCGGCGGAAACTAGTGATCATATCTATCATATTATCATAATGGATGATTGCAATTTAAATTAAATACAAACTGCAATGACACCTTTACCAAAAAGCTTTTTAGAAAACTAATTTTTAATAAAAATTCACATCGGAAATTGCATCAGAAAAAGTAGGTTAGAAAAATTATTTTACACTTTAAATAAGAATTCTCTACTTGGTAAATTTTACTCGGAAATCAATTAAAAGCAATTAATGATACATTTAACTATATATATTTTATAAACAATTTAAAAAAAAAAGTATCAGTTAAGTTTGCGGTCAAATCAAATTAAATATTTATGCAAAATAAAATGAATTTAAATATTAACAGAAATAAATTCCTTTTTAAATATAATTTATTTTTATTGAATAATAGTTAGCATATTTATTTATTTAATCTCTTTTTTTGTAATTAGCTGCCTTGATGTCTATTGACGCTGTGACACAATATTAACAAACAAAAGATAAGTTAATATATGTATATTTAAAATATTAAATTTCCTTCAGTGTATTTAGGTGCGAAATAAAATAACAAAAATACAACACACATATGAGTATTGATCCTGTGAGCGAACAGTTGTCCAGCGAAGCGTTCCAACGATTATTATTAATGACTCCTGCAAAACGTTGCATTGCAATTTCTGTTTCAGTTCCAATTGCGACGCGTTGTCAGTTGGAAGTGTATCTCCTGGATGTCCTGCACACACACACTCAAACAGAAGATAAATAGAAATCAATATTAATGAGCCATTAAACGCTGTCTCAAGCTGCGTCTAATGATTTCAGTGTCAGCTGCCTGGGAACGGAAATTGAATAGCCGCAACGTTGAAGGAATCTCAGCGGATGTAGCAAACACGGCACAGCAGGAAATCGCATTAGCATTAGCATTAGCCTTCAGCATTAGCACGCTCAAGTGATTCCGCTTAAAAGTCAGAGGCCAAAGTCCCGGATCCGTGCTCTCAAACCCGGAACGGAAGTTTTAGCGTAATGCTTTGCGCCTGAGCTGCTTCACCTGAGCATGGGCTGTTCCAGTTCCAAGTCCACGACCACGATTGACGACAGCAAAGCAGCAACAACACCGGCAACAAAAAAAGATAATAAAATGGAATACCGTAAGTAGAGACCCGTAATTAGTTGTAGTCCCTTTCCCTGCTGCCACAATTAATAACCTCATCATGGATAAAGCGGCCTCCGAGGCATTTACCATTCCCCTCGATGACGTGGCCAATGAGAAGGCAGACCAACTCAATGATACACTGCGTCAGCCGCCCAAACGTCTGCAGCAACTGATGCAACAGGCCGCCGAGACGGAGCCCCTCACCCTCCTGGAGCTGGAGGATAAACAGCAGCGGGCCGAGCAAAGGCGACAGGAGCTGATGCAACAGAAACTCGAGAGCATACAGAAAAATACGCAAATGCTAATGCGTGGACATGGCGAACACGGCGACGAGGAACAGGGGGAGGAGGAGGAGGATGAGCAGACACAGAAACTACAGCAGTCCACACAGGATTAGGGCCCGTTCACACTAAGTTCTCTTAGCATTAAGCTCTCCGCACACTATGCACACAGAATAAAAATCATATTGAAAAAAAAACATTTTAAATGCATTAAATGTATTCGTAAAACTCGTGTATTTTTTCTAAGTTTGTATTCAGGATAAATATTGTTCAATTAATTTAGTATTGAAACAGGCAACTAAGTCCGAAATATTTAATTCAAGTAAAAGTTCTTATAAGTTAAAATAATTTTCTGAGAACAAAACGGAAAATTACTTGCTTCAAGTATTTCTGACTTCACCGACACCTTTTGGGATGCATTTTGTTCCGAAATCCCATTGGACAAATTGTCAAATAGACTCTCCATTTAAATGACTTACCATGCTATAGATTCATAGCTTATTCTCCAAATTAAAAGAGCTAAAAGAAGGGGTTTGATATTCGTTGAAAACCATGTAAACTCTGCTGTAACTTTTCATTCACGTTGTTTTATTGTTAGCTTTAATTCATATATGTAATTTTAATTTTGTTATTATTATTATTATGTATTGTAGTATATATCCAAACAATTAGATTGTATGCAATAAATCTCATTTCATATCAATACTCGTATGCCGAATGCGTTCTTCATCGTTTCCTATTTGTTGCTTGTCAAAACTTCTTGCGCTGACATTTTGTGATCGATATAATTATACTATGTACTTTTATTTTAATTTGGGTTTTGTTGACATTTTGCAGAGATATATAGTTTCTATACGATTCATTTTGGATGTGTGCGTGGTTGTAAATCATGTCTTTTGGTTTGGTTATTTGGTTTTAATTTTTGTTCTTTGTTATATTTTATACTTTTTGATATAAATCTATATACATATATATTTATATCTATATATAGTATATATTCGAGGTGTGCCATTGAGACTACAAATGATGCTTTGATTTCAGCTTTTGGATGCCTTGACACCAGTTTGTTGTATCCTTTAATAAGTTAACTACACATTGATAAAAAGGTTTGTTTTGTTCATTGCGCTTCTCACATTATTTTTAGTATGTATCGTTAATTGTTAGTATATGTATTTGAGTGTGTCTGCCATTGCTTATTTAGTATTCTATGTATTTTATTTCTCATATGCTTTTAATATATATGTTTGGAATTTGCCTTTGCTTATTTTCTCTTTTTAACTTGACTTGGTGCACTTTGCAAAGTTTTTATTAAATAGCTACGACAAGTTGTTTATACGGGTTGGTAAAGTCTGGTATGTTTTGGTTTCTTTTATTGGGCAGTCGATGCAATCTCTTTCCCATTATATATGTATGGCCTTATC
This sequence comes from Drosophila rellima, assembly GCA_035043635.1. Taxonomy (NCBI): domain Eukaryota; kingdom Metazoa; phylum Arthropoda; class Insecta; order Diptera; family Drosophilidae; genus Drosophila; species Drosophila rellima. The sequence continues at coordinate 2,529,918 of JAWNMV010000236.1, read as the reverse complement.
CTTTACCCATTGCCTGAAAAGCTCATCTATTCGTTCCATTAACGGCACAACCATATTGCTTAGTATTGCTAACTATTTGGTTATGGCTTTAACATGATCTATGTAACGTTGTCTATTGTGCAGGTATCTTTGTTCGTTCATCCAAATATTCTGTTTAACTATTTCTTTCGTATCCATCGACTGCCCTCTCTGATTTGATATTGCCTTTAGTCAACTGGCATTTTTGTATTATTAGTTTGACTTGCCTTTTTCTTTTTATTGGCTTTCGATTCGTTTCGTTAAGTTTATCTTTTTTTTACAAAGTTTTAATCAACAGTTATAAAAGTTTTGTTCTTAGTTGTTGAACTATGGTGGGTTACGTTCTTAAGTAATACTCGTACAAATACTTTACTTTTCTTTCTTTTAAATTTCTTTTAAGTATTACTACAATTTCTCATAGTTGATGTTTGGTTTTCATTTTGCGCTTTCTACTCTCGCTCCTCTGGTACTTATTAATTTTACTTTTGGCTCACAAACTCATAATATTATATTAATATTTTAAAATATCAAAAAAGCGCGCAGTACAATCACAATTGCCCCCATTGTCTGCCTTTTTACAATCTACTCGTCAACAAAATGATAACTTTCTGATTATACAGATCCAATATTAATAATATCAATCAATTCCCCCGTAACATAATCATTGTAGTTTGAACTGTATTAAAGCTTTTCCTTTTTTTCGGTTTTTGCGTACGTTAACAACTTAAGCTTAACATTAGGTATATTTGCTTTATGTATGTATAATAATATAATATATATTTATATAATGTATTCCAAATCGTAATCCTTTATATTTGTATTAAATTCATGTTGCATGGAGCACGTGCCTACCTAAAAGTAAACGCCTAACAAAATGGATTCTCATACTTATGATGTGGGTTGCATTAACTAGATGACAACGAGGGCTGCTCATTAAATTCCCCATATGCCATTTTGTATGAGGGGAACTTCGTAAGGGTCGTCAGTTATTTAATTGTTGTCTATCAGTTCGTAAAAAACACAAATATTATATTTTCTTGTTTTGATTATACATTTTGACTGGGGAATTGATGTTTTGAAAATTGAAATACAGATGGAAGACAATTCTATAATACTCTGTGAGTTTTGACGAGCATAGACACTTCAAAATCGGTATTTAGTATACTTTTTGAAATGTTTGAAACTTAATGAACTTCTCTGATAGATCTCTGGCAGGATAATTTAGGAAATGCTTGTAGCTTTGTTTAATCTCCTTAATATTATATTGCTGTCTCCTTGGCATATCTGAAATTTAATGGGCAACTCGCTCATATATATTGTAATTAAATATATATGCATGTATTGTGTATATATATATTAATATATTTGGGGGCTAGACATCAAAAAATCAGTACTGCTTGTCAAAGTGTTAACCTAATGCTAGTTTTGTTTTTTTGCTTTTCGCTAACAATTTTTGGTTTTTTTTTATTTGCACACAACATTTATTGCAACTATTTATTTATTATGAACTGAAGTTGATCCTGGGACTTGGATGTGGTTGACCTAGTTGTAAACGCCCCTGACCATGCCCTCGCGATTGCGAGTGTGCCACTTGCAGGTGAGTATGCGGATGTAGGTGCGTCGAAAGGAGGCATTGCAGAGGGCGTAGCACATGGGATTTATGGTCGAGTTGATGTAGCACAGAGCGTAAAAGAAATCCCACAGCTCGGTGGGTATGCAGTCCGAGCAGGTGGTCAGTGGCTTGATCAGCACCAGAATATTGTACGGTGTCCACGTGATGATGAAGCTCAGCAGAATGGCCGACAGCGTTTTGGCCGCTTTCGACTCTTGCCGTTTCTCCTGTGACTTTTTCTTCTTTTTGGCCGCATTGCGTGCGTTGAGCAGGGCTTGTGGACCTCCTGCTCCTCCTGCTGCAGCTGCCTTGCCCAGCTGCTTCGGAATGACCTTGGCATTGAGCAGACGCACATCGTGCGGTGCATGCGACATTCGCCTGCCCAGTGGCAGACTGAACTCCGAGTCGCGTGAGGGCAAAGGACGTCGTGTGGGCGGCGGTGCTGCTGATGCTGCTGCTGTTGTTGTTACCACATTCGGTGTCGTGGACACATCTTCGTGTATCATCTTGATGGATGGCGCACAGTCCGCATGGTTGCTGCTGGCAGTACCCACACCGCTGCCAGCACCGCCAACACCACCGCTGCCATTGGCAGCACTGGCTCCATCTGGCGGCAGGCGGATGAGTATTGTATAAACCGAATCCTGGCTAACAGAGCGAGAACCTATGCGATTACCAACGGGCAATGTGCGTGAATCACGCAACGTAATCGGATTGGGAATGGGAATGTTGTTGCCAGCTCCTCCTCCGTTCAGGTTGTTGTTGTTGCTATTGCTAATGGTGTTGTTGGCAACGATAGTTGCATTAATGTTGACGTTACCAGTGCCATTGCCAGTCCCGTTGCCATTTCCATTGCCGGCCGCATTCATTTCCTGCATTTGTGAAATGGAATTGAGTGGCGGACGCATCGGCGTCGGCGACACATCCGCCAGCATTATGCTCGGTGGCCGGACACCGCTGACGCTTCCCCCAATCGAATAGTTATCCCGCATCACGTTCATCGAGGTGCATCTGTGGACGACAAAACGAAAGGACACAAAGCCATGTCGCTTTTAAGTATACACATTTGTTTTTTTTTTTGTTTTTCAATGCATTGCAGTGCTCGACATTGACAGGACTTTACAGTTGACAGACTGCCACAACAACAACTACAGTAACAACAACAAAAAGGAGCAGCGAATGCAAACTGCCCATTCAACTGGCAACTCACATAAAAACACATACACAAGAACAGATGAGTTTTACACAGAAATGGAAATACATACATAATTTGGAAATTGGAATTGGACTTTTGAGCTCAACTGAAATACAATCAATCATTTCTCACTTTATATTTACATATTCTTCACACAAAATGTAAAATAAATAAGGAAAATATTCGTGAATTAAAGTCAGCAAAAACTGTCTCAATATGAATATAGAATTTACAATTCTTAATAAATTGCACTCTCGAAACAGTATTAAAAAGCAATTTATTGAATAGTTTTTATTGAGGTGGGAAAAGTTTCTAAGGGCATAGAACACAAAGTCATTATAGTGGAAAATTAAAACAATATTCATATATTTACATATTTTCTTCTATTTAATTATCAAAAATTGTATATTAATTTGAGCTAAATAATTTAATATATACGTTGCTTAACAGAAACTATTTTTGTAAATACCATATACACTAAATGTTGGGAGATATTTGTTTTTGATAGTTATGGTACATATACCTCAGTAAAAATAATTCAAGTAAATGTATAATTTAGTAATACTTTAATAAATGTTAACTTACAAAAACAGGAAACTAACTAAACTAGGAATACTTAGGAATACTAGGAATGTGTGCATACTTTCTTCTCCTTCTTCTAAAAATATATCTGTTACTTTTGTAATATTTAAACAGACAATAGAATTATGTTTTGACAGAGTCTGCTAAATTGATAAGAGTTAAGTTTTTAATTAGCTCAATTGTTTAATGTTGCCGAACTGTCAACCATTTTTAAAAGTCTTAGCCGAAAAAATCCCTAGAGCTTCTTAATTGTATTTAAGCAAAAAATTTTCACGAAGAGAAAAAGAAAAAATACTTGAATGCACATATATTCTAATTTCCCTGAGGTATGTGCATAATGAGTATAAAACAATTAAAAGATTATTAGCTAAAGAATATATTAGGCTATAAAAACAGTTCGTATCAACTGTCGTAATCCGACAAAAACAAAAAAAGACGAGGCAAAATGAAAACTCAATTAAAAAGGGTTTTCCAACTAAGAGAGGAACTTCAAAAGTGCCACAAATTAAGTATACGTAAGGGGATTGTCAATAGAACTTTCCATTGCTGTGTAACTGTATGAGAGTAGCACGAGGCAACTACTTTTTTGGTGCACTGTGCGTCATTTGATGGTTGTGAATGTGCAAGATGATGCCAAGTGAAATTTCAATTTTTTTCTTTCTCTTTTTTGCGTTTTCCCTTGGGGAATTCGAATCGAATTTTATTTTTCAGATGCGAGTGCTCTGGGTGCAGTTGAGATGCGAAAGATACACACGCACACACATTTACAAACACACACACACGCACACATAAACAAATTTACACAAGCACAAAGCAAGTGATGTCGAGTTTTGAGTGTGTGTTAGTGGGTGTGTTTGTGTGTGTTTCTATGTGTGCGTATGTGTGCCAAAGTGCGGTGTTTGCTTACTCGAAATTAGACGATATAAAAAGAGAGCTGCTTTTTTTGTACTACCTGGAGACGGAGCTTTGTAAAGGAGTTTCAATTGTTACTGGTGTTGCATACCCTAAATCAGATGGCTCCTCCTGCTCATAGGCAAAATCATCGGAATCCTCACGCCCCGAATGCCACCACGCGATGCACCATTCCTTGATGCTGCCAAAGCATGAATATGGCTTTTTGATTGTATTCGTGCTCTTGATCTGTTTTCATTTAAAGAAACAAATTTAAAGTGTTAAGTTTAAGTAATCCAAATTAAGCTGTTCATCAACTTACGCTTGACTTCCGCGAGTGCATGCCATGATAACCCGAATCGATGACCATGTTGGTCATATAAACGCTTTCCGCATCCGCTGAACTCTCGGAGCGCGGTCGACGCCATGTATCATGATCATTGCCCCCCAGTTGGGCAAAGGCCAGCAAACCTCCAGCTGTGTGATTAACCACTGTATTTTCTTCACTGAAACAGCAACAGAAAATCAATTAGATTATCAATTGAGTATAAAATTAAAATATTCTTATATACATATACAATAATAACTAATACGAAATTAATTTAAGCAGCCAGGCAACCAAATATTACTTAAATTGATATTATTTAAATATATATATGTAAATGTTCGTAATATGAATCTATTTTTAAGTTAAAAATTGTTTTTGACTTCAATAACTTTTAATATATTTTTAAAACCATAGGAAACGAATTCATTAAATCAAATTATATGCCTCATGGATTAGATCCATAAATTCAATTTAACAAATTTATATTTCCAGAAATCTTTCATCTGATCCTTTGCGATTTAATAGTATTTTCGGCTGCGCTTAAAAGTATGCTACATTTTTTGAGTAGCTAACTCACCTGCTGTTCGAGCGTTTGCTTGAATCCTTTTTGCCCGCCTGCAAGTTGGGCAAGTCCTTTTGCCGTTTCTTAGTCTCCCGCCAAATGCGAAAGTAGAGAAAGCACATGATCGTCACGGGGAAATAGAACGCAGCGATTGCCGTGCCAAACGTAATATAATGATTTGTCTCAATGAACTGTATGTAGCACTCGTCCTTTGGCACCGTGCGCTTGCCCTCGATATAGGGCCAGCTGTAGATCCAAGGTGGCCAGAGCAACAAACTGATGCCCCAGGCGGCACCAATCATCACCGCCGCTCGGTTGGTCGTGCGCTTGGCGCGATAGGTGAGCGGCCGTGTGACACTAAAATATCGATCGAAGCTGATTATCAAAAGATTCAGCACAGAGGCATTCGACGCCAAATAGTCGAGGGCCAGCCAAGTGTCGCAGACATGCGGTCCCAATGGCCAATAGCCCAAAATAGTGGTAACTGCAAATAGCGGCATTGAGATGGCACCAATTGCAAAGTCCGCTATGGCCAGCGAGAACAGGAAATAATTGCTAATCGTTTGCAGTTGTTTATCAATCTTGAACGAGATCATCACCATGACATTGCCAGCAACTGTTAACGTGCTCAGAATCGCCGCTACGAAGCCCATGACCACCATCGAGAAGAGTGAATATCTCGGTCCCTTCTCCTCAAAGCCCAATGTGCCATTCGTTTGATTCCCATACGGATCATAAAATCCACTCGCTGCCGTTGATGTTAGATTCTCAAGTATTGCCGTTAGCAGTGTGGTGCTTGTTGTGGGGCTAATTGTGGGATGGCTGCTGCTGCTGCTGGTTGTTGCAGCCGTTGTGGTTGTTGTTGTGGTTGTGCTCGTAGTGACGGTTTTAAACAACGGCTCCAGTATGCTGGGCGGCCCATGGGCGGCCAATGCCAAGCTCATAACTGGCTCCATGGCGTATGATTGATATTATTTGATTTGCTCGACAAATAAACGAGCGTAGTTGCTTTTAGTTCTTTGGTTTTTTTTTGGTTTTGTATTGTTGAGTTTCGAGTTGTGACTTCTTAATGGCAGGCTTTTTCTATTGCTGCTGCTGTTGCTTTTTCTGTTGTCGTTGCTGCTGCTGCTGCTGCTTTTTCTGTTGCTGATGTTGATGCTTATCCTTGTTGCACCCACGCAACTTTGTCGTCTTCCTTGTGCGCATTTTTGCAGTGGCCCTGCAAGCGACAAAATAAAAGCTGAGAATTATGAGCTGTCGCAGGCCTTTGATACATCTACCAAATAGAGACCAGAATGAGTTCTCTGCCCATTCCCTATAAGCCAAACCCCATCAAACACATACACACACACACACATACAGAGAGTGGGAGAAAAACATTGAAAGTCGCCTGCGGCCGCATTGCTTTGTCCTTTTTTGCAAATGACATTTTCTGTCTGATTTGTTTTAATGAAAATGTAAATGAAAAACTGCTTGAATGCGTTTCCTTGGCAGTCGCACAGTCACAGATAAACATGCCACGCCCACGCTTAGCTATCTGTTGTTGTTGTGGTTGTTGTTGCTGTTTCTGTTGTTGGTATTGTGCCAACAATGGGCTAACATGCAACAGTCAGTGGAGAAAGAACTTGGCAGCTTCAGCTTCTCAACACGCCCCCAGGACACTTTGGCACGGAAATGTTCAAGGCGGCTTCCTCTGACACTTTTCAAAACTATTGATGTTGTCATTGGCTATATACATACATATATATCTATGAAGACTATTTATATATACACATACATATGTGCTTGTGTTGACTGTGTATTGTGTTTTGATTTGGAAAGTTTTTAAGCAAGTTACGCATACGCCACGTAATGCCTTTTAACTGCCACACTGCCACACTGATGAATATGACATGATATGTGCCATGATTGATCAACATTGGGTCCATTGGAAGTCGTGCTCCATTATTCTCAGCATTGACAGCATCCATCGCAGCATTGTTCGAATGCTTCAATGAAATCTCTCAATGCTCACATTCATTGTCCGTGCGTTACGCTTTTCCGCAGCACAAATCACGACACAAATGTGTCAAAAGGTTTTTACGCAACTTGCAAAAATGATAAATGAAAGAGAGACAAAATATAGATGGATAAAGGTGAATGGAAAAACACACAAGCTTATAATTGAATTATAGGACAGATTTATTTGTGTGCACAATAAATGCATAAATTAATTAATTGATAATAAAAAGATTTTAGCACAACGCAACAAATGTCAGAGTTCTTAGCAATTTTAATTCGATTTCACGACAAATTTAAATGACTTTTCATAATTTATTTAGTTGACAATAGATAAGACCTATTTATATCATGTTATAGCAAATCAGAAAAGCATTTTAATTTTCCATTTAATTATTTTACTTTGAAATCAGAAATAATTAAAAATGGCTTATCAACTATTGCAGCTGTTTAGCTTAAGCTTAAAATAACTTCTGCCATTTTCTTATAAGAATTTATTCATTGATAAATATTTTCAATGGAAATGACAACTATAGATAGCTTCAGATGGAATATACATTTCTAAGACCAACCAACAGAAGAGAACACCAAACAAATCGAGAAATTCAGTAAAAAGGATATAACTCTTTTCATATCAATCGATTTCTAGCTGAGTACATTTTAATTTTTAGAAAAAATTCCATGTGATAAAGTATGTGGAAAACTGAGGAAACTTTTTTCAACAAAAGTATTTCTGCGACGCGGGCGGAGTATGAGCTAAACTTTTTATAATGCGTGTACCTAAAGCTAATGTCAGACATGCTCGGAAAAATGTGACAGAGAAAGTATTTAGAAAGTATGCGATGGGGCAACAATTTTAATAATATAATGTAACAAGTGCACATTACAACGAGGAGACATTCTTATACGAATTGGCAGAGAACTAGAAGTCTTCTCGAGTAATATATAAATTAGACGAGTGCTTAACTTTTCACCATTTAAGTGCCTGTCAAGTAATTGAAATTCGGTGAAATGTGGGCAAGTCTTCGGGTTGCGGGGATCACATCGCATAAATCGGCGGCCAATTAAACGAAAACGCGCACGCCAGTTAATAAATCAATCAAAATCCGAATATTTATCTCAATTGCTGTCTGGCACAAGCATTCGCATAAATCAATGGTCGGAAAGGGAAAAAGGGCAATTCGACATACAAAACAAACAAACAGTCAGCCATAAATTGGGCCCTAACAATGACAACAACAACAAAAACAGAAGCACACCAAAAAAATATATATGTATGGCCAAAACCAAAAGCAAATTCAAGAAGCTGCTGATGTTATGCGATTGTGTGTGTGGATGTGGGTGTATGTGTGCTAATACTGAATAGCTGGCAAGTGCCAAACCTTTGGCCACGTCAGCTTATGTTGGGCATGGCCCGGCCAACAGCGGCAATCTTGGCCAACTGTCGGCTTAGCGTAACATTCAAATTTGTTAGCGTCGATTCTTGGCAAATAATCGAATTGCCTGCCGCGCCCGTAAAAAAAAGGATTTATGGATTTATTATAAAAAGCGACAACAGAAAGACAAGCACACTCACACACACTAATACACACTCACACACACACAGAGTACATGAGCAACCTGCGGCTACGCGCGGATTTTCATTTGCAAATTTATTACGCTATTTTTATGACTTGTTTGTGTGTGTGTGTGTGTGAGTGTGCTTAGGCACATATATGTACTTAGGTATGTAGAGGAGTCGGATCCACTAATCAGGAGCTGCCTTAGTTTTATCTACGTTTTTATGTAAAAATTTTGGGCGCCTAATGCGGGCGCAGTCAGCTCAGTTAGATTGAAGCACACACACGCAAACACACACACACACACATAAACAATCACTGGGATCTTGAGCTTTTGGGCAATAGCACAAAAAGAAAAAACTAGCTGCCTACTTTTGTGCGCTGCTGCTTAGCTTTTATGTTAATTTCTTTGCGCGAGATTAATTGCTGGCTCTCGGCGTTGGCCTTTACTTGTTTGCGGAAATTGAATTGCTGGCTGCTGCTGATGCTGCTGCTGGTGCTTGTGATGGGTGCTGCTGGTTATACCTTATGGCCGAGACAGGCCAACACTAAGCATATTGCAAACAGTTGCCGCGCCCCACCGACCCGATCCGACGACCAATTCGCAAGTTTAATCAAAACGAGAGCACTGGAAACACAGCAACAACAAGAACAACAACAACAGCAAACGGCGTTGCTACGCACTCACACACACACATACGCATACGCATACAACTCTCTCTCTCTCAGCACTTACATAGAATAACGTTACGGCGCAAAAGCTCTCCTTAACTCTCTCTCCCTTTATTTCTCTCTCGTTCTGTGTCGTTCTGCGTCTCTTCGTAACTGTGGGGTTGAGTTACTCCCACCACTGTGTGGCTTATTTGTGCACGCTCAGCATCAGTTGTAGCGTTGACATTGTTGTTGCTTAAGCTGGCTGCTGCTGCTGCTGCTGCTGGTGATGTCGCTGTCGCTGCTGCTGCTGCTGGTACTGATGCTGCTGCTGTTGATTTTGGCCATTTGCCGCTCCCAAAAGTATGCTTTGTAATTTCTTGTATTGTGCGCGCTCATCTTTACTGGCATCAGCCTTAGCGTCGGCGTCAGCGTCGCTGCTTGGCTTCAATTCATTCCGCCTTTTTTCGCAAATTGTATTATACACAATGCGGGCTGCTGCGTCAACGCCAACGTTGACGTCGACGCCGCCGTCAATGCTTTGACGCGCTTCGCGTGTGTGCGCTGCCCCAAAGTTTTTACATTCGGCCTGCGCTTAACATTGTAATCAAATTTATGCTTTTGTGTTATAGATACAAATATAAATCACGATTTTCTTATATTCTAGACGAATATTTCACCAGTTACTATTTTTTAAATTTACACAATAACACTGTAAGCTAAGCTAAACTGTTCCAATTTTTTAACAATAATAATAATTATTTGTAATAGCGTGTATTTAATTGCAAATCATTTAAAATCGTTTTTTATATTCTTTTTGGTTGCTTTCCACGTTGCGCGCTGCACGCGTTCGTTGTCAGCTGGCGAGCTGATGATGAGGCCAAGCGCACGTTGCTAAATCTCGTCCGGGACTGAAGCTGAAAAGCTTCAAGCACATACCTTAACGGTACCTTTGGCGCGAGAGCAGCACAGCCCAAAACGAACGCTCTCCCACGAACGCGCTCTCTCTAACATCATTTTGCTCTCGCTCTCTATTTAAAATGACTCTCGGCTGAGGCCAGCCAGGAAGCTGTGTGCTTGCCAGTGTTTGTGTGTGTGTGTGCGTATCCGAATGCGTGTGAGACTGTGTGTGAGTGTGTCAAAGCTGTTATCTTTCGCTTTGTGCTGGAATTTGTGTTTGTTGGGCAACATCGCGAGCATCCTCAGCAACACCCTCTATAATGGCCCCAGCCTGGGCTAATGTGTGTGTGGGTGTTGGCAGTAAAAGCGGAAAGACTGTTACAATACGTGTGCCAGTGTGTGTGTGTGTGTGTATGTGTGAGTCTCTGCACTGAGCGAGTTTATCATGTTTATTTCAGAGCAAAGAATTACAGGAAATAGAAAAGTTACAGTGGCGTCCATGCTAGTGTACATTTCTATAATGTTGATCAAGTATGAAATCACATTACAGTGCCGTCCATATTTATTTGTTAATATGAGTAAGAGGGCCGATTATAAAGCCAGACATGTGTAATTTATTTACTCAGCGCAATTTTGTCAAGTGTATGTGCGCGTTAAGCTGCAACAGCAACACCAGCAGTGGAAATAGCAACAGAAAAAGAAAAACACAACACAAAACTAAATGGATGAATATGAATGAAAGAGCCGCAAACAGTGGCAAGTGCAGAGTCCAACTGCTCGACAACTTCTGGACAAGAGAGGGGTCGTAAAGGGGGGCGAGATGAGTTTGCTTGTGCCCCCAAGGGGACATTGGCTCAAGCATGCTTCTGCCTAACTGTAGCACAGTTGCTGTTTGTGCTCTTCATCAGACTGAACAGCCAACAGAAAAAGCAACAGCAGTGGCAACTTTTACTTTTGAATTGGACTCGCAGGATGATGAAATGATGATGATGATGACGATTGTGAGCATTGGGCATGGGGTTTCAAGTAGGCGCTGGAAAAGCGCATTCTCACATTTCAATTAAATAACACCAAGAGCGTATTTGAATTTTTTATATCTTTTCGCTTGTGTTTTTCGCTTCTTTAGTCTTGGCTTTTATTAATAGCAACTCGTGTTGGGTTCAAACTGAACAACAATGGACAAGGCACGGACCACAAGACCGTGAGATAATTCGAGCCGGCAACTGACATCGCCAGTGGTCATCAAAAGCCCATGGGCACAATCCTTGGGTCGACACACACAAACACACATTTGTATCGTATTTTGTTTTGCAAAATGGTCAAAGTCAGCAATTATGCAGAGCATACCCGACAATATACATATGTATGTACATTGTACAACCATCAGAAGCTAGAAATTTGATTAACAACATAAAAAGTTAAATGGTTTTGGTCGTTTTCATTATATATTTAAATTTTTTTTTGTTGATTTGATTTTCTTCGTATTAAACTTTAATTTATATATGTATATATAAAATATATAAGCATAAACGTTTACAAATATAAATATCTTTTATCATTCTCCTGCGGCATGCAAGGCCGTCTCTCTCACATTTCACACACGCTTCATTCATTGGAATCGCCATCGTTTTACTTAATCGTAATTCAAATGTGCCACATTAACTTTTGCTAAACACTTTCTCTCCTACTATAATTCTGTCTCTCTGCTACTCTGTCACATGACAGCATCATAATCATAATCATATACTTAAGATTTGCATGTCTGTATTATTAAGTATACGCATAGTTGCTGGTTGGGTTATTCATAATTTATGAATATTATTATGCTCGTGTGTGTAAGTTTATATTTACAATAGCGATAATAGCAATAAGTCAACAGATGATCTGTGTTGTGTTTACTGTGTATTGGTTTTTTGTCTATTTCTTTGTTTGTTTGTTTAACAATTAATATATACTTATGTGTATATAGATTGCATATAATATATTAAGTAGATTGTTTGATGCTGCTCTTGGTATTCGTCTGTTGAGCAAGCTATAATATACAGATACATATATATATATATATATGCTGTATATATACATATATAAATAGTTGCCAGTATTGTATAACATTTAGACAGGACATTTACATAGTTATAGTATGAGTAATAGAATAATAAGTATGTAGGCTAAAATACAATGCAAAATAATAAAATTACGTTCTATGCTTAAGGTTAACGACGACACAATTATGGTTTGATTCGACGACGCGCTGCTTGGCATTTCTTCTATATATACTTATATATATATATATATATATATATATATAGATATGTGTATTTCGGGAGGAAGGGGTCGTTAGCCTAAATGGATGGCTGACAATTGTTGCATAGCTGCTTCTGCTGCTGCCCTAACGGCCTTATTCAACCCTCGGAATAGGAGCTGAGACTGCTGCGCGTCGAGCCCGTGAAATGATCGCGGTGCAATGTATCCGAAGGCATAGAAACGATCAAGGCGTTGCCATACAAGGTTTCCATCTCGTCCAGCTGTTGTGCAAATGTCTCCTCCAGACGCTGTGGCCCCCAATTAAATAAGTGGCAAATATAATAAAATAAAATTGAGATTAATAAATTTAGAAATTTAAAATAAATTCTAAACATAATTAACAAAACACTTTGAAGCACACAACATCTAATGTGTCTACATTCTACTAAATAAGTATTTATTTATATTTAATAATTGGCATGCAAGTCGATACTAAGTATATAGATAGATTTATATATATGTAAACTAATGATAGATAGATAGAGTTAAGAGCACTTTAGACTCATAGACTAACCTCTTGTTGCAGCCGCTGTTGAAGTTGCTTTACGAATGGAAGAAGTGCCGGCAAGAAAAGGTTTTTGAACATAATTTTGATTGGTGTTTGTTTTGTTTTATATGAAAGCAGCGCGTGGTTGGCATAAATGTTGTTGTTGTTTATGTTGAATATGTGTGTGTACAGTGAAGCATCATGATAGTGATTATATTATCAATGTATACATACATGTATATAATGTATGATCGGAGTAGTTAAGTGAATGCTTTGCATTCTGGCTAAGTATTAAATTGCATCTTTATATTTCATTTTTATCTTTTCTTTTTTTTTTGTTTAATTATTATTTTGAAATCTAAGTACTTTTCTGTATAATACTGCTAAATGGAATGCGACGGTTGCGGGATTTGGCTTACCAAAAATAGTTAAGCATTTGGCATTAATAAATAATTAAACAATTTATTTATTTTATTTTATAATAAACAAAAAAAAATAATAAAGGTAAAAAAAAACTTTGGCAAACAATTTGTAATGGCAATTTACAGCGTTTCGAAAGGAGTTGAAATTAATTTGAAAATATCGATTAGTCAGAGAAATGTTGGGATAGTATATAGGATTAGATTAGATTAGATGATATGTGTAATGGAGCACCGAAAAGCACCAAAAATCAAAGGGGAATTAGGAAATTATGAAGCGCAGTTTAGTTAGTCAAAGTGTTTAAGAGACGCTGCTTAAATGAGGCGAGTGCGTAGAGTTAATAGAGTTTTAAGTATGCGTTAATCGCTGCTAGAATGTGGCAAGTGTTGGAGCTTAGCAGAGTTATTCAGTTATCCAGCTATCTAGACTGGCGATCTGTCCTCGTCCAGGCTAAGTTGTCGCTGGGCAATGCGAGGCAGCCTGTATTTGGCCGCATACAAATCATTATAGAAATCATCTGCGCAAGCATTTGTCACATTCCCATTGCTACTGTATTGAGTGCTGACGATTGTGGGTTTCACCGTGGAGCGCAACTGTGGCTGCACCTCGTCCAGGAGAGCGGCAGCCTTGCGTCCGGCATCGAATATCAAATCCGCATCGCTGCAGTAACGTGTCGAGGTGCTCAGCTCATGCATATTGTACATGGACTGGGCGCTGCTCAGCGAGGAGCGTCCGCTGCTGCGACTGGCCAGCGAGGGTCGCTTGATGGCAAAGGATGTGGAGTGCAACAGGCGCTGCGTGTGGGCTGTCAGTACGGGACCCTCGTGTATGCGCAGCTCAACCTTCTCGCTTGCAGTCTCCGGGCGACCAAAGCGATTGCTCACCAGACCAAGCTCTTCAGGCGTCTTGGGCAATGGCGGTGTGCTCTGTCGGAATGTGCTCATCGCTGGCTTGGCATTTGGTTCTTCGGCGCTGTTTAGTTGGGGTGTGCTGGTTACCACCTTGACCAGCTCATTGGTTGCCGGCGGCATTTGGGTAATCAAACGCAGTTGACCTGCACCTGCTCCTCTTGGCATTGTGGCAACACTGGCGCGTTTCATCTGCTCCTCATTGCTGTTGTCATCCTCCTCCTGCAGCACCAGATCGCTTCTCATCTGCGCCCGCTGTTGCCGGTGCAATATCGGTGTGCTGGGCACACTGCGGCTCAGATCGGGCGCCGAGCCGCGGAAATTGGATCTACCACTGCCACCGCCAAGCATTAAGAGTGATGAACGCGAACGCGGCAGCTGCTGCACATCGATGAATGTGTTGCGCGGCAACAATCGCGCCGAACGTTCGTTGAAGATGCCACGGAGGCGCAACGGCAGCTCCACCTCAAGATTCTCAAACTCGACACGATTGGCAACCAGGCCATGACGCTTCTCGTGCTCATCAATAGCAGCGCTTATCAGGACATTCAGTCGCTGATTTGATTTTAGTTAATTCAGATTAGCACATGCAAACCCGAGACCAGCCAAATTGGCCGATTTATTTGGTTTTGTTAGTAGTTGGAAAGCACAGCGGTAAGCATTTGTTTTTTTTTTTTTAACATTTTCAATAATTCATTATTATTTTTTTTTTAGTTTTGTAGGTAGTATATTGAGTAGGTACAGTAGTAGGCCACCAAAGTGTATGCATTTGCGTGGGGTGTAAAGAGAGAGAAAAAGTTGATCAAAATATATCATTTGACTTGGTTAAGCGCGTTCATTGATTGGGTTCCTGCTAACTCACAACGTTACACACAACAGCAATAATCGTTAAATAATAGTTTTACATATTTTTTATATTGGTAACAATTTTGAAAACATTAAGGAAGCGAATTTCTTCTCATTTCTGCGAGCTCCCGATTTTCGATTTTATCAATTTAAATACGCCAGAAAAACTAAATTTTAATTTGTAAAAAATTTAACTTTAAATTGTTTTTTCTTAACTTTATTAACTTTCCACCTGCTTACTTCACTGAAATAATGCCTATAAAGAAATAATGATAACAGCGGAAGTGCCAACTTTCATCTGATAGCGTTCACTTCTTCTGACTGAGCAAATTTTTCAGTTATCAGACTTTTATCTTTATTGCAATCGCAAAAAAACTTGTAAGCTTAAAATTGTTGATTATTTTTTGCTCTTCTCTCAAGTGTGAACATTGTGAGATTTAGCGGAACGGGCGGGGCGGGGTCTGGGTTTGGAGAAGGGAGCACAAGACACCAAAAATAACCACCGTTAACCAAAGAAATGCATAGTTACAATCGGTATTAAAATTAACTTAAAATCAATCAAATCTACGCACAACTGTACAAAAACACAAAAACACCAACAAAATGATGCGGATAGCTTTCTGAGAAAACCAGCCTTGGGTTCGTTGGGAGATTAAATGGCGGGAAAGGGGGAGTTGGAGCAGGAGCTGGAGCTGATAAGTGAAAGCGTCACCTAAGACTATTTGGAGATACACACCTGTTTGCGTGGCACAAGCTGTTCGCGCCAATCTCTCAGTTCCGCCTTGAGACGCTCATCGATTTCCGAGAGCTTAGCATGCTCATGCTCCACAAGGGCCTTGCGTTTCTCATTCTGCAGCTGCTCCAGTTCTCTGTGAATGTGAAGAGATGGAGAAGGATTATATAGTGATTTTAGGTTATGCTGAAATGGAAACTCACCTTATGGCGCTGTCGCGTGTGGCGCGCAGTTCCTCCAATTGCTTTTGATGCTTGACCTCAAAGCGACGCTCCTCCTGCATATAACGCTTCTTCTCCTGCTCCTGGAACTGTTTCAGCAGAAATAAAATAGTAAAATTGTTCAGGAACTACATTAAAATTTACTACACACCTTCTTTAAGCGATCACGCTCAATTTCTGGATCCAGATTAGTCGATATGCGCAAGGATTCACGGAACATGAGGTCACGTGCCTTGCGTTCGGCTCGAATGCGCTTGGGCAAAGCGCGCTTCTCGAGGGTTTGCTTTTTGAGCATATCCTCCTCCTTACGTAGTAGCATGCGCTTGACTTGATCGAGCTCCTTTTCATGGCGTATGATCATCTGATGGCGCTGCATGAAGCACAGCTCCTTGACATGTCGCTTGGACAGTTGATGACGCTCGTGCAGCTGCTTCTCCTCCAGCTCCCAGAGCAACGCCTCGCGTGTACGCATAGCATTCTGTTTTTGCTGCAAGAAATTGCGATTGATGGTGGCCAAATGATCGCGATGCTTCTCGCTGAGCCGACGCAGCAGCAGCTCATGACGCTCCTTCAGCGAATCGAGGAAGGCGCGTTCCTTCTCCTCGTGATCCAGCTCCATGGCGGTGCGTCGCTGCTTAAACTCATCCTTGCGCTTGTCTTTGGGAAACAAATCAACCTCCTGCTTGAGCAGTCGTATCTCTTGCTTCAGATTCTCGCGGAATATCTTCAGCTCCTGCTCCTGCTCGGATCGTATGCGTTTTGAAGAACTTCGCAGCTCGTTCTCCTGCGTCTGCTCGGTCTTCTCAATCAGCTGCTTGTGCTGACGAGCCAACGTATCCATATCAGCGTCATAGGTTTTCTCCAATGAAACGCGCTCCTGTTCGAAACGACGATCCTGCTGCTCCTTGGCCAATTGCTCCTTAACATACAGTTCGGTTTGTTGTTTCTTCTCCTGCTTCTGCAACATTTTTAGTTCGCGCAGTTCTTGTTTGCGGAAATCGTGATCGTCATAGATGCGGCCATTCTCCTCATCGCCGTAGATGACACGACTGGTCGTCGTCGTCATCTGCACACCATCGATTTCAAATTTACGCGTACGCTTACGCGTCTTCTTGCGCAAATTTCGTAGCTCGATCTCCTCCTTGGTGAGTCCACCGACACCTGTTGCTTTCGCTGCGCCAGGTCCACGCGGCTTTTGACGTATGACCACCACATCCGCCTCCTCCTCTTCATCAATGACCTGCTGCTGCTGCTGATGATAATGGTTACTGTTGTTAGAAGGGGGCGGCGGTGGCATCATCAATTGCAGCTTGTTGTCCACCTCGTGGCGACTGTCCTGACTAGTGTTGGTGCCAATGCTGTCCGCATCGCCAGCTCCGCTCCCGCCTGTTATCTGCACTTCAACTCCACGCCGTCCACGCACGGATCCATTGTCGCTCGAACCAGATCCAAGGCTGATGTCTGGTGAGATGCGTTTCTCCTGCTCTTGTCCCGGCTTGAAGCGATTCACAATGATGTTGACATCCTCGGGCACGATACCATTGGGCTGCTGCCGTTTGTTGCCGCCACTGGGCTGTTGATGGCTGCTATCTTTCACCTTGATGACCTCATCACCGACTGTGACAACAGAGACGTGGCTGGTGTCCATTAAGAGCAGTTGATCGCTATGATCGTGACTGCCAGACGCAGTATTATATGCCGAATCGTCATCCGCATACGAAGGACTCACAATCAATACTTCGCTTTCGTCCAGCTTGCGAGCATGGACAGCAGCAGATGCCGCGCTTTCTTGGCGATCATTTACAGTGAGTATCATGGATGATGATTGCTTCACTTGATCGCCCAGACTGTCGTCCAGCGAGGGGAAGTCATCGTCCGTAGATGACTCATGCAGATGTGTGCTCTTATTCAAGTCATTTGACACAATGATGACCTCATTCTGTGCCGACTGCTGAGTTGAGTTGTCAATAATCACTGGCGGATGCGTGCTAGTCACGACTGTGATTTGACTGACCGATTCCAGACTATTTGGCAGCACCAAATGCTGTGCAGGCAGTGGTGGTGGTGCCAGCGGTGCCGATGGCTGCTGCTGACGCAATCTCGGAGATGCATCGCTGCTGTTGATGGTTATCAGCGAGGTGCTGGAGCTTAGCACAGCGCCTGTTGCACTGCTCGAGCTACTGCTGGACGCTACAGACTGTACAGATATAATAGATGAAGCTGTCGGCGAAGGCGGCTGCGGTTTTGTCTCCACGATATCCTGGCCAATGCTCACTTCAATGGCTGTTGTAGGCTCTGGCAATTTCTTGGTCGATGCTGCCTCAACATCCTGTGGCTGCTTCGCAATGGGAGCGGTTGCAGCCGCAGCCGCAGCCGCAGCCGCAGCTACAACCGAAGGCGGTGGAGGCGCTTTGCCCTTTTCCTTTTTAACAAAGTGTTGCTGTAAATGAGAGAATTGAATTTAGAAATAGCTGAAGGCATTTAAATATGAATAGTAAACTCACCTTTTTATCTGCATCCGACTTTTCGCTTGTTTCTGCCGCCTGTGCAGCAACATCTTCAGTTGCCTTTGGTTGCGGCACAGCAGCTGCTTGTGGTGGCTGTTGTGGTTGTTGCGGTTGTTGTTGCTGCTGTGGCGCTGGTGGTGACGGCGGCGCTGGAGCAGGCACTTTGGTATGCGGTGCTGTTGGTTCGGCCACTCCTGGCGCATTGTCCTCCTTCCTGTGGTTTGGTTTGTTGTCTGGTGTTGCTTTAGTAGTTGCTGTTGTTGTTGTTGTAGTTGTTGCAGCTGCTGGCGCTGCTGTTGTTGGTAGACTACTACTTGGATGGGATTGCTCTTTGGAATCCCGCGATATGGATGTAGGTGTACCTGGAACTGCAAATTAATATTTATATATAGTTCATATTTATATTAAAACGCTTGCGAGGCTACTTACGTTTGTCAATGTCTTGGCTCTGCAGCGAAGCAGAGTCATCGTCCAGGTCGAGCTGGAGCGCCGAGTTGCGGGGTTCCTGTGCAAAAGACACAAAATAACAATGTTAACATAAAACTAAACCAGCTCTATAAATGACTCCTAGCTAAAAAACTACTCGTATCAGCTAAATTAATTAAATTGAGAGAAAACAAAATACCAAATCAATATTGGTTGTAAACTTTTGTTCAATGAGTCACAGTCCCAACAAACAAAAAGATAAGAACGTAGAATAATCGAAGCTTGTCAAATAATCTATTGTTCATAAAAAAAAGCATACGAAAATGTTGTCATGAAAAGTTCAAAATCAATCAAACGAAATATAAAAGTAGCTTAAATGATTATCTTTATGGCTGATAAATTATATTGGATTAAAATGTGAAAGACCTGATCATTAAAAGTAATTCATTAAAAATAAACTGATCAATGAAGATAAGGAATGATAAAGGAGTTTCATTATAAACGAACCTTGACTGGGTTACATAAAACCGATATATATTTTTAAAAAATATATAAATAAATATTGTATATATTTTGCAATATGATTGTAACTTATGAAAAAGCAAACATAGTTAAGAAATAGCCACTTGAATATAAATGTATTTTAATAATAATAAAAAGCAAGATAAGCATTTGGCAATGCTGATAAAAATAAGTCGATAAAACTTTGCTTTGCATGAAGCGTGCAACGGATGGGGGATCTGAGGGGTTTCTTTGCTGTAGAACGACTTACCAACCCTCTGATAGAGCGAGCGCCGCTTCACTTGGCGTTTAAGCTTCTAAATCAATTTCAGATAAACACACACAGAACAAAAAATATACACAAAAGTATACAGAAATGATAAGAACGCAAAATGGCCGTCAATTGACGGAGAATCAAAAAAATAAGTAAATAAAAAAGATTTATCACATTGTGCAGAATTTGTTGGTTTTGTTTAAAATATTTGTTCGTTATTTTTTGGACATAGAAGACGAAGGGGCGAGGAGGCAGCGTGTAATAGAGAAATATACAAAATATAGAGTTAGTGTCAATCTCTAGCTCTGGCTGTTTTACAGGTGCACTGTGCTGACAACAGGGAAAGTGAAATTCGCTGGAGACAGAGAAAGGGAGAGTTAGAGAAATTATAGCTTACCTCAGCCTCATCATCGACGACCTCCTCGACAACCTCGGCCTTGTACTCGAGCAGCAGATCCTTGATGGGTTTGGCATCCAAATTGCTGTTTATAAAACCATGCTGCAGCAGCATATCCGTTGAAGGTCGCTGCTGTGGATCCTGCAAAGGTTTAATTAAATTTAATTGGGATTAAGTTTAAAAAAAGAGTCAACTGCGCACCTTGACTAAAGATTTTTTAAGAAAATCATTAAACTCCTTGCTCCATCTGCTCGGCTGTTCAAGTTTGGGCGGTTCGCTCTTTTGTATTTTGAGCAGGACACGCATTGGCGACATTTCGCTATTGGGCGGCTCCATCTGCGCCAACTCGATGAGAGTTATGCCAAGTGACCAAATGTCCACCTTGTGATCGTAGGGATTATCTCGAAACGTTTCGCACAACACCAGCTCGGGTGCCATCCAATAGGGTGTGCCAATGAATGTGTCGTGCTTCTGCATCGTGTGTTTATTTTTGGCTGACACACCAAAATCAGCTGGAAAATAGCAAATGCAATTAGCTGGAATTCAGACTAATTAATACAATAGTGCCTACCCAGCTTGACGCCACCCTCCATGGTCAGTAATACATTGCCTGCCTTTAGATCCCGATGTATGACCTTGTTCTTGTGCAGAAATGTTAGACCCTCGGTCATGTGCTTGCACACATAGGCAATTTGTGGCTCTGTCAGTGGCTTCTCCAGTTCCACCATGATGCTGTCCAAGGCACCGCCGTCACAATACTCAATGAGCATCTGAAGATGGAAATAAATTAATTATTTTAATTATTTAAGTAATTTATTTAATTAAGTCTAATTACTGCAAGTTTTTTTCAATAAACCAGCAAAGGGGAAAACCCTCTCATATATCCGAACTTGTAAATGATTAGAACAATGTATAAATAAATATTTGATGCATGACTCACCCAAAGTTTGTCATCTATAGAGAACGCCTCGTACAGCTCAACAATATTTGGATGCTTTATTTCAGAGAGAATATCAATTTCGACCATGTGATCACTGAGATTTTCCTCATCCTCAAGTGTGCACATTTTGGCAGCCGCAAAGCGTTTGTGTTCCTTGTGCTGGGCTTTGTAGACCTTGCCAAAGGCGCCATCTCCCAATTCACCGACCATTTGCCAATAATCCGCCGGATCGGTGTCCATTTTGATGTTGTTGTAGAGACGCTTCTTTTTGGCCTCACCGCCGCCACCCAAGTGGAAGATCTTCTTCATGTTCGTTATGAATGACATTTTGGGGCTTCTTCGACTTTCGTCTTCTTCTTCTCAGCTTCAACTTGCACAAATATTTAATGTATTTTCTTTTTGTAGTTTGTTCTACATGCTGCTGCAAGGAGCAGCGACCACCGCCAGGTTAAACTAGATTTGTATTTGGTGAAAGCTGCACAAAAACAACAACAGCAACAAACAAATGCATCATTGATTGAGATTGAGCTTCATTGATTGATTGAGCTTATTTCTATTTTTATTTCTATTTAAACACTCTCTTGTCTCTCACCTGGTTCTTCTTCTTCTTCTCCTTCTTATTAGTATAAATGGAAATGGGCCAAAGCAAAGAGTTTTGGGGTCGTGGGTTTGGCTTTGACTCTAGTCGGACTCGGACTCTGGCTCTGCTCGTCGACGTCGTTGTCGACTGCTTAACGCTTCTGTATGTTTATAATTTAATTAGCAGCTCTCGAGCTCTAATATTTGTACACCACATAGAAAGAAACACATACGAATGGTTGGAAAATGATTACAAACGAGAAAAGTAAAAGACGTAGACAAAAAGAGCGTAAAACGACGATGACTGTCTGTGTAAGCATGCATGTTTGAGTTTTTGTGTGTGTGTGTGTGCATGTGTGTATGTTTGCGTGAGCATTTGCATGTATGCGTGCGTCTACGAGCTGAATCCGAGACTTGGGCTCTACATTTTTTTTTTCATTTTTGACACTTTTTTGGCACAGCCAGCGGCGTTGAGTATCCGATAAGCACCGTAATTAAAACAATGCAACACAATTTGTAAACAACACGCGCACTCAAAGCCACTCAGCCTCGTTTTATAGTTGTATATGCTCATTGATGATTACGCCGCGGCCGCCCATCAAACTGGACGTGTGTGTGTGAAACTGTAGACGAACGCAGCAAGCGACGGCTGCAAAAACAATTACCTCATCGTATCATTGTCACATTTATTCTATCATATCAGTTTGGCTACACAATACAAACGACAAACGCGCCCAGCGATATTTAAAGCATTACTAAACTTTTCGCGTAGATAAAAAACGTTTTGAACTCGAATTGCTAATTGCTTTGGATATTTTGTCAATTTCTCTCGCGCAACACCAGTGTGGCCAGTTATCATTTCTAAACGGCGATATGGCGTTCAGTGAGTGTCAGAAGAGCACAACCCGATATGCGTACACAGTGCCGCCAAGGGCGAACAGAAACATTTTGTTACTACTACAATTGCACGTAAAGCAAACAAAAAGTCATATCGATTATTAGGAATTCCATTATTAATCAGAACGCCTATAAACTTTTCGGTTATTGTAAATTATCTAAATTCAAATGCAATCGAAATATACAAGAAATGCTTCAACATTTATATCGATACATTGATTATCGATTCAATAAAATTGCTTAAAGTATCGAAACAGCTTGGCATTTGTTATAATCCTGTTTATTGTCAGTAACCACATATCGAATCACAAAATTACACCACGATAATGTAATTTATGTGGAAATGGCCTGTAATATATCGATAACATCATGCGATATAAATGTTTTAGCGTCGAGATATCGTTAAACGGAGGCGATATTTAATATATCGATATTTCATCCATCACTAGGCACACGTAAAAGAAGAAGAAGAATTTGCTTGTCATTTCGGTGTTTCTCTCAGTTGTTCCCGCAACAAATAATATTTGTTGCAATTGTCGCAAATACATTAATAAGGATAGTCGAGCATAGTACGCTGTGCGTAGCAATTATTTAACACTTTTCAAGTAAAGCCACAAATTAAAAATGCCGTCGCTGGAGGTAAGCGTAAACAAAGTGATTGTCCACCCGCTGGTTCTGTTATCGGTTGTGGATCACTTCAATCGCATGGGCAAAATCGGAAATCAGAAGCGCGTCGTTGGCGTTTTACTCGGCTGCTGGCGCTCCAAGGGAGTGCTGGATGTGTCCAACAGTTTTGCGGGTGAGTCAATAAAATACAAATAAAAACAACACAAAAATAACATGAGGTCTTTGTAGTTCCATTCGATGAGGATGACAAGGACAAATCAGTGTGGTTTTTGGATCACGATTACCTGGAAAATATGTATGGCATGTTCAAAAAGGTGAACGCACGCGAACGTGTTGTGGGCTGGTATCACACTGGACCAAAACTGCATCAAAACGATATAGCCATCAATGAGCTAATTCGCCGCTATTGTCCAAACTCGGTGCTGGTCATTATTGATGCCAAGCCAAAGGATCTGGGTCTACCGACTGAGGCTTACATCTCTGTTGAGGAGGTGCACGATGATGGCTCACCCACTAGCAAAACATTCGAGCATGTGCCCAGTGAAATTGGTGCCGAAGAAGCCGAGGAAGTGGGCGTGGAGCATTTGCTGCGCGACATCAAGGACACAACGGTGGGCAGTCTATCGCAGAAGATTACCAACCAACTGATGGGACTGAAGGGACTCAATGCACAATTGCGCGATATTAAACAGTATCTGGCACGCGTTGGGGACGGAAAAATGCCCATTAATCATCAGATTGTCTATCAGCTGCAGGATATATTCAATCTGCTGCCGGACATTACCAGCGACCAGTTCACCGGCACCATGTATGTCAAGACCAACGATCAAATGCTGGTCGTTTACCTGGCGTCCATGGTTCGCTCGATAATAGCGCTGCATAATTTGATAAACAACAAACTGGCGAATCGTGATGCTGAGGAGGGTAAGAAGACCATCGATGATAAGGATGCGAAGGATAAGAATAAGGATAGCAAGGATAAGGAGAACAAGGACACTAAGGATAAGGATGCCAGCAAGGATAAAAAAGCAGATGAGAAGTCCGACAAGAGCAAGGACGATGGCGGTAAGAGTGCCAAGAAATAGGATCGAAGGAAAAAACGGAAATCACGTCGCAAACGAAAAAAACCGCCGCCAGAGCCATAACTTCAACAACAATAAAAACAACAACAGCAGCAGCAGCATACGCGACAACAATAACAACAACTATAAAATAAATAAATTTTGGGCCAGCCTAAGCGGATCATGTTACACATTACAACATACAGATTTCTCTTCATTACACACACATATATGAATATCGTACATAGTTATACTATATGGATAAAACGCAGCGAGATCCTTTCAATATTTTGTGTAGCTAAGTTCGCTAACAATTATCAGCAAGTTGATGTAATTAAAATTTAATTAATTTAAAACAAATAATTGCGATTTTCTTTGTGTATTGAAACTGGCGTGTACTTAAAAATCCTGAAACTCTAGAAGTGGAATTAGTAATCATAATTAATATCAGATCTCAAATGAAAGAATAGTTTTCTGTTTTTCTTATGGTTTTTTCTTTTGGTTCTACCAAAATTATATTATAAATTAGAAAAACAATTGTAAATGGCTGTCTTACAATTGTTTTTCAGCAGATAAAACAAATATACATAAATATTAGGCTTATACATTGTACAGGGTATTCTTAACATTTTACGATAGCATTCATCTTTTGATAATGCTATTAAAAAGCATTTTTACCAATTTAGTTTCACAATATACATGACAGTTATTTATTCCAGAGTATGTATTAAATTCTAAATCGAAATGGAGTAGCATTAATTAAATGTTGAACAGCTTCAATATTTAATTGATATTGTTTTTTGCAACGAATAGCAATTAAATTTGCTAAATAGATATTTGTATAGGTATTAATAGTTTGTAATACATAAGTAATAGATTAGATTAGTTGGTTAGATTAGAGTTTTGCAATTGTGCACTAACAATTGGTATACGATATTACAATTACGATAACTTTATACGATAAATACTTGCAGTAAAAAAAAACAAAAAGGTGAGTAACTGGCTGAAGTTGGCCCAAACGAAAGCACTGCAAATGGCTGATTGCAGAGCTTTAGCTTAAAAGTTGAAGCCATTTAACGGACAGCATTTCAAACCAACCACTCACTGGCCAGCGGGAATTTAAGCGGCTTGCAGCTGCTGATCCTCAGGGCGCAGTTATTGTCCTCGGCAGCAGTTGTTGGATTGCCTTGGTAGCTTTTCTCGTTGACCGAGCCGAGACTTAAACTATGGCTAAGACTAGCACTAGCACTATGTGTAATAATATCATTGCCATTCCGTATGCTTCTGTGTGACACTGCTACCTTATTCTTCTCCTTATCCTTCTCATCATCCTCTTCTGCCTCCATATAGCTAAGATTATTTGTGTGGTAAGCGTAGTAACTGTTGAAATCCAGCATTCTATTACTGCAAATTTCACTAATAGTTCCTTTAGTTGTTGTTGTTGTTGTAGTTGTTGGTGAAAAACGTTGACAATTTAAATGATAGTGTTGATTAGTGTGTATATTGAAATGCACAGCATTGTCATGTCACACCGAAGTGCCCTGTTGACCCGGCACCACCGAGCCACAGCTAACGTCCGGCTCGAAGGACTCTTTCAATCGCTGCTTACAATTGCCCTTGGAGGCGAAACAAAACTTGTATATCATATACAACGGTATGCACATCACCGACGAACAGGTGACCGCCCAGCCGACCTGAATGCTCCACGGCGGATAATAGAACTCTTCGCCCAGCATCTCCTTGTAGCCCAGTATTGAGAATATAAAGATAGTCTGAAAGTAAAACTCAGTTTTTAAGCCAATTTTGATGTTGCGTCGAATCTTCCACTCACCAGCAGGAACACTGGACTAATGTAGGTCCAGCAGATGCGCCAGAATATGCCTGGCTTGGAGCCCAGCATCTGCTCCACATCCGAGCTGAATCGATCAACGCCGTAGAACCAAAAGACGCCAGCTGCTTCCACAAATACCACGAAAAGTATGGCCAATCCGGGTCCATAGACATTCAGAAAGTTGACTAAAACAACGCCGCCCTGAAAAGCAGATGGAAAATGGTGAAATTGTTTAAAATTTTCCCAAACTCTATTCTTAATATATTTAGTAATTTTATTTATTTTAATATTAAATTTTGTATTTCTTAATTTATTTAATTTAATTTTTTTTTTAAATATTATTTTCTAATGCTATAGTTTTTCAGAGACATTTAGAAAAGACTTCAAAGAGGCTGCCAAATGTTTCTCTATTTCCCAAAAAAAAAATGAATGTAGTTATCTCCGGTGTGGCTGATTAATGCCAGGAGGAACTGAGTTCCGGTTAAGGTAACTAAATGGAATAACTTGATCCATTGACCGATACAGCAAACTGAGTGAAATATAGAAGATACTAAATTACAATTTCAAATGTAATCAGACAAAGTGGCAAATGGGTGGCTAACCAGGCTAACCGTCAAGTGTTTGGCCAATAGCAGTAACAACATACAAAAGCCAATGGCAATGGCAATTTTGTGGTGTGTGTGAGTGTGTGTGTGTGTGTGCTACTTGTCCTGGCCAAAGCAAACAAGTGAGCGAATGACCAACTGACAGGTGATAAAAATTCACAAGAAAGCGGAAAAGGAGGCAGACGGGAAAAGGGAAGAGGGGAGTGAGTTGAGTAAGTATGTGTGTGAGATTAACTGAAGGAACGATAAAAAGCACTTAACATGGCAATCCATCGTTTTTTGCTTCAACTAAACTGGCATATTTAAACAGGTTGGATGTACAGATCCAGATCCAAGACCAAGACAATCGCAAGTCATGTTAGAGAAGCTGCGTTTAATGAGGCATGCAGCACATTTCACATGCATATGGAGGAGTTCCTAATCCCATTCACCACCCCCGTCCTGCCACACTTAGCAGTTAATTAAACGAATCACGCCAGCTGAGAGATAAGCGATAGGTGGACAGGGTAAATCGTTACTTACATAGGTCATTGTGGGCAGTGCGCAGAGGAAGATGAAGGCGAGCAGGAAGAGAACGAAGAGTTCACGTCGCCTGCCAATGGCACGGGGATATTCATCGCACAATGCTGTTATCATCGCCTCCAGACCGCCAAAGGTGCTGTCCAAACCCAAAGTGATGAGCATTAGAAAGAAAATGATGCTCCAAAAGACAGAACCGCTCATTGTGGCAATTGCCTCCGGATAGACAATGAAGACCAGGCCCGGTCCCTCGAGGCCAACCTTATCAATGGACGTCTTCTGCACGTAGGCCATGTAGCTGGAAAGGATTTATTAATTTAAATAACAAAATAAATGAGTTAAACAAAATATATTTAAATTTAAATCTACGTATATATATTTTGCATCGACTTACCCCAGCACCGAGAAGATGACAAATCCAGCCAAGAAACTGGTTAGACAATTAATGCTGCTGGTTATCAGCGCATCCCTGTAGCAATTGTTATTAAACTTATTGTAGCTGGACAAGGCCAACAGAGTGCCAAATCCAGGACCCAGTGAGAAGAAGATCTGCGAGGCCGCATCGATCCACACCTTGGAGTTCTTTAGTTTGTGCCACTCGGGCGTCAGGTAATATTTGATACCCTCGTCAGCGCCAGGCAAGGAAACTCCACGCACCAACAATATGATGAGCACCACATAGGGGGCCAGTGCCGTTACCCAGACGACCTTGCCGGCACTACGTACCCCCTTCCAAAGCGAGAAATAGACGAGCACAAAGACGCCAAACACGCAGAGAGCCAATGTCGGCTTAACGGGACCCATAAAGTCCAATCCATTGCTCTTGTAACTCTCCAAAACTCTTCGTCTGCATTTATTAGATATATATTTAGTTAATCTAGAATATAATAATTGTTTGATTTTTTGATTTAGCAACTTACTCGAAAAACTCCTTGGCTGGCGATGTGGCCAGCTCGGTGAAGTTCTCGCTGGTGACTGGCATACAGTTTAGTGTGTTCCAAGGATTGTCACAGGACGTCCATGGCAACTTTGAGGTAAACGAGGCAAATAGATAATAAACTGCCCAGCCTATGATCGTGTTGTAGTACATGCCCATATAGATGTCGATAAGGCAAATTGCATAGCCAACACCTGAGGATAATCAAATGAAAATAGAAATCCAAGAAATGTGTTCGAGTAAATGAGCGATTTGTACTTTAAGGCTTAAAGGCAAGTTAACTGATAATTATCAAATGAATTATTATTTAGTTAACTAATTTAAACTTTGTTTTTATCGTTTACAGATTGCATATTTAAAACATTTGCTTAAATAAAATTCAAAGAACTGTGAAAGCTGCCGTTTACTTTAATGGCGTAAGTAAAGTCATAAATAAAAAAAAGTCATAAATTTAAAAAATATAAATATATAAAAGGGAGGCAAATCTGTAATAAGGAAATTTTCTTGGTCCTTAATCAAATTTGCCTTAAAATGTAAGTTCATCAGAAAACAGGGACAATAGTCGGATGAAGATGCTTTCCGTTAGAATTAAATGAATACTTCATTTTTAAAGCAGTACATAAACATTCAAAGTTATTATTATCGTCGGAGTGAAACAAATTAGATTTAAGCAAAATTTTATTTAAGCATATTTTCTATCTTTTTAGAAATATCTGTCTCATAGCAATCTGCATTTTCCATTTTTGGTCTAGTTTAAAACAGTTTTAAATGGACATAAAATACATACTCCTCTATCAACAGGTAGTCATGTGTGTGTGTGTGTGTGTGTCTGATTGTATGTGTGAGTGCAACATGGGAATGCCAATCTCTGATTGATAGCGTTCAGAAAAATCACCATCAACTTGAAATATTCCCACGTGACATTTTACACATTTTTGCTTATTGTCACGGACGGACGGAGGGAAGGAGGAATAGCTGCGATGTCTTTGGAGGCGTCTAAATGCGAGCAAACATACACCTGTCCCCCTTCTCCATCTTCTCCTACTCCTTTAGCTCGACTTTTGCCACAGTTTTTTTTGATGATGCCAATAAGACACGTCACGTGATTTCGAGTCGATTTGCCGTTCAGCTTTAAATTTTTTTTTATCTTGTCTTTCTTTTTGTGCTCACAGATACGAGTTCGAGGAATTTGCTCGCATTTTCCTTCATTTTTTTGTTCAGATTGCTATTCATTTAAGTCGCCTGGCAGAAAGTTGGCGCAAAGGTTTTTTCCAAGAGCAAACACTTGTTGAGCAAATGATGACTGCCACAAAGTGATGTTTGCTGTTCAGCTGAGGATGAACGGGGAGGAGGAGGCGGAGGAGGAGGTCCCTGACTCAGGGGGAAAGCGACCACTGACTCAGCAAACTCAACGAAATCAGCCCAAGTTGTGGGCCAAGTTTAAAGCGCTGTCAGCCGCAGGATAAATCTACTTGTGCAATCTAAAAACATAAACTATATACATACATACATACAATATATTTTCATTTGGCAGTAAAAGCTGAACGAAACGCATTTTGTTTGCCATTTAATAAAATTATCAACTTGATACACAAACTTTGAGACTTCTTGTTCAGCTTCCTATCGAGATAAGTCAATTTTAGGAGCCGCCTTGTTGACAATTTAATTACGAGTTCATATTGCGCCTGATTTGTTCGCTATTCAAAAACAAATTTCACTTGAATGCGGCATTAATTGTTGCAACATTTTGACTTGGCTTATCTAAACTGAGCCAACGGTCTCTGTGTCTGTTTTGTATCCTTTTGAGGCCAACTCTGATAATGTCGCCAGCACAAGACCAGCAAAACAATAGAGGCAACGCTTTTGGCCAACTGTTGACCACAGGCTGCGGGTTGCCTCCAAACTCCAAATAGACTTAATATAAAGAGAGACAGATTTGTTTTGAGCTGTATTCCCTTAATATCTCAGCTCAAGCATCAAAAACAAGCACTCAACGTGAAACATGAAATTACTTCCATAATGACTTCATCATGTATGCGTATACGTAATATTTATAAACTGAGTATATAGATATTATTACATTTATGTAGCTGCAGGCATTTGACTCTTCAAATATTAAACGTTTATTGCCTGCTTAATAGATTTCAATATGCAATTACATTTTAATGCTTTTTTTATATCCAAATTTTAATTCAATGTTTGTGATTCATTTATCTGAGTTTATGATAGCTGTAATCATGAAAATCAGCTTGCCTCAAGCTGAAAATTTAAAGCAATAAAATGATCCTGTTTGATAGATTATTTATATATTTATCCTTAAATAAAAAACATTATAATATTGCAATTAAATTCCACTTACCTTTCAATGCCGGACAAATGCGCTTCCAAATGCTGAGGCAACCGCAGCGATGGAACTGTCCCAGGGCCAGTTCCATATAGAACAGGGGCAGACCGCCGAAGATGAGGAAGATGCAGTAGGGCACCAGGAAGGCGCCGCCGCCATTCTGATAGCAGATGTAGGGAAAGCGCCAAACGTTGCCCAAGTCAACGGCAAAGCCGATGACGGCCAACAGGAATTCGGCCTTCTGGCCCCAAGTCTCTCGTTGTCGCTCCGTCACAGAAACGACCAAAACGCGCTGCAACAATTAAAGACAGAAGAAATATTTTAATGTTGACAATTGCAGCAGTTCAATGGAACGGAAACGGAAATGAAATGGTCTATATTTATTTGACGTTGTCTTAGCGCAGTCGTCAAAAATCAATTAAATTAAAAATGAATTATATTTAGTCTTAAATTGAAACAAAATAAGTATTTTAGTAATATTAAACCAATAATAATAATTAACTTGCCTCATTGTTGGCTAGACGCGGCGCCAGCGGATCGGTGACTTTGGCAGGTGTCGCATTGTCGCCGTCATCCTCGTTGGAATCGTCCTCGTTATTTGGCGACTCCTTGTTGTTGCCCCAGGGCATGGCCGTCGATGCTGGCGCACTCGATGCCGCCGCATTGTGGCCAAACTCGGAGCTATTGTTCTTACTGCTGCTGCTGCGATCCATTTTAATGCCAAGCGTTCGAATCTCTGGTTGTGGGGCCGTCGTCGGGATCGAGTACGCCGATCGGGGCACTAGCCTTGCCAGCCGTACACTGCCCTGCACCGCGGAGTATCTCTGCAACTGTGCCAGGGCCAGAGCCAGAGTTAATCTCGGGCTCCCGCTCCCCTATTTGCCACTCTCCCTCTGTCCGCTTTTCCGGCCTCCTCTAACGTCGTCTGTGCGTATAAAATTGCATTTCGTCCTCACTGTTTACATAATATCAGATACATCCTTGACCTTGAAAGTGCAATTGCCATTAACTGAAAAGGGTTAAAGAATTAATCGTCACTTTACAATAGATACGAGCTTACAACTAAGAGGAGACTCCTCCCATCTGCTGTTCACAAACAGAAACAGGAAACTCACGTTGCCACTGTCATTACATGTGGCTCACACATTCTTATTTTTGGAGAGAGATATTAGGGTGTATCAAGAAATTATAATAAACAAAAAGTGCCAAATAGGGTGAAATACGAGATTATTTTAATATTAATGAATGAAATAATTTAAAAATTTTGTTTGATGTAGAGAAAGTTATTTTAAGAATTTTCCCAGAAATTGTTGTATTTTATTATTTTATAAAGTGCTGTGAGGAAAGTTCATTAAGGAGACGTTTCTTTACAGAGACATTTAATTAAATTTCCGCATAGTCTTCATTTCTTCTGATCATACTAAATTTGTGTATTTTAAACAAAGAATAAAGGGTCTCATCGAAGCATCAGCAACGATTTTCAGAATAAAAATATATTATATTTTAATAGAGCATTGTTCCCTGATTCACTGCAAAATTATTGTGTATAATTTAATGAATTAAATATATTTTATAAAAATGTAATTTTAATACAAGCACTCGATTAAAATTGTGTTTCGAGTTGTCTCTCGCTGAGTGCCCCTCGTAAACGTAGGCATAATACGCACATATGGGCAACATGTATTTGTTTTCTCGGTCGCGGTGGATTCCCCGAGGTGTCCTTTGTCTGGTAATCTATGGCTCAGCGACTGGGCCAAAAAGCGTTGGCCAACGGCAGCCAATTGGTGCGCATCGCTGCATTCTCTCTTTGACCAAATTGACGACGTTCAATGTCAATGCTGTGAATCCTTATGGGTTGTCCTCGCAGGGAATGTACGGATATTGTTTGGCTTTTATCAGTTACAGTTACGATGCGTGCACAGCCCCCGGCGGGGATTTCTCGTATTTATTTATTTGTACTCTGTTTTAAACTATTGTGTATTGAAATGTTTCTTTTAATGTTTGTTTTGATTGCAGCGATTTAAATTGTTTGGATAGGACGAATTTCAAAACTGACTGAATCTGAACGCCAATTTCAAAGATGTTTTCTACATGAATGGCTGAATTAGTCGCAGTACTACTCGCATTTGTTATTGCCTTTGACTTTTTAATTACAATTTAATGGTATGAATGCTTTGCACCTGTCGCATTCGCAGCAGATACAATATGAAAGTAAAGGTAGAAGCTGCTTCATTGGAAATGCTGATAAGACGACAAAAAAAAAACAACGCAAATTCTAATTTCAAATTAATTAAATGCCACTTTGAGATATGGGAAGAAAATGACACGTGTGAATTGCTAATTAATTTCAAATTTGTATTGTAGATATCAAGAAAAAATTTAAAGAATGCCAAGTTAAAAGAAATAAACAAGAGAGAGGTAAAAATTGTATCTCAATCAAATAAATTGTTTAGCAGAAGAACTTTGAATTTATTGAAAATATATAAGTATCTCACCTAAGTGTAGTTTCAAAATATATTTATCTAATTACTGTTTTCAACACAATTTATAATATCCACAAGAATGATAAAGCCAGCATTATGCAAGACTTTAGTCTTGAATTTTGTGAAAACTGCACTTGATAAAAATGTATTTATATTTCACTATTCACTTTTACTCTTGAACTAAGCAGTTTTGAGTGGCGCGCGCCGCTTCGCAGTGGCAACTGTTGCAAGTGCTGGCGAGGCGCCTCCTTTTATACGCAAGATGCGCAGCCCGAGGAGGCATCGTCGCTTCGGCAGGACGACGGGACCGAGCCGAGCCGAGTCCTTGTCGTAAGTCGGTTAAATATGCGGGCTTTGTGGTACTCTGAGCTGGACAGGTGGCAACTGTAACTTAAATTGCGACAAACTGTTGCTTGCCACAGTTGATTGAATGGGGCAGAGGCAACTTAGGGGGCGGAGTCCGTGTGTGTGCTATGCTATCTAGCATAATGGTTACTTTCGGCAAATAATACTAAGGACCGATAATTGAATGTCTCGTTATGGGGCTCGTTAACTATTGAAGAGATATTTTGTTGTACAAATTCATAGCAACTAATTGTTACTAATAATAATTAAATTTGAAAATATATCTCAGATATAAACTGAAAAAAAAACGAACCTCAAAATATTGAAATTTAAAAGCAGTTTTTTATAAAATATTAATATTAATGCTAATTAATGAAATACAAAAAAATAAAATAATCATGAAAAGCAGAAAAATATCTAAATTTTAAATTAAATGTTTGTGCATTTGTAGAGATATTAATAAATTGTATACTGTACGTTTCTTAGTAACTATTTACTATCTTGGTTTTAATAACTTTTGATTAATTGATTAGTGGTTGTATGTATAATTACCATATTTTTTATTTATAGAACAGCGCTATTACTTTATAATATTAAGCGTCAGACTTGTTTGAATTTGGTTCACATTGGAATCGTCTTCTCAGAATAAATACTATTCACAAACAAAAGCCTAAAAAAAACGTTGTTAATTTGTTTATAATTTATTTAATCTATAAAAATTAAGCAATGCGAATTTTAGAGCTTTAGTATAATTATTCACGAGTATTGAGAACACGCGCAGCAGCTCTTTAAATTATCTCGACATGCAAATCAGTTTAATTACAGTTGAATTACATGAAGAGAGGAACGAGGCGACACGGTGCGATGACTATGGATGCGGTATCTGAGGAATACTGATTGTGCGCGCCCAGTGCAGCGCACGTTTTATGTGGTTGAGGTAGGTGAGATCCACGGTGGGAGGATCTCCAGGTTACACTAGAAAGTACACGCTCTCTCACTTTTACTCTCTGCAGCTTACGTCACGTCAAAGCTTAAAGCTGTGACGTTACGCTCACTGTTCTCTTTAACTGTCGCGCTTCGAGGCGGAGTAGTGCAACAATCTTCTTTTCATTATTAAGAACGCCATTGATGACGAGTTGTTATTGTTGCTGCTGATATTGATGTGGGCTGCGATTAGACATCGTATCTGTCAATGGGCATTAAGAGCGCAGTTTTAAAAAACTTCAAAACAATTCGTTTCTTATTTACGATTTTTGTGCTTGTGCCGCGTCATCGTCTGTGCCTTTAAGTCTGTTCATTTAAGAGCGATTACACGCCTCGAAACTTATATAACAGTAATCCGATATAGAATTTCCTAGGCAGCGTCTATGTGACCACAAACAACTTACATACGTCATCGGCGGGGGCTCACGATGAGACGCAGCAGCAGCCGCGTCTGCCAAGTTGTTGTAATTAACTGCCATGCCACTTGCCACTTGCAGATCATGCATGTATGTTTACATAGTATTCCATTGCACATTTTTCTGTGCCCGCACTTCCAAATTTGGCGCCATTTTACAATGGCTCTCTAACTGTATGTTAAATTACATTAGTAGGTTACGTTTAACAGAGCCATTTTGAGTATTAATTGCTCTTGCCTTAAAATATCGGCATGCTGCCAGACTGTTGGAAACTTTAATGCTTGCAAAAGCAATCTAAACAAATTTGTTAATAAGTTTAAATATTTCAATAAAATTTCTCTTTAAAAAACTAATAAAACTAGAAATTTTCTAAAATAATGAAGCTCATTTTTAAATTCGTTTGGTGCACATCACACCTCGCGTGGAGAAGTTTGGTAAAAAATTCTTAAAAAATAAAACTGTAAAAAATCTTCAAAAATTTAACATAAAATTCTGTGATGATTTTAAAATGCTATCTTTAAAATTAAGCAAACCACAAAAAACGCATTTTTTAAAAATGAGTTAAATATGGAAGTGAAATATGGAGTTTTATCCGTGTGACTGATGACTGACACCGAGTTTTGGGAGCCAAGGTTGCCACCTTGTTTTGATGTTGTTGTATACTTGCATTTTGTAAACAAACTTTAAAAAAATCAAGGATTATGCTAGTTGAAATTGTTTAGTAATTTGGTAATAATGCGTATTACCAGACACTTGTCGCAGTTGTGGGAGAGAACCACTCCCACCGCTCGGCACTTGAACACGTATTTCTTCTTTGCGCTTCTGCGCTTACTGTTGGTTTTTGTACCCCAATTGGGCTACGTGCATCCGGATGAGTTTTTCCAGAGTGTTGAGGTGATGACTGGTGAGTGTAATTAAGAGAGTATATATTCAACAATTACTTTGAACAATTGTCCATTAGGCGACCACTTTCGATTGGAGCACACACGAACCTGGGAGTTCAATAATACGATGCCGGTGCGGAGCATTACGCTTCCTTGGGCGCTGCTTCGAGTCCCTTGGAGCTTCTACGAGTTTGCGGCTTTGTATGCACGCAGCTGGTGGCAGGTGGAGCTGGTTAATAGCTATGCATTTTTGGTATTTCCACGCCTCATCTACACGCTTATCTCGTACAGCAACGATTGGTGCCTGTATCGCATTTGCCGACTCTATGGACTGCGTCATGAGATTCGTCTTCTGGCACTGGGCAGCAGCTGGGTATTGTTGGTCTTTGGCACACGCACCTTTTCCAATACCCTGGAGCTGGCCATGTGCGCCTGGCTGCTCTGCCTCGTTGCCGAGTGCATGCTGAGAACCAATACCGTGGTCTACAAGAAGGAGTATCTGGAGGAGAAGTACGACAAGGCTGCGTCGATAAGTGAGCGTGTGAAGATTTGGAAACTGAAGAATGCTTTGCCCGCACACAACTTACAACATCTGTTCGCCATGTCCAGCATTTGTGTCGCCGGCGTCTTTAATCGACCCACATTCCTGCTCTTTGGCGCTCCCATGGTATTCTTTTGGCTGCTCCGCGGCATGGGCACCCGGAGTGTTAATTTTCGGGACTTTAATCTGCGCATTGGACTCTTTTGCCTGTGTGCCCTGCCAGCGCTGGTGCTATTCATCTTCTGTGATTCGCTGTACTATCAGCACTTGACGGTGGGCGAGTTGCACATGCTCCATTTGGGCATTGAGAACTTTGTGTTTACGCCCTGGAATTTCATCAAATACAACCTGGACTCGGCACAGACAGCCACACATGGTGTGCATCCTTGCTACGTCCATCTGTTGGTCAATATGCCGCTGCTCTTCAATGTCCTTGGACTCGCCGCTTTGGTGGCCTTTGCCCAGCTGCTGCTGCGTTTCTTCTGCGCCGAGTATCAACTCCTGCCACGCTTTCAGAGCATTGTATCGCTGATGTCTGGCGCTATCTTTGTGCCCCTCTTCTTTCTGTCGCTAATCAATCACCAAGAGCCACGTTTCCTGCTTCCGCTCACATTCCCTTTGCTGCTGCTGCACGCACCCAAACTGGTCACCGGATTCAGCGCCGCATATCCCTTCCAGACGCAGCATCCCCTGCTGCGATGGCTCTACCAGCGCGTCTTGTCCAGCAAAGCCTCCGCTCCGCATCTTCTGCGCATCTGGTACGTGTGTAATGTAGTGTTGACGCTCTTCTTCGGCTTCATTCATCAGGCGGGCATTTTTCCGCTGGCCCAGCGGATGGCGCAAGTGGTGGACACAAAGCCCTCGGCTACCCACGTACATCTCCTCACCTCGCACACGTACAATCTGCCGTTGCACCTGGTGAACGTGCCCAGCTCTCGAGTGCTGCACTTTAATCCACAGACACATCAACGCTATCGGCACCAGCGCGACTTCTTTCTGTATGAATATGGTGGATTGCCGCTGGACACGCTCATGCACAAGGTGAAGCTCATTTCCGGCAACTGTGAGCTGAAACGCAATGGAGCGAATCGACTACGCTATAAAATGTACCTGGCTCTGCCCGCTTCGCTGAGTGGGGAGCTGCACGAGGCGCTGCAGCGTTCCAATGCCAGCAGCTATCTGAACTTTGAGCTGCTGTCCGTCTTCTATCCGCATTTGTCCA
The DNA here is from genome assembly GCA_035043635.1 of Drosophila rellima. Lineage (NCBI taxonomy): Eukaryota > Metazoa > Arthropoda > Insecta > Diptera > Drosophilidae > Drosophila > Drosophila rellima. The sequence continues at coordinate 2,492,383 of JAWNMV010000236.1, read as the reverse complement.
CGGAGGCATTTCCAAGGCTGCAGGGCCGTCATCCCTGCGATGTGGATGCTCCGCATTGGACGCATGATGATCTGCGCGGCACCTGCGCCGTGGAGCAATCGCCCACGCTGAGTTTATCTTATTTAACTAGACAATTCAGCTCCATTGTGCATCAGTTTGGACTGGCGCTCTACGAGATCGATGTGCGACGCAAGCAGCGAAGACAAGGGACGCATGTGCTGGATCTGGACACGAAACCAGCGACGCCGCTGCCCGAATCTTCAGCGTAATAGATGGCAATGGCTTCGGTTTGCAATTCCTGTCCAAACTGTGTCTTATACCAAAGATTAGGCTAAGCATTAAGTCGAATCAATTGTTGCTATCAAATGTTTGCTTTTCTAGTCACAAAATGCATCCACAGTCTTTGCACTATTCCATTTAAATGACAACATTCCAGCTTATAAACAAATTATCCATATTCTCTTGATTGTGCAAAGTATCATTCACTTAAATAGTTTAAGACATCTTTTAGATTCATTAAAATCTATGTTTGTTAAACTATTTCAAGTATCACAAAGCTCTTTACATTTTAATAAAATTAAATAAATATATAAATCAAATTACAAGACTATCAGGTTATATTATTATATTATTGCGAATATATCGAAGCTACATTTCTGCCAATTATTTGCGAAATTAAGTTCTTTAAAATAAAAAGAATCAGCAAATGTTTTTTGTTAATAAAACTAATTAAAAAGTCCGAACTATGAGAAAGAAATTTCTTCTTAATAATACAGTTTTAATAACATAAAACATTTGAACAAAATGGGGTCGTGATATTTATGTACTCGTAGTTATATGTAGATCAGATATAATGAAAGCCTGATCACTTTCAGCTTTTTAATGTACAATCTCTGATAATTTTAATTATTTATTTAATTATAAATATCAGTTGTCACCAGAGACGGAGACATAAAGTGGGAAATCTTAATCCATTTGACACGCCGTCGATCGACAAACATTTCGGTCTAAGGTTCTGTACAAGGTGCGGCATCCGCGTTCATTGAACGTTACCTTGCAAAAAATCAAGAAAGAAACAAAAAATTAAAAATACCTATATCTCATTGTGTTCTAATTCATATTTATTTGGGGCTGGCTTAAGCCGTAAACTCGTTTGAGGGCGTCCAAATGTAAGAGACAAGCAATTGACAATTTGGCTATAAAACCATCGAGTTAATTGGCCAAAAGCATCAGTCGCTGAACTCAACTCAAGCAACCAAACCAAACCAACAACATGAAAGTAAGTTAAGATTTGACTCCAGAGATTCTTCATGTTTTCTAATCCTTGATATCCTTTGCAGTTCCTCATCTGCTTTGCTCTCTTCGTGGCCGTCGCCCAGGCTGGTTTCATCGCATCCCCAGTTGCCACTTATGCCGCAGCTCCGTCCTTTGCTGCCACCACTTATGCCGCAGCTCCTAGCTATGCCGCCACCTATGCCGCCGCTCCAGTGACCACCTACTCGGCCGCCGCTGTTCCCGCTGCCTACTCCACCTACTCCGCAGCCGCTGTTCCCACTGCCTACTCCACCTACTCCGCAGCCGCTGTGCCCGCTGCCTACTCCGCCTACTCCGCTGCCGCTCCAGCCTACACTGCCTCCGTCTACAGTGCTCCAGCTTACCATGCTCCTCTGGCAACATACGCTGCTCAGACTTACTCTGCTCCTGTGGCCACCTATGCTGCCCCCGCTGTCCTCAGCCCCTTCCTGAAGAAGAAGTAAATTTCATGAACATGTCTTGTAATTCAATTCCGTCCTTATCGATCAACTGAACACTGAATAAACTGTCCACACGACGCGTAGACAAAACCTCAAACTCAATTTTTATTGTCAACAGAATTTTAGATTTATATTTACAATTCCCAACAAAGGATAATTTTTAAAAATAGAGAAAATTCCGTAAAAACAGAACTCTAAATATCATATGATATGATTATATTCCAATTAACCAAGGTCCCCATACATTATACAATATCATATTCTTGATAGGTCTTTAATTTTCAAATTTATTTTGAATTTAGTATTGGATCCAAGTCAATTCAGAAAAGAAACACTATAAAGTCAAACTTCAGTGTCAGATATCCTGTTAGATCTATTTATTTAAGGGGTCTGATATATTTTTCCCAGTTAGCCATTTTGCACTCACTCTAAAAAGAAGATCAGTAAATTTGAAAAAAATATCATTCTTTATCGTTTTTTATTCCAATTAACCAAGCTCCCCATACATTATATACTGTCATATTCTTGAGAAACCTGTAATTTTCAAATTTATTTTGAATCTAATTTTGACCATTTTGCACTTACTCTAAAAAGAAGATCAGTAATTTAAATAAAAACGATCATTCTTTATCGTCTTGTATATATGTATGTTAGTTGCTCCATTCTTTATTTGTGATTTGGTTACAACTTTAAATGCTTATGAAATATTAAATCGTTTGATGCTACAATTCTCTGACTAGGCTACGTTTATCCTATGAGCTCTAAAATGTTAAAAGCCAAATACAAAACAAATATATCTCTTAAGGTTAACTAAGTAAGAAGCTGGGATCTCAATGGCGTTTCGGATTCGGTGAGTCGGCATCCTCGAAGACAAAGTCCTCCTCTTCGTTCCAGCGCACAGTGCGATCTCCGACGCATCTGTGTTGGGTTTAATAGATAATGCCAATTTTGTTGGGGGTCGGTTGGTGGTATGAGAAAAAAAGTTAAGTTCAGAATATATAGACATTGTCGCTGTGAACACATAAGAATTTGTGTGTGTTTGGATTGGTAATCTTGTCAAGAGCACAATATATTCGATTACAAATCAAAAACCAAAAGAAACCAAAAAGCAAAACTCATTCGATAAATGTTCAATAACGTTGGTAGAACCTGTTCATCCCGGTTGCCGGCGGAGGGGGAGGCGGAGGGGCGCCGCGTGGCGGAGTGCGACGGGCACTGAAATGGAAAGGTTAATAAATTTAGAAAAAGTTGGCAAAAAGTCTCTCTCCCTCTGAACTTACGCAGCGACAGCTTCCGCGTCCAGATGTGTCCCAGTACCGTAGGTATCGCTTTCATCCAGATCAAATTCATCGGTACCAGTGCGTTGGCTGTGAAAAAAGTGTCAGATGAGTCAATTGAAATATTTAAATTGTAATCCTTCGTATGGTCATGATGCATTCATCCCATTCAACATAAATCATTCAAATAAACCTCATGGATGGGATAAATTCAATGATAGTTATCGCTGTTTTTTTGAGATATTAAGCGACTGTAAGTATCCAGTAATATTTATTCTGATGGTTTTTAGAATTCTTTAATACATATTAATTAGTAACGGGTATAACGAGGTCAGGTACTCGACTTATGGATCTTACTTGCTTTTTTTTTTAATTTTTGGTCACTTTTTCTAATTTTCATTTGTTGTCCAAATCATATAGTTAACTTTATTCCGGATATATTGCGACTCTTAAATTTAGCATCATTTTTTACTCATTTAAAATTTTTTTTTCAATATAGAAAACATAATGAGGACACACTGAGAATTTTAAAAAACCTAAGTGAAGTTGAATTTTTTCTTTTAAAATAAAATGTAACCGAATTAAAATCGAAGAAATGTCATTTGAATGGGGTATGGGAATTCAAAATCTGGTTCATCAAGTACTGAAGCGGAGCAGAGCTTAAATGGATGACAGCGCTGGAAATGGGTGAATCGGTTGAGTGATTTGCTATTTGATAACCTGATTTACTCTCAATTAAGTTCTCTATGCTTCTATTCTTAATTAAGGATGGGCATCTGGGGATAACTCACAGGCGTTGACTCTGCTTGTTGACAATGTCCTGCACGGCTCGGGCAGTCAGGGAGACTTTGCTCCTCAAACGCATCGGCGTTCGGGGCAGGGGCACAGCAGCGGGCACATCGGGATTGACGCTCAGAACGGGCGTAACCGGACGACGAGCCACTTGGCTGCTAGCTCTATCCACATTGGTACTACGTCTTGAATGAAGAATCATGTCACTAGAGGCAGGCAATTAATGGAGGACAGAGGGGTGGCCAGGAGAGAAGGACTCCCACTTACAACTTCGGCTTAGTTCGCTGTTGGTTGCGATTATCCGGACGACGATTGTCGTGCTGACGTTGTTCGGGACTGGCGCTGTTCTTGGCACGCCAGCCGCTGTCCTGCGGCTCCTCATCCTCAAAGTCTAGCTCCTCAGTGCCCTGGCGGCGACTGACAGAGAATGGTCAGGGGGGATTTAGTGAACAGGAGAGACAGGGGTCCTTCGCTTAACTTACAGTGTTGGCTTGCTCTTATTTCTGGACTGCCAAATGTTGATAATCTTTCTAGACTGACTGCTCTCGCGCTCATTGGAGTTGGCTCTACTTGCTGCACTGGATGAACCCCAATTGTCATCCTCTGGCATTGGGTCAGCTCGACGCCTGATCGTGGGTCAAAGATGAAATGTGTGATGAGCTGAAGCTGGTGAAGCTGAAGCTGCTTAGCCAATATCGTTTGCTATGTCTACTCACAGCTGCTGGCGACTGCGGACCGGAGTATTGATGGTCGCCATTTCCCGTCCACGGCTCAGCTCTCGCTCCCTACTGCGCTGCTCACGATCCCGCATCCGCTCACGCTCCGTTTCACGCTGCTCCGACTCCTGGCGCCTCTGCTGCTGCTGCTGCTGCTGATGTTGCACTTGTCTCGACGGCGTGGAATCTTCATCAGTCAAGTCCAAGGTCTCCTCAGTGGCAGTGCGTCTTCTGTGGAACAAATTTACATATTTAGCTTCCTACTTACTGTATTAAACATATATATCTACAAATAAACCCATAAATAGAGTTTTCACAAAAAAAAAATTATTAAATAAAACGTAATGTAGCCAAATCTGATCCGATTTCCAGGCGAAATGCCATTTTGATCATCGTTTGCCCACTAAGTTTATTCTGCATTCAAATTTTATTCATTAGGTTTTTCAAAAATATAAATTTCATAATTAGTATAAAAACTAGTGGGCGGTGCTACAGTCGAGCATACTCGACTGTCGGAGACCCCGTACTTACAATGGAAAGGCAATTCCTGATTAAAAGAAAATAATATAAATCTGTACATATATAAAACATTGTATCAGGAGGTATAAGACAATAGAAAATTTCTAATCTGCTAGTCTGATTTTGGTATCTCCAGAAACAACAAATATTTGCCTACTCAATATACATTTTCGACCAATCGTTCCTATGGCAGCTTTATAATATAGTAGACCGATTTTAACCAAATAAAACAAAAAAGTTTTTCATACTAAAGCTTCATTTTCGTCTGATTATTCCTATGGCAGCTGTATGATATGGTAAATCGATTTCAGCCAAACTCGGTCAGAATGAATAAGATAACCCTAGATGCATATTCTGTTAGATTAGTTGATATATCTCAATAAACAAAAAAAATGTTCATACTAAAGCTTGATTTTCGACGGATTGTTCCTATGGCAGCTATATTATATAGAAGACCGGTTTCAACCAAACTTGGTCGGAATGTATAAAATCACTCCAGATGCATATTCTGTGGAATTGGTTGAGATATCTCAATAAACAAAAAAGTTTTTCATACTAAAGCTTGATTTTCGAGTGATTGTTCCTATGGCAGCTATATGATATAGCGGACCGATTTCAACTAAACCTGGTCAGAATGTATAGAACTGTCTTTTATTCATATTCTGTTAGATTGATTGAGATATCCTTTAAATTGTCGTTTAAAAAAAGATATTTCTAATTTGTGGGCGTTAAAGTGGGCATGGCCAAAATATAAAACAAACTTGATCTGCTTGCAATATAGACGGACCTACATACCAAGTTTGAAGGCTCTAGCTCTTATAGTCTCTGAGATCTAGGCGCTCTTACAGACGGACGGACAGACGGACAGACAGACAGACGGACATGGCTATATCGTCTCGGCTGTTGATGCTGATCAAGAATATATATACTTTATGGGGTCTGCCACGCCTCCTTCTGCCTGTTACGCACATTTTTTTTTATGACAAAGTTAATAAACCCCTGTACTTTTTTTAATTTTTTATTAATTTCGTTTAAATAGTGTTTTGCCTCAAAATATCGAATTGTCGATTTTTCCATGTTTTTCTGTCATCACTATCAAGTGGATAGCTACTCACAGTGGAGGTCTGACCCGTGCCGTGCTGCTGGTGCTCCGATCCCGTTGCTGATCCCGTTTGCCTGCGCTGCTCGGGCGTTGCTTTTGGCGTCCACGTGACTCCCCACGTTGCTCCCGCTCGCTGTCTCTGTCGCTCCTGCGAGGCTTCCCCTTGCTGCGCTTCTGCGCCCGCTGCAGGACATTGAGGCGCGTCTGTATGTTGATTAAATTGAGGCCCACAGGAGTGCCAATTGCCCAGAGCAGCAGCGTCAAGAAGACAAAGAACCACAGCCCATTCACAAAGTCAACGAGATTTCGGCACAGAAATATGCGACTGGCATCAAATGTATCGAAGAATGGACGACACTTGGTTGTGGTATCGCCCAGCTGGGACTCCATGGTAGCTCGACTGCTGGTCAGATAGGTTTTCAGGCTGAAACAATGAGTAATTCAATCAATTCACTTAGTTCATCAAGTGTTTGGTTGCCATTGAAAAGGCTTTCAACAAGCTTGAATGCATCTTTCAACAATTGCCACTTGAAATCGTTGCATTTGTTGTTAAACTTTTAAGTACGTACGAGTATTTCAAGTTGTGCTTCATTTCGAGACAGAAAGGCAAAGGGCAGGGGCAAGGGGAAGGGAAAGAAATGCAATCATGACACTTGGTAAACTTAATCAAACGATTACGACTTTCAATTATCTGATAAAAGTACAAAACTATGCAGTAGTTGCCCAGGGTTGAGTTGCTCGTTTGTTGGTCTCTGTTGTTTTGCCTGCCATTGAAAGAGCAACACAAGAACAATAAAACACACACATGCAGTCACACAAAGATACACACTCACAGATGCACTCTCAAAGATACTGAGAACTGAAGTTGGTCAGCCACAGGCGAGACGAAATGAGTGTGGATTCAACTGTGAGTACTCCATAGGAAATCATTCACAGATTTCAGTGCAATTAACTTGGCAATGTCCAACTGTATGTGGGGGAATGTGTTTGTCTGTTGCTTGTTGCACTCGTATTGGCCACTTACCGTTCCGTATAGATGCGCGTCAGATTGTGACAAATCTCACCAGCCTTGTTCTCCAAATATCCTTGAATGTTCTTCAAGTGATTGAGCGTCTGATTGACCTGCTTGGCCCAGGGATCCCTCTGTAGCTCCAATGCTGTCAGATGGTAAAGTATCTCATTCTGTAAATTCTCCAGTGGTTGTAGTATCGATGCCTGCAAGCGCTTCGATCGACTGCCCAGAGTTGTCATGCGAGACGAAGTGGCCACGTCTTGGATCTAAACGGGAATTTAGAAAATAAATTCGACATCTCTTAAATGGAAATATAATAAAAATACTTCAATCATTGCTGTATAAAACAATTTTATTTTATTTATTTCAAAATTCAAATTCAAAATCCAAAGTTAAGCCCACTTTGGATAAGAATTGAAAAATATATTTAAATAAAATATACCCTATGGGGAATCAAATTGAAGTATTTTATTGAACAATTTCAAAGGTCTTATTATTTAATCGTTATCTTAATCTTTAATTTAACTTTTTTATTAAAATATAAATATAAATATAATTACTAAATTTTTCTTTCAAATTGTTTATATCGTTGAATTGTAATTTAATTTTTACTTCAATTTTGGTCAACTGTTCGTAGTTGACATTAAATAAATAAAAATAAAAGTTCTTGACATGAGGAACGAACCGACGAAAGCCATATTATGTAAATCTAATATTTCGATTTTTTTAGTGATTCAATTTAAAAAACCTCAATACTTTGTTTATTTGGTGGTCTAACTCACCTGGAGGGCAACGCGTTGCATTTGATCAATGAAGGTTGCCAAATCCTTTTCGGGCGTGGGAGCACCGACACTATTCCGGTATGTGGTCAGGTTGAATGCGGATGTTTGCAGCATGTTCTCCAATATGTTTTGAATCGATTGGGTGAGCGAGAGGAGAGTTCGTTCCGAGACCGAAATGGAATCGATGGCTGTTGATACTTTCGGGAATTGTTTTAAATCGGCTATTTTAGTGGTATTAACGAATGCATCCAATTGAAAGACATTGTACGATGCTTGATTTTGTTCGCAGCCCCTGAGTACGAGTGACGTTACGTATACGCCGTGTGTGTCCAACATTGATATGGTTGTGATTGTGGTTGTGATTGTGTTTGAGATTCGTGTGCAAATTGTGTGAGTTTGAGTTGTTCAAAAAGAAATGTAAAGAGATTTTTGGTTTACTTTTCAGTTGTCGTTCAGTTCGGGCTACTTTCGACCAAAATCCCAGACACACACACAGACAAAGTTGCAGCTGTTGTGTGTGTTGAGTGGAGTAGTGAACAAGAGAGAGAGGGGGGAAAATGCGGTCATGCAAATTCTGCAATGCTCGCATGCATGCGCATTTGTATCTGAGCAGATAATTGGAATCGGGCTTAAAATTTGTGGCTACAAGTGCTGGTGCTGTGGTGCAGTGGTGGGCTGAGGTGGTGCAACGTGGTGTATTCTGCTTCAAATTGAGTGCCATGTGGCTAGCAAATTTCATAGGGCTTTCAAAACTTTGCGGCTTGGCTGACTGAACGAATGTCTAAAGTCTGACGTCTAAAGTCTAAAGTCTTCAGATGCAGTGAGTGCGTTGCGGTTGGAATAATAAGTGTTCTGGCAGTGACAAGATTTGATTGCTGGTCATTTCAACTTGTGGGATAATTGGCTAGTGTAAACTTCTGATAGCACTCGACCAACTCTTGCCAATTTCTGGGTAATTAAATGTGGCTAACAAGTGAGCTGGCCACAACGCCTAGAGACAGGAGAAGGGATTGACCATTGAACTCTCAAAGAACTCTTATTGCTTACTTTCCGAAAGGTTTCGACTATCAGGTAAAGAGCAGTCTAGGGAGCTATATCAAAATTACAGGCACGTACAGTATCAAAGTAATTGGATAACAAAATTCGTTACTTATTGGATTATTGAGCATTTTGGGGAATTTCTTTCTTTTTTTTATTGATTCCAAGCGCTACAAATATGTATTAAATTTAGTACACACTGAAAACTTTAAGGCTGGACTCACCTCAGAGCTGTGCCCAGATTGACATTGACCACGGATCGATTGACGCCAGCGGGACGCATCAGCTCTCCAATGATGCCCGTTTGGGGCTCCCCGGCATAGACATAGCCGGGCTTATCGAATAGCTTACCCAGCATATCGTAGTCGTTGTCGTACAGGGAACGACAGAGAAAGACCTCCGTGTTGCCGCCAATGGCCAGAGAGAAGACTCCATAGAAGGTGAGGCCAATGCTGCCCAGGCAGATGATCAGGACGGCAATGAAGAAGACAACGCCGGACTTGGCATTCGACTCGCAGAGGAAGCAACAGTAGGACATTAGCATAAAGAGCATCACCCAAACTATAACCATGGCCGCAATCCAGCCGAAGCTCCAGTACGTGTTGGCCCAATCCTTGAGCTCGTTGTAAGCCGGCTCCACAGCTGGCCAAGTTCTCTGCAGACGCTCCAGCAACGCATTAATTGTCGATGTCAACAACTGGGCATTGGCCGTCGTCCTGTGCCTGATGCTCGACAGTTGTTCCAGCGTATCTGTGAACCAATCGAGTTTTGGCCAATTCAATTAGTTTGACGAGTATTGTGTGTCCCCATTGACAGTAATTAATATTGTGTTTAACTTGTACAAACCTCCCTCCCTTTAACTATCTATTCTCTGTTTGTGGCACTAACCTGACGTCTGTTATTGATTGAGTTGTACATTTTAATTGAGGCTATAATCGAATTTGGACACAGATTTTATGAAATTGCAAACGCTGCAACATGATTAGGAAATAAGTGCTGACACAAAATCTGTGATAAACTTTGTTCAGTTTATCCATTTCCAATTTCCTTTTTTTTCATAACAATTCACAGAGTGTTTTCATTTGTCAGTGTCCAAAATAAACTTACAGTTTCGCTCATATGCCGTGTCGTGTTTAACTTGTTGCGGGAAATTGCTGAAAATGGAACGTGAGACGCCAACTTCCGATGTCAGATTCTTGACAGTAGAACCAAATTCAATTTCGCCCAAGTAGCGCATGCGAAAGATGCTCTGGTCTTCTTGCAGCTGACAAATTGTGAGCAAATAAAATACATAGTAGCAGTATAAAAATTAAGAAATAACCAAGTGTACAAATCAAGAGAAATGTCTGACCAATTCATAGTTCACAACTCACCGTTTTGAGTGCGTCGACTACGCCGTTCTCCTCGAAGCTGCGTATACGCAATGTGTCGCAGAGCGGACGATCCCGGTACGTGCATTGGCGCTGCAGCACGGACAACTGTATCTGCAGCTCCTCCATGCGGGCGGCTGCCTCCTGGGATAGCTTCAGAGCTCGTCCCACGGTCTCTTGGAGCATGAGGACGCGATAGATGAGCTCCGCGTTTGCTGCGACACACATCCATGAAAATATTATTGTAGTATATTTATTTGGGAGGGGAGAGGACGAGAGTCCTACACAGAAAAAAATACGGATATTCGGTAATCCCGGATTCCAAATAATTAATTCAATAACGATTTTGTATTTTCTTACCCACAAATATTACGATTATCGGGGCTCTATAAGATTTTTTTCAGCCAAATTAATGATATTAACACATATTATACGCAAATTGTGTTAATTTAACAATAATAAATTCTTCAAAATACGTGCTAAGTTCAAGAATTTTTCACTTGAATTCTGGAATAATTTTTCTTTCTGTGTTGGCAAGAGTCCTACTCTAAATTACATATTGTGTGAGAATATAATGCAGTTGTCAGCTTGTCACCGGATGTGAATGCCCCTTCTGCCACTGCCTCTGACTCTGCCTCTGCCTCTGCCTCAGACTTTGCCTCTGACTCCGGCTCAGACTTGACTGAGCTTCAGATTTCCTCTCGAGTCCTTCGTGCTCATAATGAAATTGGGCGCAAACAATTGCTTTTCTTAGTGCACTTCGATACGTTTACCATTGGCAGAGTGCATTATAAGTTATATATAGAAAAGTTGTCAGAGTGGAATATTATATTGAGCACATGTTGTTCTATAATACAACACAATCTATTTTATATTTGTACACAGAAACAAGAATCCATTCAAAATATTTGCGGATAAGGAACTGATAAATCGTACTTGAATTAAATATTTTGTACTCGGTTTAAGAATTAATTTTATCCCAGAATCCCGGATCTATTATTCTCTGCATCCTCTCCAAGTAAATGGAAGTTTTCATAAGCTTAATTTTAGCAATTTTACTCTATTTCAAACCAATTTTATATGGCCGTGTGAAGAATAGGCCTGGCCATAATCACAATAGAATGAAATTTGGGTCAAGTCTGCGTTCGAGGCAAACAGTTGTAATGTAGAAGCACTTAGCTTCAAGACTTACCCAGGCTAAGTGTCGTCAATGAATCATATGCCAGCTCGAGGCCAGTGTGTGCAGATATTTCCGCTTGAATTGGTTCGCCAAGGAGAACGTCCACGTCTATGTGAATAGAAAAGAACACACACAAAATTGAGAGCACATGAACAAGGGAAGGGAGACAATAACTGCAATAACTCAGAATGCATAAAGTTTTAGCATATAGTATGTTACATGAATCGAAAACTATAATAAAAATCTACGATGTACGATGTGCCACAGAAATGGCCATAAAGTTAGCATGGAGAAAAACTTTTATATTTTTTTTTGCAGAGTTGCACCCACTGACCTTCCAAGTCTTTGACGACTTTCTCGACGGAAACATGAAAGCCATTATCCAGTTTGTGTTTGATTTGTAGATGCGTATCCTTTAGAAAGACCTCCACATCGTGCACCGCCGACTTGACCATCTCCGGCGTCATCTCGATTCCCGCCGATAGCCGACTATTCGCATAAAATATGCTAAAGTCGCTCAGCCTGCAAAGCGCCCTCAAATTGAGTCAACTGAAAGACTAAGTTTTTAGGACACCTACGTGAGCAGGATAAATACAATCCAGAGTGTGACCACCGCCGCACTCTTGCGACACCGCAGATTCTCCTCCAGCGACTCGTCCCGTATATGAATTGGCGCATTCCGTATGAGATCCAGCTCGTCCTGGGTGCTCCGACGGCTACAGCACCAGGCACAGGTGGCAATCAATGGCACCAGGGCCAATATGGCGAATATGCTCATCAGCGCAATGAAACCAGACTCAATTTTAATGGCCTACAGTAAATAATATTGAATAGGTATCAAAATTAAATCAGTGTAAGCTAGTAAAAAATATATAAAATTTAAATTAAAAAATATTTGTATTCGTATATTCAATTAAATAGAAAAAGGATTGACATGGTAATTTTCAGATAAATTACAAATATTTCACTATAAGTCTCTGTGTGGAAAGACGGCCTTCAACTACTATATAAAAACAGCTTGACAGCTCCATGTCTACAAAGCTTAATAGGGTATTATTAGCAAGGGACAAACATTAAAACTACTAAAAATATAAAAAATAAAATATATTAAGCTTTATGCCTATAAATACTTCTTTTCCTTTAAAAATAAAGTTCAAACAATTTCTTGTGTTTTATATGCTACCTTTTAAGAAATTGTCTATATACTATGGTATCTGTTATTGGAGTACTCAGTAAATCTGTACTTACATTGGCGGCAAAGTCGACCAGGCTCACATTCTTATGAAGTACATCGCGTATGGAATCTGCCAATATTCATATTATTATTGTTAGATATGATGATTATGATTCAAGATAATTCATATAATCCAAACACACATACGTATATATTTATATTTAGAAATGATACTTATTTGAAGAAATACACAATATACAAACTACCTATGGCACCAGAATTAAATTTCCTGAAGTACATCTGATTTTTATTATATTTGGATGAGGTACAGCACTTCTGTTGAATCCTATATATTTTAGAAGATGGTCTGTCTATACTCAAAGAATGTAAATAAATTTTCTGAGCCCTGCCGTGTTGCAATCACTACATCAAAATTATTACACTCCATTTGAAATATTATTAGGCTGTTGACAGAGCACCACAATATAATATTTGTTAATTCTCGCAGATATTTATTACATATTTAAAAAAAAAAAACATTATATCCAAAGCAGTTGCAGAGATGTTTTTCATTCAGTCAACGGTCCTGGGTCCTCGTTGATGTGTTGAATGACCACCACATTGAGGAGATCAGCTTCGGCCAAGGTTCGTCCGTCGCTCTCGAGGAGTTCGTGGCGTGGGAATGCGGTCATGAGCATAAAGTTTTCACTGGAATACTGAGGTCTGGCTATACGCACATATCTGTAGAGATCGGCGATATGGTGGGTGAGATTGAAGTTGGCGGCAATGCGACTGCCATTGGCCAGACGGAACTGAATTGTGGTCACATTCAGCTGTCCATTAACGGACATGGCCAAGTCGGCAGCCTGTTCCTGGTTCAGCTGCAGCTCCTGTGGGGATTGTGTTGGGGTTGATGATGTGGGGGGTTCCAGCTGAGACTGGGGCGTGCCCAGAGGACGACCCGAGCCCATGAATTGCTTGCGCGACAATTGACGATACGATTCATTTGTGTGATCCTGAACACTGAGCTCGATGCGTTGTCCCAGCTCCTGCATCTCATAGGGGAAATCTCCACGCATGATCGCACGCAGGAATCTCTCATTTTCGGGCACCTCGTAGAGTCGCAGGGATCCATCATCTAAGGAGAAGCCCTCGGACCACAGATGCAGCACCACAACAATATGCTCGTTCTCATCCAGCTCCGAGTCCGAGTCCTGCTGGGCATTGCGAACTGGTGGCGGATTGATGGGATGCGCACTGCCCAGTCGGACGCCATGGCCCCAGGTGCGCAGACTGCGATCGCTGTCCACTGTGGTCAATGCCGGAGTCGAGTCATCGATTTGCACCCGCTTCGACATCGGTGGTGCATCCAATCGTTGATGAGAGCTGTCCGAAGCACCGGCGTAGTAACCCTCCGGTTCATCATCCCGGGTACGCGTCCGGCGACTCAAGAGGCTCTGCAGAGACTGCAGAGTTTGGGTCGTAATCCCTGAGCTGCTCTGGACCTTGGCCTTGTCGGTCTCATAGTTATGGCCCGCTTGGTCCAGTGCCCAATTATTTTCGGTTAGATAGTGACGTGCTATCTCCTCCGCCACGCCATACTTCTTCATAAAGCTGGTCAGCTTTTGCTCATCGGACATCTGCTCCTCCTCCTCCAACTGCCAACAGGTTGATTAATTTTGATAAATATTTTGTTCAATGATTCATTTTGTTTGCCAACTGTGCTCTGTCTACTAGGCTGACTTTGCTTTAATTTAACTATACGTAATTTTCATCTATTTTTACTTTTTCCCTTCGTAGTTTTCTTTTCTTTTTTTGTGGTTTGCCGACGAAATGACTTGCATATTTGATAAGAAAATAGTGTAGTACACGGCTTAATATATGTAAGAGCCATAAAACATACGCCAACTGAATTTAGTGTCATAATTTAATCCAATGTCGAGCACCGCGTGGCATTCGCAATGGTCCCATGGGCTAGACAACTACGAACATCATTTGTACTTCCTCAGACGTGAGCTCAAAACTTGTGCTATTAAAGTAAAAGTTACAATGGCAATAAATAGTCATCTGCAACTAAATCGAATTAATTAATGTGAAAGTAAGAGATATCCGGCTGGATATCCAAGGTGAATGATGTGATAGTGCAGACTGGTCTTAATTTAGCATTCAATTCCTTTCTCACTGTTGGCAGCCAGACAAAAGTAGATACGAACACACACACACAGTTACACCGTCTAACCCTGACCCCTCCCTTTGCCTTGCCCATTCTTCTGGCATACCCTAGACTTACCAAGGGGCAATTCTTCGGGCGTGATAAGCGATAAAAATTCACTAACGTAGGTGAATATAAATGGTCCCGGCGCGATGTCCATGCCTGGTATGCTGTATGTAAAAAATGTGCCTGTCCCAGTTGTTGTTGTTGTTGTTGCTAATGTTGATGTTGGTGCTGTTGTTGTTGCCGTGGCACTAGACATCGCTGCGGCCATTGCTGTTGTTGCTGTTGACGAGGACATAATTGTTGTTGCGACTGGCAGTGTTGGCAGTGTTAGATTACGTATACGTAGGTCCATCTTCAGCCGGTCGCCTTGAGTTTAGTGTGTGTGTGTGTGTTGGATGTGTAACTGAAATGAATAAATGGTAAAAGAGGACAATGAATGCCTGGTAACACACCAGAGCATACACATACATATACTTATGGACCACACACAGGCACAGACAGAGGGTGGCAAATGTTGTAAAATATTTTCGGAATTTTATGTTCCAATTATGCATTCATATTTATGCTCAGCCAACCCCATGTGACACATACACGTATGTACGTATATAAATTAATAAATATTGCGCTCGTGCGACATTTTCACATATTTTCCTACGAAATTAATTTGCTGCTAAAGTTATTTATTTTTTTGTTGTCTTTATTTTTCATTTGTAATTTAATAGACTTGCGGAATGGCCAGCATATTTCAAGCATCTCGGATTCATAACATAAGTTCTGCACATTTACAAGTGTAGTTAAGGTTCACAAAATTTAATTAAATATAAATTAATAAAATTGAAATTAAAACGACTGCCTAAATTTAGCAATTCTTATGCAACTGATTATTCTCAATCAAATATATCATTATAAATTTGTATATAAAATCCTTGCCTTGACCAAGTTAGTCCCCTGTCTCTTAACCTTTTTATACTTTGCACCTTTCCAAGGTGTTGCCCCAAATACGCAGCACATTTATTCAATTGTTTGTCCCTGAATTGTGGACGCCTTGAATTAAATTTTACAGAAACGTTAATTCTATTAATTTCATTTTTCATTTATTTGCATCTGCTTTGTTGCCATTTCCATTTTCTGCACTCGTATTTGTGTTTTGCTGTCTTTGGCCTCTCAACTGTTGTCGTCGCGTCTCGTTTGACTTGTGCAGAAATTTGCTTCTACACCTCATGGGTAATGACTTTCATGTTGTCTGTGCAACATTTTCTGCTTCAACATATATATTTTTTTGCACATAGTGTGTTGTCTCTCAATTCTCAGTCAGAGTACGCCAACCCATCGGCTGTTGTTGTCCAAGCCGCCGATGGCGAAGCCCCTCAAGCTCGTTGCAACTCTTTCAGTTTCCTTGACAATCCGAGAATATGTATAGATAGTTGCCAATGGCCATACTAATTGCTCCGCCTTTGGGATTTGCAGTGTGCTGAATTAGAGCAAACCAATACGAGCAAAACTTAAATAGTCTTGAGCTCAAAAGTGGGTCATTAAAATGCGATACTGCAGCGAGGGGTATGAGCATTGAGCATTGAGTCTCACTCAGTTCCAATCTCTATTAGTTTCTGTCTCTGCCTTTGTTTCTTGCTCTGTCTCTCTCTTCGTGTCTATGTGCGATTATGTGAGCTCAATGGACA
The DNA here is from genome assembly GCA_035043635.1 of Drosophila rellima. Taxonomy (NCBI): domain Eukaryota; kingdom Metazoa; phylum Arthropoda; class Insecta; order Diptera; family Drosophilidae; genus Drosophila; species Drosophila rellima. Next base: position 2,475,770 of record JAWNMV010000236.1, on the reverse strand, counting down.
CGAGTCAAGGCGCTTGAAATTGCTGGCCGAGCTCTTTTGAAGGCAACTCGATACGCAATGTGTTGTTGTGGCTGTTAGGAGCATATTAGCGAAAGCCGTTTTATGATAACTACAGGTATTATGGTATAAGGTGACAAAGTTCATGCTTGAGGTTACATATTTATTTAAGTACTAACCAACTAACTATATAGATCTTTTTTCTCTTTAAAGTGCAGACAGATTGTTTGCTTATTTAAGGAAACCACACGGCGTATACTTAATTTCAAATATCGCATCTCCCAACTCGATTTGTGTAATTTAGTAATTGAAGTTTGTCATCTATTTGATATGTTTATCGAGTGATCAAAGCATTCGTTTATGGTGACGAGTAAATGTGTAAAATGGAGTCAATGAGTTTGATAACGCTCCAGCTGTTGCCAGTGCGCAAAAATCCACTAATTAATGATTTATGTACTGAGTAAATTTACCTCGTTTGCAATTTTAATTGATTGATTTATTTGCGAGTCCCTCTCTCTCTCTCTCTCTTAAACTGTCTCTCTTTGTTGTGTAATTCACATATGATTTTTAATTGAAACTCATAAAAACATAAGTGCCAACAAAAACGATTTGATATGTCGATTTATTTAGACACATTTCCCACTTTATATATTCTGTTTTTCGTTGAGTTTATATTTATTTAAAAATAACGTAAATGAATTTGCCGATTCGTTTAAAGATTGCACAAATTTGCAGTCATATGCAGAATATTTACTCGCACATGTTTGCTTTTCACCAAATTGCATTTTCCTGACGGCCTGTCAATTTTATTGATCTTATGCGCATAACACAGACAATTTTTAATTTGTTTTAGTTACACCATTTTACACCCAATTAATTATTTTATTTATAACATTTATTTCAGGTTTTTATTACACTGCCCAGGCACCGTCAAACAGTATCCTGGGGCTAGGCTTCATATTATATGAAATGAGTGTTTTTAATAAACTGAAGCTCGACACGTTTTGTAAATTCAAACGCCCTCGCAAGACTGAATTGTCAAGCGCTCGAAGCCCAAATAATCGCCAAAGAAAACTTAGAAATTCTCTTTTTATTTCGTTTTGTGGCAACAGGCATATAAAGACCGGCAGAGAAGTATGGTATGATTGCCTATAAACAGTGGTGAATTCTTCAGTCTTTCGTTTTCTATTTTCCCAGCACGTGTTACCCGAACAATTGGCGGGAAGACTTTGATAAAAGGGCAAAAGAAATGGATATTACATATGTATACTTCAATTTAAAAATATTTGGCAAATGTACAAATATTATATGTAACTCGTATATTTGGAAATACTTTACATATTTTACAAGTAAGACTCGTGCATCTACCCACTCGTTAATTATTCTTAAATGCATTGTTTAAGTTTTAGTTATTTTTTATTATTTACCGCTTGTACGTCTTTTGCATAAAGTAGATTTTATTTTGAAAGCCCCATCATCGGCAAGCCAGACAAAGTTTTTGCAATGCGTTGGCGCCTGCGGGGAGTCTGGGCTGGGATGTGTGGATGGGAGGATACGAATATGTAGATGGGTAGATGCCAGGAAGGATTCTTGTCCCGTGCCGACTCCAACATATTGTCACAGGCTCACAGCGTGTCGTCGAGGACAACGACAACGACAAACGTTGCCGATTCAGCGTATGCAATGCCTTTCATACTAGCTAAAATTCAATTTTCCTTTGATTTATGCATTTTGTAGTTTGGGATTTGCACGGCAGCCCCTCAAGCAGCCAGCTCCCCAGTTCTCTTCGTAAATTTAAAACTTAAATTCTGAAATTGTATCAAACGAAATTGACAACATCTGTTGCAGTTGCAGTTGTAGCACTTGCAACTTACGTCAAGTCCCAGAGCATTTCCCGAATTGACATGGGCACTTTGCACTTTGAGAATAGCTCAACAGCTCTGAGTGCTTACGAGTATATTCCTTATATTCCCCTGATCCTGAAATGCAAATGTGCCTAACGTGCTTTGGACTTGGAGTGGCAGCTGTTGCAGCTACCACAAGATGTTTCAATGGTAATCAAAGTTACAACTGATTATGGTACTCAATGAACTTATTAAGAAGCTAAATTAATAATTAAGGGACACAGATATTTAGTCTTTATTAAATGAACTTGTTCGACTTAAGAGCTTAAGTGTTGGTTTGACTTAGCATTAGGTTAGTTGGCCAACAAGCAATTAGACTAAGTACAGGGGCAACACCGACGCAATGTCCCCCATGTGGACACATCCCAGAGGAGTGTGTTGTGGTCGCACCCAGTTGCCAACACCAAGTTGGCTATAAAGCCACTGGCCGCATTACGGCACAGCTTAGTTGAGGCAGCGACGTTTGTGGTGTTGCATGCAACATGGCAGCAACTGTGGCAGCTGTGATGCAAGAGGAAAAGCCGTGCTGTGTCCTGCCGGGTCCTGAGCTGTTGGCCATACCCGGCCTTGACTTTCAGCGGGCGAGCATCACTTCAGCGGCTCTGAGTGATGTGCCCAGCGATGTGATTATTAAATCCCGGATTAGATACGGCAGTCGACTATCCGCTTGCAAGGGTCTTTTATTGGAGTACTCGAAGAGCACCACAATACATGGAATACGCTACATTTTCGAGGTGCATCGCCCCATCTATGAGAAGTGAGTGTGTGTGAATGTGTCCTAAAACTCTGCCTAGCTTCCATCTTAATGACCACAGGTTGTATTGGCTGGTGTTGACTTGCACTTCGGTGTATTTTGCGGTGTCGCTTATTTGGGCCACCTATTTGAAGTGGCAGGATTCACCGGTGATTCTGGGCTTCGACGAGACGCTGGTGCCGGTGCATAAGATACCCTTTCCCACCATCACCATATGTCCCGAAATTAAAATGGAACGCAACGTCTTTGACTATGCGAATATATCACAGCAGATTTGGGATGACTACAAGCGAAACAGCGAATTCTCCAGCGTCAATGACGAAGAGTTGAGTACTCCTAAGAAGTTCTAAGTAAGTTGATATTAAATAATTTATTTTTCTTTGTTTATTTAGCTTGGAGCGCATGGCTGCCACAATGCATATTTGTGACTCGGATGTGGCTGCCAGATTTGCTCCACTCTTGGCCAAACTGAGACCTGGACCCCTTTCTCAGGGAGTGTCGGAAACACTTGTGGATTTGAGCATATCGAAGAACGTGACGGGTCCGTTTTGCAGGTGGAATCAACGCTTCTATTTCTGCGATAAAATCTTCGACTTTGTGGCCACGGATGAGGGCATCTGCTACCAGTTCAATGGACTGCGACCCAAGGATATCTATCGGGACGAGAACTTTATCAGCTTCGTTGATCCGGATGTGGTTGACTTTCAGAATTACTTTGACCGAGATTTGCCGCCACTCAACAAGATAACCGGCAACTGGTCCTTGGATTCGGGCTATGTCAATCAGGGATTGAATGCGTATCCACAGCGCACAGTGGTGTCGTCGGTGCGCAACGGGTTCTTTGCCTTTTTGCAGGGTCAGGAGCATAATTATGACTACGACTGTCGCAGTTTCAAGCAGGGCTACAAGGTGAGTAATAAGTTAATATTACGTATGTGTCATGTCAACCAAGGGGGTGTTCACAGGTCTTTCTCAACTCTCCGGAGAGCGTACCACTCACCTCAAACAATTACATACTGGTTCCCCATGGCCATGAAGTCATGGTTAGCGTGCTGCCCAACTATGTCGTGTCTACGGATAATTTACATGAAATTAGCGCCGAAAAGTGAGCACCTCAGCGGACACTTCATATAATAAGGAATTTTATAACATCCATAAACATTCCACAGGCGTCAGTGCTACTTCGATGATGAGCGCGCTCTGCGCTTCTTTCGCATCTATTCGCAGAGCAATTGCCAAACCGAATGCCTGGCCAACTTTACGATATCCAAGTGCGGCTGTGCCAAGTTCTGGATGCCCAGTGAGTAGTGGCTTGAATTGGTTATTACTTGAATTGGTTCCTTGAGAAAGGCGTGGTAGAGTTTTCTTTATTCTTGATCAAGGCAAGGATCTGGGTCTTTATCTTAAAATTAACAATGTCCGTACTAGAGTTTGAATGTCCGTATTGTTTATAAAATTTTGGGATATGATGTAATAGGATATAATAGTCAGATTTTAGTCCAACTTAGTCAGAATATATAAGACAGCAAATCATTGGGTTTGGTAAATTCCTAATACACTTAAAGCATCCCAGAAAAGATATTGTGCTATAACTTTAAAAAAAAACACAAAATTAGTCAAAAATTAAATATGGGACTCTGCAAGGGTATCAGATCTTCGGCGTGCCGATTTAAATCTTTCTTTCTTATTTTTATTCGCAAATTGTGGCCTCTTCATGTGTGTAGAGCCTTTGGATGTTCCTGTTTGCGGTGTCAGCGACATTGCCTGTTACACTGCCGCCCAGGACGAGTTGAATGCCGTGCTGCAGAATCAGACCATTCAGCAGAGCTTGAATCCCAGTGTCAAGGTCATGTGCCACTGCATGCCCGCCTGCACCTCCCTCGAATACAACTTTGAGATCTCACGGGCTGTCTACAATGTGGAAAAAACAATCCGCGCCTTTCGAGAGGTTTACGAGCTGACGGAGTGAGTACTCGTATATATTTTTTTAATCTGGACTGTGCATAACCAGCTAATCCTGCTTATTTGCAGTGCTATCGGCTCTCGACTGACTGTGTACTTCAAGGAGCATCAGTTTACGGCCATTAAGCGTACAATTCTGTTTGGCGTGTCCACTTTGATATCCAATTGCGGTGGCATCTTTGGCCTGTTCATGGGTATCTCCAGCTTGAGTTTCATTGAACTTGTCTATTTCTTTTCAATGCGCATTTGTGGCAGTTGCAGTCAGCGTCGCAAGCATAAGCAGATATTTCCACAGGAGCAAGAGGATCAGGATAAGGTCAACCTTGAACCGTAACGGATAATCTCGAATGTATTTCGTACTGTTTGCACTTAACACTTTATCGATAGTCACATAAATGGGGCTTACGAATAGAAAAACCCACACACATAAAGCTTTGGAGTGAAATTTCAACAATTTCATTCATTTTTCTCCTATCAACAAGCTGAAAATAAAATTTAAATAAAACTTGTTCTATGTCGAATTCATTTAATGCATTTAAATCAATATTTTGCTACGAGCACAGACTAGCAAAGTATTTACATGATGATGCTTCGAGGCAGAAGAACGGGAGAGGACAAGTGAACACTTTTTATTTGAATTCCAGCGACGATGTGCAAATATCTAATAGCTGACAGGCGATGAAATCACCCGGCGGACAGAAATAATGCAATTTTGTGGACGCGCTGAAATTAAATTCAAATTGTAAGGATGCAAATTTCATGAAATGTCGACGGGAAGCGAAACCGAAACCAAAACCAAACCTAACAGCAAGAATGAAAGCCGAAAACGAGACCGTAACCATAACCAAAACCCAACATCAGGAAAATGGACAATAACCGAAATTAAAGTCTCACTAATGAGCAGTGACAAAACCGAAAGAGTGCACAAATGCGGTAACAAGCGGGCCTGACAGGATTTAGTAGGCGTGGTGACCGCAGGCAGCACCACTGGCCAACATCCAATGGCCAACATCCAACATCGTGCAAAGTGATTTTGGCCAAAGTTAAAGAGCTTTTTCCCTTTGCCAGCAGCTGCAAGAGCCATAGAAAATCCCCATGACAAAATGGACAGAAAAGTCACGTTTCGTATGGGCAGCATAGGAAATACTTGGAAATTATAATGCCCGAAAGTCTAGTTACAAATGATGTCGAACAGCTCCAGCACACACACAATTGCCGTTAATTGTGTGTAAATTAAGTACTCAAGTGTTGCATGCAACTTACCTACAGTGACTACTCACAGTGGCCCAGAGCTTATTTCGACCAGTTTTTAATAAACACTTTAAATAGCTGTATTAAATAAACTTAAAGTGTATAACTTTTATACATATTTTCTGCATTGGAAAAAATCGCATGCAAATTCTTTTGATATAAAACGTAATTAATTTTATTATTAAACTTAATTTAAGAACGCGTACACAATTTATACGAATATATATACTGAATTATCTGATTATACGAATCTGTGATCCTTCCACCAAGCTAACTGATATTCTGAAACACATTAGAAACTGCAACGCAATATGGAATTATATCGACTGACAAAATGCATTTATGTGTCCTCCATTGAAATTGTGGGTCGTCGATGGGTTAACTCGCTCACAGGCATATAACCGGCATCGCCCAGGCAACGGATCGTCACATAGCCAGTGGGCCAGATTGTCAGCCAGGTGATGGAGCCATGGTTGAGGCTAAATCGGGTCCAAGCATCGGGCGGCAATTGCAGCGCACGACAAACTAAATAACGTATGACATTGGCATGGCCAATGATCAGCAAGTAGGAGTCATCCTTCTGTTCGGGTGAGGCGCGGAAGAAATAACGCCGAAAGGCGGCCTCGATGCGTGGTCCGTCCCTGCGATAGGCCTGCTCCACGTGGCAGGCGCTGCGATTCTGTGGCGGGTCGGCTGGACACGGAGTGCCCTCGGGCAGAAGCTCGCAGCGCTTCATCTTGAGGGGATCAAAGTTGATTTGCTTCAGAATGATCATCGCCGTCTCCTGGGCCCGCGTCATTGTCGAAGCCACCACATGATCCCAGGCAATTCCCATTTCCAGGAGTCGCTGTCCGGTGCGGTGTGCCTGCAATCGCCCCAAATCCGTCAGACGATTGCCATCTGGCGTCGACTTGTATTCCCCATGTCGCACCAGGACAATGTGACGCAGGGCAACTGGTTCCTCGCCCTCTGCCGCCAACTGCCCACTCACATTGGATGCCCGATGCTCTCGTCGATCCCAGTTGTGGCACCACTGTCCCTTCCCCAAGGAATCCTCCACATGCTGGTGCTGAGAGTGCGCCTGTCGCCGATCGAGCAGCTTTAGGCTGACGTAGGTCGCGAGGGAGCCACAGCTGAGTGCCCCCAATGAATGCCAGATGCCATATAGTTTCATTAAATTCAAAACGAATTTTCACTGAAATAACTATTTGATTTGATAAACTATAAAATAAATCTGATCATTCTATCAGTGCTGCCATTTCAGCTTATTTATAGCTGGATTTGGCAAATGTTTATCTTACGTATGTTTACTTTTTTTTTAAGGCATTCTACTAATTAATATCTTAATCTTACTTACTCTACCACTTTTTTTAAATACTGTTTTAGCTTTTTTCAATCAAGCTTATTTTAATTATAAAATTCAAGCAAGTTAGTAATGTAATTCAAAGTTCGTTCACAAGTTCGGTCTACTAATTACTAATCTTACTAATTCTACTAACTTTTTTATAAACTATCTTAGCTTTTTTTAATCAAGAGTATTTTAATTATTAAATTCAAGCAAGTAATGTGATTCAAAGTTCGTTCACAAGTTCATTCTACTAATGTCTAAACTTACTAATTCTACTAATTTTATTTTTTCAATCAAGCTTATTTTTTTAATTATCAAATTCTGGTAAGTTAGTAAACTGAGTCAAAGTTCGTTTACAAATTCTTTCTACTAATTACTAATCTTACCAATTCTACTAATTTTTTATATACGTTTTTAGCTTTTTTCAATCAAGTTTATTTTTATTATAAAATTCAAGCAAGTTAGTAATGTGATTCAAAGTTCGTTCTACGAATGTCTAAACTTACTAATTCTACTAATTTTATTTTGTACTATTTTAGCTTTTTTCAATCAAGCTTATTTTTTTAATTATCAAATTCTGGTAAGTTAGTAAAGTCACTTTACTAAAGTGATTCAAAGTTCGTTCACAAGTTCGTTGAGATTTCTAGTGATGACATTGCTGATGGATTTGCAATCGATTGTTCATGCACTTCAAAATTGTTCTGCAATTTTGCATTTGGAAACTTGATGCAGATGTAGCTGTCGTTCCATCTAACTCACAGTTGATTAGCATGTAAAAGGGGGCCTTGAGATTCTTGGAAGGCTTTGGTTGCCAACTTGATGTCAAAGTTATTTTACCCTTGGCAAAATACTTATGAACAACTTTGGAACGGCAAACTTTGCGCCTGGCACAATCAGCAATGCGAAGCCGAACAAGTTTAAAAGGTAGGACATTGCGAGGGGTTGGAGCAGAAAAAAGGATAGAGACATAGTAAAGTGCTCAGTTGATTTTGGTATGCTCTTTTTCATAAGAAGAATAGACAACTCACTTCTAACATAAAAAAAATATAAATATTATTTATTGCAAATCAATTGATGCATTTACATATTGTGCTAACAATTATCGATAATCATCTTATTGAAATCGAAGTTAACTTTCTGTTTTGTTAACAAAAAAACGTAATTAACGGTGTGCCAAGTCGCCACTAATTAAAAATTTATTTCTTCAGTGACAAGCTTGTTTATAAAGTGAATATGCTCTATTTAGTGAGTTTGCCTACCGCTGCGGGTTATAAAAAGTCAAAGGTCTATCATCAACATTTTCACTGGTTAAAATACTTTAACCAAGTTTCTGCTTCATTTAATTTCGACGCCCAGATCAAATTTTGCAAAAAAAAGATAAAAATGAGCCTGGTCGACATGGCAATATAAATATCCGTAAGTAAATTCAGACATATCCACAAGTGGCTGGCCGTGAAGGGTTGGCTTTCTATTTCTTTCTGTGTTCACGTTTCTACTTTCATTCTCTGGCTCAGTTTCCCCGTCAGATTTGGCTTAATGAAGTTCCAGGAACTTTGACATGCTGTCCGGGTTTGGCAAGGGCCAGTTCATCGAAAATGAAAATGAAATTAAACGAATGACTTGACAGCCAAGAATGGGGTCGGGGTCGGGGTCGGAGCCAGGGTCTGGTCTGGGTATCCCGATCACCCTGGCGAATTGAAATTTGGCTGCATAATATGCACATAAGCCGGGCTTATGGACGTGCATAAAAGTCGCATCAATGGCGAAGTGTGATTTTCTGTGGTTCTGACTGTCGCAGTACTCTTACATGCACTTTTGTGAGTTACTTTCATTCACATGCATATTCACATTCGTGATGAATACTCTCGTACATTCACAGGTAATTTTTTTATGGGGGTTGTTAAAGTAATCCACAAGGGGTGGCCATAAAACATATCCCACATTGTTCGTCCTTTGTGTGACCTAGAAAGGTAAATCTTATAAGAGCCGACTGCAAGTGTGAATGCCAGTACGAATATGTATGAGTGTGTGTGAATATGTGTGAATGCCTGGCAAGTCAATTTAAAGTTGTAATTCGACTTGAGAACTCGTTGAGCTCTGGTAAATGCATCTGAGATATGCATTTATTTAATTACATTTGCCCAACACATTTTGATGCTAACTACAGTTGAGTGCCAAGAATAAAGTAAATTGAATTCAGTTAACTTTATGACAAGAAATATTTCTGTATTTAGCACAAAATTTCATCATCAATCTACTTTTATCCCTAATGCGGATTTACTAAAGTGTCAAAGTAAATAATGAAAATAATTTATAAGTTACAATTAATTGCTCGACGATGATTTAATTGAATCTTAGGCAATCGAGCATAACAATTACACTTCATTTCGAAATCAAATTTCATTTATCATTTGTATTGTTTGGGTCTCGGCAAATAATCACACCACACTTTTGGGTCTGTTCCGTGGTCGATAAGCCTGTCAGCAATATCCTTAAGACTTAAAACTGCTGAAAGCTGCCTTTCATTGGCAATTTGTGTGACTTTTTGCTTTTGTTTTTGTAAACAAATCGGAGAGTCGACTAAAAGGAGGGAAAAAGCAATGAAAGTTAAACATTGTTTGCTGCGTTGTTTTCCTTTTCCGCAATAATTTCTTGAATTTGCCGCCAAAGGCAGCTCCGGGCGCTGTGTCCTTGACACAATTTCAGGCCCCTTCTCGCTGAACTGACGCCCATTCCCCATTGCCCCCGAGAGAAGAACGACAGAGCCACATAAAAGCGTAAAACTTTTGATTTTCCTAACAGATAATTTCGCCGAGTCGAGCCGAGCAGTCGCTGGTTCGGCAAGAGTCAAGAGAGGGTATAGAATGGAAGGGAGGAGGGAGGGGAGCGAAGGGAGAGGGTGTAGATGCCACTTAAAGTAATGCAATGTTGGCAGATAAAGTGCAAAAGGCAAATGAATGCAAAACGCGACAAGGCAAATAAGGAAATCAAAATGGCAAAGAAAAATAAGAGGCGAGCGAAAATTGAACATCCTGCTGCAGGATGTACTGGACGAAGGAAGCACATGAAGAAGGACGTGTCGCGGTCGCTACTGAAAGCCTTCCAAGATAGCTGACTCTAGACTCTTGACTCTTTTCTCTGCCTCTGCCTCTGCCGTTGCCACAAAGTGCGTCATAATTATGGGCGACCGCGATAAGCGAATCGCAACAAGACGCACAGCTTGCAAAGGACTATAAATTTCTGTTAGGTGGAACGGCACAATTGATGCCAAGGACTCGGGCGAGCATTGTGCGCAGGGTGAGCTTGTTGCCAGCTGACCAACAACAGCTGCTTCGTTTCAACATATCCGGTCACCCTGTATCCAGTCGAAAGTCCTCTGCCACTTTGCGCAATGAGAAATTTCCGTTTGTCCAACTATATTTTCTATTTTCCATCTTCGTTTTTGTTCTGTTTGGCCAGAGAGATGACATTTTTGCAAATTGCCATCATAATAATAATCAAATTCGTGTAAATTTGCGCAAATTCAAGAGGGAAATGGTGCCACGCCCCACACTCTATCTTCACTCTCTCTTTCTCCACTCTGGCTCCACTCTTTTCTCTGGCTGCTGCTCATCCGACCATTTGGACACTCGCAGATGCATTTCGAGTTAATAGCTTTTTCGTTTTAGTTTATGTTGATGAAATAGAAAACATAAACGAAACTTCTCTTTCAACATTTTAATGCTCTTCACAACGCCAATTACGAAAAGTGAAAAATTCAACAAAGCAAACGATTGAAGCCATTTCATTCAGTTAATAGCTGCTAATCGCATACAATTTTCTAAATAAAAAAAGTTTAAATCTAATTTCATTCATTTATTAATTACAATTAATAAATGCAGCTATGCAATTATTTAAATAAATTGTAAACAAATCTTTTCAGAAAGAGTATACAAACTGCGAAAGGTCCCAATAAATTATCAGCCAGGCTTTTCGACGGAAATTAAATATTTTGTCAAATGTAATATGAAAGCATGAGTAATTTTATTGCACTTAAATGAGAAAAAGAGAGTTGGATTAATTTGCATTTAAAGAGTAGCAAAGATAAATTGTTTAACTTTATTCAATATTAATTTATATTATTAAATTCATGAGTTCGGGTTGTTTCTCAGCTAATTCTTGTTGTCACTTGAGTATTTCGGCAGCCGAGTCGTTAAGCTGTCTCTTCTGCTTCTCTGACTTGTTTCTCTGTTTGACAAGTTGATCAATTGGCGTTTTTCATTCGGATCATTCAAAAGTTGTTCTGTTCTTTCAAATGAAATTCTTTTTCGGTGCAATAAATCTTTGGATGCATATTTCAGAGGCGACACAATTAGAAATGGAAACTGCTTGCAGTAGCACAAAACTTGCAAAATATGCAACCTGGTCAGGCAACCGGCTTAAATTACGACTAGACGGTATATACACTAGCACACACTCACAATCACTCACACACGCACACACACACACGAGCATGTATTTATTCGTTTTAAGGAAGGGCAAGGGGTGCACAAATGGCACACTTAATAGCTCATACGACATGTTGGCCCTTTGTTGACTGCCCTCGTTTGTTTACGGTTTAGTGGATTAATGCTAGAGTAAAACTTGGACTGGCAGCAGCAGCAACAGCAAAAACAGCATCCATTGCTGTTTAGTTTGTTATTTCTTTTGAAGTTAAACAAATCTGCATAAGGTAGAGCCAAAAAGCCGTTACAATTTATGTGCATAAATGTGGGGCAAAAACAAACAAAATAAAAAAAACAAACACACGCATCAGCAGGAACAGGAACAGGAACGGGAACGGGGACATCAGCAGAAGCTGAAACAGGACTCTTCGCCTGACCGGCCATTGGCCAGGATGCCAGGCAATACAACCGTCTGTCGACTTACGAGTAAAAGTATTCTGCATGTGTTACCATAAATTATTCATTCGTGTTTGCTTTCGGCTTTGGTACAATTTTATTTTGTGCATTTGTACAATTTTTGTCCATTTTATATTTTATATTTCTTTGTTTTTTGGTTTTGTGATTTGTTTTTCGTTTTTTTTCAGTTTTCATTTCATTATTTTGCAACAATTTATTTCTTTATTTAAGGCGTCTTGTCTCCGTCTTGCTCAAGCGAGATGCAATAAAATGTTATGCAAAATATAATTGCATTATGCTTGCTAACTAATTGCATTGTTAGACGACTCAAGTTTGGTTCCGCTTCCCTTTGCAGATTTTCAATTAAAACGCACTCGCTTTGTTGGCAAGAAAATCTTCATGACATAAAAAGTTTTTCATAATCATTTTCAACTGTGGAAAAGTTTCTTAAATTGCGCTCTGCGACTCAAATCGAAAATTTCGCAACACATAAACTTTAAAAGGCCGAAATGATGAATATATAAATTGAAACTGCAATATGATGAACATTACGACTCTACCATTTTTCCCAGTCCTTTTCCCAATGCACAATGTATTTTGCAATTTGCCAACCATAGACTGAAAGTCATAAAATACTCAATGCTGCTCTATCGCACATACATGCCAGCTAGATCTAAGCACTTCCCCAATTGCAATAAATATTCATGTTTAACAATAATAATTCAAAAATATTGGCGGCTAAATCATTTACACAAAAGAGCGCAGAAAGTCAGTGCACACACGTTTATGGTCTACCGATTGAACAATTGTTGGAAGCGAGAGGCTGAATAATAGAGAGAGTCAGATAGAGAGAGAAAAACATACATAGATATGTATGTAGTTTCAATAAAAAGACAGACGGACTCTTGTCAGGATAATAACACCAGTTGTAACAATGCGAATGCTGTATCGAATCCGCCCAATCTCCCTATAATTCAAGAGTAATAAAATTATGATTATCTTCCTTTGATTTGTTGGTTTCACTCGTCGTTTTAATGTAGCTTATTACTAAACAGAATGCCGACAATATACATAATTGAAATAAATACCATTTTGAAACATACACACACTATCGGAAAGTCAAAAATATATCCGGCTCTTAAAACACATTTGGACAAAGCACTAAGTAAAACAAGTTACTTCCATAAATAATTTTACCAGTTAACTCTTGAAAACTGTATGCAAAGTTGCCGTTTATAATTAAGGTATGTTATGTTATTTATTTTATGGATATTTCGCAATTGATTGAAGTATGTTGATTCCATAACGAGTTATAATAAATTCAAATTAACTGTGAGAAAATTTTGATTTGTGATTATCGAAACCTAAACTAAAGCAAAAGTTTAAAAAGAAGAGCAAAAAAATAAATTTAAATGGGTTTGTCGTTGTTAGCAATTACTTGAAGATAAAATGTTTTTACTTATACCTATTTACTGTGATCTTATTTTCTCTATCGGCAATTAACCGTCTCAATTCGAGGTATTCAGCTGTGTTTCTTTAAAGATTGTCGCTGTTACTGCACAAAGGCAGCGCAATTAGTTTTTAAAGTAATTAAAAGACACAAAAGTTTAGCTTAGTCAGTTGGGAGAATTTTCAAATCTTGGCTGGGTCGCCATGACGGCGACCTACGGCAATAACAGTAGCATCAGCTCAGGGTCGGTAGGAGTTGGCAAGAGTTGGAAAATCGGCTAGAGTCGTGCAATGTCAGCTACACCATTTAGCCTTGTCACATTATTTTGCTTATCCTTCGTCTGCTGCGGCAGCATCTTTTGCTTCTTTTTGCGTTTCGTTTCGCTTTAAGGGAGCTCTGCACCTAATTGTTGTTGTAATCGCCTTGCCCTGGTGGCAATTTCGCCATCGTGGCCACAATTCGCCATTCATTCATTCATGGCTATCCGTTTCCCTTTCTGCACACAGATTTCAGCTTTCTCTCTCCCTTCTCTGCCTGCATCGTCACCAACAGCAGTTGGCATTGGGAAAAGAATGGGACTGGGAATGTGAATGGGAATGATAGTCCACCAAACCGTTGGAAGTCATCAGCATTATCAGCCCAGTTTACTCCCAAAAAGCATTCTCCATGTGCTTTCTAAACTTATATATTGTGTGTGTGACACTATGCACTTTATTTAAGTTTTAGTTTCAGTTTCTGTTTCTATTTCTACTTCTGCTACTGCTACTGCTGCTGCTACTGTTTCTCTGCAGTTCAGTTCAGTTCAGCTGAGTTGAGTTCAGTTTAGTTCAGTGCAGTTCAGTGCAGTTCTGTTCAGTTTAGCTGAGTTTGGCTTACAGCCTGTGAGATACTTGGGCTTTTTGGATGGTTTCCGTCCGTGTCGCTGCTGACTGTCTGCCTCTTTCACTGCACTTAGTACTTTGCATCGGATGTTCAATTTCCGTATTTTGGCTATGCTTACATTCTTTATTTTCAACTACCCGTACACGGATTTAACTCGAACATCATGCGGTGTCCATACAAGGGACTTAAAAAAGTGTTTTCCAAAAAGCCCTCATGTATCTTTACATAGTACTTTACCATAGGAGATACACATTTATATTCCATTCAGTATCCATATTATTATTATATGTAAGTACTTCATCAATATTATTTCCATAAGAAATTTAAATAAGTGTTATTTAAATAGATCTCAAGTACCTATTATCTTACCAATGAAGATATACATCTATTTTCCTCTTATTATTCACAACATTATGATTCCGTTTACTTAACCAATATTATATCCTAACCAGCCTAGCTGATATTGTGCCTTACCGTATGTTACCGTATTGAACATTTACCTGCTTTCATTTGCAATTCAAGGTATGTAGAATGTGATAGCCTTAATTGCAGCAGGCTTTTGCCTGTTCCTCTCAACGCTCCACACGAAATGCATAAAATATGCAAATGAAGTCCGTTTAAATTGTGTAAATTTATGTTGAATTCCTGTCGTCCTTTGTGCCTTGTCTCCTAGTCTCCCCACCTCATCACATTTTCAGTAAGCTCTGTTTCACATTTCATAATGTTGCGCCTGTTGGGTAAAACTGTTATACAAAGCAACGGAGTGGCAATCTCACTCACAGTTTAACCTAAAACTCAGTCGTCAAATGACCAATGAATGCTGCGGATGCTACATTTTGTGGCAATTTTAAATTAGAACTAGAAATACTTGATTTGTTCTGCCGAAGAGTTTTGATTAGCAATGAACTAAATATTCCAGCAACGTTTAGAGTACTTATGGATTATTTTAATCGACTTATTGTATTCGACCTAAATTTAAAATTTCTAGTTAAAATTAATAAGGTATACTTATCAAAGTTGGATATATTACAAAAGTCTAAATCCTTTTTGAGTATGTCGCTTCTACTTGTTAGCACAAAGGGCCTAAAAGCTTTCATTCAGTCTTTCTTATGCTAGTGGCATCGTTATATGTATGTCAAACAAATATATCTTAAATAATAAAGTACACATTTAAATATTCATTATGCCAAGTGCAAGTAGCAGCTTATTATGTGGCTCTACGAGTATAATATTCATTTTGAACAACTTCATGGGGAGTAAAAAACAAATAACACTTTTTATTGTATTTTATTTATTATACTTCGTTCTCGCTGGCACCTTTCCTTTCTATATTTTGCATTCTGCATTCTCATGCAAATACTTCACACCAACTTATAGCACTTGCAATGCCATCCGCAACATCCAGTGGCCGATTTGCGCTTCTTTCCCTCCCCCTTTCCCCCTCCTTACCAACCACTGTCATTCAGTCCTTAGATTTTGGCTCTGTTTTTTTTAATTTTTTTTTTTTGCCTTATGCATACTGCGCCATGTAGTGCAAATGAAAGTAAAAAACACGTCTGGGAACTTTTGTTTAAATCCACAGCAGCGACTCGTTCGTCTTTTGCCTTTTGCCTTTTGCAGCGTCGACCCACTCGGAGGCTGTAGAAGAAGAAGAAGAAGAAAGAGAAGCACTTCGCATCTTTCAGGTCCCCAAACAATTTGTACGCCTCAGTGCGTGCGCATTTCTGGGCACTTAAGTTTCTATATAAAGCCATAACGAGTACAAAACCCAAGTCGAACACCGACTCGACGCTCATTTTATACTTATTCTTTTTCCCATTCTATTCTCTATGCTTTTTACATTTTTCATTTGCCATTGAACATTTTATAAATTGCGACTGTTTTGCATTTCTCATTAATAGGAGGGACGCGGAACAGCGTTGATGAGTACAATTAGCAATTTGCATAGTAAAAACTAAAGAAATTTCCCTTCATTATCAAAAGGTTGCCTAGTGGCAGGCAAACCAATTTTCATAACTTATAACTAGTTGGCTAGCTGGTGGTCAACTCTTGTTAACAGGACTTTTATAGACTTTTATGGATGACAGGGCTTGAGAGTGTTCTTAATAAGTGCAATTTAATCTCGCTTTCAAAGTAAATATTTACCAGCATGCAATTCGAATAAATTGTTATGTAGCTTACTTATTAAGACCAACATATGTTGGCCCTCATTTCAACTAGGAGTTCTAAGCTCAAAAGGAGTCGAAAGCTTGGCTATCAGTTAAGTTTGTATTATATACTAGATTACTATATTAGAAGAGCAATCAAATTCACATGCATGCCATCATTATTTATAAAACAGAACATACATTGAAGGACTCGTATTTAAGCAGTTCAATTCTTTATCATTATCCTTTAACAAAGTAGTTACAGTGGATAGATACATCAATTGTCAATGTCTGAGGACTGTACTACTTTGCATGCCATACACGTTTTGCCAGAGATTTGCATTAAGTTGACGGAGATTTATACACTCGTACATGCAAAGAGCATGTAAATGGGTACACAGAAAAAAATCCGATATTCCTGGCTGAAGTCAATTTCAAACGGTGTCAAAAGTTCAGCAATCTGAGAATTTTTTAAATCGAGTAGGAAACTTAAGTTTGATTTTTTACTTCCTTTACGCAAAGGTGACAATTTTAATTCTGAGAAGTTTCTATTTAGTTCGCATATTGTTTTAATTAAACAAGAATTTTCTGTATACATACATACTTTAAGAATTTTAAACATTTATATTAGGATTTTTTTTTTTTGTGTATTGAGCCAATGACAATGAAATGATGCCAAGATACGGGCATAAATAATTAATGCCCACGTCGGAGAAAAGCAGCTCATTAAGCACCATAATATTGTCATTATGCAAACAAAGCTGCACAGTTCAGTTCGAGATTGCGAGTTATTTTAATTTGGTAAGCGGCACAAGTGTCCTCAGTTGTCCCGTAATTAACCCGTGAGTTCATTTGCCAACAGCGCCGGATGCCAAGGATGCCAGCTGTTTGGGAAGACACGGGGAAACACAACGATGTGGATGACACCGCAATCGCCACGTTGCATTTTAATTATTAATTGTTATTATTATTATTTTTTTATTTTATTGTGGTTGTTGTTGTTCTTGTTGTCCTGCATCTGTAGGACAGAAGAGAGAGAGAGAGAGATAGGCAAGAGTAAAGGTAGACAGAAACTATGCGACTGTGTGAGACTTAAGTAGCTGTAATTAAATCCTCACCCGCAGTTTTTAATTTATTGTGCCCTGTAGTGATAAAGGCCAACAAAGAGTATAATAAACTTATGCAAAAATAACTAATGGGTAGTTCAACTGATAAGGAATAAATGTTTTTTTAAGTAATATCCCCCAAGTGGTAAATATATTACAGACAAGAAGACGAAATATACTTTGTCTCTCTCAAACAGAGAGCTTCGTTTACCTTAACAATTAACAATGGAATCAACATGGCGCTCACGTAGAGACCGCGATGTGGCCTAAAAACTTCAAGTGAACTTAGCCAAGTGTCGTCGGAGTCAATTTGCATCAAGTGCAAGACACTCAACGGACAGGTAAATAGCCTTCTTCAGCCTTCTCACAACTCTGAAAAGGGGCGTGGCCAGTTTTAAACACTTACGCCCAAGTTATGGCCAAGTGCAAGCAAAGTCGAAATTTAATTACAACTACATATTAGTTACTTGCATAAACAAGAAGAAGCAGGAGCTGGAGCAGCAACAAAAAAAATGTAAGCAATTTAGTGCAGACAGCCAAATTGGATGGCAGAATCCTTGACTAGGATACTTACAGTTCGTACTGTTAGTTTACGTTCACGCTCATATCTCCAACTGCTGTCAGTCTCCTTGCTCCTGGCTGACAAACTTGGGCAATTTTACGCTGCTGCCATTGTTGTTGTTGTTGTTCTTTTCATTGCTGTTGCTTTTGGTATCAGGCCACAAAAACTGACGTTTATTACTTGGCCGACTCTCTGGGCCCTTTTCTGGGGCCACGCTAGTCCTGGCAAGGGCCATAAATTATTAAATTTTAACAAGTTTTTATGCAATGGCAACTTACTGTGTTGTCTTCTTGTCCTCTTCTGTCCGCAGTCAGCTTCTTCTTCATGGCATCTTTGCATCTTTGGCGGAATTCGAGCAACTTGGCTTACTTTGTCAGTAGCCAAGACGTGACCCAACGTCTACTTGGACAGCTGTCCCTCTCAACCCTCAACCCTCTTCTCCCTTCAGTCTTATCGACAACTCACAGAGGCTGCCCTTTAATTTCATATAATCATATTATTAATAGCAAATTAAGGCCACACTCAAAAGAAGCAACTACAATTTTTGTTTGAAAGTTTTTAGTTTCTATTCTCGCTTAAGCCAATTATTAATATTGTTTCATAGAAAAATAACTAACACAAACTTGAAC
Organism: Drosophila rellima; assembly: GCA_035043635.1. Classification (NCBI taxonomy): domain Eukaryota; kingdom Metazoa; phylum Arthropoda; class Insecta; order Diptera; family Drosophilidae; genus Drosophila; species Drosophila rellima. Next base: position 2,456,898 of record JAWNMV010000236.1, on the reverse strand, counting down.
AGCTTAAACCCATTTACAGCTATGCAGTTTTTAAACAAACCCAAAACAACTTTTGACGACACACACAAAACTGAAATAAAAACAGAAGAGGTAAATGGCGAAAATTTTCAGCTTTTCTGTTTTGCACAAAATGATAAAAAAATCACACTTGCAGTTGTGACACCCTGTATTCAATTAAATACCAAATATTTATATTATGTAGTACATATTTTTTTTTATTTATTTATTTATTTACATATGGTACTTTTGACATTCTTGTTTAGTTGTGGTACAAGGCTAGTTTAAAATTTTTAAAGATCAAAGCAAATGTTAAGAAATACATATATTTAACAAGCTGACTGATAAGATTTATTAACACTAAAAAAAAAATGTTTACGTAGGCTCCAGTATTTTAAGATAAGGTTATGTACATTTGCTTGGGTCGCTCAGCCGATAGAGCTTCGAATTTTTGAACCCAAGATTAATTAAAAACTTTTTGTCATCAAATCGAAAGCTAACGAATATTTTAATCACGCCAACCGATTCACTGGTTATATAATTTCAAAATAATATTTTTTCATTAGGTACGAGTCTTAAATGATAGATAACATGTGCCCGGGTAGCTCAGTTGGTAGAGCATTGGACTTTTAATCCAAGGGTCCAGGGTTCAAGTCCCTGCTCGGGCGATTTTTTATGGTTTTTTTTTTTTTTTTTAATTTTGTAATCAACTCGATCGTTGATACTGATCAAGAGTGTACACATGTTAATTATACGGTCAAGGATTCCATCTGGTTTGTGTAATATATATATTCACAAAACCGTTGTAGCCTACCTTGTCCATTTTCGATAGAAGCAGGGTATACCAAATAACTTTTGACTTTTGTTTCCACTGCTTTTAGCAGAAGCTACCTGTGGAGTGAATTTGATTTGGGTTATTTTTAGACTGAGTTAGAAGCCAGATATCGTTATCCTGTCCAAGTGGATGGAAAAACTTTTGATTCTGCTGTTTTCAAAAAAAGTTTTTTATACCCTATGATAAAAAACACAAAAGGGATATATCTTTAGTACACACTTTTATAATTGTTTACTAAAACTTTAAATTTAAAGTTTTCAGGTTTAACTTAATTATATCTGGAACTTGATAGGGATTTTTGTGTCTTATTCTTGATATGTATAGTTACGGGCATCGCAATTTCTGTGAATATATCAATTAAATATTGCAAATATTATTAATATGTTATATTAGGAATACATACATTGGACGAAAGTTTAATTTGTAATAGCCTAATTGGTAAAACATTGGCAAAATCGATAAAATATATAAAGACTCTTATAAAGTAAAGTTTTGTATTTGTGACACTGTTTTTACTGCTTTGAAATGAACTCGCAAACGGCATTTGTAAATTCCGAGCACTTGGCCTTGCCACCAATATCTTCAGTGCGGATATCGGTGTCCTTGTAAACGCTTTTAATGGCACACGAGATGGACAAGGCGTGATTGAAGAGCTTCAGGCGGCGCAACATGAGAACTCCAGAGAAGAGCATGCCAGTTGGATTGATCTTGTCCTTGCCAGCCATGTCCTCGTTGGGCTTGTTCAGAGTATCGTAGAGGCGTCCGTGAGGACTGACACCGTAGCCCGGACACATGGCTTTGCTGCCCGTAATGCTGGAGGCCATCATAACCAGAACATCGCCGTACATGCTGGACGCGACGAGGACATCGTTTGCCTCCGGTTTCATGATAAGATTCAAGCAAGCCGTGTCCATGTATCGCTCCTCAAACATTCGCTCGTTCATGTGCTTGGAGGCCACTATTCGCATTTGCCGGAGGAAATTGCCATCGGTCATCCGCATGATGTTCGCCTTGTGAGCCACGGTGATCTTCTTGCGATCGAATTCAGTCGCATATTCGAACACGTAGTTGGCAATGCGCTTGGCGCCGACTGCGGTGCTCACTTTGATGGATTGCAGGACACCCGGGACGACGCCGTGCTCAATGCCCGAATATTCGCCCTCCATCATGTCACGGATGACAACGCAATTCAATTTGCCATAGGGATTGTCCTGACCCTCCATATTGCGGCAGACGGCTGTGTAGGCGAACATATCGAACTGTTTACGCAGATCCTTCATCCACATGGGGTCCTTGATGGGACCCTTGATGCCGACCTTATTGCGCTTCAGTGACTCGATCAGCTCTCGGCTAACTTTATGAGAGCCCGGCATTGTGATTTTGGGAATTGTCTCCCATTCGATGGGCACATTCGCGGCATCAAAGACTGTGCGCAATGATTGAATCAACTCACAGCCCACGCCGTCGCCCTCGATCAGTGTAGCCTTTTTGGCATCGACATTGGCCTTCTTCGGCTTTTTTGGCTCCTCTGAGCAAATACTCTTGGCGCGGATGTCTGTACACTTCTTGGAGTCCTCACATCCTTTAGTGCAAAAACGCAGACACTGCCTGCCAGCTGCCCTTGTGAATCGAAGATTTCGTATAGTGTTCATTTCTGAATTTTGCTCAACTGTTAAACTGACATTGAAATTTCTGTTTACTCCTACTTAATAAAAATATATATTTTTTATATTTGCATTTCAAGACAGAATAGAGACGCCTCAAGAGGATCAAAGTTTTAATTTGTGGTAATTTATTATATGTCTGCCCTCTAATCTATTCACCTGCGAAAAATGCAAATTAACACACAGACACACGAAGTATCTTCTCCAGCGATAGGCGGATGCTGAGAAAGTGGCGTGTGAATATGACAAATGACATGTCAACAGTTTTATGCTCCTGACTGTTCAAGACAAATGGCTGTAGGCGTGGCTGTGTTTTGCCAGTGATTTTTCATACAACAAATAAGTGAGCAAGTCATTAGCACAAATGACCATTATGAGCAGACAACGACTACAGAAACAACAACAACACACCAACAAGGACATATGTACACCTCGGTGTTGAGCAAAGATCATAAATAAATTTCTACTATTAACGAGACAGTTGGCGATGTCACTTTACCAAATTTTATGATTATTTGATGCTTCTAAATAAATCATAATGTTACACTTAGTGATTTAAATCGAAACTGTGAATTTAGTTAAATATCGCTATGTAAAGGTCGACAAAATATGGATCGATATATCGAGTCAAAATATCTACAAATAATACCAAATATAATGGTTAAAAGAACACTTAAATTTTGACTTGTAAAGTTGTTTGTTGCTAGAAATTAATTTTCGTTAAATACTTGTAAGACGTAATGTACTTTTCATTCTACATGACTAGATTGATTAATTTCCTTATTTCCGTCACTGTCCAATTTTAACAATTGATTTCAGTAAAATTTGGAATATCTGTATTGGGAGATTTGCTGTCAGCCTGCGCATTAGTCAACAACTTCATGTGATTGTCGCCTCCTGCAGCTGAGAAAAGTGAAAACTTCTTAATACTCTCACGCATTTAATGCTTTACTTGTAGTACCATCTTTGACTTTATCATGTGCTCTTCCTGTGCCCCGTTGCATGTATCTGACATTAGCAACTCCTTGCACGTACTCGTAAACCCAACAAAGTACAGTTAACTGACAAAGTCGTGCAGTAAATGTTCCGAAATTTAGAAAGCTTTATAAGCTCAGCATTTATGCCGAGAAAGATATACAATGTTCGAAATGGGAACAAACTACATTTAAGATATTTCTACAGATTCATTTGAAACTTATAAAGTTATCTTTTGGACCCTACATTTATAAAATTCAATTTAATTTTTCCGTAATTTGTTTTCTTTCATAATAAGTAAAGTACTGCCTTTTCTACTATTTAATTTTGTCAATTATAATCCAAATGCTTTACTGACTATAGACACTTTATATATACATATGTATGTATTTGTTTTTATCAAGTCTTGTATTGTTTATGAAACGCGAAATTAAGAAAGGCTAGGAACAATCTGACAATAATACGAGTACACGACCTATTTACAAATTGTGTGCTCAAGTGCAAATAATGCTTAGGACTTCCCCACATATGTGTGTGTTTGCTTGTGGCTGGCTCTGTGTGCGAAGGACATTTCACTCAAAGCTCAGAGAGCAGCCTCATAAAAGTGAATTACATTTAAGCATCTGCGTAGTCATTGAAATCCATTGGGTTTGCGATGCATTCAAAATGTGGTTGTGGCGTATTCATGAGTATGATTCGCAAGATGCGTCTATTCAGCGATAACTTTCCATTTCCCTCAACGGGAAACGGAATCGACATTATCATGAACGTCATTATCATTTTGAGCATCATTCGCAGTGAGCTAAGCGCTTTTTGAATGCTTCACATCGACATAAAATAAGCCTTTTCTACTTTATCATGTTGAAATTAAACCGATTCTAGCATGAGAATTGGATTTATATAACAAATGGGAGCATAATTCCGGTTATAGCCAGAAGCAAAACAGTAGGAGAACGAGAAATGTCTTAAACACTTAATACTTTATAAAAATTAACGTTCAATGCGCTAACGATTTTTATTAGTATCGGAAACTATTTTTGTGCAAATTGAAGGCAGCAAGAGTCATATGTTAACCTCTTTAGTCGAGGTTATAAGATTGAGATTGTAATAAAATTACAATTCAGCAGGAATTTTTAAAAAACTGTAATAATATTTTTCCAAAATATATCAAATTGTATTGGAAATTGCAAACGGTAGCTTATTGCCCTGATCAGGACGCAAATTTTATTTTATCTAGTATTTCCGAGCTCTCTGCTGACTTGTTTATGTAGTCAAGGGAGCACGAGAACCCTTCGTCAATCCCTGGGGCTGAAATATAATGTCAGGGCATGTAGCTGGCCTTTATTGCTCTCTGACAGTTGATACAAAAAATTACTGTTGCATATTTGATTGTCTCGTTCAATATTTGCATACTTTTCCATTTTCCTTTCCTTTCATTTCTTTTTTTTTGTTCGTTTTTATTTCAGACCCTTGCGTTGCTACCAATTTTCCAACATTCAACATTCCCCGTCAATGGTTTTTCTTACCTTTTGTTGGCTTACGCTTCGTTTGGCAACTGAACCCATTGCAGGTCGTGCTGCTCGAATTGAAGCTTGGCTTGAGAGAGTTATCGACTCCGAGTTGATGGCGTTGGTCAGACTGCTCAGAAGAAGATGCGTTCGGGCTTTTGAATTAATGCAAACAATACTCATCCTCTTCCTTTCGCACAGCCTCTGAATCTGCATTTCTATGGTCGTCCTTTCACTCTTTCTCTCGCATTCTCATTCTCTGCGTGTTTGTTTCTCTCTCTTTCTGATGCTGAGCTGATGGATTGTTGTTCAAGTTGCAGCTTTTTATTATTTTTTCAACAAGCATTGAGCGTTCACGTCATTTCCATGCCGGAGCGTGTGAACGGCTGCACTTGTCCTGCCGCCTAACCGCCTGTCGAATCAGAATCCTTGCCAAAAACCACTGTTTATTCCCAGCTGGGCGCTCAAATGGCGCTATACCACAAAAAATAATATGTAAAAAATGTCTTCACAAAAGTGTTGGATTAAACATATCCTGTGATTTGATTTCTCGAATATAATTGAACCCACAACTAAAGTCAAAACAATAATAGATATTGTATATATAAACTCCAAGTTGCGTTCTCTCAAATTTTGAGAGGCATTATCATGCAATAGTTATCCCCATTTTTATGGCTACAGGGTATAGAAACAAAAGCTTCTCTGTCTCTTTTTGCTGCACAATATTGTGTTATTTATAGCAATTTGTTCAACCCTAAGTCTGAACCAAAAAATAAATAATAAAAAAAACAAAGCATGCAAATGGTCGCACTCAGTTCTGTTTGGGGATATCATTTTTTTGTTAGGGACCACATATGAATGATTAATTACACTCGATTTGCGTTGAATGGCAAAATGTTTACCGCCATTTGTTTACTTGTTTCTTGCTGTGGTTTATTTTCTATATTTATATACACATACATAATATTTGTATTGGATCGAATTGACATCCCAAATATATGTTTAGCTTATGCCATATGAGTACTAGTAGTCTGCTGAGATATATTTTAAATATTGATTGCATAATCATGGGGATTACGTATGATTAATATGGCCATTTATGCTGTAAATAACTTAAATACATAATGCACAGAATGCAATTAATTAATTAATTCCCAGATACCGAATACTAAGTAACCTTAATGCCATGACCATGTTATCTTAGAAAAGCCCCAAAAGTAAACAAAACTCAAATCACAAACTAAATTGCAATTTTCGGTAATTGTTTTTCTTTCTAAATTAACGAAATATACCCATATACTGTTTACATTAGGTCAGTTGTAATATGTTAGTTGACAAATTCGCAAATGGTTTCTATATATTTTTGTGCGTTCATGAAAAAAAAGCTGTAGAAGGAGAATAAATGGAATTGCCATCTACAGTGCATTACAGCATTATTCGCATAGCAGTCATTAAATAAAAAATATTACTCTAAATGGTTAATTTAAACACTGTCGCGGGTACTACGTGTCACTGAGGCAAGAAAACCAGCAGGGGAGCCGCGTTACTGGTATTCCAGTCACAATATTGAGAAAATTGTGCAAAAGTCGCAACGCGGTTTGTTTATGTGTGTGTCGAAGCGTAAAAAGGCGCACAATGCGACAGTTAAATATTGCTGGATATTTTTTACGACCCTGGCAACGTGCGTTTCTGGCCCAAAAGGACACTGGTTGGCACAACAACACGCAAAAATAAAAGTTAATTAAGTTCTTTAAGGACGTGTTGTGCTGCTGAATGTTGAATGCCTTTTTTGTTCGGCTTCGCCGTCCTGTATGCATATCTCAGACACCACAAATATCCAGAAGGCGAGTTGGGTCACAATTGATTTCATGGCTTAAATGGATTTCATGCAAACTTATAATTTGTTTTCATATTGCTCGCCTTTCAATCCTGGTCAGCATTGTCCTGAGATTGTCATTGATAGATAAGACAACATTTTGTTCGCAAGGTTCAATGCATTTTTCTACTGATGATAAGTAAATAAAAATAGTAATAAGTAAATAAATTTAAATAATATTTATATATTAATTCTCTTTGCATTCATTATTCCAACTCACGGCATGTCTCTAAATCAATGCACTTAATTGACTCTTAACCGATTTTGTTTAAATAAGCCGCAAGGCAACACCCTGTCGTAACCAAAGCAATTGAAATGCTTTCCCTTTAACCCCCAGCAGGAGTGAATGAATAATTCATTACCATTCTCGGCCTTGGCCCACGCGCTAACTGATTAAATCAAATTACTGCTATGTCTGACTCCCACTCTCAGTCTACAGTTAAAGTTGAAAGTTCATGCCGAGGTCACAACAATTGTTAAGGGATTGCTTCGGGCCAATGGGTTAATGAGCGTTAACTGAATATAAATTCATTAGACAACTGGCTGAAAACTGACTAAGCTTGAGGTACACGTCTACACATCTTAAACTTGTTACTTAGGGATTCGATACAACGCAACCAATTCAATAAAAAACTCAATTTACGGTTCGCATTTTCAGTTCGTTGCGTTTGTATTGACAGGAAACAAACAAACTTCAATCTATCTGAGGTAAATGCGTATTTCAAAACATAAAAAAGGGTCAAAAGGTCAAATGCCAAACAAGCAAAAATACAGCATATCAGCCAGCGTATTCAATGAACTTGATGATTGACTAGAGAACCAATTTCGTTTAGCAGTATACGACTAAATGATACCACTTAGTAATTGGAATGTTTTTAATTTTCAAACAACTTGTAAAATAAATTTGTCTATTTTTATTTGCACTTTACAATTATAAGATTTAAGATATAAAAGATTTTGTATAATAGCAAAATTTTAATCATGCAACAATGAATTTAGGACACATGTGTGCCGTCAGGGTAATAAAAAATTACAATCAAAATGAAACAAAGCCATGGCATGCAACCGGAAGCGGAAGTCAGTGCAGACAGACAAAAAAAGGGCGCCACAGAAAGATTCTCGTAAAGCTAAGGCAACGGCAAAATGATAATGCCCATCAGAAATTTGAGCATGAGCAACAGCAACAACAACAAGCACAATAATGACAACTATAACAACAACAACAACAACGACAACAACAAAACAATAACTGTTGACCTCGTGTGCCTTTTGTTTTTGGTTCTTGTCACGAAAAAGGCTCGGTCTCATTTTTACGCTTTTTTAAATAAACAAACACACTTTTATGACATTCCAATTTAGTGCAAACAAAAGCGCATCAACTACTCGAGGCGGCCAAAAGACTAATAGCCACGTTCGTAGCAGCAGCAGCAGCAGCAGTAGCAGCAGGAACAGGAATAACTATAGCAGAATATGTACGTTGACAGGACGACAGCAGCGAAATGGCAAAGGCCATAAACGAAAATGTGCAAATGGCTTAAACGGCACTAAAAATTGGATGGTAAGCAACCCAGCGGACCAGGCTTCCAAAGTGGGCAACACACTGTGGGCGACTGTCAACATGTGTTTTTATTATCGCGAATGCAGCTGCAACTAGAGTTGGACTTGGAGTTGGAGCTGGAGTTGGAGCTGGAGTTGGAGAGCGGGACACTGAGCTGCCCCTCTGCCACGTTCAGTCCAAATGGAACCCTTAATTAAGAGCCCCAAAATGTCAAGTGCAGCGAAAAGGAAGAAGGAAAACAGAAACGAAAACGAAAACGGAAACTGCACTCGCCTGCCGCTTAATGCCGTTTAATGCCCCTGCCATAAATCTGTCCAAATTCGCCAGCACAGAGGCTATAACAATATACGACTTGCGATAGTCGTGTGAATTGTGACTTTAATGGCCTTCGAAGCGGCCAAGTGAATTTAATGTCAGCTAATTACCGAAATGAATTCTAACTTATTATAAATTCAATTGAGCCAGCTGCTTTGTCTTTTCTCAATGAAATAAATTAAACTATAACACTTGAATATTTGAATAATATAGTCTAGGTCTAATAAATAAAATCCAAATACATATTTGAATTAATTAATATTTAACTAAGAGTGACTAATTTGTAATAAACTCATAGTTAAGAGACTAGCTGCACTAGAATTAAGAGCAATTGCTTAACTTTGTCCCACTACAAAATTCAATTAGCAAGCACTTAGTAGCTGTACTCATGGTCCTTCCATCCTTTTGGTGCTGTTTAATGTTTTCCTGGCACACAACGTCAACTAGTACATACTACAACAGACTATAAACATGTGAGACAAAAGTGCCAGCAGCATTTTTACCTGCAGATTCCAAACTGAAATTGCTGGCCGATGATAAATTGCAGGCACTGCAATTAAGAATGCGACCGAGAGACTCCTTTGTTTGCTTCCATCCATTCCACCAACCAGTTTTACTCCTCTTTATTCCCGGTTTAATGCTGAGCTCTGAGCTCTGGTAATGTAATAAACAATTGGAAATGGCGTTCGAGTTGACAGCCCGACACTAAAACGGTAATTGCATGTAAACATTTCTTTATGTGCGTCATTCAATGGATTCTGGGTGGAGTCTGGGATAACTAGATACGTAGCATGGCTGACTGAAGCTGCCAATCCATTGTGATAGGTTGATACATGCTTAAATTTTGTTTAGTTCAGAGACTACATATTAGAGTTAAAGCAACCAAATTTGGTGACAATACTTCTAAGTAGTGCACGCAGATCAAATTACTCTAAGAATTTTTCAAACCCCTTAAAATGGAAAGACGCATAATAAGAGAAATTCAGAGAATATAAGACTTTTCTACCTATTTAAATCAATTTTTTTTTTAAATTTTTTCTTAAGAAGTTACAGACATTGGGCATTTAACAGTCGAGCACCTCAACTACATCATTTTATCTTTTTATTAAATATTTATTTCAATTATATAATGAATATATAATTGATGAAGATATAATATTTAATTAGTTCCTTACTACTTTCACTCAATAGGTGGCGCTTTTCACAATTACTGCAGCTGTTCAGCTATTTTAACAGCAAGCAATAACAATTACAGAAACAACAACAACAACGTGACTTAAACAGAGGCAACAATTTACAGTTATGAAATGCGCTGCCAACACAATTGCAATAATTTAACTTCCGTTTCATGGCGGCATTTTGTGTTTCCGTTTATGTTTCGTGGCCATTGCCATTTCCGCTGCTGGCCGTTGTCCGTTACTCTCTACAATCTGGTCTCTGCAGTTGAAGGCTTTGTTGCTGTTGTTGTTGTTACTTCTTTGCGACAACCATCCAACCTCTCCGCTCTCAGTCCCTCGCAAATTCGATGGCAGAGCAATAGTCTTAGCTCGGAAAAACAGATTCAATGTTCCGTGTCCTGTGCCATGTTTTCATGGCTTTGGTTTGGCTTTGTAACTGTTCCACTGAACGCTATCCCTTTCGCTGTTTTTGAACTCACACATACGTACTTACACCCACAAACCCACAAACACACACATAGACATACATTTATAAAGGGTGCTCGGTAGTGCATTCTTTGCCTTCGTCCAGCGACATCGTAAATTATTCAAATTTCAAGTCGTAAATAAACGCGCATAAACAAAACATAAGCACACTCGACTGGCGCTGATGCTGCCGCTTGCCACGCCCACAAAACATCTTTCAGCTTAGAAAATGTTGCATCTCCCTGTACTTACCCCCTGTCCTAAGGCGCTTGTGGCAAATCGCAGAAATTGCTGGGCTGCTTTTGGTTTGCAGCTGACGAATTTGCAGCATAGTTTTAGGCGCCTGCAATTGATGAGCACAAATTATCATCATAGGACACACAAAAACACACACACACCAATACACACCACACAAGTACACATGCATTTGCCACATCAACTTCAAAGGTTACCAGGGCTTGACTTTGATTGGCATTTTAAATACGCACGTGACATTTGGGTCTCCCTTCAATTGACATTTGCAATCAGCGTGACTTCAGGTGTCTTTCATCTATATGTATGTACCATACATATACCCAAAGAATCATTTGCCGATCTGTCTACCTGACATGTTTGTAATGTGTTTAAGATTTTTGAATTCAACTAACTGGCATTTGATTGATTGATGGCCATTTCGATTTTCTTGTTCTCTTCCACACCTAATTTTCTCACACGTTCCCCAGCTATAAATCTGTTCAGAAGACAGCTCAAGTATTGAAAACTTATTCGTCTGAAATATATTTTAAGTCAAGCGACAGTGGACTGGAAATTTGCAGATACCTTGCCGTACTTTTCTATACTGGGGCTTTTTATTTTTAATTTTTAACCTACTTGTTGCTTTATTATAAAAAGGAAATGACTCAACTTAATCCATTCACTATCTGAAATTATGTTGACGAACGACGCATGAAGGTGGGAAGTTTTGATGGGAGATAAAATAATTGATTTCGACTTAAAATACGTCATTGGCCAACAGTCAACTTTTGCACTGTCATGGCAAGTCAGCAGTTCTTTACTTGAAAACGACTTTTTCTTGGACTTGCATTAAATTGTACCAGTTTTAGACAAATATTCGGAAATATTTTTATCATTTTATCAAAGAAAGACCGCCAAACTATTAAGTTTTCATAAGTTGTTAATTAATTTCATTATAGCTCAACAAATATTTATTACAAAAATTGTATTTATCTTATACTTATATATAAGGTACTACAAAAATATCGTTTGGCTAATATCTTAGAAATATTTCAAGGTTTTGCATTTTCACAGATCCTCATATTGTCCATCTTTAAGAATAAAGCCAGTCCAAGTTGTAGACACCAGATCATTTCTTATCATTCCACTTTTTATAGTAGATGCTTGGAGAGCTTTTGTTGCCACTATATTTTATTATTTATTACGATATTATTATTGCTTCGATTACTACGATATTTTAGAGTCCGCCGTGTCTATATATTCTAACAAAAGTTTTCGCATTTTTATCATATCATACCCATATCTGTTTTTGTCACAAATTAATTCGACAAACTGTAATAAATAGGTAAAATTTTTATTATTTTTACCACTTCTGAGTGGAAATATTTTTAGATCGAATACTTGAAATTACAAGCTTTTATAACTCTAAGCTCCAGCTTTAATATTGATCTTATAATTATTTTTAGCTTTAATTTTCATGAACATCAAAATTATAAAACCAACTGGACCTGGTTAGGATATAGAGAAACCTATGTGCTTAAAGACATATATTGAATTTTAAGATACCAAGCAAGCTCCTCTATATCCCAAGCAGATCTAGATTTTCTTAAGGAATTTACTAAGGCCTTCAGATAGTTACAAAAAAGTTGACTGTCTCTCCTAAATTTTACATTGGATTCTTTTTTTAATTACGCAAAAAAATATTTTTTATTAATACGTTTTTAATTTATTTAGAAATTTTAATTAATGAAAATATTTAAATAAAATATATTTATATCCAAATATGCAGTTATCTCCATTTGTTAAGTCCCCGTGACTCAAAGACTTGTCTAGCCACGTTCCTCACGATTTTTCCATTTGTATTCAGTGGTAACGCATCCACAAACTGTACGCCGGAGTGCAGGTTCTTGTAGTCGACCACAACTCGCTTGGCTACGTGATCGATGATCTCCTGCTCGGTGATTTCAGTTCCAGCCTTCTTGATGACCAATGCGCCGGCAGCGTCTCCGTATCTGGGATCTTTGATTCCAACAACACACACATTGAGAACCTCAGGCAGCTCGGAGATGATTTGTTCGAGTTCATTGGGCCAGTAATGACATGATTTGTACTTGAGCAGATCCTTTTTGCGGTCGACAAGGAAGAGATTATTATCGTTATCAAAGTAGCCCAGATCACCGAGATTGATCCAACCATTTTGAAGGGTAGAGCTAGTGTCCTCAGGATTGCCCACGTACCCCGTCCAATTCGATCCGATATCGATAAGCACTTCGCCGATCTTATTATGAGGTAGAGAATTGCCTTGATCATCCACGATCTTGACACGTAGGCCAGGAAAGAGGCGGCCAACATTATTATCATTATTATTCTGGCTGTGATCAATATTAGCTGTAACAGCGCCGGTCTCCGTGGTTGCATATGAGAATACAATCATGCCACGTTTCAGCAAACTTTGGCCCTTTTGGAGAACCTGAGCTGAGATCCATCCACCGGTAACAAACACGCATCGGACATTCGAAAAGGCCTCTTCTGTGGCCAAAGGATGATTAAATAGTTCATACGTCTGCCAGGGTGCAAGGCAAATTAAAGAGATTTTATATTTCTTGATCATAGCTATAAAAGTTTCTCCGTTGAAAGGACCATCGAATATAACTCTCTGAATTCCGCACATAATGCTGGCTGCCATGCTGATGAAGCCGGTTGCCCAATCGATCGCGGCTTGGGTCATCATAATATCTGTACTGTTGGCAAGTCTAATGGAAATGGTCGTTGATTAAGGAGAAAAGGTTATTAGTTGCTCTATTCTTACGAAGAAATTCCAGTTACTTGTTTGTGGGACAAGGCCACAGCTTTGGGAAGACCTGAGGTGCCCGAGGAGCACAATATCAAAGCTGTTTGGTCTCCATTAACTGCCAATACCTCGGGTCTAATAGAAGATAAAGAGTTAAAATTGTGGCTAATGATAAAAGTTACCTCGATGACTCACTGATAGAAATGTTCCGCGGCTGTGGGTTTTAAAAGGTCTTCAATACTGAGAACACCTTCAACACGACCTGTGAGAGTTACAAATTTGGGAGCCCAATCTTTGGTCACTTCCTTAATCCGTTCATAGTCGGAGCCATCACAGAACATAATCTTCGGTTTGGTTACCTCATAGAGACCCTTCACAACCTTGGCATCTCTGGTAACGTTTACGGCATGAAATGGCGTCGTATGGAAGAAACATGCCACTGCCAATGGAGTCACATAGGTGCTGGTGCCACCAATAATTCCAACGACGTCCTTGTGGGTCAGTTTCTCCCTCTTCAGAAATAGGGCCAGACGTGATGCCAATTGACGCATCTCTGCATTGGTTATTTTTCGGCCGTCCTCATGGTTTATCTACTTCGTGATATAGGAGCTCATTCAATTCGAGATCTGATGGTTATTCGGCATTCGAAACTTACCTGAACAACTTGGTTGGGCCAATTCCTCATGGTCATGTAGAAGACTTCACCGGCTGAGCAGTCAGGATGGTAGAACGGAGCTCTTCTCTTACCACTCCAGATTCTGGTCTCCTCATCGAAGATGGTCGGAAACAGAGCTTTCGTTGCCATAATGCTTACCTTAATGCAAATCCAAAATTGATATTTAAAACACCGGCGAGTGCCTTTATATATCGTGAAGGTGCGGCTTATTTATCATAAAAAAATAAATGGCTATCTTATATCGTCACTACTAAACCGATAGATAAAAATATATTCATTCAATATTTGTGAATGGAAATTATTTTTATTCCAAGAACCAGTTGTTTTTAGTTTGCACTCTAAATAAACACCATCCGGGGAATATTCGTTTATCTAATGAGCGCCGATGTACGATTTAATAAGTACATTTCCGTTATCTTGAATAATATGCGATAATTAATACCTGTATTAAATAATATGCTAAGGCATTACCAATGACATTTTAAATATTAAATTTGACAATTATCTGAATCTCAGCTTTGGTTACACTGAGCTTAAGCTGAAACTTAAAATGGGTTTTTAATGAACAAAACTAGACCACTTTGTTGTGTTGTAGCCACGAATATAACTCGAATTATTTTGTGTCTTCCCCAGTAATTTATGCACGCTTCCCCATTGTGCCTTTCCTGTAAGGGAGTTTCCCCTTGCTTCCCCCTTGTGGAGGGTTGAACTACATGCATATATTAACATGAAATTACGCCCAGCAACAAAATATTTAAAAATACTTTGGAGCACAGCGAAATATTCTATTGCAACGCGAGCACAGAGAATATGAAGAGGTCTCGGAAATTGCTATGGAAATAAAAGAATGCAAATTATAGAAAATTTCACAGTGGCTTCAACTACTTAAATCGCGAGTAGCTTTAATAGGACCCATACCAAGACCTTGGCTTAATTTAAATAATTTGAATGGTCGATGTGTTAGTCTCGGGGTCGATTGTCGTTTTCGGTGTTGGTTTCAGTTTCGGTCAGATGGTTGCTTGGCAGCTGCGGTCCATCAGTTAATTTGCTTTGTCATTTGTTGTGGAAGTCAAAGCTTATTGACAGTTGATGAAGCACATTATAGCACAGACACACCCACACCCTCACACATAACCATACACTGCTCGACGAGAAGGTTTTTGTCCTCTCATTCACGATAAATTCCGCAAATTGCTTGGTCAGGACCTAGGAATGATACTGCATGCTTCTGACCTGTTTGCCATTACCAACTAAATTAATGTTGTTGTTGCAATTGTGTAACGATTTCACTCATATTTTCCTGCCGAGGAGTCAATTTAATTAGCTATACTTGAATTTACAGCTGACAATAATAAAAACCATGTTATCAGCTTTTTTTTATCGCATTCGATGATAACTAAAATGGTATTTAAATTAATAATAGTGCTTATTATTTATTTATAAACAGAAAATATTACATGTATACATTATATATTGTATATAACCCAAAAAGAAAGAGTAATAAATAAATTAAATGTATTTATATTTTCAATTATTTAAGTTTCTCTACCCCTCTATGACCACACATCAAATTATAGTTTTATAGTGAGTTATTCTACGTATAAACACCTCTGTTAGCAAGCATAACTGCCTGCTGTAAAGGCTAACATTAAGATCGATAACATAACAGAGTGCGAGAATAAATGCTGTCATTGATTAATGTAGAGTCAGCTCGCTATAGATAATGCCAACAGTGGTGTCTATTAATTATCGTATAGTTATTGTTATTGAATAAGGTAGAGTCCGCTCGCTTTAGATAATGCCAACAGTGGTGTTTATTAATTATCGTATAGACTGTCGTAATAATTGACAATTCTCATTTGTTTCATTAATTTTTTAAATCCTTTATAATATAATATTTATAATAATGGTCTTTTCGTTTCCAATTACGTGTAAGTGCTTACTTATATTGCCTCGGTGATAAAACGATCTCGATGCTGGCTATTCTTTACAATAAAATATATTTGTAATACTCGTAAAACATGAAAAATACCCATGCATGATCTGAAAATAGAAATTAAAACTAATTGACATTTGCAATATGGTGTACGAGTATATAATCTGATTAGGTACATTCCTACAGTGACATTCAGCTAATATCGCACATAGCGATTCGGAGTCCCTGACCTTACACAACTCGCCAAATTTGCGTGCTGGTGTTATCAGCGCGTGTTTTCACGCTTATCACACTTGTTGGGGGCGCCACGTGTTGTCGGCGCCGCTCTCGCTGTCGACCTCCAGAACTGTCATAAATCTTGCATACGTTGAGGGCGCATGCGCCAAATGTGTTTCAATGCCGAAGCGTTTCGCCCGGCAGTGAAAACATCGCTTCATTCATAAAAGTGATGGCGATGTTTTGCGGCTACGAGATGCTGCATCTGGGAAAATCTGGTGTCTGGTCCAGGGACTTGGGCACGGGAAAACAGTTTGCGGTGATTCCTAAGACGGAGCGGTTGCAATATCGGAAAAAATACCTCGTAAATAAATCGAAAAGATTCTGTTCAAAGTTTGCCGAATTTTAAACTGTCGCGCCATAGAGCACAAAAATAGAGAACTAAGTATATTGGGTTTTTTGACTTAGTATTAGTACTAATTACAAACCCCAAATTGATAACTATATAAAAGTATGAGATGAGTAGATAACAAGAATTCTCTGCCTAAAGTTTTACTCAAGTGCTGTTAAATGTTGCAAAGTTAGTCGAGGAAGTTAAGTGCGCTCGTAACTCGACCGGAATTCGCGGCAGTTGCCTAACACGTTGGCTCCCGATAAAGTTTTTGGACAGACAGACAGACTAACAGACAGAGAGACAGCTGAGCAGTTAGCCCTTCACTTTCAATTCCGTCAGAATATACAGCTAGTTGCTTTTCGTGGCCAACAATTGAAGTTTAGACAACAAAATTTAGTTAAACAACGCACCGGGTTGCAGTGACGGCATCGCGCCTCTGCCGGATACGGAACCAAACTTGTCCGGAAATTTTGGCTGAACTTTTTTAACAGTCACAAGTTGTCGGTCGTCCAGACCCCAGTCGCTTGTAAACTTGGTAAACTAGCGACACACACACACACACGACGTGAACGTGTGATGTGAATGGTAAGTGTACAAGCAACACACGAGAAAACGCTACAATTTCAACCCGTTAACGCATTTCCTTGTTGGCCCTGTGTGAAATAACAGACTACCTGCGAGATTGAAATTTCAACGTTTTTTGTTTGTGCAGCTTTACTTTGTTTGACAGTGCATATGTATGACTTGCGGGCAAAACTGTGATTACACTTTTTTTTTGCGGTAAGGCCAGAGTCTTTCTTGAAGATTTTTTTTAATTTTTTATTCCGACAGGTGCGCGATAGACAAAATATTATTATTTTTACAATCAAAATTAATTATTGAAGCAATATCAGTTAATAAAAACTATCACATAAAATTTTCAGTTTAATTACAAATCTATATAAGTGAATAAAACTTTGGCTGAATCCTAAAAGTGTCTTTAGAAATATGCAATTACTTGAGCTGGAACTTTAGCTCAAATTTGGTATTTGCATGTGAATGTTGTTTGTTCATTGCGTGTGTCGCGTGTTGTGTCTGTTATTTTAGATCTAATTGTTACTTTATTGCTGCCTTGTGTGCCATATAATGGCCCCAAACGAACCTGAACTCGCCCAGGACATCAGCTCCAGGCACAGTTCTGTTCCTGCTCGGTCAGTGCATAAATATGCCTCCAACGGGCGACTAGAGTTCCAGGACTCGCCCGCGTCACGCCTCTCCAGAAACGAAGAGCAGTCCGGAAATTCGGCTGCGTGTCGCATATATAATTAAGTGAATATACTCGGGGATGTATTTGATGCTGGCACTTGCTGAAGTATCCACACAAACAATAAATATTTGAAAACTGGCATGGCAGCGTGGTTGTCTTTGGCGTGGTCACAATGCCAGAGGACATTCGCCATTTGGAATAGTTTGACCCCAGCTGAGACTGATATGCTTTACGAGCACAATGTTGTGTAGGCCTGTGTAGTTTTAGAATTATGGCTTTATCGATTTCTCTAAATTTTCGAAAAGGCTGAGACTTAAAAGTTTGAAAATATCTCTTTAAAACTCATTTACTTTGACTTTAGTCATATGTAAATATTTTAGTTTTTCGAGAAATTCTCTGTTTTGCCCAAAGAAATACTCGTTTACTGCTGTTCATTTCTAAGCAATTGAAATTCAAAGAGCGCTGCAATTATGGTCTAGAACTCTTTAATTGCAGTTAATTACAGAAACAAGTGCATACTTACTTGTACAATGAAAAATTAACATCGTCGATGATGCTACAATGACTAATTGGCCCTTCGACTTCGACATACAATTTACGTATTGTGCGACACATCAAAGGATCCAAGTTCAACAATAACAAATGCTCATGACCCCAGCTACACATACGTATGTACATAATTGGGATATCCAAATAAAAAATATATGTACAAGGACAGGCCAATTAAATTACTTGTAATATTCGCCAAATATTTACCTTTGACCTGAGCCGGATTCGTCCTTTCACTGCATTTCTTTTGGGCCTAGTTTGAAGCAAAATATCTATCCATTGTCTAAGTTTATGTGTCCATAAGTAAAACACACAGAAATAAACGAGAATGCTCTAATTTCGACTGCTCGTCTAAAAGATACCCTAGATTCTCTGAGTAATAAAAGTTCTCAGATGTAGTATTTGAATTACCTGACTAACAAATTACAAAAGGAGCTTATTTGCACGTCGAGCTTTGTCTTACTTAAGTGTAGACTAACTAACTAACACATGCAGTCTGTATTCGTGTTCATCCGACTGTCTAAAGCATCTCTACAAGCCTGCAAACATACAGCGACACTAATGGAGTTCACACACACACACACATACACCCACAAACACACACACACACACATAGTTTAGTGTCCTTAAAACAACAATAAATTAGACTAAAACATCCGTAGTGTGTTTTTGCAATGAGATTTGTTGTTCTATGTAAATGTCAGACTCTATAAGTTTCTCTCTCCTGCTCACTCGCACTGCTATCCGTCTCTCTTGCTCTTTGACTCTATGCTTGGTATCCGCAGGCAAAATAAAATAATTAATAAACTTGCTGTTAACACAATTTCAACTTTAATACATTTTTGCACTGACTTGCGGGCCATAAGAATATAATTTATAAGCCATTTCTTGAGTGCTTCTCTCTCTCTCTTTTTTACTCTCTCCCTGCCTGCCTCTTGCTGCAGTGAATGAACTGGCAATTTATGGATATATTAAAGCAGATGGGCGAGGAAATATTATGGGGCCAATAATATAATTATCAAGCTGACACTTGAAATTATTGGATTAATGTAATAAAGCAATAAAAATTCTAAACACCTAACTATTTTAATAAAGAGATAAAAACGAATGTAAAATATTCATTAAGATATTAAATGAAAAAGCAAATTAAGAAGGAATATAATATTTACAATCATTAGGACATTAATCCCAATAAATTAAGGAAAATTGAAACTTAAATCACTGAGATGTATTGGAACTAAGTGATGCTAATTATATTTTGCAAATCCGCCTCCAAGGTTTCATACCCTGGATAGCTAATACTATATTTTAGTCAAGTGATAAATACTTCAACTAAAAAAGCAAAAATACGAGTATAGCATAAAACGCTTACAAAGACAAATAAAGCAGCGATAAATTTACAGCATAAGCCCAGAGGCATTTTCAAAGTAAAACAAAAACAAACAAAAAATAGAAAAAAATAAAGAAAAATACAAATGAAGGCATACAAGTTATGGGTAGCAATATATTGCGTCTGGTTTCTTTGCAGTTGTTGCTGCTGCCGCCTAGACGATGACACCAAGGCACCAGCTTAAATAAATAAAATAAATCAAAAATGTAAATCAACACTCGTCATTCATACATTTATCGTATGGGTCTGGTCTGTGTATATGTACATATATCTATGTTTGCCCAGGGCAATAATTTGCACACATTCCCACAATATATATTTCTCACTCCTTCGGACTCTCTCATTAAATTTGTCTCGGTTTCTTTGTATGTATCTGTGTGTTCGTTGACTTTGTTATTTCTAGTGGTTAGTTATTTGGGTTTGTCTGTAATATGAAATCACGACAAAGCATTCAGTCAAGTGTTTTTGGTTTTCAAGCGAAGAAAATATTAAATTATGCCCGACACACAAAAGGTTCTAACGAAGCATTTATTTTATTTTTGGGAACCATCTTGACCATCTTGGCTCTTTGCTCCCTGTCCCTACTATTTCTATATATTTTATTGCAATGCAATAAATCATTAATACAAAAAACTAAAATTAATTGTTGTATAGAACTATATGTATACAGTGTAGTTGCTCGACTAGCAGATATCCGTTCTTACATTACGAGAGGTTTTCTGGACTCCAGAATGTCCCCTTAATTGAAACGCATTTCAATATCTTTCCCGTGTCATATTTATTTCTTAACTGTATGCTTCCCCGCTTAGTTATATACAGGGTATAGAACAAGATGTCATTTAATGCTTTATAATCACATTTGTCTTGTTTTCTATGAAATTACGCTGTCCAAAGAGAACTTTTTCTCTTACTGCATGAGTTTAAATAAAACGCTTTCTGGAAGTTTAGAAAACGCGCTTCTATATATAAATTTCTTTGCTGAACAATGTTATAGCCGCAAGCAAGTCAAACAATTTATCGAGCAGTAATTAAAGTTGAATACAGTTAAAGAAAAGGTTCTTTTTCCAAGCACCGAGTGCATCGAAGACCTGGAAGGCATTTCAATTAGTGTATTCGTTAAAGGAACTTCATTTCCTTTCCCGTTGCGCGACCGGGGAGGATCGAAGGAAGAATTAAGGGGGAGTGGAGTGGAACTTGTAGTGCCTTTGACTGAATGGCCTTATTCGAATGCATTCAGGCCATGTTGACGATGATGTTCTTTTTAAAGAACAAATTCTCAGCACTTGACGTAATTTCGTTCACTTTGCATTTTGGTGCTGCAACTCTGTCCTCGGTCCACAGCAATGTCCTGGTCGTGTCCGTGGTGTCGTGTCTGGCAGCGGCAGACACCTTTTTATTCATTTGACAAAACTGAGTTGGGGCAACACGCAGCCTTTGTCCGAACTCCCATCCATTCTGCCCACCTGTCCACCTGTCTACCTCTCTGCCTGTCCAGCCTTAAGCGCCCTCGGGTCCCACTTGTTCCGACAAGTGGACAGACAGACAGACACTTGTCTGCGTTGACATTTTTTGCGCGTTGCCTCTTCTTACAGCTGTTTATAATTCGGCCTGAAATCTACTTCATTTTATCAGAGTCTTCACGGCATCTTGCATTTTTGAAATGAATTTTATTTCGTCTTTTTTTCGTTGTCATCTTCAATTCCATTTCGTTTTCTCATCTTTTAGTTGGGATTGCCCAACTCTTTGCCCATTTCCAGCTGTCCTTTATCCAGCGCTCTGCGCCCTCTGTCAGTTGCTGTTCATTTAATTTGACGCCACATTTATTCACCTTTTTTCGGCTGCTCTTTTTTTATTCGGTTCTCACTTCTACTTTAATTACTTTGTTATACGCTGGACTGGCCAAGTTCGTGCTTTATTATTTGACAAAGTTATGTTAATTAAATATCCTGGCTTATTGTATACTCATTGCAAGTCAACAATTTTGCTGCTGAGTATCACGTCGTCGAGCTATATAATATATTATTTAGTTCCAACGCTGCGTATACGCAATGTAGACTAAGCTTTAAGAAATGTGTTAATGCTGGCGCTCCCTTGGGTCTAACCATCACCATTATCTGGCTAAAAGTTAGCTGGAAGTTCGGTTTTCCAACTGTCCGGCAGACTGCGATGATATCTCTGGGGCAATTAATACTCGCAACTTGTCAGGATGTCTCTTTCGCCAGTCATTGAAGCAGATAGAGAAATAGAGATAGAGAACTGAGAGGAGAAACTGAATTCCCGGCTGAACTCGTGTTCGAATTCCAAACTATTTTCGGCCACACTTAAAATTTGCTAAACGATAGTTCCCCCAGGGCTTCACACAATTATACTTCATCATTCAAAAGAGCTCGACCCTCGTTTATTTTCTCACGCTTTCTGCCTTTTGGTTAGTTTTGAAACGTTCATTTTAACACCCCCAAAAGTCTCGTCATATCTCACTTTCTCTCTCTCTCTCTCTCTTTGTATATCTTTCTCTATCTCTCTCACTCTTTCTGTGTAGTTTTCGCTGGGTTGGCTTCATTGTTTTGACTTCCGCTTGGTGGTCGAGTGCCTGATGATGTGCTGATGATGATGATGTGCATGTCCTGTGCTCCTTGTTCCATGTTCCGTGTCCCGTGTCCCGTGTGACGCACCAGTGGCAAACAATAATAAGCGCCTGGCTTGGCTGCATCTTGTTTGTGTGTGGTCTCCATAGATCTCTATCCAGATCTGTGTCAGCAAATAGATTTAGTGCTCCATTACAGTGGACAGCTGGGGCTCCCACTAAACGATGGTCCAATCGTCGAACCGCTGGCACTTTGTTTGCCTGCCGCACTGGTTAAATTGGGCAGACAAATGTTTAAGTATCCCCCTCGGTCAAACAGAGCCAGCTAGATACAAACACAGAAAAAAATCCATTCTAAAATTCAAGTTTAAAATTTGTGTTCAGAATATTATTGTTAATTAACACAATATACGGATAAAATGGCAGCCTCTCAAAATTCAATTAGTCAACATTTGTGTGGTAAGCATTTGATTTCACAATCAAACTATTTTTTTCTGTGTAGCTAGTGGCATGGCCAGTTCCATGGCCATTTCTATTTGGTGTTGGCTCTCTCAATTCTATGTCGCTTTCTCGCTCCATCTCGCATTCCGCTTATTGGCTGTAGTTAAAGTTGTTATCTTTTGTCGGTTTCCGGTCCGACGAGACTTCTCCACTGACATATGTTGATCCGGTCTGGACAAGGACATCACTTCACATCGCATATGGAGGTCACTCGGCTTGTTTACCCAATAAACACTTAAAATGGTGCAAGTATACACACAGATGGTTAAGAGAACATATAGAAAATGAAGAATAATATTGAAATCCTTAAAAAGTAAATGGCCATACATTTTATACATTTTTCTATGGTTTAAGTTTTTCCAATTAAATTGTTTATTGAGCAAATGCTAAATATTATACACAACATTTTGGCACATGTCTTGCATGCGTGTTTCTTTATGACTGTGTGTGGGTAGACAGAACTAATTTTTGGTTGCATTATTTATGTTAGCCTGGCTGAATGTGGTTCAGACACATTTCAAGGCGATTTTCCGGCTTGGCTGTTTGTTATTCTCGATTTGCAAATCTTTTTTGGCCTGCAACAAATTCCTTCATTTGCATTTATTTTCCTTGCTCTCCCGCTTGCACTGCTATAGGAACAAAGCGAGCAGACGACAGAAAGAGAGGGTGAGAGAGAGGGCAAATAGAGATTTCAATTTGAAGTAGTATGAGAAAATATTTGGCACATTGCTTAAATTATTTTTGCTGGCCTTTTATTTGCTATTTTTCCATTTGAATGCAACAAAAACTTGGCAAGAGAACTTGTCGACAGGCGTCTAAGTGAATTTGTTTGTTGTCCGAGTTACCAACTGCGCGGAAAAGAAATAGAAAGAGAGGGAGTGAAAAAGAGAGAGAGAGAGAAAGAACGAGAGAAGAAAAAATAATGGCAGACGCTGACCATGCACTTGGCAAAGAACCAAGAGCGACATTACAGGACCTCAATGTGGACTTTCGTTTGCTCTTCTCAGTTGGGATTTTGGGACTCGCATTGATTGCTACATGCCCTATTATCCTTAAGTGCTTATCATAATTTCTACAGCTCTTCCTGTCCTACTCTCAACTGGGTCGTTGGGCTCCTCGAATAATTTATTTCTCGGCCAGCCGTATACGCATAAGTCTCCTTAGCGCCTATTCCCCAGAGACGGACAGGGTAAATGGATTTACTAGCGCCATCGTGGAGCAACCGGAACGTGCAGGCATCAGTTGAAAGTAGTGCCAGGCCGGAAGTAGCCAGATCAAGAGTCAAATGTCTACACTTGATGCGATGCCACAGTTTTATACAGTTCCGCTTAAAAGTCCCTTTAACTCTTATCCGTCCGACATTTTTGTGTTTGCGATTCCGTGAGTTTGTCATCTGAGAAATCCGAAAGTATTTCATTTGTAACAAAAATTTCAACATTCAATTGCTCATTATTGCTTTCAACTATTTGCCAATTCCGCAAATACTTTCCATATTTTTATTTCATATACCCATTAAAAATATTACAGGGGTAAGTGAGACCTACATATAAACGTTCAATACAAGTATACTTATATTCCTGAATATGTCATAAAACTCACGTACAGAAAACCTGTTAGTCGAATTCTGAAATTGGAATCATTCTACTGGGTTTTTTTTTTATTACACCTCTGGGACTTTACGGTTGCTGATTGCATGAGAGGGATTTAATTACCATGGCAGGAAATGATATATTGATTGCAGTAGCGAAGGAATTTTATATTAAAAATGCATATAAATTTAAAATATTTCTCTTTAAAATTTGTTAATAACATACAGCATTTTATGAAAGCAAATTTTTTATATCGACTCTTGATAGATCTATGATTTTTATGAGTCAACAAAACTCAACTATAAGATAATCTTGAAGCTTTGGCTAAGCTAAGTATGAGTGTGTGTGGTTATGGTTTTAGTAGAGCTCTTAAATATTTAAGAGCAGACACGTCCCAATAAAGTGCTTCGATCGAGAGTTCAAGGGTCAGGGGTCATAGGTCAAGTAAGTGTTGTTGTACTTCTATTTTGTTTACTGCTTGTGCCATAAGTGATTTCTAAGCTGTCTAAATAATCGATGATACTCGTACTATTTATGCCCAAGTTTTAAAATATTTTCTGTCGATTCTGAATTTTTAGTTGCCAACGAGAAGAAATCACAAACATGGGTGGAGCAACGGTGCCAAACCCCAGAGGGAGAAATGGGTGGGCAAAAGAAAAGCTGTATTGGCATGATAAACAAAATTGATTTTCTTAACAGTATTATTGTTTTCTTTCTCCAACTTGTTGTGTGGGAGTTTCTGTTGAATATAAGTAAATGTAGATAGATACTTATAATGAAGTCAAACACTCTTGACTTGCAATTCAGATAGAGCATACTGTAGACATAATACTATTTAGGTGCTCTTATAGTCTAGATCGTATGTTGTCCTGTTTCGACTGCCTCCCGTCAAAGTTTATTAAATTGTCATAAACGCTCCTTCATCCTGTCGTTCGGCTGTTGTTTACCTTTTACCTCTGAAAAATATGCTGCTTCTGCTTTACGCCTGGTCAGCTGCTCGAAAGCACATAAAACGCATAAAATTAAATAAAAATCAAATAAGAAATCCTTTTAAGCTCGCAATGCTTTTCGCTTCTTGCTTTTCACCACTTTAGGGTCTTTTGCCCATGCAGCAACTAACCGAAGAAATAAGAAGAGCAAATAGAATAAAAATAAATCAGCACAAATTTGCTCAAGATCTTTCAGACTACACATTGTGGCCGAAAGCACCTAGTTTTTATTTGGTTTTGTTTTCACGTCGCCTTTTCTACCCTTTTTGGCATTTTTTCTATCTTGAGCGATGCTTTGCTTTTGTTGTTTATGTTTTTTGTGCTTCTGTTTTGCAGCTTTGTCTGGCTTAGTTTAACTTTTGGAATATTATCGGTCGAAACCTTATTGCGCGCGCGATAGACATAAAGCGGATTAAATATAAAAAATTATTCTTTAGAGGGTCACAATAGTAGGTGTTTGTAAAATGGCCTTAAAAAAAAACAAATCCATCATAAATATTAACGAAACACTAGTTGTTTATTTTCCGAATTAGTAAAAAATTCAGTAGCAGATTTTTATCAATTTCGTTTGCTGCATCACATGTGAGTTTTCCTCCACTTTGTTTGCACTTTTTATGTTACATGAAAAGCGCACTTTTCAGCGTTTTTTCAACTCGTATTTCGCCCTTTGATTTCGGTTTTCTCTTTTGTCTTACCTTGGTTTCCGAAATTTCCATTAGTTCGTAAATTCTTGATAAACTTGGCAATGGATTTGGTGGTTTGTTTTTCACTTTCTTAGTTAACTGTTTGCTGTAATTTCGAATTCATTTTTAATGAAAGCGTCGAAAGTTTGTTCAGCTCAAATGAAAAATTTAATATCTTTGAAATTCTATCTTGATTTTGCGAGACTTATCATATTTATTGCTGTCGCTTTAGTGCCTTTCAAAATATTTTGTTTCGTTGAAACTTTACAGATTTCGATTATCCCAATAGTCGAACTCTGAATTTAAGTACGCAACCAAAAAAAAAATGTATTCCATGGCTAACAGTGCGGTTACGTAATTTTTCGCATTTATCTTCATTTTTGGCATTGTTTCCTTATATGTTCCATGGGCTTTTATGCTGCCCTTTTTTACGCGTTTCCCGTTAATGTGCGTTGCGGTTGTTTACGATTCCACGGCACCTTTAGCCCCGTGCCCCTATATGCCACCCTCCTGCGCTGATCTGCTTCCGTTTCCGTTCACACATGCAGAAACAACACACACACTCACAACAGCCCCAGTGCTTAATGTCACCCGCTGTCTTTTCTGAGTGTCGCCTGCTCAAAGCAGAAAATTGTAGTTTATCTCCCGAACACACAAAAAAGTGATTGGCCGTGGGATGCCCTGTAATCAAAAAATGAAAAATGTAAGTAGTAAACATCCTTACCAAATTTTCATTTCAAATATTCTGTACACATTTCGATTTCATAAAATGAAATATAGGTTTATAATAGCTTCTGGTCTCAGACATGCCCATTTCTTTATTCTATACTAAAAGGTATTTAATAAATTCTTTATTTATTTCGTGTTGCACGTGTCTCGGCCATTTGAATACCTCTGTATGCTTGTAGGGCCCAAAGTATTTGCCATGTCAGAGAATTTAGGTTCTTATTTTCAATTTAAGAAATGCAAATACGCATAAGCAGATTATGCTGATGAGCAGCAGCTTATCAACTGCTTGGTAAACTGTACTTGTTCCGATACATATGTATTTGTATGTGTACAAAATTTAATTTCCTGCTCTTGCTGAATGTGTTGAACTGCTATTCGGATCAGAGGATTAAAATTCTTTTATATCTCATAAATTGAATAAGTATAATAAATAAAACTGGCCTTTTTGCATTGTCCAAATATTGCTAAATACAGACTTGGCATTAGTTTGAGTTGTTTGCCTGACTTCTTTTTGGATATACGCATTCATTGTATTGTCACATTTGAATAACTTGTACAGGCAATCGACATACATATATTGGCATAAGAGAAAATCTGAAGTTTAAACAGCTGCCAAAGTCAATGGCAAACTTCTGCTGTCTGCGGTTGTAGATGCTGTCTCTATTTGTTGTTGATATTTTATATCGATAAATAATTCATAAATTGGCGGGTGCGAAAGGGAGGCAAATATATGTGTGTATATTTGTATGTGTGTTGTCAATGCCACGGCATATTGAACCAAATATAAACGCATTAAAATAAATCCGCAAAAATCCTGTCACACGCACACACTTACACACACACAGAGAGAGGATGTCAATGACGCATACATACCACAAAGAGTTCCAAGCGACATGCGACCGCATTTCAAATTAGCACACTCCAAAGGACTTTCACATTCTTCCATACACATACACAAATATACATGTATATGAATATGTACTTTTGTATTTAAAGCCCCATCGCAGAGTCAAAAAATGCCGCCACAAGTAGTATAAATACAAATACATATATTGCAATATAATAAATGTCAGAAGCAGTAAAAAATAACCACTCAACTGAATGGTGAAATCTTACCCAAGCCGACATTCTTTCCCCTGAAACACACACACAAAGAGAATGAGAGAGAGAATGAAATAGAGATAGAAAGACTGAGAAAATCAGATAGACTGCGGGGAGCGCAATGTCATTTCGTGGTGATAACCCTTTTTAAGTTTTTGACTTACAGTTTGCGGCGAACATCGCAAGAACCCTAAGTATGCATAGATATTTATTTATATTTAGCTTAAATCCAATTTGGCTAACAAGACATTGTGAGTGAAAGACGTCATTCAGTACTTCTAATACCCTGACTAAAAACAACATATTTCTATATTTCCATATTTATATTTTGTATTAATATTTTTAACCTCATTAAATTTATGTTTTTTCCAATTTTGAATATAATTTTGAGACATATATGTTAAAGGACCTTCGTTGAAATGAATATTTACGTACTTAATTAGCATAATCATTAACTGCTTATCAGTTTCAGCTAATTCTAAAATAACATCAACCACCAACGACAAGCTGAACCGCAGCAGCTAATTTAATTTGGTTAACGAAAGACGTTTTGTCTGGTTTGTGGTTGAAAATGTACCAAAGCAGCAGCTTCTGCTCATTAGGCACTTTGTCCCTTTCAGTTCAGTCTGTTGTCCTTAAGTCCTTAAGTCAGTGACAATTTAAGAATGTCGCTGACAAACATACAAGAGAGATTACTTAAGAGTAGAAAACGTTAGTACCTAATTGGAGATAACCTCAGTTGACTTATGTTTTTTAATCAAAATATATGAAAATTGTGATACAGCCAAGTTGTCTTTCATTGACATTCTACTATCACACCTAACATGTAGGTGTATATTTATATTATTTTAACGAATCACAAATTAATACTTAATATTCACCAAAAAGTGAAACAGTTTCGGGTATTTGCAAATAACTGACAGACCTTCACAATCTTTAAAGACTTTCGAAGACCATACATTATTTTATTACAAAAATATAAGACTATATCTTCAAGATGATCCTCGACAAGTCCTGTCTTGCCCCACCCGGACACTCGAAGTTCCTCAGGCATCGCCGGGTTTTGCCAGTGATTGTGAGTGCTAAGCGCTTCAATGACATTATGTACAGATCCGCAATGGGTCCAAAGCACGACAAAATGCGGCAAACGGAAGAGGACGAACGATATTTGCAATATCTCAAAGATGGTAACGATGTGCTTGTCAAGCGTTTCACAAACATCGGCACTCAATCACTGGACGAGGAGAAGCAAGCGAAGCTCGAACAGGAACTAAGGGAAGCAGCAATCCTGGAGAAAGAAGTCCGACTGGAGGATGAACGAATACGCAAGGAGCGAATAATAAGGGCCAACAGGATATTGGAAGACCTAAAGGCAGGACAACGAGCTCTGCATCATGCTTTGGTCGAAAGTGAAACGATCCATCAAAGGAAGTTCAACGAAGCTGTCAATCGAGAGATCGTTGAGGATGCACAGCGACAGCAGCGTCTGGACGAGATTCAGTGTCCAGAAATATTGATTCCAGTTTGTAAATTCACTGAGGAGGAGCTGAATGCCCAAGAGCAGGCGAAAGCAATCGCAACACGTGCTCATTTCCTAAAGGATATCGAGGAGAGGCGTCACAAGAAATTAGTTGAAAGGGAACAGGAGATATTCGAGGGCATCGTGGAGCGGGAACAATATAAATGCCTACACGAAGAGGAACTGAAGGCTGCCAAAAAAGTGATTGAGAAAAGACGCGAATTTTGCCGTCGTGTTTATAGGGAATCTCTAAGTGAAAAGGCCCAGATTGCAGAATGTAAGTCGTTAATTAATTTATTGACCCTCATGCTAATTATCTATCATTAGATGATAATATCTGTGATCAGATTGATGACAGGGTACTCTGCGTGGATGTGACAAGGCGTCGCAATCTGGACAAACGATATAACGCCGAATATAAAAATATGCATGAGAAATTAATACGCGATCGCGAATCTCGCGCAGTCGAAATCTGCCGATTGCAGCAGGCGGACAAACGAAAGGATCAGGAAAGAAATGATGCAATTGTTGACCGCTATAATGTGGAAGTTGAGATGGATGAAGCAAGGCGTCAATGTCAGATAGAGGACTTGTCCAAGCAACGACGTGC
The DNA here is from genome assembly GCA_035043635.1 of Drosophila rellima. NCBI lineage: Eukaryota > Metazoa > Arthropoda > Insecta > Diptera > Drosophilidae > Drosophila > Drosophila rellima. The sequence continues at coordinate 2,426,790 of JAWNMV010000236.1, read as the reverse complement.
CCACCAGTTGGTGGAGCAAAGACAGGCTGAGGAGAAGCGTCAGCGCGAGGCGGAGATTCGTCGCTTTCAGATTGCCGGACGACTAAAGACGCAGGAGGCAAACAAACGATTTTACATCAGCCAAAGGAGACGCAAGGATAAAGCAACTGCTGATCTTAGGGACATACTGCACGGCCAGCGGGATGAGTTCCTGGAGAGGCGTCAAGAGGAGCAGATGCGCATGTCCGATTGCCAGGTAAATCCCTACCTGCAGGAGGATCTCAACTTCATCAATGATGCAGCCAGGACGGTGTCAAAGGCAAAAGAGGAGGGACGACCTATTTATCCAATTGCCAAGGCAGTCGAGACTTACAGGCGCAAGAATCAATTGGAAGTGGAGCCAGAGACTCATCTGGTGCGTCGGAGCAAGCTACGTGACTATTGCTGGCCAGGATTCCACTCGAAGGCAGATCTGGCCTATCGGCAGTACGAGCATCGGGATGAGTGCCGGCAAAAACAAGAGTTTGATCGTCATCAAATATTTGCAAATTGTATTAAAATCACAAAAATGGCTGGCGAGGAACATCGCTATAAGCCATGTGTTCCCTCCTGTCCCGTCAAGTGTTTCCAGCAGAGTGGAATGCCGCCCATTGAGAGCGTCGATTCCTTCGATATATGCCGAGATGTTTGCTATGACGATCAACCTCCAATTGGCCCATGTCCGAGTCACATGCAGGTGATTAAGTCGTGTCATAAGGAAGGAAGCAAGTCGCAACAAAATGAGGCAAATATGGAATGTCCTGAGGCATTAATGTCATTGAGTAGAGAGCGTTTAACCGATAACACCGTGCGAGGTCTTCCTTTCATTCAGGTTCTTTCAAAGCCGAGAGCCTCATTAAAGTCCTCTCAGATATATCGCATTTCTCGCTCTGATCGAGCTCGCACTTGGCGGTAAAAAGAAAAATTGTTGTTAAAAAAAAAGATTATATTATTTGATACTAATTATATAATTACAATATAATTATATATGAATATTACATTAAATATGTTTAAGATACATGCAAATAGCCAAGAGAAAGACTTTGTAGTTTAAGCCATAGTAAATAAATAATCATATCAGTCTAGTTAACTAGTATTTTAAGTCAATTAAGGCATCTGCCATCTGAAGCTTTTATTCCATAAACTTTATATGGATTATTGTCTTATTTTCCGTCAGATTCTTATTGTACTTCTTGTGTAATTTGCGAAAAAGTAGCCTGATTCGCATATTGTTCAGTTTCATCTCTCAGCAATTTAATCCTAATGCTCTTACAAATTCCCGCTCTTTGTGTCAACAAAAACCTTTCCTTCCTCTATTGCCCCGATGAACTCGGTGGGGAAAACCAAAAGTGAAATAAGGCAGCAAAGATTCAAGTGTCTGGCGTCTGGCGCTGGTGACTGTGACTGTGACATCAACAGCTTTGGATGGATGCATATGTCATTTTGCGGGGACTGCAAATTAGCGTGGATTGCGCACTTTGCCGAACAGACAACAAGGACGAGAACGAGAACGTGAGCGGGAACGTGAAACGTGAATGAGATGGAGAAAGAGAATGAGAATGGCGAAGGGGAATGCTAAGAAGTAGGGAGACGAGTACGAGTACGCACGAGTGAAGGGAAATCGGCCAAACAAACAGTGAGTATTTGGATGAAAACACTTGATTCACTTGCCATACACCTGCACGATGCTCCAGGTGTGGCATTAGCAGCTGTTGACATACTTCTCATCTGACGGCGTACAACATGTCGTATAAGTATTTTAATTAAGCATCAAGGGCCGCAGAAAAACATTGCCTCAAGTTGCGACGAGTCGCGTTTTAATTAAGACCCACTAAACTAAGACAGCGAACATCGATGGGAAGGAAAGTCAAGAAAGGGGAGAACTGAAAATGCGTTGGCAAAAACGGAAAGTTTCCATTTAAGCTAACCTCACTGCAAAAATTTAATTTACTTTGGCAAAAAGTCGCGGCGGCAGCTGCGGCAACACCGAAGAGGAAAAACAACAACCCGCCACATCATGTATATTACTCATACGCCGTGTATGCGTGCGTGGAACGGAGACCAGGCACAGCGACGGTTGTCAGCAGGCTGCCCTGAGATATCAGTTGCCACGCCTACGGCGACAGGTGCCGCTGACAACAACAACAACAACAACAACAACAACAACAACAACAACAACAACAACGACAACAACAACAACAACAACGACAACAATAACAATCTACGAGTACATGTGAAAGTTCAAGTCTTGGGACGCCCATTTCCGTCATGCACTGAAAACGTCATTAAACGTCGCGACGTTGTGTGCATTTAAATGCTTTAAAAAATACATTTATACATTTGCGATATCTTATGTTACATGTAGGAATATTCAAATGCTACTATAAAATTTTATTCATCTGCAACGCGCCAAAAATAACATCGTTGCTTGAAATATTTTTGTATTTTCCGCCACAATCTTATGACATCTGGATAACATGAATATGTAGGTACACTCAGATTTTGGATGTGTAAATAAATAAAAATTTAAATTTAATTTAAAAAATACATTTCAACGAATACAATATACCCCTATACTTGTTTTTTAAGTAACAGGTATAACTATCTCTTTTTAAGCTCTATACTTTTTAACATAAAATCCATTGCATTTTCTGCGCTCTATTAAAACTCTAAAATAACTTTATATCTCAGTGCACATTCTTGTAACTTTATTGAATTTTCTTCAGCTGGAAGTCAATAAATGCATACAAGAACGATTGAAAGAAGCTTGAATGGATTGTGGCCGTTGTTCGATTTCTTGGAAACTTTACCGGCGCCTTTCAGATTTCATAGAGTGCACTTTGAAATTGCTATCGTTTGCCAAACACAAACATAAACATACACAGGCATAGATACTCGTACAGAAGACAATTTCATTAAATCGCAGTAACATTTGAGCGGCATTTATGGATCAATTGCTAGTCAACTGAACTAGAAACAGCAACTGCAATTTATTGGGCTTATTTGTTATCAAAGTGTGCCCGATAAATGTAAACAAATGCATAAATTTACGTATGCAATCAACTCACGAATTGTGTAAGCAATTTGAGAAAACAAAACAGAAATTCAATGAAACTGCAGACATTTTTAGAGCCAGATTCGAGCCTTGATTTAAGCAAAATTTCTTCGAAATTCAATTGAAATGTTGAGATCAAAGCCAAGTCAGTATTTATTTATCGAAGCATTATAATTGCTGCCCTTAGGTCTTATACGTAATGTTCAATTTAAATCGAATTTCAAATTAAATAATTATTTTTTGATTTGCTGTTAGTATTTACTCAACAATAATTAAAATCTCATTGCTAATCATGGTCTATTATCCGTATTTGTTCTAATGAGTATAGCGAATTATTGAAAATATTTAGTTACTCAGGACTTAAGTTCTCGTGAGTTTCTGTAAAGACAAGGTCAAGGCTGCGAGTAAGTTCGTTTATCGATTTTATTTTCCAAAGGACAACTTGAGGCGTATTTTATGATAAGTCGAAAAGTATTAAGTGTTACGTGCCTCTATTCCATGCAACGTGTCGCCAACGGACCATGAAACAGCGGCAACTATGTGAATTAATGGATGAGTTTGTGCTTACTTGGGAGCATGCTGGAGTTAAACACTCATGTAGAGGAAAGATGAAGATATTTTCGTACACAATATACAAATTATAACATAATAAGCAAGCAGATTCTACTGTCGTACCACATGCTGTGCTCCGCACTCAGGCAGCAACTTCATATTTGCGTCATAAATGCAACCCCTTGCACTTAATGTATTTATTTTCAAGCTGTTGGCAAAGTCATTTCATACAAGTGTACAAGGATTCGGGCAATGTTCGTAACAGGGTGGAAAGCATCTATTATTATTTGCAATGGCTGCACATTTTATTTGTACCACAACGAAATTGTCTCGACTATTTTTGGTATGCCAGCGAGAATGCAACGTCTGGAGTTGGAGCTGCATCTGAATCTGCTGCTCTCCAGACTCCAACTCAATGGCATGCAAATAAGTGCTGAGGTCGAAGATGATCCGGTATTTGTAACAAGCAGCATTCAAGTGCAACTTAAGGGACATTTTTATTGAACCAAACAGAAGGTAAAGCGCAAATAAAAATATCAACAGGTCGGCAAGCTTTAGAAACGAATATATATGTATATATATATATATATATTTTATATATAAATATATTCCGATGCTGTTTGCTATTTCTAACAATTACCATTGCTACGAATATTATACATCACATTGTATTTAGAGCTTTAGAGCTGATGTAAATCCGAGCTGAGAATCGAGTTTAATATCCTTGTAAACCTATTAATCGACTATATTTCGAGCTTTGCCAAAAAATGTTGGAGCATTATCGAGTAATAGTAACTTTAAAATCGCTTCAGCGAAATCGAGTCGTTTTTTTTTTTTTGCGTAACTACGTTGGAGAATGCTTGCAACATTTTAAGAACTGACTAGACTTGTCCTGCTGGTAATCTGCATAAAGTCCCATTGTCCTCGTCGTTACCCCTGTCAGGTGAATTGAATGGCAGCTCAGCCAAGTGACTGTCTTGTAAAATAAACTCGTATCAACAACCTGACAATGATGGAATTTTTGCTGTGGCTCTTGTATTGAGATAGATTTTACTTCATAGATTTTACTTACTTACATCTTCTACTCCAACTTCTTGGTTACCTGTATCGTCGCGCAGGACTTCTGAGTCCTGTATGACAGTGAGTGCTTGCGTGAGTACATGTGAATCGGTAGCTGTAATACGAGCAGCTGAGTAACAAACTTCAATCACAATATTTTTTCATTTGTTTATGACAACATTTGACTGATAGTTTTCAATATATAAAGTACTTTCTTAGTTTGCAAAAGATTTAGCAACAATATTTGTTCTCAACAAATTTAAATTGCTTGTTATTCTTGTTCTTGCCAAAGTAGTTTGTAAATATAATATAAATCATTTAAAGTTAAATTAAAGCAATTTTGTTCATTCTTTTGCTATTTGTAAAGCACTTTATTTTTCATATTCAAGTTAAATAATTAAAAGTATTATGTTCATTGTCTCATAATTTATACCATAAAATAAATATGTATTTTATCCATTAACTAACCGAAAATTGTGTTAATTGTACCTTGTGCTTGTGTGTTATTAGTGTGTGTAATTCATTTGTGCATCATCATAATTCGTGTAATGACATTTTGATTCACTTATAACTGACGTGTCGTGGCAGGTAGGAAAACTACTTCCTAATTGTGTGGCAAATAAATTGTCTGAACTTTGTGGTTAAATGGGAGTTGGTGCGAGTGTATGAGTTCTCAGGGGAGCAGGTGTATGTGAGTGTATGTACGTAAGTATTCAAATGTGCGAACTGCTGCATTTGCTTCCTAGAGCACAAAGATACACAGTTTAGTTTTAAATGAACTTGAAAGTGAAAAGTTGAAGCAAGGCAACAGGAAAATGTGCACAAACATACACATGCACTCACACTCGTACAGATGCCAACAGCTGCTTGGCCTCCAGGAAGCAACAACAATATAAAATATTTGAAATGACTTGAAAGACTTTGCCAGAGGGCCAAAAAGCAGAGTGCAAAGTGTGTATAAATAAATCAAAGTTTATTTAGTGACAGATACTTTGTGTGTATGAGCAAGTATGTGTGTGTGTGTATGTGAATGCATGTGTTTGTGGCTGTGTGTGTGAGTGTGTGTTGTCAATGACAAAACGAGTGACTTTGATTTGCACTGCAGAGTAAATTTCCGCAAGCTAAATGAGAAAAAAAATTTGAGCTTTGTATTCAGACTGTATGGAGAGAAATGGAGAAATGAAAGAAGCAGCACAGTAGGTGAATTAACTGATTCAGCGCTACAAAATGATAAGCTAAAAAATAAGCTTTTATTTGGGTTTGCTTGGAATACATATTTTGAATATATAAAAATAAATATATTTTAGTAATTATAAATATATTTAATTAATAGTTATCCAATTGCTATAAGAGACTTTAGCTTTCGAAACTTTTTGATATATTAAATATTGCAACGCAAAATCAGGCAAATCGCCCATTGTATGCAGCAGGAAATCAGAGAGAGGGAGATGGAAAGTGTGAGAGAGGCAGAGAGTTCAGAGGTCTGATAGTCTGTAGGAAATGTTATGAAAGCGCAATCATACAGCTGACAGAGGCACAGGATAACGACAATGAAGGCCTCCCAGTGCCAGGTGACAGACACACGAACACATACACAAACACACACACACACACATATAGACTTGGTCATAGCACAATGCAAGTTGCCAGCGGATATGAAAAACTATTTTACAGCTGCTTTTGTGGCCACATCTATTTGTCTCTGAAAGTGTGCATGAGTGTTTAACTTGTCTGCATGTTCAAGGAGCCTTTTTATGTTCCCTACCTTCCTGTTAAGGCACCATTCATAGCACAGTTTTTCAGCTTTATTGCAGTTCTTTCGCCTTTTGATTTTAATTTACGATTGCCCTGTTTTCTTTTGCAATGAAAACAATTTTTCAGCTGTTTGCTCTGCAGTTACTATTTTGGAATTCATAGATGTTTAATCCATTATATATGACAAGGGCAATATCTAACCAAACTCAGCATAATAGAATCAATTTTAATATTTAAATAATAAATAAAATATTACACCCTGAGACAAATTGTCTTGAAATTAAAAAAAAAATTGCGTTTCAAATGATTTTAGTCAATCTAAAATGTGGAGCACTAAAATGTTTACATAAATATGAATATAGTTAATTAAAATAAAATGCATACCAAAAAAAAAATGTATACTAAATTTAAAAAAAATAATTATTTCTTGTGTTTTTAAATATGTCACAGTTATTGTTTAACATTTTGGTTTTGCACGAAAAGCACGACATATGGCGGTGTTTTTCTTGGTGTTTGTTTTGCATTATGTTATGATGTTAACATGTGTTCAAATCATAGGAGCATAAAGTAGTTTTGAATATCCTTTACGAGTTGGAGCTGCACCAACACCATTGTTCTGCACGGTTTTGATAAATGGCTTCCAAGAGGCAACTCTGTGGGCATTCTTGTTGCACAAGCACAAGAACTCATGAATACTTGTATATGAATATGTGTGTAGTTCTTTGTGAGTGCCTCAAAAACACTCGTGTTTTGGTCGTGTTTTTCCATAGGAGAATCTTGTGCGCAATTCGCCGACTAAGACCTCCAATTTGCTGACACGTCAGGTTTCATGGTTCAGAATTTTATTTCAATTATTTTCCAAATATAAATTCAATGTAAAAGTCTTTCATGACTTTCGCAAGAGGATATCAGCTAAAAACTTGGAGAGCGAAAATTCTGATATTGATTTAAATGGTGACAAAGTTTTAAAAATCAATTTGACAACGACAAAGCAAATGGCCAAAGGCTGCCTCTTTTACACTCTCTAAAAAAGTTGAAAAATATGTTAATAATGAAAAGAATATAAACGATTACTTAACGCCTAAATGCACTGCTATTAAAATATAATCTACTTTAAAGTCTCAGCAACTAAAGAAGATGATGACGTGACTTTAGATATAAATACATGGTAGGGGATTTTCAGACGACGGTTCTTGCAAAAGCATTAACTTAATTGGATCCTGGCCTGTCCGTAGCATCTACAGCTTAGGCTAATAAAATTGTTTCAGGATTACACGTATACTTAATATTTGATCTCATCTTAAGCACGGCTATATTTAACCTTTTGGTTTTCCTTCTTTTTACTTTCGTTTCAGAACCTCAACACAAAAGGTAAGCTGCTTACCTCCATTTAACCCACAACAGTTGCAAGCAGCTGTTTTCTAGTAATTCTATGAAGGTATTTAGGTGGGTTAAAGTCACACAACTCCAGCCTTGGAATGTCTTTCACAGTGCCTTTATAAGTATCTAAAATTAGATTGAATATTTTTGGTGGCTTAAAAGCTAATATCTTCGCGCTCTTAACACCTTTTCTTGTTGTTAATTAAGCGGCCTGTTAACGGATATTCCCCTTTTATGGCTGCCACTGAGACATTAAGTCCTTAAGGGGCTTTGAGCTTGATTTGTCAATTTAGTTAATTAGCAGATTCTCAAGAGCTGCTGTCAGGACATTAATGGGATTAATTAACTGATGTCTTTATGTCCCAGCAATTTGTGGATCAATGTGTTGGAAAACTAAAGTGTATGTACATGTAGAGGAATTGCCTCTATTTAAATTGAGTTTTGTAAACCTTTCAATTCGTCAGATACAATTTTTATCACTAGTGCTTGGAAGTACAGATTCAGGAGCGAATCCCACCTTAAATACTCAAATATGCTATTTGCGTAGCTTTTTTTGAGAGCCGTCTGAATGGAAATCCCCGCAAAAGCCAAAAACATAAACTGCTCTCAGAGCCAAAATGCCATAAAATATGATGAAATGTTCAAATCGACGAATAGATATCCTGTCGATTTTAGTACAATTATTATTAGGAATATCAAAATATATGATCTACTCGATTAAAGCAAACAAGTATAAACCTTGGGTTAATACTGACTTAAAATATATTCATACTTAAATTCAGAGTCAGAGTTGAATGAAAAGTGATTAAAGGGCCACGTTAAATTCGAACTTACCTTATTTTATTTACTATATATTAAGTATATAGAAGCTATAATTTCATTTAAAATGTTACCTTTTTTGTTCGGATATATGTATTTACCTTTTGTCTGTCGTAAGATTTTACAGGGTATAATAAAATACGACAGGGACTGTATGAGGTCCTGTGAGTTGACACGCGTAGGACATGGCAAGAAAGGGCGTCAAAGCGTACCAAATAAAATCTCATTTATACAGTCAAAGCATTTATGCTCCATTATGCTCTTAACTTTCGGCTGTTGGCTTTTGTTTCCATTTTGGTTTGGTAGCCGCCATAAAAAACACACGCAGAAATATGGAAACATAAATACATAAAACTTGACGAGTGTGTGACTGTTGTGCGTGTGTGTGCGTGTGTGTCTCCCAGACACACGACACCAAGGTCAGACGCATTCTTAGCTGCCCCCAAATGGTTTACACACCACACAAAATCATAAGAAATAAAATAAATTTGCAGAAGAGAACAAAATTAGAAGCCAGAGAAATCTTAAAGTGCTTCAAGCGATAGAAATTTTGTATATTGGAAGGGGAACGAACTTTGTGGGCGCCTAAAAGCATCTTCGAGTGAAATGAAATGAGTCGTGTCTGATGCGAGTAATCTGTGGTAAAATTCTGTAAAAGCAGAGCAATAAAATACTCATATTAAAGAAATAGCATTTGGGCACTGTAATCACGATTGCAATTTGACTGACGAGTAAACAACAACAACATATTAGTTCACAATTCTTGCAGAAATAAATAAATAAAGGAAGGAAATTTTAGTTTATTTTAATTTGTTTGATATTATATTAGTAGACAAAAGCTGATGATATAGAGCAAAGATAAAATTCAAGTGAAATTCCTTTACTATGCAAATTGGAAATAATTACAGCCAACTATTTGAATAGAAGCAATTACATTTAAATCAATTTAAATATATTAATTTAATTTTTAATATTGTAGTTAAATAAAAATAAATCAAAGTCCATCTATGCTACAGTTAGAGTCAGAGATTTTCTGGACGTTCATTTGCATTCCTAAATGGAATTTGCCATGTAATGAAGTACAGTAAAATTTTTAAAGTCTGCGTCTTCGCATTGGAGTTTGTTGGTCAACTAAATGAAGTTGTGCGAATGCGAGACGACACTTATAAATTTGATTATATTGCCAGAGAGACTTCATGTCACTCTTATTCTATATTGCAGTACTCCTCTCTGGTTGATTACATTTACATTTGTGAGAGAGTTTCACAACTGTTGGCATCTTCATTGTTGACACATTTTCGAGTTGAGCAGTGCAACATGAATACGCGATGTGTGTGGCATGCAAATATTGTACTATGAACACAACAGCTACAATCGTTCGCTAAGTCGGAACAACAAGTGACTGACTGACTGACAGTAAGGCAGTCAGACAGACGGACAGGCATAAGTGAAAATAAGTAAAAATACAAAAGTTGAATAGTTCTTCGTGACACGCACTCGAGGCACAGCATCAAGTGGCAAGGTTGGCAAAGCTGATGCAGCTGTTTGGCACTTGAGAACAAAAGCGCCTAAGAGGTTTGCCGTCTTCAACAGTTGCCTCGCGCCCACTCCCATTATTCCCTGCACTTCTTCTGTCCCCTTGACTGTTCAACCATCCTTCAAGTCAGTGTCATCATTGATTGTTGATTGATAAGACGGCGCTGATAGCCAGTTTTCACTGTGCTCTAATGTCACACCTCTCATCTGTTGTCCTTGATCCTATTCATTCGCTAACAATTTGTATGTGTGTGACTCTTTAGTACAATTGTTCGTGCCACAGCTCATTATCATTCTGTTTTTGCCCCAGACACGCACACACACGTCCATAATAATAATGCCATTAATCATTTAATTGTTACCGCAAAATCTTTACCGTATTAACATTCAATTAATGCAAATCGATTCAGCTCTCTTTTTTCAGTGCGAGCACCAGATGCTTTTGATATTATTTCACTCAATTAATTATGCCAGCAAAGATATAAAATCAGGCAAAAAAAAGAAAATTTTGTCGAAATTACAAGTATTTGACTAAGAGATACCCTCGAGAAGATAGTTACTTTAATTTGTACACTAGATGCCTGACTTCTCTTATTATTATGATTCAGATTAATTAAATTTTCCTCTTATTAGATAGTGTCTAATTTATTATTGTTAGAAAAGTTCTCAGTACAAGGTATTTATAAAGGTCACATTATTTGAATAAAACTGAGAGTTCTGTGATAATAAACTTATATATACGAGTAGCTAGCATTTTTGTATCTTTCATCAAAAATATTTAATTGAATAAATCCTTAGGCCTACAATAATGCTTTATGTCTGTGTTATTGCAATATCTAAAAATCAATTTAAAATTCACATTTCAAGTGTAATCTGGATATCAGCAAAACAGTAGCAGAAATCATTTTAAACAGAAGTAGTTTAATGAAATGCAAATTTTTATTAAATCAGTAATTATGTTTATACACGTTCACAGTGTTAGGTAAACCGCAAATGTTTTTTTGTGCTACATTTTCAAATAATTAAATGAGGTTTTCATTCATAAATAAGTAAATGAGTTGAGATTTCGTTACATTTAATTTCATAATTATTATTTTACTGAACTTAACGTAATAAAGTCCCATTGTCACATTGAAGGCAGTCCTTACAAGATATTTTATCAAAGTGTTATGAATTTTACTGATTTCATACTCTTTTTCATAGACTAGTACGTGTAATTTAACATTCTACTCTGTGGCTATTGTGTACACAGTTCATAAATTAATTGGCTCGCTATCAACTGATTGAGCATTTTGCCATCAAATATGCAACGCCAAAAACCGCATTGGCCATTATCAACCTCAGGCTCTGGATCCACCTGCTGGCTATACAGATTACATGCAATACTGGTTGCCAATTTAGCTTCACTGGTTTTGATTATAGACTCCGCTCAATACGAGTATACCCAGTGTCTACAGAAAATCTATTGGGGTATTGTGTGCTGATTAATGGAGAATTTATCAGAATTATATTTTATTCAAGTACTGATATATATTTTCTTACTGCGATTTGCTTTCTGATAAACTCTCGAGCTGATCGAAAGTTGTCTGATAAATCAACATAGATGTTTGAACTCTAATTTTGATTTTTGTAAAGGGTATCTCTTAGCTGAGCATTCTTGGTTAAATTCAACCGTGTTTACTGAGCTCTGCTTTATTATCGCTGCTGAATCCGAACATTGAGTTCGATTCGATTGACCTCAGGTTGCTTGACACGCATCGTCGGTCGGTCGCTTGGGCGAGTTTTACTTTTATACAATAAATAAAAGGTCTTTTATTTATGTTTTCATTTTCACTATTGAAACATTTTATCGGACAGTAGCGCTTTGCCACACGATTGAATTCAATTGGCAGTTTGTCAGTAATCATTTACACGTATATCCTGCAATAAGAATTTATTTGATTGCAATATTGTATGAAATGTAATGAAGAATTAATAGGATTTAAAAGAATACTTGTTAAATCTCAGTAATAGTTGAAAATGATCTGAGCAACCTTTTTATTATTTTTATATAAATAATCTCATATTAACTTCCAGTCAGTTCGAGTCCACAACGAGTTATTTGGAAAAAATTCAAGTATAAATTTTCGATTTTGATAGATATATAAGCAAATAAGTGCAAAAATGTTTATTAGAGATGTCACCCATGAACTGCGGCCCAAAAAACCATCGCATAGCAACCGCCAACAGATGGCGCCATATGTGGCAGCCGTTAAGCGGGGACCTTATACTCTAACCCATCCAGTCTATAGTAATCCTGATCCAGGGGATAAGGACGCCAAGATGCACAGCCATACATTCAATATCAATATGAATGCCATGAAGAATAATCACAAATACCATCAGCGTGCGATTCCTGTACCAAAAGCGCGATTGCCTCGAATTAAATCACGATCCCATTTGGGATTGAATGAGCAAAGGGATTTGTATCGTCAGCATCGTGATCGCCTGGCCAATATCAAAGGCAAGGTTAACACCTGCTTGCCACCGCCCAGGCTGAAGCACAGCGAGGGCAATGGCATGGAACTTTCCTATATGGAGATGCTCACAGCTCTTTATAGGAAAAGCAACAACACGTTGCGCACATTCACGAAGTCACCGGACAGATTGGCCGCAGGACGTTGGCGGAATGCGAGCGTGGCGAGGGAGAAGGAACGAAAGCAGCAGGAGAACAACAAAAAGTTTAATGCGGGTGGCAATTTGTTCGATCCGAATTTGGGTAAATCGCTTCGCAACAAGGCGAAGGTGGCCAAGGCCTTCAGCTATGAGGTGCCGATGCATGTCCTCCATCGATACGAGGATCTGATGAACATTTGTGATGTGAGCGTGCTCTGCAAGCTGTTGCGCCCACAGATTTACATCGACTTGGAGGTGGTTGGCACACAGATTAAGGGTCGCCTGGCCATTCAGCTCTTCACGGAGGCTTGTCCACAAGTTGTTCTGGAATTTATGCGCATCTGCACCCGTCAGAGCAATCAAAATATTAGCTTCACCCGCAACTTTGCGCCCATTTGGCTGGAGGGATGCATTGCCCTCGATCCCGAGCGTAGCATCGATATGAGCAACATTGAGCATGATTTTGAAGTACTGAACCACGGCGTCGATGCCGGAATTCTCTCCTTCCCCAGCCGCTATGTACGTGGCAGCTCTCGCACGGCACTTACCTTCACCATTAGCTATAAGCCGTTGTCCATTCTGAATGGCAAACGCATTGCCTTTGGCAAGGTTCGCAAGGGATTGCAGCTGCTGGAACGGATCCAGGATGCCACCGCACATCTGGGCAAGAATCATCAACTCGTTGCCCTCAAAGGCTGTGGCGTGCTTTAAAGATTCTTCAAATCAATGGAATCTTATGTGAAAATTTCTGGTAGAGACGAATTTTAGCTAATTCAGTTGACGCTTCCGAACACGTTGTGTAGGGCTTATATTATAGTTTTTAAATTTTTGAGATGCATGACACAAATATTAAATTAAATGTTAATTGTTATTAGCAAACTGAGTTATTTTTTTATTAATTTCGTTTTGTACTTTACTATGAAAACTTGGTGGAAATTAAAGTAATTAATCACATATAATTAAATAAATACATATTCATAGTATGTTCATACAGCTGGACAAGTCATTTTTTGCACATTCGCATATTTGATTCTTTAATTTTGAAAATAATTAATTCAAAGTGTTTCTTATATCCTTTTTTATAATTAATTTTTCATTTAATTAAATCAGAAAAGCATACAAAAATATTTATTCTTTGATATCTTCAATGCTGACAATATCCAATTTCACTAGGCAAGAATATTTCATTTTTATTTTAGACTTTTACATATTTTCTGATACATATTAAAACCATCTGTCTGATATTTAAATGAAACATTTTACCACCGAAAAAGTATTCGTAGATGTTCTTGTCACATGAGCCCATACAGCCCGAAATTCATAGCTTAGTCGCATTTAATTCGTTGTCGTTTACATAAATCTCTATTTTTTCATAGTCCCTGTCTCAATTTGAAAAATTTTTAAACATCATAGTCTTTTAGTTCGCCTATAATGGTCGGTGATGGTTTGAACAGTCCCCGCCAACAGGGCGGAAAAGTCCAATCGGAGGACAATGATCCACAATTTCCAGACAAGTATTCGATGCGTAACACACGAGTTCTTAAAGTGAATATGGGCCAACTGACGACAATCCCGGAACAAGTGATCGAGACCGCTTGCAACGAGTTGGTCAATATTGTGAACCTTGAGAGCAATCTATTGACCAAAGTGCCATATGAGTTGCAAAATATGAGCGAACTGCTAACCGAGTTGAACTTGGCCAAGAACCAAATCTCTTTCATACCATCATTCATATCGCAGTTCTCGCGTCTTGTTCATGTGAATTTTTCCTGCAATCTGCTGCGCAGTTTGCCGTTGGAGTTTGCAGGTCTTCAAACGCTCTGTGAATTGAATATTTCACACAATCGCTTCGATCATTTGCCGTGCTGCATCTACGAGCTGGAGAATCTCGAAACCCTATTCGCCAATGATAATAAAATCTGTGAATTGGACGCCAGTGATAATGGATTGGGCGCCCTCACACGTCTCAGTATTCTGGATCTGTCCAACAATGATATCCAGGTCGTACCCCCCGTGCTGGGTAACCTCACCAATATTGTAGATTTGCAGTTATCTGGCAATCCATTCCGTCAGCCACGTCATCAAATTTTAGCAATGGGTACCGCCACCATAATGGATTATCTTCGAGGTCGCATTCCTCTCTGAAGAACTTTTAATTTCCCTTGTGATAATAAAGACAAATTATATGGTATTTAAATGAATAAGCCCAAGTGTTGATTTAAAAAAAAATTCATTTGAGTATGTAATTTTATATATCGATGCAGAGATAAATCTTAGATCATTACCATATTTTTATCTAACTGTGAATAAATGAAAATAGCTAGAGCAAAAAGTAAATGAAACGTACAAATGTAAATATCACATGTTTTTGGAAAAAATCGATATATATAAAACTCTTTGTCCTGACTCACTGACTCACTGACTGACTGACTGACTGACTGACTGACTGACTGACTGACTCACTGACTGACTGACTCACTGACTGACTGACTCACTGACTGACTGACTCACTGACATAGAATCAACGTGTAGCCCAATACGCTAAAGATTTTATAGTGCAACAAGACGGCGTTTTGCAAAATTCGAACTGTAAGTGGGTAAAATTCTGGGTCAAAGGTCACAGAACTTCTTAAGATATCTAAACCAAACTCACTGCCATAGGAACAATCGGATGGAAATTAACCTTTAGTACGAAACTCGCATATTAGCTCTTCTTGCCAAATCTCTACTATTTCATGAAATTTATCTTTTTCCCGCCAAAACTGACTTTTTCCCGCCAAATATGACTATTTCCTATTTATTTATTTATTTATTTATTTTCCGCCAAATCACAAAATCTTATTTTTAGGCAAAGTCCAATTACAGGGTTAAAATAATTATAGTAATGGACACGAACTTTAAATTTATATGTATTTTTACAAAAAAAAGGTTATATTACATAAAATTCTGATTCAGTAAAATTAGTAAATTATATTTGAATAAGTAAAAACATTAATTTTGTTTCAACAAGAAAGCAGCTAAAAATGAGATATTGATTATATAATGTTTTACAAAAATCATAGATTATTCTGATGATTTTTCAATCTGTATTATTTAAATACAGAACCCACAAAGTTGGCTTTGATACAATTCTAAAGCTTTTATTGTTAGATAAAACTAGTTTAAAATAAGACCAAACAAAATAACTCAAGAATAATGTCACACGATTTGAAGCGTTCAACAAAACTACGTTCCGAGACACCGTGAGTACAAAACATATGAACGGATTCATGGTTTAAATTGATTGTGGCTTTCCTACAGCAGACGTGCCAAGGCCTATGACGCTGATGCATTCGTGAATCATTTCGCAACTCGTGGGGCACGCGAGATAATCGTTATGGACTCATCTGGAAGGCCAATGCGATCTACGGTTAGCCAAAGGCGCTCTTTTGCCTATGCCAGCCATTTATTCGCATTGGCGACCATGGCACGCAATGTGGTTAGGGATTTGGATCCATCAAACGATGTGACCTTTATGCGTTTGCGTGCCACACGTCAAGAGGTACACATATCTATAAACCAGGACTTTATAGTTGTCGTCATACAGAGACTAAGAAAACAAAAAGAGTAACCAATCTTACAATATTTATGTGTGTGTGTGTGTATGTATATAGAGGGAAAACACTTTAATTTAAACATAGATAAATTCAAAACTTTGTGGTTATTAAATAACAATCGATATGTTAATTGCAATAGCAGATTAAAAACTTTTGGAAATCAGTCGGCAAATGCGACATCGGGTATTATTGGTTTTAAGCCGCAATTTGCAAGTATTAAACATATTTTGGAAAAACAAATTTGAAAGCAAATCGTTTTCGATAATTTGTGCACAAATTAGCTAAATTAGCGAATCAACCAATATTTATATGAAATCCCAATCCAAACGAGCGATGTACATATTAAGTATACGTAACTTGCTGTGATGCATGACTATAAGCCGCCCAAACTCCGGTCTCTTTGTGTGTGTATATGTGTGTATTTGTATGTTTTGGTGAGGACCAGGCACGAGTCAAAACTCAATTAGCACAACACACTCGTTAGTCGTTGCATTTTGGCATTTGGGACTTTGAAAAGAGCCCTATTAATGTGTGCAGAGCTCCATTAAAGTCAGTCTCTTTTTTGGACTGTTTCAGATAAAATGCCAAACAATCTTCGACTGCATATTTTGTTGGACCGCAATAATCAATGGATAATAGCAATTAAACTTGTACGTTTTAATCGTGACTTGAGCTTTTGGGTTTTTTTTTTGCCTGTCAATATTGATTTCATACGCTACACATACATATAAAAGAAATAGAGTATATTGAAGTTGAAATTATTAGGATTGGCACGATAGAATACTATTAGTAAAAGAAGTACATAAAGAGTATCTTTCAGTCAAGCAATGTCGCCCTGTGCATTCCAGTTTCGTTGCTCTTTTTCTGGCTTTTAGTGCTTGTTGTGTTGCCATTATTCATTTGTTGCAGGAAGCGAGCAAAAAGCCACGCAGAAATCAGAAAATGGAGCGTGACGCATTTTCCAAGCGGGCTAATTCACACACACATACATACATACACATACACTAATAAATGTATATTAAAATACTTTGTATTTGTTGGCCACATTGGCTTTTGTTTTGTATTAATTTATGCGTATTTATTTAATATGTTGCTATTGGTTTCCAGCATTTATCTGCTGGCTTTAAAATTCTATTATTTTTGCTGATTTTTGTCATTGTGCATAAATGTTTTGTTGCGTTATTTAACAATTGTATTAGCCATATTGTGTAAATATTAATGCAGGTAGGCAACGTTTCAGTTGTAAAATACCCACGGGTATATTTATCTTTTTTAAACATATTGTAATCCGCAGCCAAAATAATCGACAAATATTATAAAAGTATTGAATAAATGAGAATATATGATACACATATATTCATATGGGTATTGTATTAAACCAGTTTCAAAATGTCTTATTTTTAAAAGCTATAATAACTGCAATTACTGAATCCATATTGTTGGCAAACCATTATCAAAGAAATATACTGTGTGAAAATCTCTATGACTTTCAATGTATCAGAATGTTCGCTACAATGTTCTGATTTTTATTGAATTATATTCTTGCGTTTCAAATTTACATATATTAACAATCGGTGAGTTTACAATAATTTTTACGAGAAAAGGATACAATAATATTTCAGTAATAAAATATAATATTTTATCCCATTGCGTTAAAATTGTAATTGCTTTTCACAAGAAGGCTTACAATTTTGAAAAATAACCCGCAAGGAACGGCTGCAATGCTCTGAACTGCACTGAATCCTCATTTATCATCGCACTGCCAAAAGAATAAAATAAAATGTTAATATTGAACTGCGATGACTCTTGAAGCGACAACAACGTGATTAAGTGGACGAATTCAGCGACACATGTTGACATTTAATTTATTCGATTCGATTCGCTTCGAACCGCCGACGACACAACAAATTCCATGAGCTCAGAAACAGCAACATGATGTTGATTTTTAATGAATATTCAAGAGTTATTAATAATTAAAAGGGGTAAGAAGTGGCGTACATGAAATATGAGTGCCTCTGAAACTGAAAAGTCTACGAAGAAGTTTTTATGATCAAAGTATAATGTATTTACCCATTAATGCTGTCCAAAGAAATACCGAATGCAAATATTTATGTTTCGTCCCAATGTGCGGCTTGTTAGCCAAACATGTCAATGACCATGACACTGCCGACTGAAAATCATCAAACTTGTCATCAGGCTGTGATTTTCGAAATCAGTTCAGCATGTGGCGTATGTATCGCCTCCAGGCACTTCGAATACATCGCCCTCAATCCGTCTGACGTTGATGAAACGTGAAATTGCGTATACGCATCGATGAAGTTTTACTCAGCTTTGGCTTTTTGACCTGACATTAATAATTCGATTGACGAATTTTTTAAAAACCATATCCACACAATATTATCAGTTGTATGAATAGCTTTTCATATTTCCGTTTTTCTTATATCTTATTATTTTATGCCTTATGACTCGAGCTGTCAATATATGTCCAAATAATACCGATACATCGATTTTTGCCAAAATAAATTTTAATAGAAAACAATTTTAACATCGATTTAAAATCGATTTAATTATCTCGGTTGATAGTCACAAATACTATCGATCTACACCTCTAGTGTGATACACGTTTTTGGTGCCCAATTATAACTTATTAAATTTGTCATTCTGTTTATTAGTTTCCAACTCAATTTCTGGACAGCAGCGCAAACACTATTAAATAAATTTCCTTCTATCCTTTCACAGTGTCCTCCTTGAACAACATTCATATGACTAATAGTCTTCCCATTGCCACATTTGTGCTGCATTCATCATACGCAGCGTTGGTCCTTCAACATGTGTTGTCCTAATGAGTTTGATGCAGGACCAACGGCCTTTGGCTCTCTGATGGGAGCTGGAGGAAACGTGTGATTAAAATGCCGTCAGAAGTTATAAATGACAACACATTTATGAGAGTATTTACGAAACATTTTTATTTCCCATTCACTCCCAATTTGAAATCAAATGTAACATTCATTGCCTATTCTCTGGATCAAATTTGTCAGCAAATTAACCGATTTACAAAATTTATGATGAACAATTAATCCATAGCTCATTTATTTATTTATGTATGCAAATGAGAGATAAATTAAGTCTCTGCTTACATTCAGAGGACTAAATCCTTATGAAATGATCGATTGTCACAAATATTACACATACGCCGAATTGCTCACACGTTAATTAAATTATTTCTTACAAACGCATATATTGTTATGCAGCGAATTAATGACGACCACTGTAACTTGAAAAACAAAAGCCGCTCACAATTTACACTCATTATTTATTTTAATTAAATTCCAATTAAAACTCAATTTAACTGACTCCTTGAGCTCTATCGGCTTCTGATGTCTCGGAAACCTTTTGATTTAATTTGGATGCAATCACCATTCACTAAACGACTATTAACTACTATTAAATGAACGGATGTGCAAACTGGAGTAGTCGACAAACTCATTGCTGTCTTAATTAAAGCGTCGACTACTCATACGTATTCGCACATACTCAGACGAGCCCAAGTAGTGATAAAAATATGTCAGCGGCAAGATTGAGGGAGATATTTCTTATAATTGCAATTAATCTATAATTGCAGCTGTCCAGGTAACGAAACAAAAGCTGCCAATGAATTAATATGAGTGGCATTAATCATTTCGGAGTTTAAATATTAAAAATTAAAAGTTTACTAGTTAACTTATTGGTCAAACGAACAGACAGTTTAATCAGACTTGGATTTTGATGCTGATCAAGATTAAACCCACTTAATATGAGCAATGTGGCCATTCTCGCATTGTCGGGTCATTCCATGAAGCAACATTTTCTGCCATAATTCATGCATGTCTTAACGGAAATTCAAATATGCTTCAAAGTCAGTTCCAATGTGCATTGAAGACTTTAGTACATATGTATACTGCCCACTTCCTCTTAGACGGACTTTTTTATTCGAATTGCTTGCCAGTCGACACAAATCCTCACAGTTTAATGAAGTTTCCCTCTTCTGGATGTTTATCCCATAGTTTGCGGCGTTACAAGTTCATTTACCTAAAGCCTGGCATTTGCAAAAGACCAAACTGAACATTTCTTAATAATGCCAAAATGCCAACGGGCTTGCCATAATTGTATGCACTGGCTAAAAGAAAACAGCAGCCACAGCACAGTCCAAATGAGATGTGCCTATCAAATACTCTCAAACAGATACAAACACACACACACTGAGACCCAACCAGTCTCCTATCTGCACCTGAGTCTATCTACACAGACTTAACTAACATAAGTTCTCCCACTTTGGCCCCAAGCCAGAGAAGTAGACAAGTTTTCATAGCAATGCCACGCCCACATCCCAACTGCACCCCCTTACAGTGGGATTAGCTGAAATACGGAACATAATAAGGTTTTCGTTTATTCAGTTTCAATGCTTTAATTCAAATAAAGTTGCACTGTGCACAGTTTCTGTTTTTAAAGCCAATTTAGCCGAAAATGCTGCAACTAATTCCATTTGACTTTCAGCGAACGATGCAATTTCTTAAATGACTTGCCGACTTTTCCAAATGGGGACGGGCTGTGATGGCTACTCCTTCATTTTCCGCTCCTTCCTTGTGCGGGGCAAATACTTCATAACAACTTTGATGCAACTTTTAAAACATTTACGCCAATTTTTACGAGTACGTGACAACGCATGCCAAACACGAACAGTCTACCCGCAACCCTCTTCCTCCATGAGGGCAAAATTGCCCTGCTTGTCTTCTATGTATGGAGTTTGGGGTTTCACCTCTTTAATTGCAGGAAAGCGGGTGATTATTTAGTGAAAAGTTTTAACGTTTTTGGCATTCGCATGTGCATGTTAAAATCTTTGGCAGCACATAAAAATCTGAAATGCATTGCACGTATTTATTATATTCCGTTTTGAGTAAAAACGATGTGTTTTTCTTTTGTTTATATCAGATACCCTACATGTCCTGAAAAGAAACATTTGAAAGATCACATCATTGGCAATCAGCAAAGGGTATTTGCTAGTCGTCGACTTTCACATAATAAAAATGTTCCACTTGTTTGTAAATTCACTTTGCATAGCAATCGAATTGAAGCCCATCATCAAGTCAACATCAGATTCAGCAGCAATCGCAGCTGTCGAGGCGAGCCCTCGTTAAACAATTTACGAGTAATATGAATTATTTGAATTGGTTATTATCAAATCAATAATTTATTTTATAACTGATTTGTGCAGAGTCCTCTCCCCTTTGCCGCTCGTTGCTATTTAGCACACGTAATTCTGTTATTTTGACTTAATGGCATATAATTTTGTTTTTATTCGTAGTCAGGATTAAATGCCCTTCTGCCATTCTGCTTAAAATCGTAAAATTTCTTCTTAAATGTGTATGTAGTTTGACGCTATAATTGAAAATTTTATGCACACTATTAAAATATATTCGAGAAGCAGAAGCAGCTAAAACTTTAGCCATCGTGGCGTATACTTAATGTTTGGAGATGTGGTAAAGCTGCTGGCAACTGCTGAAACTAATGCAAAATAATGTGCATTCGGGGCTTAAACTGGGCTTGAATTAATTAAGGCTAATGTCAAAATATTGTAAGAGATTCAAGTTGATGTGAGAACATCTTACTTGAAAGAACTTTCCGCTTCCCAGAGTTACATTTGAATATACTTTCCTCAATAATCTCTGCCTGTAATGCGGCATATACTCGTATGAAGCTGGCAACAGTTGCTGATGTGTTTTTAAAATTAAATATTATTCATTAGCAAATAAGGATGACTGAGATGAAGATTCATTCATTCCACGACATTTAAGAAAACAAATCTTATCTTATGAATAATGTGGAGTTTATTACAATTGCTCGCAAGTGTTGACACTTTTTGAAATGACATCTGGCAATTGTGTTTGCTTAGCAATTTCATTTCATAATTCATTTCATTTCATTCCAGAAGCACAAATTAACACGTATACGCCATGTTGGACTAAATGAATTTTAACTTTTCCACAAGAACAGCTGCAAGATATCAATTAGCGCATCTGTAGCTGACACCTTCTTATACCAGTTTTAGACAACTTTATCGAAATGAAAACTCATCCTCTGACTGACAGCAAAAAGTAGCGAACAAGTGTGTTAACGACTTAGATTTTTGCTGAAATATTTGACAGGTGACAACGAGAGCAAACTGATTGATGTTACAATATTTTAAAAAAATTACATTTCTTCAAAAGTTGTGAAAATCCTTTAAGAAAAGGAGCAATAACTCAATGAAAACAGCTCTATTAAGTGCACACAATTTCTTTAAACAATTCATCTCAGAGGTTTTGCTCTTCAGACATCTGGTCGAGATGACAAAAAAGTTGCCACAATGTGGCCTAAATCACTTGGTTCTGGATCTGGCTCTGATTCTGGCTGGTTCTGTGGCAACAAATGTGCAATCAGTCAACGCGTTGCTGGCAACTCAGGCATTTTGTCAAGTGGAATCAGCTTTGACCCATGTGTTAAGTGCGATGCTTCAAAGCAAATCTTATAAATAAGCCAAAGCCAGCAAATGCTGCCAAAATGCTGCAGCAACAACAACAACCGCAACAACAAAAATTCATGCAAAACCCGAACGTAGCAAATTTGCATTTGAAATGCAGGCACACACACACACACTTGTATACATTCACACGGATTGTCAACACAGGCTTAAGAACAAAGCCACAGGACGAGCCCCTGTTTCAACTTTGCATGTGTATGGGATGCATGTGTGTGTTCATGTGTATGGGTGCGTGTTCATGTGTGTGTAAATGTACATGAAATGCATTGAGAGGCTTGTGACTGGGATGTGGCTAGAATAAAGGGTCGGACTTTACAGTTTCGTGCATTAACACGCACGCACAAGTCTTAAAAAGAGCGAGAGAGAGAGAGAGAGAGTTAGACAGAAAGAGATGGTGAGGCACACAAACGGATTCCCATTTATAGCGAACACAAAACGCACTTTGAATACGGAATTGGTGACTTACAGTCCAAAACTCCTGTCCTGTCGTGTTCTTCTATTGTATTGTATTGTGCTGCAACTCGACTCTCGAAGTTTAATGTTCTTATCCAGCAAAGGCATCAAATAAACGATTCTCATTTGAAACTGTTTAATAGGTTTGTTTTTGGTTTCGAACCAATTTAGATTTGGATACTCAAATGACATACAATCAACAAAATTTAGGAAATATCTTGAATGTCTTAAAAAGTGATAAAAAAAAACATATTCTTATTCGATAATAATGGAAATTTTATTTGATTTTCTAGACAAGGCAATACAATTATATTATTTTGTTTATTATTATATTATATATATATTATATATATATTATATTGTTTCTACGTTTTCCTTCAATTAAGAAAATAAAATAAATCTTAAAAAAAATATAAAATAATAATCGTTCCTTCATTTCTTGCCAATTGCTTACTTTCTAAAGACTCTAGTTTAATACTTTGATTTCAATATTATTTTTCGACTATTAAGAATCGAGTTGAAATGAAAAATATAGATTTAAAAATAGTTTATTAAGTATAAAGTTAACTTAAAAAAAATCATCACGTTCTCAACCCCGAAAATGCAGAGTATTGCATAATCTAGTTACCCGCACAGTTCAATTGTAAATTCCATCATGTTGAATGCTTCTTTCAGTCATTTTGTGGGCACAATTAAAGGCAGCGCGGCAGCATGACTGTGTGGCATGTTGCACGTTGCACGTTGTTGCTGTTGTTGTTGTCGTCATCGTTTGGCCAAATCCTGTGCCAAGCTGGTGTTATAAGTTTGGGCGTGGATTATTCAAGCGACGTGCGGTGGTTGACAACTGCAGCTGTGGCACCGGTGGTGTTGGTGGTGCGGGTGGTGCTGCCTGTGGCGCCACCTAATGATATGCAATAGTTTTGCACGCTTCCAAATGCCACTAATGGAAGTAACTTGAGTGTAAATTCAAAAGCGGATTGTGGCTCTCTAATCCAGCAACTAAATTATTTATTCGGCATTTGTCTTTGGCAATGTTCGGCAACGTTTCTATCGTATTCAATGTTGTTGTCTGTGTTCGTGGTTTCGTTTCAGAGAGAGACAACATTGATGACTCTGGAACTCGTTGCAGGGTCTGGAAAATGCCATTGAATATTCGTTTATTTTAATGCGCAATACACCGCTTTTCAACCATTTTCGCCATTTCGCATTTTAAAACAATTACGTGGTTTCACATTTGACACTAGCTCCCAGCATTTGGATATGCTCTGCAGCTCTAACTCCATTTTATATTTCGATTTCAGTTTCATTTTGTGCTCCTAGTTTCAGTTGCAATTTCGATTACGGCAGACTTGACAATGCGCGGAATTAAGCGAATTTCCTTTTTTCATTACTTGGAAATTGAATTGGATTTTGGCATGCACGTTTTGTCTTTCAGTTTATTAGTGCTTCATTCAATGGTTGAATGATGCAAATGGAGATTTGTGGCTAGCCAATATAATTTTGGAAATGGACAAATGGGAAAAACTGAACTAGGTGCTGAGTAAAATATAAGAATGCTTTCTATTAATCAATCGTAAGGTTTAATTCAATTGTAGCATACACGCAGTTAATTAGTGAAAGTCGATTATTCACCTTAGTTTCTATTTATTTGCCACATTCTGACAAACCCTAATGAAATTGCGGTAGTAAATCTGTTACAGTAGACTATTGGGCTTGATGTTTTGCAGTTGTCTTATATTTCTTGCTGTGATTTGTGGACTTAGCATATAAACGCAACGACCTCAAAACAGGCACGATAAATCACAGAGCCAGAGCTTAGGGATATGACATTGTAAGCGTGGTAAACTTAATAAAAGTACGTGGCTAAAAACAAATGGCAGACAGTGTCGTCTACATCTACGAGGAATTTGTTCAGGCAAACTGTTTAAAGCTATTTTGGAAACATTTCTCAATGTCAGCGCTGAAAAGAAGACGAAGATACAGAAACGGAAGCAGCGAAAAAGACATCAACGTTAGGCAGGCTGCATTTCTGATTTATTGCGAGTGAGGACACTAAAAAAATAAAGAAAACTAGACGAGCCACAAAAAAAAAACCAGACGAAATCATCCAATTATCTTGTAAAGTTTCATTATGTCAGCGCGTTGTTTCGGCAGAGCCGGAAGTGACGCCATATTGACACCGTTCTCTATCCTTTTCCGTTATTTCATCTCTCTCTCTCTGTTCTTCGTTATGTCTCACATTGTGATTCGCTTGGGTGTCACTGTGTTTCGAATCCTTCTCATCCACAACTCTCAATTCTCGTTTCTCGTTCTACTGATAAATTGTCAACTCGGCGACGCTTTCGCATGTTTTGACTTGATTATGGTGTAACAAATTGTCGCCATTTTGCATATTTGCACATGGGAAACGGAAGCACCGGAAACGACAGCACACCACAAATGCAATGCCAACGATAAAACTGCCAGCACTGCCTTTTCTGACCAACAAAAGACAAATTCGTGTCGGCAATCAAAGTTAACCAAGAGGATTGAATTTTTAGTCCATTCTTTAAAATTTTACACAAAAAATGGATATCAATTTCTCGGACAAAGACCGCTGTATTTGTGTACATATATTTAAAAATTAAATGCTGTAGAAGGTATTTAAAGTATTTAAAGATGTGTACATCTCCAATTGAACAATATTAAATTTGAGTTTGATTTGAAATGTTTTGCAGCTTTGCAATGGACCTGAAGACTGGCTCATTGCTTGTAGCGCCAGCGGTTAAGAATTCCAGTTGCTCACATCCGCGTTATTCTGGCCACAATTTTATGCTGCATATTGGTATTGCGGAGACGATTGAGGCAGTCTTAATTTTGGTGCTCACATTGGGTGTGATTGGAGCCAACTGTCTAGTAATCTGTGTCATTAATAATCGTCGCTATGCCGCCTACATTCATCAACAGGTGAGTCAGCAAAACACACACACAAAACGAGTAAACACGACAATAAACCGAATGAGTCACTTACTAACACTTGAACTTTACCTTTTAGCCACGTTATCTGCTTACCTCGTTGGCTCTGAATGACCTGACAATTGGTCTGCTAATTACACCGTTTGGGCTAATGCCTGCATTGTTTCATTGTTGGCCATATGGGGAGATCTTCTGTCAGATACAGGTAAGTACAGGTGGTCAACTGAAGTCCCACAGCCTGGCTTATTGCCGGCAATTAAGTTATCGTACTGTTGGTCAATTAATGAAAACCTAACAACGTGCCCTTTGTTTACCTCTGAAGGTATAATCCCACACAATAAATATGTATGTTGATGCATAAGTATGTGTAATTACAATGGGCAGTAATTACATACCGTATTGCTTTTTCACTGCATAATTTAACGAAATAAACATTTAAGCTCTTAATTTATCAAGCCGCAGGGCAGGTGTGAATTGTGTGAATCAAGGGAATACAAATTAAAAAATATATTTAATTGCAGCTACATAGTTTATTAAAAAGAAAATTAAAGATCAAATAGTTTTTTCCTTGTAAATAGAGTACAGATTCCAGTGAAACATTTAATGTTTCAGTTTTAAATTTGATATGTAATTTTTGTTGCTAATTTCAAAGTTTTAATTTTGAATATAATTATAGCTGATAGACAACATTTAAGCTAAACTTATTAGCATATTATTTATTATTTTTAATTTTCTCCTCATTATATTAATATAATAAAATATGTTTAGTAAAATAATTTTTATGCTTAATCTTTTACAAGAAATCATTAATGTTTCAATGTCAAAATTGAAGTATTTAAATTAAATTGCGCAAGAGAGTAAACTACCATAGATGGGAACAAACTTCAGGCAGGATATAAAATGTCAAGTCGAAAGAGTAAAGGAATTCAATTTAATTAATGTATCTAATATTAAAATATGCACTGACATTTCTCTCTCTCTCACTCTCTCCCTCTCTCTCCGCCAGGCATTGCTGCGTGGTGCATTGTCGCAGCAGAGTGCCGTTATTCTCGTCTGCATGGCCGTGGACAGATACATGTGTGCGTTGCATCCGCGACGCTATTATCAGCACTCCAGCAAAAAGGTGAGTGGATCATCAGTTAGTGGGTGAACAAGGACATGCGTGGGTGTGTCAAATAATTTTGTTGTGGGTGGGGCGGGGTGTCTGGCACACATTTGAAGTCCTGCTAATGCGCGGCAAGGCAGATAAGGCACGTTGCCAGCTGCGATAAGTCCTGCGACAAGTTAAGATAAAAATTTATCACAAAGTACAAAGCACGCATTAAACAAAGCGTATGGAAAATTCTAGGAAATCACGCGCCAATAAAATGTACTATGCAGTACCAACAACAATATAATCAACAACAACAACAAAAACAACAGTTGTATCTATGAGCCAATTACGTACAGATAAATAAGGATAATGGGCTCTAAGCTCTTTGCCAGTCATTAAAACACAAGGAAAGTAAAGAAAAGAAAAAAATAGAATAGGATAGAAGAGAAGAGAAATGAAGATGAAGAATGAAAGAGCAAAGGCAAGCAAAAAACAAATTACAAAACACAGCATAAACATAGCCAAATAGTGTATAAAATAAGCATAAAAAAGAAGGCTGCGTTTTTTTGTTTCGTACTTCTCTTTCCTATTTTTTCTGGCTTTAACTAAATACGTGGACCACAGCAAAGGCCTGGTTCTGGTTCTGGCCCTGGTTCAAGAACCAAGGACAGAATTCAGGCAAATGAAGCGACGCCGTCCACGGAAACCGCAAGCGACGTTGCCAGTTTGCATCCCACTCTCTCTTTCTCTCTCTCTCTCTCTTTCTCTTTCTCTCTCCCACTCATTCTATCTTCCTCACACATACACACTTACATCATAATTTATGAGCAAGCAAACATTTACGCAGCCTCCAAATATGGAGTATACGAAAAGAAAAAAAAAGATAAATTTGTGTGCGGAAGTGGAAAGAAATATATATTTTTTTTGGCTCGGACAGCGAAACGTCGCGTATCATTTACAAAATGGAAGAAAAGTCCGTCCGGTTGTCTGTCGGGCGATACTTTATGATTTGTATTTAAATAAGTAAAGGAATTTCAACATTTACTTTCAAACGCCAAGTATGAAAATTTGCCAAAAACAATCAAAAACAAAAGACATATTGTAGCAGAATGTATCTTTTTATCATAGATTAAGAATAAGGGCTGTTTGGAAATATTTAAAAAATTACACAGATATAACTTAATTACTACCAATATAAATGAAGTGTTTCTTAAGTTTATAAGCTGCCTGATTATGAATATATTGGAAAGCAATTTCACATGTTTAGTGCAATAGGACTTAAGAAATTATTAAATTTAATAATTCCCAAAGTTCCCACTTTTATTCTGCGATAGTTCAAGATTTTTTTTTGTTTTAACTTTGCCTTTTAAAGTGCGCACTTCATAAGAAGGGCAATAATTTTGTGGTGTAATGCCAACAAAATGTAGAACACACTCGTATGCACATGCGTATTTTATGACGGCGCAAAAGTGCCAATGTTAATGGTACAGAAGGGAAATGGAGAAAAATCCCAAAATGAAAAAAAAAACAATCATAAAGGTTGAAATAAAATATAGAAAAACTATTTTCAGAATTACGCTGGTTAAGTACACATATATAACAAAATACAAGTATACAAATCTATTTATTTATCTTTCTGTGCATTTCTTTCTATTCAAATCATATTGGTACCGCCAGCAAAAGTATGGCATTAGCTAGTTCAAAATATTTCGATACTGTGAATCCTTTTTTTTGCATTCCACTCAAATAATGAATGCTTTACAATTTTTTGACTGAGGTCGGCGAAATTGGCGCAATGCCACGCCCAATTTGTAATAAAATGTGCAATGTCGAAAATTAATAAGTGGAAGCTGACGCCGACTGTCGTGGCAACTGACACTCGGGCCAGACTATTTGTTGGCCATATAATAATGGCCTGAAGAACTTGCAACTTGCTTTTTATTAAAACTGCCATAAATTGCAACTCATTTCTCGAAAAAGAAAGCGCTAACTTCATGTTGTTTAATTTATGAGAACGAAAAGTTTCTGATGAGCGTACAAAGTGTACTAAAAAAAAAGCTTCAACAAATATTTTTGTAGCCGTATTTTGTTGTCTTTTGTCTAAAATTTGCACTTGACTTCGTTGTTCTTGACCAAGCGACACATCAGTTCAGTCCGTGTAGTCGAGAGACAAAATTTAAAGAAATTATTAACGGTCTATGATTAACTTAAATGTAAATATTTTTAGCTTTAAATGACTTTCAAAACTGTAATCTATTATTTATTCGAATAATTATTATAAAAAAAAATATATATATATTAAAAGATGGTGATAATGACAAGTAAATAAATTAAAATATTTTAGTATTTAGGTTTCGGGTCGGTTGAGTGTTGGAAAATGTTAATTCTAAATTCTACATTAAGCTCCTATTCAAATGCCAACTGTGTGAATAGTCTGTTTGTCAGCCAGTCAGTCAGTCAGCCAGTCAGTCAGTCAGCCAGTCAGTCAAAGAGTCAGTTTTGATTTTGGCAGCCTCTTGCAAATGTTTCGTTTTGCGCGTTGCTTGTGGTTTGGATCAGCCCAATGTTTTTAACCCAATCAAAAGTTTTTAATTCCATTTGCTGCTGACTTTTTAAAATAAATATTTATTCTCTGTAGCTTGAACTCTTCAACTCCCCTTCCTAAAGCTGAATAAAACTCACTGAACAAGTAGGTGCATTCGTTTGCTGTCCTGACGAGTTTGTTTGTCAAAGTCAATGTTTCAAGGCAACAACAACATTAATTTGCATATGCAAGCATATAATTCTAAAAAAAAACTACTATGTGCTGCTCATTTGCAGTTTTTACTACTCTAAGGTTATTTGTGAGTAAAAGTTTACAAAGCTTCTATGTCAGTTGCAGGTCTAGGTTGTAATAAAATATTTTGCAACTAACTTGGTTCTTAGACAGAGGAATCTAAATTAATTAGTTGAAGTCATTATTTTTTTAAATATATATGTACGGATGTTATCAATAACTCCCACTCCAGAGAAAATGATTTGTCAGTTATGCATATGACAAAGTTTTTAAATATTCCTGGGCTCTCATGTCGCTAAAGCCATGTTCCCTAATAGACTTTTGATGGGTAATTAGAATAGATTTGAACGTGCATCTGCAATGTTCCGCATCAGAACCACTTAAAATCAGAGACGTGCTCATACTTCTCCCTCAGCAATAAATCACACACAACCAGCTGGATGAAAAGGAGACGTAGGAAGCAGGGAAAGGGAAAGAACGAGGAACGTTTAGAGAATGTGGCAATGTGTAATACAGACAATATCTGAGCAACGAAATGGAGGCAGAGGGTTCAGTGTGGGTAGTAAATTAAACCAAACTACTATAACCAACACCACGACAATGACAATAGGAACAAAAACAACACTAACTAAATCGAACACAAACTGCGTATAATGTGTGTATGATGTGTGCTTTGGGTATGTGCTTATTTTACAGGGTTGTGTTGCCATATTGAGCTTAACATGGATTATCAGCCTGACGGTGTTTGGATTTCTCGTTCTGCCGAAAGGTGAGTTGACTTTCACACACACATACAACACAGCACACAGACATATCGAATATTGAATGAGTTCAAACAGCTGCTCATTTGGCGTTTATATCTATATGTATATCCGTTCACTATAGGCTACTACTTCAACAACACCGGTTTAATGGCCTGCGAGCCATTCTACAGTAAGCCCTCATACCGAATTTTATCCACATGTGCATTATACTTCCCAACCACGATGGTCCTCATGTACTGTTACGGTTCCAGCTTTCATATGAGTCGCTTTCGTCTAAATGATCCAACCATGCCCCTCACGGCGGCCGCACATCATCCACATCCACACCATCCGCCACAGCAACTGCAGCAGCAGCAGCAACAACATCAGCAGCAACAACAACAGCAACAACAACAACCATCGCACATATTTGGACATGGTAGCCACGGGCACTCGCATCATCCCCATCCCCATCCGCATCCCCATCCCCACCCCCATCACCATCATCGGGCACCCGTTATGAACCATTTGAGCATGGCAATGAGCATGGGCCTCGTCGGGATGCCGAGCATGACAAATAAGATTACCAAGAAGGTGAGTCCCCACCAGCAAATAGTATTTTAAGCATTATGACATTTATGTATATTTCTTTTTGAATTCCTACCTTACCTGTTGTAATTAATTGTAATTGAAAACAGTAAATAGCATACATGCATGCCTTCTATTTTTAATAAAATCCTAGAAATGAGTCGCGAACACAAAAATAAAAACAAACAAAAAATTTAATGAAAAAGAAAACAAACAACTAGTCACAAACATTTATACAATCTTCGATTATAATATGATTCGTCTTAGTCTATTTCACTTTTTTTTCTATAAAATAGATTTGAAACTTTACATGATTATTATGGTTTTTATTAATTTGGATTTATTTATATTATTTATTTTTAATCTCTATTTTATTATAGCCCATTCTTTTGGAATAATGCAGTCTGTTGATCATAATAAAAAAATATTTTTTTTGGCTTTAAAGTACTTGTGTAACTTGTCATTGATGTTGCCATCACATTGTGGTATAATTTTAATAAGGTGGCATGCACATTTCTTGCAGATTGTGCCCATACAGGAGAAGAACTCGAGTGGCAACACGTCACGTTCCATGGCCGCCATTTCGCTGGGCTTCATTGTTATGGTCACACCGTGGACCATTCAGGAGATTGTTACTGCGTGCACTGGCTCCAAGGCAAGTTCTTGTTAACATACGCGTCGCATACTTAATTAACTTGTTACGTATACGCAATGTTAGATGCCTAACTGGCCACAAAGTATTTATTTACTTTATTCACGATCCATTTGCAGCTGCCACCGTTTCTTGATTTTCTCGTCACCTGGACATCCTTGAGTAACAGTTTGTGGAATCCATTTATGTATTGGCTGTTAAATTCAGACTTTCGACGCCTAAGCCGTCAACTGATGCCCAACAAAGTGAGTATCGTTTGGACTAAAAATTTTTTTTATTATTTATGTTTAATATTAAGAGTTTATTTCCATGTTTATAAATACCTTTTAGACAAAAGCCACATTTTCAGTGAATTATTTCCATGATTATTTGTTTACTGACCCCAGGAATTCCCGTAAGTTTGATAAGCTCACCTGCACCACTCTGTGGTGCCTAAATACAGCCCCAACACATTTGAAGTTGTTAAGTCAAATACACAATCAAAAAAGCTGCTCAAAGGCAGCTCAACATATATTTTTAGGGATTTTGTATAGCCAAAAGCGAACTCAAAACATGCAACGTCTTTCCAAAAAGCCAACATGGGGCCATAAATCCGCGAGGTGCATGCCACAAATTTCATACAGCAGGAAACTGGCTACGGCAGCCAACAACAAAGAACAACAGTAATAACGAAAACACTGAAAAGTGATTTTGAATTATGAAAAAGAAAAACCAATGTGGCGTTAACATGACGCCCTTTGCGGTAAACGTAACTACGAATATTCCCCTCTTTTTATGTTAGGTTGTTTGGGTGGCTCTATGTGTCTGATGCTGGAAAATCCATTTTGGAAAACGCAGTCAAGTTGTATGATTTACTTCCGAAGAACTCAAACAAAACTGAGGTCATTTCTGGCAAATTTATGGCAACTATAGTCCGAACTATACACAGAACAAAAAAATCAGGGATTCTGGGGTAAAATCAATCCGATGCGAAAATTCAGGATTTGCTAAAGTCAAGTACAAAATACTTGATTCAAGTGCGTTGCTTACATTTAAAAGAATTTGTTCAGTAAAATTATATGTTTTTGGTTATTTTGACTATTTTAATGCTAATTAGGTGTCATTTTATCCGCATTTTGTGTTAATTTGACAATAATATGCCTACAAATGAATACATTTTTGGTTGAATGATTTTTTTTCTCATAGTGTAGTAGAATTAACGGTCTGCCACGAATGCAACTATATGTGATTTTAAAATGCTTATTAATTTTGTGAGCTAACGTCAGATTTATGATGTCATTTTCATTTTCGATTTCATTTTGTGTGGGTGCTCGTTTCAGTGCTTTCCCAACGAGGATACGCCAGAACACAAATCAGCCTGTTGTCACATCAATGCAAACGATTTCGAAATCACAACGCTTCCGATGCCGCCCGAACCGCCCGTCTCGCGACCTCCGGCCAACAATGGCGGCACCAGCGGGGGGGAGTTGCCAACATTGGTAGCTCCTTTGGCGGCTCTGTGCTCGGCATTTGTGCGCGTTCGAGAGCCAACAGCTTAAGTCGCAGCGCCTCGCAGTACATAAGGGGCACTTTGGGTGGCGGCGGCGGCGGAGGCGGAGGCGGAGGAGCACGTGGTCATGCTCATCAGCCTGCGGGCGATGGTTACGCTACAGTGAGGCCTGATATCGAAGGACTGTCCGAAAAGTATTGGGGCGAGATCTTGGAGCGCACCGTCAGCTCGGGTAATCTGCATGCCATGCAGAAGACTTTTCCACACTTTCCGTATCATCAGCAGCACAGCGGCATTGGTGTCCATGGACAGTACGTGCATCAGGTGCATCAGCCGCAACAGCATCAGACCACGTCGTTTAGCAAACACAGTGATCTACATTTGAACATATCCCAAGACGCAACAGCAGCGGAACTGAGCAAATTTTCCACATCGGAGCCAAAGCTATGCGAGCATCTCTTCCACGATGCCAACTGTGCCAAAAATCAGCTACTAGGCAGCTCCACAGATGCAGCTGGAGCTGGAGCTATATCCTCCTCCACAAAGCTGGCCATTGGTCGCAGCATACCGGACATTTAGTACGCAGAGGACGTCATACTTGCCAACAGTCAACTAGCTCGCAAGGCCAAATGCGCCCACCATCCGCTGCATCAACAGGCCCAGGCCAGGGCCATGTTGCATGCTCCCATCCATGGTGGACATCACACGGGCAGCCTGCGACTGAGCCGCGTCCGCGTCTCCTGTCACAGTCCCCCACCATCGATGGCAACGGTCGGGGAGGCCATGGCCGAGTATCGCAAGTAGGATGCTAATTAAATGTAGGATTAGTCTGATCTCCGGTATAAGAATTGTAGGCTTAATGTGTGTCTGATTAAAAAAATTAAACCATGTCTCATAGAGTTAAGCGAAACTTGAAAAGTTGTAGTCCAAAATAAGTTAACTATCCTTATTTTTTACTACCTGTATACGGCATGAATCTTAGTAAGTATTTCTATAAAGTCTTCTATGAAAATCTTTAACTACAGATTACTTTTATTCTCCAATTTAAAAATTGCAAAAATTTTAAAATATTGTTAATTTCAGACAGTTCTGAATTTTGTTCAACAGCTTTCAATCAATTCAATCGCTAATTAATTGTATCACCCAAACAAACAATTAATAAAGCAAGTGTTCATTTTATGTATGTTTGTGATAAATATTTATTTAAGAGAACTTTAAAGCTGTACATGACTAGTATATTTAATATGATATGTGTGTGTTTATTTATAATTCGAGTAAATAATAAAATTACTAGCAAAATAAAATCTATCAGCGTTTATGATGGATTGTGTAACAATGACAAATCAAAAGTCATTTGTAAGTTTAATCTATTTGATCGGATTGATGAGCTAAGCGTAGTTAAGATAATAATTGTACTAGTATGTAATATATTCCAGATGACATTAACCTATTGTAGAAATCTGTCGTTAAGTTGTGTACAATTTTAAAAAAAATTTTAATTAATAGAGATGGTAGACTTTCTCCTACTTTTCCGAAATGCCATAACTAATAATTCAATTTTTAACCTGTGTATCTATAAACCAATTCCTTTTAACAATCTATAGTCTGTCAGCAATATGTTCTCGAAATTACGAGACTTGCAGTTCATATAATAATGGTTTTAAAAGTGTTGTGGTTAAACTTAGAACTAGTTCCCTTAATCTAAAAAACAAATCAACCAATCAGCTATCAAAATTGCACATGAAAGAAATGAAGAAAATCAAATCAAACCCTAACTTTGTGATGGTCATTAATTTAAGTGAGATTACGTATATGAATATTAGATGATGCATCAAATTTACGAGTAGCTAAATAACAATAGTTAATTGCAATAAATTATTTGAGAACCAATTACAATTTTAGTTTAGACAACAGAATATTTAAAATATACTCGGATTCATAAAAACAATTAACAAAATATTTCAACA
This sequence comes from Drosophila rellima, assembly GCA_035043635.1. Taxonomy (NCBI): domain Eukaryota; kingdom Metazoa; phylum Arthropoda; class Insecta; order Diptera; family Drosophilidae; genus Drosophila; species Drosophila rellima. The sequence continues at coordinate 2,391,093 of JAWNMV010000236.1, read as the reverse complement.
ATATGCCATAACGAATTGTGAAATAGATTTAAATGAGGTGCAATAAATATTAACTAAATAAATTTGAGTTTCTAATGTGGTTTTTCTATTAAATATAGTCCAATTTATATAATTTATAAAATATATTATTCACACAACTTATTTTCATAAGTTTGGTTGTCAATTGGAAATAACATCTTAGAAAGATTATTTTCAATTACTAATTAAATGGGTTTCTAAACAGATTTTATTGCTTAATAAATACAATGGATTTTTTAAATTTTCAGATTAAATTCGCTTTATGATTAGAGTGGGTAAGACTTTGTCAAAATGCAAATATTTTGAATTTTTCAGTGCTGCCAACAATTTAAAAGCAATTACATTAAGACCGTTTAAAGGAAGCAAACAAATTAAGCCAACAAAAATATCTCAATTGCATACACAAACACACACTATAGTCATTCACAAAAAAATAAAGTTAAATAAATTAAAAATTATTCAAATTTGATTTTTATTGGGCCTCTCAAAAGGAAATAATATGACAACGTAAACCAAACCAAAATGCAAATTAATTTCGCATACTGCGTTTAGATTTTCATTCCCCATTCAAAATGGCAATGGAAAAAGAAAAAAAAATAATAAAAAAAAAATAAAAATGAACAAGAACAAGAACGAGAACGAGAAAAGTTGAAAAACTAATTTTCACAAAACAATTTTCACAAGCCTGTGGCAGACAATGACGCCCAGTTCCACCATATGCCACGCCCCTCGCGCAACATGGAGCGTATAGCATGTCCCGTAGCCATTGAAAGTTCAACATGAGGCGGACGACTTTTTCTTTGGGCAATTTGAATCCCAATCTGAGTCAGAATCTGAATCAGAATGTGAATTCGAGTCTGAATTTCCATTTTTGAGTTGCTCGGCGTGTTCCATGCCAAGAAATTACACGGCCCGTTGCATTTTGTAACAATAATCGCCGGTGTTTGGCATAGGATCACGCCAAGCTCTCCCTCGTTCGACTGCCACGCCCCTCCCCCGCCCAGCAGTAGGAGGGAAGGGGAGGGGCGGGCGGTAGATTTTCAACGCAATATTTTGCGTGCACAAATTCACGCCCAGCGATTTTCACAAAAAACTTTTCGCATGAAAGTCAACTTTACTCAGCGCTGTTCTGTTTTTCTTTTGCTTTCCCGCCTCGCGATTCTCATTTCATTACAGTTTTTTGTATAATTTTCCCCCAACTGGGAATTGGATTCTGCAGCATTCGGTTGTCGACTGGACTCCACATTCACCTGCACTTTCACATCCTGCGAAATTTCAGCAATCAACCCCTACTCTGCCAGTCGTACATCCTGCCAAGGTTTTACCTAATTTGATTAAGCAGGCAAAAACACTAATTGAGGTTTATCCAATTCTGGGGCCAGTCAACTAAATGGCCAGGTTAACAGAAATTCACGCAAAGTCAAAAGATTTCTCTCCTTCTTTGTGAAACACTTGACTTGATGACTTTCAAAGGACATTTATATGAATTAAAAACCAACATAAAATTCATTAAGCCAACGTACTCTTTACTAAGAATACGAACAATAGAAATTAGGAGGTCAACAAATAAGATTCTGTTTAATATGGCCACCTTATAAAAAGAAATTTTATTTTCTCAGTTATACTTTTTATTGCAAGAATTTGTATTTTTTATTTATATATTTGAAGGTTATGTCTTGATTCAAATTTCTTTTCTTGTAAATGCAGATCGAAAAATAAAACTTACTTTTTAAATCACTCAATCTAAATTAAAAATGAAAAAATATAACTTTTTACAGAATATCCCACACCGTTTTTCTCATTCATCTAGATCACTTCTTTCGTGTTTGTTTTTTTGAAACTATAATATTAAATATTCTAGGTGAACATACAGTAGCCCTGACAAAAAAAACAGAACACATCAAAATAACACTAGAAAAATAATTAAAATCAAAAAAAGGACATCACACAATTACACACTCGAATTACTGTAGTTAGTTCTTTTCAGATTTTTGCACATTGTGCTAACTGTACACATTCTATTTTGGAGTTAACACTGTACATTAGATGTTATGAAATACTCTTAATTCATTATGAAACTCAACATGGCATGTAATGCCCAACCGGGCCACAAGGAGTTCGTAAGGAAGGATGCGGGAATTCGGCCAACGGTATTATCGTCGAAACGCTATGAGGGCATTCTGTCCAGATCGAGGCAGGATGAGAGACGAGAAGTGTTGGCTGCCGTCGAGGAGGAGCAACGGTATAAGCAATACCTTAAGGATGGAAGCGATGCCCTTTGCAAGCACTTTACAAAGTTCAACAATCACCAGGTCACAGATGAAGATACCCTGCAGGCAACCAGGGATGAACTTCTGATTGAAAGGACCAAAAATCAACGGGCCAAACAATTGTTGGAAGAGCAGCGCAAGGAACGGATTATGCGTGCCAATCACATATTGCACCTATTAAAGCCCGGTCCTCGTGCTCTACACCAGGCTTTGATCCAGAGTGAGACGATTCAACAACGTAAATATAATGATGCCATCAATGCGGATATTGCTCAGGATACACTGCGTCAGAAGCTTCTGGAGGATCAGCAGTGCCCAGAGGTCCTTATACCATTTCGTCAAAGTACCGAGGAGCAGGAGAAAGCAGAGCAGAAAGAGAAATCGCTCAATATGCGTGAATATTTCTTACAGGATCTCGAACAGAGACGTAAAAGTAAACTGGACGCAAGGAAGAAAGAGATTTACGACGCAATCATTGAGCGTGAACAGTGCAAGTTGCTTCACGAAAAGGAGGACAAGGCGGCCAAGGAAATGGCGGCTAGCAAACGTGAGCTTTGCCGTCGTGCCTATAAGGATGCGCTCAAGGAGAAAGCCGAGATAGCCAAATGTAAGTTAATTTTCAAAATCCCAACGACTTTGCCCAAACTTTCGAAGCAAAATGTTATTTTGATCATGGTTTGCCCTCTAAATTGATTCTGCATTCAAATTTTATTAGATTCGTTGAAATATTCACTATACGTAGTACTAACAACTGTATCAAATCTCCATCACATGTTTATCCAATAGTCGAAAATATTTGTGAACAAATCGACGATCGCATAAGATGCGTTACTAAAGTAGCACAACGCAATCTGGAAAATCGCTTTGGCAAACAAGTCCTGGAAATGCGAGCGAATCAAAAGAGAGATCGGGAGGCGAGGGCGGTGCAGTTTTGCAAGGAGCAGCAGGAGAAGAGACGACAGGTGGAGACGGCACAGGCCAAGAGAGAGGAAATGTATGAGGCAGAGGTTAATATGGATGAGATGGGCCGTAAATGTCGCCAGGAAGAATTATCCAAGCAGCGTCGGGCCTATGAGCAAGAAGAACACAAGCGGGAAGGGGAGAAACTGCAACGGGATGGAGAAATACGGCGATTTGAAATTGGCACACGACTCCGAAATGCGGAGGCAAATAAACGATTCTTCAATGCCGAGAAACAGCGACAGGACAAAGTAACCAAGGAGCTGCGTGAGGTTCTCCACGGCCAACGGCAGGAATTCCTGCAACGACGTCAGGATGAGCTGATACGGACAACTGCCTGCCAGGAAGATCCCAATCTTCAGGATGATGTGGACTTCTTTGACGAAGCAGCCGAGCTAATGGAGGAATCTCAGGAGCTTGGACGACCGCTCTACCCACTGGCCAAAGCTGTGGAGGGTTATAAACGCGACAACCAAGTCGACTTGGTGCCGGAGAGTCAAATGATTCGCCGAAACACAATCCGTGACATTTGCTGGCCAGGCTACATATCCAAGGCGGAGTTGGCCTATAAAAAGTATGAGCATCGCGAGAAATGCCGCCAGGAGAATGTGAAGCAACGTCACAAGGTATTTGACAATTGCCTCAAAATTACCAATATGGCAGCTGCAGAGCGCCCATTTAAGCCTTGTGTTCAGAGTGGCCTAATCAAGTGTCTGCAATATAAGGATATGCCCAAATTGGAGATCGTCAAATCGTCCGAAGAGAACAAGGATCTCGCCATGGAGAGTGTCGATCTCACTGAGAATCAACCAGAAGAAAACAGGGAAACAACGACGATTGATAAAAAAGAATCAAAACTGTCGATGACTACTAAAAGAGGTTCAGGTGGCTTAGATCTCTTGCCGGATTATAAAAGAGATGGCATTTCGAGATCTCAATTTGGTGCAGTCTCTACAAAGCAAAGAAGGTCCTCTAGATTTCCAGATACAACAACTAACTTAGCTTTTCAGCAACAGACTCGAGGCAAAGAATTAGTACGACCCGCAAGTCAAAAGCGAACTACAAAGTTATCAAATGTAACCCCAAAAAATTCAGCATTTAGGAAGGAATCAACACTGTCAGCTTGTTCACGAAGAGGCTCAGGAGGTGCTGAAGTCGGTGTTATACCCAGATCTTCTTCTAAATTGCCTAATCTGCAACGATATTGGAGCTCAAATCCACAGACAACTCGCAGGGAATCAACACGATCATCTGGCTCTAGAAGAGGATCAGGACGTTCAGATCACTCCGCCCCTTCATGTCCAAAGCGTTCCACAAAATTGCCAGATTTAAGTCGCTATTTGAGCTCAAAGCCACAGGCTCTTCAGAAGACTTCGGTACGATCAGATCGCTCTTCTAGACGTTACGGAGTTGCAGATCTCTTGGCACCTGATGTCGATTTTGTCAGAGTGTCGCCTAGTAATAAGCGATCTACAAAGTTGCCAGATCTAATACAATATTGGACACCAAAACTATTACAAAATAGTGCCGAAAATAAGGATCAATCTACGGTTTTGCGCTCAAAGGATCTCGCAGTTGACAAATCATACGCGAAATCCGACCGAAAGTAACCCGGTTAAAATACTCATTAGTGGCCATTTAAAAATTCATGGTTCAAATGCAGATCTAGAAGATATATTCTTGTTTATCACAATGTCAGTTAAGCGAAATAAAGATGGAATCGAACCACAGCACGAAGCAGTTTTCACTTATTGGTGAACAGACGACGAGGTCGACTCACAGACAGCACAGGAAATAACGTTAATGGTTTTTTAAAAGCACTTTAACTTGGCGAAAACTTTTAGTATTTTTTTCTTGCTTTCTTTCACTTTGCTTTGCTATTTGGTCACTGCTTGACAGGACAGAGGATTGGGCCTGGGTCCATAACCCTTGCATTACGCGCTTTGTTTAGCCCAAGTCAAGAGTTCGCTCGGCGTGAAGTGTCCAGAACTGTGACCAAGCATCTCCGCCCAATGGACCAGTGTCCTTTGATTTTATTTTCTTTTTTGTCTTCCATAGGAAACTGACTCATAAATTCCAATTATTGTGTGAGGCAACTTATTAAGTTACTTTGACGTCCATTTACGACAGACTGACGAGCTGACATTTTTGTTTTCATTTAGCTTATTAGAGGGAGACATGTCCAACGATATGCCCCACTGCACCTAACTTGATTTAACCCACAGCGGCTGATGAACCCACAGCAGGGACAAGGGACAAAGGATCGGCTAACCATCCACTTGAAGTCTGTCAGTCAGGCGAATCTCATCACGATAATTACGCAGCGATTCTTTATTTTTGTCTTTCTTCCACCAGATTGAAGATGCGCCTCCCAACGGGTTAATCAGAAGCCGTCAGACTTTGCTTTCGCCCACAGCATCAATTAGCGCAAAGGTCCGCATCGACTTGGCAAAGTTATGAAAAGTTTGGCAGCCGCCAAAAAAGTTAACGCATTTGCAGCCGTGGCTATAAATCGCTCTTTGGTCAGCCAAAACAAAACCCCTCGGCAGGTCATTCTAATCACGATGCCACCACAAAGTGTTCACAACGTGGTTAAATATATGTCAAAAAAAAGACGACTAAAAAAAAGGGTAAAACAAATCAAATCATGGAATAATTATATACTGGGAATCTTATTAAATCATAGATTACTCTGCACTTAATTTAAAATCAAACATTTATAATACATAATAAAACGAGCTCGTTTGACATATTTGGCAATCCAAGCTTTTTATACAAAAAAGCATTAAGCAAATCGGATGATTAAATGTTATATCTATAGATAAAGGTTTACAATTTTCAAGCATATTTACATACAACTGCTCTTATTTTTTTTGAAATTTAATAAAAGGCTTATAAAAACTTTATGGGACACCGTTGAGCTCATGCAGGGCAACTAACAAGGTTCATACCTTGCAACGATATATTCCATTTCGCTTTTTAAAAACACATATGAGTTTTTCTAAGAATAAACAAAACAATATGAATTGAATTCCTCCACTCCAATTCAATTTCAAAAGGAATAACATGAAAGGTTTCAAGTAACAAATGCTCAAATGAAAGATACTCTTTATCTGAGAACTTCAAGTTTAGAATACAATCCGTTGCTGGTGGAAAGTTAAACTGAAAAGCATATAGATACGAGTATCTATCCACCAATTGACTATAACTATTAGCAGTTTCATTTTATAATACCCATTTGTTGTATTTTACAGGGTATTCTGAACAAATTGAGCTGCGTTGTTTACATGACAGAATTTTTGTAAATCGAACTTCAAAATGAAACGCGCGCCAAACAAAGATGTAGAGCTTGTTTGTAGTTTTTTTTAGATTTATTTAGTGTGTTTGAATTTCTCCTTCGACCTGCTCCATGAATAAAATTTAAAAACTGAAATTAAATAGTTCGAATAGACCTTACCCAGTTGCAATAATTATAGGATATAATAAACAATCAGTTAAGTGCTAAACTGTTGCCCAAGAAATAAAGTTTTTCAATTATTTGATTGGGTTATGAATTAAAATGGAAAACCTGCAAGAAAAGGCGAATTGTTTTATTAGAAAACAGTTAAATAATGAATACAAGTAAATCCTACTAAAAGACCCAACGACAAAGCAACAATTGAAGAGAAAGAAAACCAAGCAAAGCAAACAAAAGCAAATGCAACAAGTGCCAACAAACAAAAGGCGTAAAATGAGTAAATGCAAAAGGAGGCAACTTCTCAAGGGACAGACAAAAGCGAAAGCAAAATGGACAGCACACAATACAAGAGAGAAACACATGGCGTATACGTTATAATGCCAGGATCTGCTCAATTGTATTGTTAAGCAAAATGCCAGCACTTCCCCTTCTCTGTTTCTCCCTCTCTCTTTCTCTGTTTTCTCTCTCACTCGTTCTCGCTGTGTGCTCGCATTATGCGCTCTGCCAGTTGAAAACTCAATAAAAGTTGCAGTATGAAAAATTACTTAATGAAATTAACTGCGAAAAGTGTGAGTGCTTGGCACGAACAGGAACAGAAACCTCAGCACCAGGCGAAACATGGGAATGTCGAGCAGAACTACACGGCAGACGCAGCGTTGCCACACCGCCGCACTCGACACTCGACACTCAGCACTCGACGAGGTGAGTGAGTGGCAAGTGGCAAGTAGCAAAAAGACGGCAACGGAAATTGCACTGATGTTAATAATAATAAAGGCTCTGACTTATTGGTTTGGCAAGAAGTCCACAGGTCCAGTTGCCGTCTGGCATTGGTATAGGAATTCCTATTAACAGCTTCTGCCACAAGTGGATTTTGATTGGGCAATCAAACAAACAAATTTACTTTTATCTAAAATCTAGAAACAACTAAACAAAAAACGAAATAGATTCGAAATTATTAGAATAGACTCTTTTACTTTTTTTGTAATTATTCAGTTTTAAATTGAAATCTGTTTCTTAGTTAAATATTTCATATGAAATTTTGTTAATTTAAAATATTAATTTTATTATTATTTATAAAATAAATAAATAAATATATAAATTCAGCACTTAGTAAGTTTAAAAACCAAGAACTTAGTAGACAGCATTAGTAATAATAGAATACACAGCTAAGCAATAAAAAAGTAAGTAATTCAAGATGCAATATTATCGATATTATTAAATCATAGTAGTTTGCTTGGCTTTACAGAGCTGCCCTCGTACAGAAATCTTGCAGCAAGCCTTGATATTTTATCGTGCTCCGTTTTATTTCTGTATTTTTCTTTCATTTGTCTGTCATTCGACTTGAAAACTTGAAAGCAGCTTATTGCAAATATTGACAGGATTATTGCAGAATATCTTCAGAGTACAGGTATAATAACGAGGGCATTCCAAGATGGCAAGTATAAGTATGCTGAATCCCAAGGCGGAAGTCGCTCGTGCCGCGCAAGCGTTGGCTGTGAATATGACAGCGGCGATGGGACTGCAGCGACTGATGGCTTCCAGCCTGGGACCAAAGGGCACTACAAAGATGCTTATTTCTTCGGCGGGTGACATCAAGATTACCAAGGATGGCAATGTCTTGCTACAGGAGATGAACTTTTGCCATCCGACGGCAGCGATGATTGCCAGGGCGAGCACTGCCCAGGATGCGGCCACTGGCGATGGCACCACGTCCACAGTGCTGCTGATTGGCGAGATCTTGAAGCAGGCGGAGCTGCTCATTGCGGAGGGACTGCATCCACGCCAGCTCACCGAGGGCATCATGCGAGCCAAGGATAATGCGATGGACTTACTCAGCTCCTTTTGCCTGCCCGTTGAGATTGAACCGGAGATTTTGTTGGCCCTGGCACAGACTAGTTTGAGAACCAAAGTAGACGCCAGTCTGGCTGATGTTCTGGCCAAGATCTGTGTGGATGCCGTGCTGTGCATTCGTCGCGATCCATCTCCACAGCAGCCTTTCGATCTCAATATGATCGAGCTTATGGTCATGATACATCGAACCACAATGGACACCCAGCTGGTGGAGGGAATTGTCCTTGACCACGGCGGACGTCATTCTAACATGCCCACGAGCTTGGAGCAGGCTTATATATTGACCTGCAATGTCTCCCTGGAGCTGGAGAAGACCTGCGTCGATTCCGTCTTCTGCTACAAGAGCGTGGAGGAGCGGGAGAGATATGTGACCGAGGAGCATCGTTTCATCGATCTACGGCTGGCCAAGATTATCGAACTGAAGCGTAAACTGTGCACCGGCAACTCTCGTGGATTTGTGGTCATCAATCAGAAGGGCATCGATCTGCCCTCGTTGGAGGCCCTGGCTGCCGAGGGCATCCTGGCCCTGCGGCGTGCAAAGCGTCTCAATATGGAGCGACTGATGCGAGCTTGTGGCGGAGAAGCAGTTCATTCTCTGGAAGATCTGAGAGAGGAGCATCTCGGGTATGCGGGTCTGGTGTATGAGAAACAATTGGGCGAAACGAAGTATACTTTTGTGGAGCAGTGTCGCAATCCCAGTTCGGTGACCATCTTGATTCGAGCTCCATCTGGATGCCAAGTGGCCACCATTAAAGATGCCATTCGCGATGGTCTTCATGCTGTTCAGAATACTATCAAGGATAATTGCCTCATACCAGGAGCTGGAGCCTTTGAATTGCACGCCTTCAATGAACTGACCCAGTTTAAATATACGATTAAGGGCAAACCACAACTGGGCGTTCAGCTCTTTGCCAACTCGCTGCTCGTCATACCAAAAACGTTGGCCATCAATAGCGGATTCGATGTGCAGGACACCATCGTCAAGTTAACCACGGCTGCCAGAGAAGACGAGCAACTGGTCGGACTGAATATAACCACAGGCGAGCCAATGAATCCCTCAGCGGAACGTGTCTTCGACAACTACTGCGTGAAGAAACAGATCCTGAACTCGTGCTCCATCATCGCCTGCAATTTGCTGTTGACCGATGAAATCATGCAAGCGGGTATGACAAGTCTTAAGTGCTAATATTTCTCTCTGTACAAGTTATACTAAAAAAATTAATCAATAATATAAAATATTATTCAAATGTATTTGAATTCCTAAAATGTATATTTCAAATGTCAGTTCTAAAACTGTACAGATAGTAATAATGCATTTGAACTCATAAAATACATATGTACAGATATATAATATTTATTATCTATATTTTTATTTAGCATCCTTTAGCATTCTCAGAAAGCTAGACCGAATTAATATTTTCCAATAAATTAAATAAGTTGTATACTCTCCAATTAACCTAATCTGTGCGAAAGTTGAAGATGAATTGTTGCAATAGACAAACCATTAGCATTTAAAGCTTGGCCAACATTAACACTTAGCGTTGTTGAAAGTTAGCTCTCTCTAGGAATTACACATAGCAACATTCGTATGTAGTTTACTTTACCAGATTGCTTCAAATCATAGCAGTCGAGCCTCATAGTCGACGCATTACCCAAGGCACACATTTGATTAAAGCACTGGCCCAACTAGACAAACACGTTGCAAATGGCACTTGGGGCAAAGTCAGAGAGTTAACGCGTAGGTGGAAAATATTGAAACCAACAAACAAGCTGGCAATATGCGTGAGTGTGTTTATGTTTGTGTATGGGTATGCAATTTTGGCGTAAATTCAATTCCCATTTTCACTTAAAAGTTCTTAACTCGCTTTTTTGCCAGCCTGCTGTCTGAAAACAAGTTTAGATAACTTCCAGCCGACCTGGTCAGGATTGAGTGCGCCGTTGTTTGGACGATGAGTTGAAGAGTATATAAACATGCCCTTGAGGCAAATTAAGTGATTTGCTCACTTTACACATTTTTCGTGCTGATTACTTTTCCACCCCTTACCCCTTACCACTTCCCACCTACCCACCACCCACTTCATTCGCCGAAAAAAGGGCAGAGGCTAAAATTAAATTGGCGAGGGAAAAAAAATTCCATCAAGTCTTGATTGGACTGAAAGGTTAACAAATGCGCCGCTGGCTAGCGTGAATTTAACAAGAAAAAAGAATTTTGATTCACTAATTCGGAACTGGAAATCAAGTCGCGGTGCGCAGCTTCTGTTTCGCCTGCTCCTCGGCAATCTCCTGCTTAATGAGGTTCACCAGAGACGCCAACGTCTCGGGGCTGACCATGGTCATCGGTTGCTTTCGCCTCAGCACAGCCACCTCAAAAAAGCTGGCGTCGAGTGCTGTGGTCAAGTGCAAGGCACGAACCACGTGCTTAATGGCAGCGGCTTCATTGGGAGCAGCTATCATCTCAGTGCCATTCTTTTCCAGATAGCCACGCACTGTTTGGCCCAGACGACCGGTTGAATTGGCCTGCCACTCGTAGTAGATGCCAGAGGGTTCGGTCTGGAACAGATGCGGCTGGCCATCATCGTCGAAGCCACCTATGAGGCAGGATACACCAAAGGGACGCAGTCCATTGCTCTGCGTATACAACTGTTTCAAGTTGGCAATGTACCTGTCAACGAAATCAGGAAATAAGAATCGGCAAAATCTGGATTATTGATGTATATTCAAATTATGAATCGAATTTCAAATCGACATGCAAATATCGAATTGATTAACTTAACATATCGTCAAAAAATGATGTATGTCTTTGTACATCACGAATGTGGATTGACAACAGTGAACAAACCTTGTGATGTATTCCACTGATGCTGGTCGTTCACGGTTGAGGCGATGACTCTGTGCCTCGGCCTGGGCCCGATCTATAAGGACACGAGCATCGGCCGTAAGACCCGCAAATGTTACTATAATATGATCGTCTAGTTTTCGAATTTTACGAACTGTTCGCTCAATTTGCAGGATGTCAACAGCCTTCTTTTCCACACCCAGCACAATGCAGTCCTTGGTGCATAGTCCAACCTAAATCATTTAAAATCAATATAATATTAAAATATTATAATAAGAGTACTTACCACTGTGGAGCCTCTAAGTACCGCCTCTTGAGCGTAGCCCACTTGCAGCAGATGCCCGTCTGGTGAAAATAATGTCACAGCTCCATCGTAATTTCTGTTCATTACAAAAAAAATATATTAAATAAATTACATTAACGAATTTAATATTTTATTCAAAATTTAGCATGATCTAATAACAATGTGTCAAGTTAAAATCAAATAAATAAATTATATCAACAATATAAAAATGACATATATTCCTGAACATTATGAGTACTTTTAGTAGGCTTTATGTTCGTATGAAAATGAAGTTTCATCGCCTGTCCAAATTGTATGAAAACAGCTGCTAGCCAAATCATGTCATCATTGCAAAAATAAAAATAAAAATAACAATAGAGCAAATCTGTAACATTGTTACCGTAATCGAAACAACTTCATTTTGCTAATGTGTTTAGCTCCCCGACCCCGTAGGAATCATCCGGGCATCATCGTGTTTAGTATGCCACAAGCGCACTGTCCGCCATAAATTTATATTTAACATTTTATGACAACCGTGAGAGCCGGAGCCGGAGGTCCTGTGACCGGGACCTGGAATGTTTTGACGGCATACTTAGTAGGATTAAACACGTGCCAAAGCGTTGCTACGTCACGAAATACTTGTAGCCAATCCCCAAACACGTTTCTCCGCAAACCAACTGTCAAATAAATAAATTACAAAACGCATATAAACGAACAATAAAACGAATTATACCAAATTTAATTATTTCAATCGATTTGAATTCTATTCATTGAATTTACCTGCAGCTAAACATTTCAAAACACAAATGTTAAATGCGGTTTTGGGCGGCACACATTCATTTCGGATATGTATATATTCCGATTGTGATTTCCCTTCGAGGCTATAATTAAATAAATAAAATATTTTCGTATGTCATCAGAAACACAATTAAACAAAATAACTGCCAACAAATCGCTTTGATATGTTCCTCAATTTTATTATTACCAACCGATTTAATTGTGGCTGTCAAATAAATAATTTATACAATGTTAATTTTGAATCGAAATCAAATTAATCAATTTATATTAAAATAATTTATTAATTCTGCACTCTGAATTTGGTAGTAGGGTAGTTATTTTAATCATTTTAAATCTTTTTTCTACAAGTTGCCCCACAATTGAAATGCTCCTGATGTGTTTATGATTGAAGTGCACACAACAACAAGCAAACATCTTATGTTAATTAATTTTCATAACTGCAAGATGCACACATTAGGATCAAGTTAAACGTTAAGCTCTAAACAGAACCTGTCTAAACAGTTTGAGTAAACATTTAATAAACATACTTGGCTCAATTGGCAACAACGAAACAGTTTGCTATAGGTCAGATGCACGAACTCAGAAACGAAAACAATAATTATATTTGAATCTCCAGCAATTAGATATTATTGATTTTGCAAATATTCAGTTTTAATACAATGAGTTTTATTTTAATCTAAGGTGTTTTAACTCGGTTGTTAAAAAGAATAAGGCCAAAATCGGGCTAAGTTTTGACATGTAAATGAAATACGGACTTGCCGGGGGACGAAGTGTGAGGCAGGCGGTGCCAGTGTAGACAAGACATCGACAACCACATAAAACAAGCAACAACATGACCGAAGCGCAATGAAATGCGAAAGTCCTGGGGAACTTTGCACGTTTTGTTTGCTCGAAGCTTAATTTGTAGCGGCAAATGGCGTTGATTGTTGTTTTTCTTGCTCCTCGTGCCTTAACCACCTTCAACTCCAACTGCAACTCCAGTCCCATCACCATCTCCACCTCTATCTCGCAAGTTCCAACGTTGCCTCCATTCATGCCGTCAACGCAACTAAAGACCAATAAAAGTTAAGGGTGCTACAGTGGATAAACACGATTTCGAGTATTGTTTTCGAGCACTTTTGGAAGCTCTCCAACTTCGATGTTTTGTCTGGAAATTAATGATCAGCATTGCGAAGCTAAAGCTGTAAATGGTAAGTGGCAGTTAAGTATTTGCCATTTATTGTGTTGTTGTTGCTGTTGTTGCTGTTTTCCCTACAGCAAAAGTAGCGTGTTTTTTGTACTCGACATGTGAAACATATTTGCTTATTAATTAAAAGGCTTTTCTAAGTTGTTATTCTGTTGAGAAAATCGTCAGCTGCTGTGACATTTTGTATTTGTAATTTACGTCTATTAACTTCTTTATCATTTTCATTTCATTAAAGTGCAACGTATACTTGATATTTAAATATTTTTGTTGAAACCGACGAGGTCGAAATTCTCACGAACTTTGAATATAGGATGCAACCTTTATTGAAGAAAGTTTCCATCGAAAAAAAGACCTGACTGGATGGGAATCACACAGCTGCTGGGAACGCGACAATCACCCGGTCAACAGACACGGTGGGTAATCTTTGAATACGAATGTGATGTGCGTCTCACTTAAGTAAACAGAGCAGGAGAGCCAGGCAGAAGGCGGATATTGGTTGACTGTCGCCTGGAACAGATTCACCTGCTGTTGAAAATGGCGACCAGGCATTCACCTGAGCCCTTTTCATAAACCGAGCGAGCGACACACGGCATTGTTGACTTTTCTCTGTGCTCAGATGCTCTTGCAGTGCAGCCCCAAAGTGCCATTTAGTGTCAACGAACTGGTTAACGCCTCATACGCCCCGTACGCCCCACTTTCTAGTTATTAAGTCGTTTGTGTTTATGAAAGAACCGCCGACTCTGATGATGTTCTCCAAGTTGATGGATGCGGACGTGATGCGTCCCCATTTTGCCATTTCCCAATTGCCCACAGCAGCTGTGCAGACACGCAGCTTATTACGAGCACATGTTCCAGGATCAACAGACCCAAGTTCGATATATAAGTCTAGTCCAGTCATGTATCCTACCCAATTGCCTTATTGAACACCGCGGGCTGTGCCGGCCAAGTTTACTAAGAAGTATCGAAGTTTTTCTGCAATGTGTCGGCGGCCTCTTAATCATTACGTGAGCTCAAATTGGATTTCACTAATACTAATGGCCAATCTAATTAGAGGTCAGACTCTGCTGGCTACTAAGGCAAAGCGGTAATTTAATGTTGGCACAAAAAAAATGCATTCGAGTATTGTCCAAATTTAGTTAAATATCAAAACATGGAAAGTGCTTAGATATAGCGAGTACAATTTTATTTTAATTTTTAATCAAGTAAATAAAACAAAATACATAATAAAAAAATATAAATAAATAATCAGAATATAAAGTCTTTTAATAGCATTGTCACACAAATTGAAGTAACATATTTATACGCTGATACCATCAAGTGTTTATTTCAATCACAATGTAAGCTTAAAGGTGCACTTAACTGCCGGATTAAATAGGAGTTGCAGCTACCCAACGTAAAGTGCAACCAATTGCAGTAAAGTGCAACGCATTTTGCAACTGCAATCAGTCAGGCAGACGAGTCCTTTTGCTCCCCTTTTCCCCCCTCTTTACCTAGAGATGCTTCCCATCTGATGTAGGGTTGCGAGCTAAAAGCCAAATGGCGACAAATGCCTCACAAATTAATGGCAATGGGTGCGCGGTGCTTCGACGCTATTGATAGATAAAAATGTTGCTTGAAAATGGGGAAATGGAAATGGAAAATGCGAATGGCAAATTCAAGTCAATCGAAGGGAAGAAAGAAAAGAAGTTTCACTAATGGTCAAGAATACGTCAAGTAAATTGTGAGTGCAGCTGTCGCTTGGCTGCATCTCCCAAATTGACTGGAGTGACAAAAAAAAAAGGAATTAAATATAGAATAGTGAAGACATCACAATAAATTACTGAAAATAAATCCAATTTGCTTTCTTGTATTTTCTACAAATAAAACAAACAATTGTCTGCACTAAAGTTAGCAAACAAAGTAACTAAGGCTTAATTTATTTTTGGAATTGAGAAAGATGTTGATAGAAAATCC
This sequence comes from Drosophila rellima, assembly GCA_035043635.1. Taxonomy (NCBI): domain Eukaryota; kingdom Metazoa; phylum Arthropoda; class Insecta; order Diptera; family Drosophilidae; genus Drosophila; species Drosophila rellima. Next base: position 2,375,481 of record JAWNMV010000236.1, on the reverse strand, counting down.
GCCGAAATAAAAAAGGTGTTTAACAACCATTTAGGTACTCGAATATTCTTCTATTCTTTTAACGTGGCATTCGCCAAGAGCAAATATTTACAAGCAATTGGTGGAACGAAACACTTTATCGTGGCTGTCATCGGAATGCTTAACTAGGATTCGAATTGAGCATAAATTCCTCGGCATTTGGTGAAACAAAATACGAAAGAAAAGACTCAACTTATCCCCTAATTTATGCGTCAGTCTGCAGGTGAAAACAGGTGGAAACAAGGACAACAGAAGCGACAACGAAAACGAAATTGTGTTTAACTAAATGTCTAAATACCCTCAAAGGATATTTGTTTCTGATGAGCATAGCTTAGTAATTGCGTAAAAGTCAATGGAGCTATATTAAATCATTGCCTTAGGTGAATGACAGAGAAAATAATAGGATGAAAGAGTATGGAAGAATTAAGGATTACGTTTCAGAACTCTCTTAAAGATATTGGCCACCAGAAACTTGGCACACATATCGCATTTGGATTTGGATTTCGATAGCTGTCGATGCGACTACATATTACATTCATGTAGTTTCCTCTCTCAGTTCAAATCCTGCAATTGCAACTGTCGGCCACAAAAAGGACACGCGACCCACATGCATATAAACATTTCACGGCTGGCGACATATCTACGATATTTTTATGGCCAACGTGCGGTTCACGGTCCTTGGCTGGGCTTGTGTGCTCTGTGCTTCCTGTGTACTCGAGCTGTGCACACAAACAAGCCAAACAAGCAAACAAAGGAATAACAACAAAAAAAGCGACTAGCAAAAAAATGAAGGAAAATGTAACTGTGGCCTGCCTGCTATCTCTGTATAATCCACTTTATATTTTCACACTAGCACAAAAATTGAATATAAACATAAATCCCGTTTACTATTGGGATTATTACTCTAGGAAAAAAACCGACATTGGCAGTTATAGAGATTAAAGATGAAAGCGTTTATGAACCAAAGTATAAATCAATTGACAAATCTCGATTTAACTTTTAAATCGGCTACATTATATTTCATTTAAGATATAAATTTTTTTAAATTATTTTCAAGCCGAAATAAATGCAGACTCGAAATTCCCTTTTTATGTTTGAGTTCGATTAATTATCGATATATTTAACAGCGATCTTGTTAAAATCTAATCAGTGCGCACAACAGTATATTAACAGTTCCCTTTGAGCTCAACATTGCATCCTAAGTTTTAACATTTTATTTTTTAGTCTTATCAGATCTTTTCGAATAAAGTGGATGTGTGTGGAACGGCAAGTAAAACTTAAAAAATAAATTGTAGAGGTTAACGGCAAATTTAAAAACAAAAAAGCTTAAAAAAACATAATAAATTGAAAGACAATTTTACGACTGAGATTAACTAAAGCAAGTGTTTATCTGTAGCATCTGTATATGTACTTATACTATATTTATAGCATGTATTCATAAATACAATGTATATATAGAAGCAATAAAATTTTTAATTGATTTTTCTTATTTTTAAACACATATTTGATGTTTGTAAAAGTGTGCATTTTTTAATTTATTTATATGTAAATAAACTGTTCATATTAAATAAACTGTATGTGCACTGTTTTTTTGCTCTAAGCATTAGAAAACGTTCGGAAGTATTTTTCGCAGTTGCTTGTTATATACTTGAGTGTACAAGTATATGTATGTATATAAAAATGTGTTCACATGCCGCTTCGTTAATAATTAGTTCCATTTTCGTGTAGTAAGCTATTTTTACCTACAACAAAGCCAAAATCTTGTTTTTGCCAGGCCCCTCAATGAGTTCTTGAGTTTACACGTATGTATGTTTGTGTATGTGTGTATATATGACCATCTGTTGAGCATAAACATAAAAATGTTGTCGTTACTTTTTAAACACATACATACATATGTTTCTATAGTATTAAATTTATGACCATTGCGAGTTCAAGTAACATTTAAACGCTCTCGTTGTCAAAACAAGTGTGACTTCAAATAGAATTCGTGATTTTAATCTCCACGCTTCCCATTATATTCTCAACACACACTTTTAATTCTTTATGTATTTTTTTTTCAGTGTATAGTTTTTATTTACATGCGAGAACGCGCAATTACGAACACCTCAAATCTAGGGCAGTGCACAATTATATTTACATCAAATATTTGTGTTAAAGTCAAAGTTTTAATTGCGATAAATGCATTCGGATTAGTTAGAAGTTAGATTAGATTGCAAAAAAAAACGAAAATAAAAGTTATATACATAGTACGCCTCAATTTAAAAGGTCAGTCGCCTGTTTAAAATAATTATGAAATCTCAACAAAGTTTAATATTGATTATAATTTTTTAATTTTCAGATTTAAGAACGATGTCAAACAGTCCGAAACCTGTTAAAAAAGTGCCAATTCACTTGCAAAGTGCCCAGAATCGAGTTTATATCAAAAATGGAGAGATTGTCAACCATGACAAGTCTTTTAAGGCGGATGTTTACATAGAAGATGGTATCATTAAGTAAGTTATTAGCCAGCAAATTATTTGTAAATCATTTTAATCCGCGAGTTTCTTTTGCAGATTTGTAGGACCTGCCGCTGATATAACGATACCTGGGGGAGTTCGGACTATCGATGCAAGTGGCAAATTAATCCTTCCAGGTGGAATTGATCCTCATACCCATATGCAGCTGCCCTTTGGCAATGCAGTGGCCGTGGATGAGTAAGTATCTTAAAGATGCTTCAAAAACTTCCTGTACTAAGTATTCAATACTTACTTTTTAAATAGTTTTTATCATGGAACCAAGGCTGCTGTGGCTGGTGGCACAACTATGATAAGTAAGTATATTATTTCTCTGAATAATTCTCTATAACATTTTCAATAATTTCAACTACAGTTGATTTCGTACTGCCCAATAAAAATGAGTCCATGATCGAGGCTTATGACACGTGGCGCAGCTGGGCCGATCCAAAAGTCTGCTGCGATTATGGCCTGCATGTGGGCATCACTTGGTGGTCCAAATCGGTGTCCGAAGAGCTGGGCATACTTTGCAAAGAGCTGGGCGTCAATTCATTTAAAACATTTATGGCCTACAAGGGACTCTATCAGTTGAACGATTCGGATCTTCTGGATGTCTTTGAACGCATTAGAGGCCTCAATGCGGTGGCAATGGTGAATATACTTAACTTTTTATACTTTATTTATATTTTTTAATAATTTTCCTCCAGGTACATGCTGAGAACGGTGATATTATAGCCAAGAATGCAAAACGGTTGCTAGCCGAGGGCGTCACTGGGCCCGAAGGACACGAGTTGTCCCGCCAGGAAGAAGTTGAGGCTGAAGCCGTACATCGTGCCTGCATTTTAGCCCATCAGGTGAATGTAGCTTTATATTAATTTATTGTATTGCTATCAGGGTGTCAAACCGAAACGAATATCGGATTCAGTTACCGTTTCGGTTATGCTCGCAGTTAGATTTTCGGTTAACGGTTACTCAAAATTTTTATATATAGGTTAAGTAACGGTTAACGGTTTTTTGTAGACTTCGGCTTCGAAATACCGGTACGATTTCGGTTTACAAAACAATTTTTAAAATATATTGTGTCTCAATATGTCACATAACTTGATTTTTGACTGATCATTCCTATGGCAGCTATATTCTAAGTAAAAGTGTTAATTATTGTAAATAATCTGTACACATATGTATGTACATATGAGAAATGTTGACTATTTGGACTTTCAACAAGCACAACTTCATTAATGCTCATCCGATTTCCATGAGGAATGTATTATTTTTCATAATATTAGCCCCACTTTAACTTTGCTTTTAAATTTCATGCTTCAGAGACAAACATTTTTTTTCGAAAATTTGTCGAATTTACATTTTTCGAAAATTTTAAAACTTAAATTTATTTTTAAATCGACTCCAGGTTATAAAATTAGGGTAAAAAAGTACTTTTGAACTTTTTTCTACTTTTATTCTTTAAAATATTAACGATTGGAATCGGTTGGAATAATTTCGGTTTTTTGGTTTTGCTATAATAAACAAGTGGGCGCCGGCTACAGTCGAGTGTGCTCGACTGTATAATACCCTGTGCCCTAGCTCTCCGATAGTTCATACGTAGGTGCGCTACGTTAGGCATGCCGAAGGTGTGATGATGCGCATTAACTTTTTGGCTAATTGTTCGTATTACATCTACATATGTGATCTAGTGAACCGATTTAAACCAAATTACAAATTCTCAATCTGTGAGTTTGGTTGACTTATCTCTAAAAACAACAATAATTTTCGTACTTTATCTTAAAATTCGTTCCTATGGCAGCTATTTGATATCAGATTTCAACCAAACTTGTTCAGGATGTAGAATACCATCCCAAATGCGTATTCTGTTAGTTTGGTTGAGATACCTCAAACAACAAAAAAGTTTATCATACTAAAACTTGATTTTGGACTGATCGTTCCTATGGCAGCTATATGATATACTGGTCCGATTTCAACCAAATTTTTACCTATTAGTTTGGTCGAGATCTTTCAAACAACCAAAAAGTTTATTTTCGACTGATCTTTCTTATGACAGCAATATGATATTGTGGTCCGATTGAATAAATTGTATTTAATTTAATTAAAATAGTAAATCTTAAATCGTAATCGTAATCGTAATCGCTGAAATCGATGTTGCTCATGCCAAGAGTAGCCATTATCTAAAATTTGCTCAGCTTGCTGAAGTCCGGCAACACCAAATAATCTCTCCCACTCTTCTTATTCAACGAAATCAGCTGTTTAAGGCTGCTGCATTGCGCGCGCACGCGCGCAATTTAAATTTAAGTGCTATGCTTTAATATTTGTGATTCTTTTTGCAGAATTTGTTAAGCATTTGAATACAATGATAATAATTGAAAACCTATTGAGCATATGTGCGAGCTTACTAGCTTATTATTAAACATAATAATTATTATAAATTCAGAGATTTCAGTGTTGTAAAACGATCTGTCGAGGTGCAAAATTATAAAGTGGCATTTATACATATCGCGTTTTGCAATGCATACTAATATCTACATACATATATTTTAACACAATCGTAAATATGTATTAACTTAAACTATGTTAATATATTAAAATAGGATAGAAATTGTAGCCAAATATCGATAACTTTGCCTATCGCTCGTATTTGCGTTCGCACTCTTCGTGCACGTGCTCACTGTTATGTTTTTGCACAAGCAAATGTGCATATGCTATCTCGCTCGCACTTGCCTATGTCTATAATTTTGATTTATGTGAATTAAAAGCAAATTCGAAATATCTTCTCTATTAAATAGTCAATCGCTTTGAAACTTTCAGGGTCACTAAATTAGCTTACTTCTTATCTTCCTGTTTAATAAGAAGTGTTTATATTAAAGATCACGTCTGTTAATCGTTTTTTGCGATTGGCGGGCGAAAGAGGCGTGGCATCTAAAATTTAAAACAAACTTGATCTGCGCCCGCTATCCAGCAACCTTCATACCAAATTTGAAGTCTCTAGCTTTTATAGTTTCTGAGATCCTTTGACTCAAACAGACGGACGGACAGACGGACAGACGGACAGACGGACAGACAGACGGACATGGCTCAATCGACTCGGCTATTGATGCTGATCAAGAATATATATACTTTATAGGGTCGGAGATGCTTCCTTCTGCCTGTTACATACATTGCACAAATCCATTATACCCTTTTGACCATTTTCAATGGGCACGGGTATAAAAAGCATTGTTTCGTGTACGATTTCAGTTACGGTTCCTATTTCAATCGATTAATACCGGCTAACTGTTACGGTTATGGTTATGGTTGCGGTTTTAATCCCAGATTGATTTAATGTATCTATATAACAGTAACAGGTCAACTGTCCACTTTATGTGGTCCATGTTATGAGCAAATCGGCTGGCATCGAAATTGCTCGGGCCCGTCAACGTTATAATGGAAAATATATATTTGGCGAGACGCTGGCGGCGGCACTTGGTACAGACGGCACTCATTATCGTTGCCAGCATTTTGGACATGCAGCTGCCCATGTGCTCAGTCCGCCCCTGAGGCCCGACAAAACCACTCCGGAGTTTCTAATGAAACTGCTAGCCAGGTGAGATAACCTAACAGTTGATTCAACTCATTTAACTCTTACTAACTTTGGCTTAATTTGCTCTGATTTCGCTTTAACCCAACTACAAACTAAAACTATATGTTCATGCTTCACCACTCGCAATCTTTGTTAATAATGATGATGATATCAAAGGTGATATCAAAGTGTCCTGCAAATGCATCATATATGTATGTATATTGTTCGGATAAAACTTATCAGATATTATTACATTCTCATTGGATTTATCCTATCCAAAATATACTTTAAATTTATTTAATTAAAATAAATTACATTAAATTGTTATATTTCCAACTTCACAGCGATGATCTACAGGTGACAGGCAGTGATAATTGCACCTTTAACAAGAATCAGAAGGAACTTGGAATTGGTGATTTTACGAAAATACCAAATGGAGTAAATGGTGTTGAGGATCGTATGTCTCTGGTATGGGAGAGGGGTGTACATTCCGGCCTCATGGATCCGTGCAGATTTGTGGCAATAACGAGTACAAATGCTGCTAAAATATTTAATATTTATCCGCAAAAAGGAAGAATTGGTAATAAACAATTAGCAGAAACAATCTTTAGCTTTTTTGACATTCAAATATTATTACATATTAGCGGTCGGATCGGATGCTGATGTTGTCATTTGGGATCCTCAGGCCACACGCACCATTTCCAAGGACACGCATCACCATGCTTGCGATTTTAACATTTTTGAGGTAAATATAAATTTATAAATAAATATAGTAAATAATATATTTCTTATTTGAAAGGGTATGACGGTGCATGGAGTGCCAGAGTATGTCCTGTGGTGCGTGGTCGAGTCTGTGTCGAGAATGGTTCCGTTCGTGTCGCCGAAGGATTTGGTCGCTTCATTCCCACACCCTTGAAACCGCCATTTGTTTACGACAGTATTGAGGGAAAGGTCGAAGAGCAGCAGGTGGAACAACATCAGAATGGCAATGGGAGCAGTAAGATTGCCGAACTTGACGCTCAAATTTCTGCTCCAGCACCACCTGCAGTTATGTTCTCCGTGAATGCAGCTCCCTCCACCCCAGAGGGGGCCCGTGGACGAGTTGATGGCAAACGAGATCTGCAGGAATCGTCGTTTTCGATAAGCCGTAAGTTTCCAAAAAATTATCGAATACTTATTTAAATAAATACTGTCTATTTCAGAGGAACTGGACACTTCGGGAGTACGTTCATCCATCAAGGTAAAGAATCCTCCTGGTGGCAAATCTTCCGGGTTTTGGTGATTTCAACTTAACATTTTTCATAGTTTTTTTGTTTGCTTATTTCCTGTTACTAAATTGCTTTATTTGTCACAACTAAACATTTACACAATCAAAAAATGTTTAACAATCAAAATAAAGAAGTAAAGACAAAATTCCAAAATGAACGCAAATGCTTTAAAGCCAAGTCGAATTCATCCAAGTCCACACTCTTAGCAACTGCTCCTGGCAAATCCCAGAGGATTACATCGCCAGTGAGATCACCACGTCTGAATCAATCAAATGCAAAGGTCTCGGATCTGAAAACAAATTTTAGGATAACCAAGCCAGAGCAAATGCAACTCATTAAACCGTTAAATACAATTGGAGTCACTCCTAAATTAAAAGCAAAGTCGGCTGAAAATTGTTCAACGTCAAGAGGTCGTTCCGGAGCATCTACTCTTAGTCGAATCTCTCGTCCCTTTGTGTCCACCTGTCGCATCTTTCGCCCCTCTTCGTCAAAAATATTTGACTATCATTTGTCCCGGGAGGAGCAAAGCTACTTTGCACAATGTCACAACCCCATGAAGTCCGTGCCCGTTAATGAACTTCAACTGCTTCGCAGTGGACAGCGGGCCACCTATTTGGAGACCCGTTACGAGCGAACTCCAGATGCCAAGTACAACTACCCGGAGGCAACCAGCTGGCGTTATGGTTGGTTCCATCGTAAGAGTGCATGACTTTCAACTTGGATAACAGAAGCGAAAACTTGTGTTCATGAATCTCTTTTATATATTTTTAATCAATAAACTAGTTTTAATGAACAACAATATTCAAATTTAAATATTTTAATACTCAAGCTTTAACTTGCAATCTTATTACATCTTGTAAACTTGCTAAGTGAAAGGTTTGACCAACTTTAAACTTTCATAGCTTTGCCAGAACTGAACCGATTTTATTAGTTTTGATCAGTTTATTGGATGTTATTTGATATTAAACAGAGTAATCAAAAGTAGGTAATGTTGCCAAATCCCTTATTGCCTTTAAGAAATTAAGGTTGCTCGAACGCTTTTGGTTCATTTGTTTGCCTAACCCGTCGCTCGGTCTGATTGCCAATGCACAACAACAACAAATTGCGTAAGACCCGTAAAACCTCCTGGAGACATCCGGGATGGCATCCTTCGTCAATGGCTGTGTTCTGAGTTGTTTGTATGCGTGCTGGGTGTGTTGCATTTTGTGCTGTGATGTTGCTGTGGTGCGTCTGGCATTTAAAGTGATCCATTCGACTGTGAAGTCATCTGACTGCAAGCTGGCCAAGTTGCTTGCAACTTATTGCGGGCTGTGAAGCCTTTTGATTGACTCATGAAAGTCCACAAGTTTTTAATTGTTTTTGTAACATTTCCTGCATCTGTCGCTTTATTTTATTTCTGTATTTTCTATTTTTTTTTTTATTAGTTGAATACAGTTTTATTTAATTGACAGAGTTGGCACACTGAGTGACTGCATATGGAGCGAATTTTATTTTATCCACTTTATTAACTTTATTTCATGAGGAACCACTTTGAATTTACTTTAGTCTGCAGTCTGTCTTCCGTCATTTGTTGTCTGCAGTCGGACTGTCTGCAATCCAGGACATCTTACGAATTTCATTGTTGCATTCCAAGCACTTTTAGCTGGACAAACTTTGTCGCCCCTTTTACTTATTCTGACTCAGACTTGTTAGCATCTTTCCGTGTCCCCCTTTCCCTCAATCTTGTTGAGTTTTCCTTGATTGCAAACAACAATTCTCGCTTGGCCCACAGCTCCCAATGGAACTGAAGTTTATTATTATTTGGCTTGTTTCACAATTTTTGTTATACTTTTATTTACCTTTAAACACATTTTGCCTCATAAGTATTTGTTGCATCCACTCGGGTTTTATTTGTATTATCATCGTTGCCAAAGTTGACTGACTCGTATTTACACACTAGTTGGAACCAATCAATTCCTGAGCGTGGTAATGCCAAATCCATAGATTGTATAATCAATTCTCAATGTTATATCATTAACAAGTTTCCATATTGTAATTACACATGATTTTTTAATAGAAATTTATTACTAATTGCGGTTACTATCCAAAGCAAACCGTATTTTTTGCATTGTTGCTATACTCCCTTTAGACTAAACATTCCACTGCCAAATTCATAGACCACTTCAATTTACTTGTACAATTTCAAGAGAATTTATGGTTCAGTGGTTTAGCTGCAAAGTTATGAAGTTTTTGCCCATTTGTGGTTATATTTATTTGCTCTATTACCCAGTTTTGTTTTGTTTCTTGGTCTTTTTGACAATTGCTCAAAGCAGTTATCCCTTCACGCGTTCCTCATCCACTCAAAGTTGTTTGTAATCACTAAAAAAATGAGAAAATAACCCTTAACGTTTATTTAAAGAAATAAAAATTTGATTTGACTTTGTACTAAATTTATCTCTTTTTTATTCCGAAACACTCTTATAAGTTGTTTTCTAATTGATTTAAGCACACATTAATTATTGTTAAAAATTATCACGTGGTTTTGCATTTATTTATTATTGTTACATTTAGTTTCTTCGTTAATGCTTATGCTTCAAGCATTTTTTCCCAACGGAATTCAATAGTTAAACCTTTACAGTTGTAGTTTTAATACGTGTATATTAAATGAATAGAAATAATATGTAAATAGACATTTCGCTTATGATCACAATCGCTAAATGTTGCTCTAATTGCAAGTTGATTTTTGATCAGCACATTCGTACGACAACATAATCAGTGTAAAACTAGGGCGGTAGAAAACAAAGTAAATAGTTTTTAAGGTAGTTTTAGTTAAGACACCCTAAGATGGTATGTGCTTGTATTTATAAATATATAGATTATGTAGTTAATTTGTGATTTGTGCTTGCATTTACATTTTCTTACTACAGCCTCGCGAAATATTACTCCTGTCTAGGATCAATTTAAATACAGATTTTGAAATTTAATGTCAACTGGCTACTCGAGTTAACAGTACTGGTATAAATATATGCTAATAGTCAGCATAACTCCCATTCAAACACATTGGACATAGGGTAGACATCATCTTATTTCCTTTTAGGTACTTGTTCTGCATTGCTGTTGGGCAACGAATCTAGCTTTGGTTTCGTCTTGGACGGTCAAATCAGTTTCTTAGAGGTGACTGTCGTGGACGCACCATTGGCCGCTGCCTTTGTGGAGTTTGCTGCCTTTGACGGAGACGCGACTGGCGTTGGTAACGTTGGCGGCAATTCCATTTCCTTTTGGGGAAGCAGCTTTTCTATGTGTCGCTCCGCCGCCTCGCGCAGCACAGCCTTTGTGGCCGTATCATCGTTTTTGGGACCGCAAGCTTTGCTACTGCTATTGCTGCTGCCACCGCCGGATCCCTTGGGCGGAGAACGAGGCGAGCCTGGTCCTTTCTTGTCGTCTTTCGGTGATTTCGACAACAACTCGTCCATCTGCTTTGCATTATCTTTCAATGTCTTTGCATTGTCCTTTAGCTCGGGCTACAAATATATAAAAATTAAATATAACAATTTAGTTCATGTTTATAAATTAATGAGCTGTGCAGTATTTACTTCTGGTTTTTGCTTCTTGGCATTATCCTGATCCAATGCACCCAATTCGGTGGCAATGTCGCGTATCTCCTTTGCCGAATCATGTATTCCATCCACCAACTTTGCCATATCCTTGTCACTCTTCTCCACCTCCAGTTTAAGTTTCTCCGCCTCCTTCATGCTCTTCGCAATAGCCTTCTCAATCTTTTGCTCCGCCTCCAGTATTTGCTCCTTATCCAGCAACGAAATGAGCTCCTCAATGGCCGTCTCACTAAGTTTAATGTTGTCGCGTCCAATAGACTCCAGCACCTGCAAGTCATTATGTTATTACTTCTCACTTTATTTGATTACTAATAACTTACCTTGCGTATATCATTGACAGTAACGACACCATCTTTGTCCGCATCAAATTTGTCCAATACTCTGCCAATGTATTTTAGACGCGCCTCATCGCTGGTCTCCTTCAACTTCTTGATGTTATGCATGAGATCATCTATGCGAACGAGCTCCTCGTTACGTTTCTTGGCTGCCTGCTTGACAAGCAGATCGGTGAACTCTTCCAGCTGCTTCTTGTCTATATTCGTAGCCGTGCTGTCAATGCTTTGCACCACTTTGGTAATTTCGTTAACAGAAATAAAGCCATCCTTATCGGCATCCAGTTTGACCATCAAATCTTCGACAACCTTGAAACGTTCCTCATCGGAGGCTTCCTTCATTCGTCGAATGGTTGACACCAGTTCATCAATGTGTACCATTTGTGAAGGACTATTAGAGCCAGCATCTGTGCTTTGCTCGGGAATATCAACTTGCTTTATCTTCTGCTGGCGTTGCTCTAGATCGTTGAGCACATTATCCAGCTGCGAAATCATTTTGTTGACCCGATTATATAGGAGCTTCGCGGCTCGACTCTCGCGCACTGGTTCCTTAACCACTTCGCGCACCTCACGCAGCTCTTCGACATCCTCTTGATAATCACGAAGCTCCTCCTTAAGCTCCTTGATTGTCTCCTTCTCAACTACCAATTGTTTGTCCGTTGAGAGTGTTTTCAACGCATCAGCAAGCAACTGCACATCCGTTGTAGTGATAGTTTTCTCCTTGCCATCGACCTCGGGTTTGGATTCCTTATCGGGCATATTCTGAACTTTGACAACTTCCTCGGCAGACACAAGCGGCGCTGTCAGTTCTTCTTTGATAGCCGTACGCTTGGCAATATTCTCTTCGCGCTCCTCTTCGCGTTCTTCGCGAATCTTACGCTCCTCCTCTTTAATAATTTCAATCTTTGTCTTGTTATCCACCTTGCCCTCACGCTCACCAATCGCATGGCGCGTATGGGCGGCGACTGCATCTGGTAGCACACGCATAGTCTCCTTCAGCTTGTCCGTCGTAATGCTATCATCAGATATCAGCATGGCACGGGACAGCAGCAGCAACGTGGGCGGCACCTGTGTTAACGAAAATCCCATAATTATATTATTTATTATAGTAATTATATTATTTATTCTAATGCTACAAGTATATTTATTGTATTAGTCACTAATTGTGTAATGATGTGTTAATGATGCAGTCCATCATATTCATACCTGTTCATTTAGCGACAAATCGATCCACTCCTTTAACTGAAATCGAAGTCGCTCCGCTGTCAGGCCATAGGCACGCATTCCACGGGACTTGCAAGCCTGTTGCAGCTCAAACAGATTAAGGGAGTCGACGCCCTCGCGGGCAATGACACGATCATCGGTGGCCAAGGAGCGCAACTTGAGTCGCAGCTGAAAGCGTAGAAGCATTGTGGTGCCAATGGTGTTCAGCTCGAGCACTCGGCATAAAGCCGCCAGCTGTTCCCGGGTAAGGGAATCCAATGTGATCTCATCATCGAAACGTTTGGCAAACTTGATGATGTCATCGCTGCTCACATGCTCGTTATTACTGCGAATCTTATTGAAGAAGGTCTCAAATTGTTTGGCTTCCTCGCTGCTGTGTTCGTTGTGCTGCACCGGCATTTGACCGAGAGTTTGCTGCAAGAACTTGGCCACCTCAAGGCGCACGGCCAGTGACTGCCTTAGTCGATCCTGACGATCTTTAGACGTTTGAAATGTTGATGGCAACATGCCCGGAAAGAATTTAATAAACACGGGCAAAAGCAATTCCATAAACGGCACAATAACAAACACCGAGAACGGTATCAATCGAAACAGATCCGATGTCGTACGCTGCAGTTGCTTATTCTCACGCCTTGTCAGCGTCTTTCCATTGAGGACGAGCCAAAGCAACTTTGAACTGATGGCCGTGTCAATGAAAAGCAACCGAAATCCATGATAATAGTGCACAATCTCATCCCAAATTTTTTGTCCTATTGATTTCTTTGGTTTGGCCACTGCCAATTCACTCTCCGACTTTGTCGTTGTCGCCGGTGTCGATGACGTTGCTGTTGCACTGGTTTCCAGGGAAGATGATGACGTCTTACTATCAGAGGCAGCTGCTGTCACAGATGCGGCTGATTCGGTGGTAGATTTTCCGGCTTTTCCATTGGCCACTTCCTTCATAATCTCCTCAACCTTTTCCTTTTGCTGATTCTTCAGCTTTTTCACCGTCGCATCAATCTTGGAGGGTGTATCAAAGAGTGATCGACTCGCATGAAAATGCCGGAGACCATGGCCCGAAAAGTAATATTGACGATGAATATGATGCGGACAGGCGATCAACGAGTTTCCAGCAAATGGCCTCGTCGGCTTCAGCGCCAAGGACTCCGGATGATGCAATGCAGCTTCGCTTCTGTGGGGAACATGTTTCGCTGAACTGTATGCATAGTAGCTTGTTCTGAGATCTGCAAAGAAACATAGATCATTATAAAATTAAAATTAAATCTTCAATTGAGTTTTAAGAATCTGAAAAAAAGACTCGAATTGTCGATTTATCAGAAAATAATACTGATTGATAGATACTTCGATTTTAGTCCAAAACTTAAAATTAAATGGTAATTCTTAATTCTTGGGTTTAAAAACTGGAATCATTTTTATATACATCAGATTTTACTGTCCATAACCGCATATGTGTAAGTGAAAACTCAGCGAAATAAAAATAATAATGCCAAAAAGATTGCAGCTGATAAGCAGCGAGCTCGTTTCATTAGATTACAAAAGATAAGCTGACAAAAAAATCACAACAAGAACAAAAAACAAAAGAAAACAAGGGGGATCCGCCCCCTGCTCGCTTCGCTCGCGAGGAGGTGCGGCTAGTAGTATGCTCGACTGTAGGATACCCTGTGCCCTGGAACTCTGATTGACCATACCTATTTGCAAGCCGCGATCCAAATTTTAAAACAAACTTGATCTGATCTCTAGCTCTTATAGTCTCAGAGAACCTTTGGCTCAAACACTCGGACAGACGGACAGACAGACGGACATGGCTCAATCGACTCGGCTATTGATACTGATCAAGAATATATATATTTTATAGTGTCGGAGATGCTTCCTTCTGTCTGTTACATACATGGCACAAAACCATTATACCCTATTTGACCATTTTCAATGGGCACAGGGTATAATTAACACCTGTAGGGTTTATAGTTGTGACTTTGTACGAATCTTGTGTAAGGGATACAAACGAAAATACTTAAATTAAATATATCAATAAGTCCTAAGAACCATCTAGAGAACATTTTTGTTTTTGTTTGATGCAGTTTCAATTTTGTATTCTTTGTTTCTCTTTCGCTTTCTACTCTTGGCAAGTGTTCAGAACATGTAATGTATGTATGAATACAGATATATTTCAAGGTAACGTGGCTGCGTAGATAAGAAGGGAGGTTTACAAAGGAGAAGGAAACAAACGAAATGCAGCAACGCTAGCAAAAGCGAAACGCATTTAACCTTCGGCCATTGGCCGAACAATCGATTATGTGATTTGCGTGGGTTGCCGGTGAACTGTGTTGACTGAACCAACGTACAGGGTGTCTAGTAGTGCGTCAGCAATAACGACTGTCGTCAATTTGTCTATCGGTATATTTTGGCACTTGTCCCTTTGTATATATGTATGTATGTGTGTTTATTTTGAGCAGTGAGCGAATAAATTCTCAAATTTGTTTTGTAAACACAGCCAAATTATCATCAAGTGTTTGTTTAATTAACAAAGATTTACCGATTGACAAATTCATTTATATACACTGCAAAATGAAAACAACTCTGTCTTTGACGGTTAAACCATATCGCGTTTAATGAATTTATAAGAGGCAGATTGGTTATATAAGAATATATAATTTGTAGCAGAAAGATAAGCTGTCTTAAGTGATATGGGAATAAATACGTCTGCATGTGATTAATAACAGTTAATCGAGAACAAGTTATGAAACACTCAGTATTGTTTTAATAGTCGCTCAATTAGAGGAGTGCCTCCCAGTTACTTAATAATAGGGCAAATAGAATATTCAAATAAAAATCACCTGAGCCGGCGAAATTTCTTGTTATTGTCATAGAAATACCAAAACAAATGCAAAAAGGGAAATTTAATTTCCCATTGTGCAAGGCAAACATTGAATCAGCTGTGCGCGAATATGCAGTCAAAACAAAATATGAGAAAACACACACGCGCACAAATAACACACACACACACACATACGCACGCACACAGCGATATTATGTGGTAAAATCAATGGAAAGTTTTCGTTTTGTGCTTTGTACACTTACAGCGCTTGTAGAAATTCTGAAACACGTAATGCGTTCTCAGGTTCATTGGCGATCCTTTATGGTGCAGCAGTAGATTCATGATTCTGTTTTTTTATTAATTTATTACTGGGAGGCTGTCGAAGACGAGCGGCTGCCAATCCAATTCCAAAGTTCTGTATTGTTTTTTTTAATTTTGAATTTCCGAATCACTGTCTACTCTTTATGTTTATCTCTGGATTTGTTGTCGTTGTTTCGTTGCGCATGAGAAATTTGATGGTTTCGTTTATCTCTTTAAGCCTAAAAGTATATAGAAAATAAGAGTACAATGAATTTTGATAATACTCGTGCCCAAAAAAAAAGTGCACAATATTTTTACATTACAAATAAAAATAATAAATGTAACTGTCAACGTTCACTCGCTATTTTTATCAATTCAAAACAGCGCAATTTGTCTTACTGGTTAAACATATACAATCAAACACACACGCACACAAGCGCGCTATTTTACCATATCAGGCGATGTTTTATTGTGTTTGTTGTTGTTTGCTGACTTTCGCACTTTTCAAAATATTACACAACTACAGCAACAATTTCAAGTTATTGTTCTGTGCGAATTTCACCGAGTCGACACCCTGTTTTGTCATCAGCATGTTTGATGCGCAATTTACCATTTAAGCTATTTTCGCGTTTCCTTTTGCTACTCTCTGCTTGCCGTCTTCAGGTATTAAATTCGTCACCCAAAATTCGATCAATTCGTTATTTGCAAGCGCTTAATCGCTCTTACTTCCACGCTTGTTATTTTTAATTTGTCTGTGGATGCACAAGTGTGACCACATGTTTGTAACGATGAAATACTTCATTTGTAATTAATCGTGCAAGCTGTGCTAGAAATCGATTACTCGGACTTGACGAAACATTTTGAAATATTAAGAGATATATCGATACTCTCGATACTACACTTTTATGGCGAAATATTTAAATAATAATAAAACTTGTTTTTTTTTTCATTAAATTTAATAAAGTTACAAAATGTTAATTATCATGCAAAACATGTGTCATATGTATCAATAATATAAAAGTTATTGAAAAATAAAAGTTATTGAATGTTTTATCGTAGTATTTGCTTAAGGGTTTATTACAATTTACTTTCCTTTCATTTAACTAAAAAAATGCCATATGAAATTATTATCAACATACTCGTAATGTAAACAAAAAAAGTATATCAATTAAACGATTCTGACGCATTGATTAATTGCATCGATATGAAAATATCATTAAATGCGGTAGCAATGCACTGAGTAACAAATCCAATAAAAGGGCCTAAACGCTTCTGCTATTGGCCATTTTCAGTGTTGCGCTTCTTCAAGTTGAATACAAATAAAATGTGGCTAAAGTGTCTATGCTATTTAATACTAATCGCCAGCACAGTGGGGACCGAAGTGAAAGTGTCTGATAAAATGATAAGCAGCCTCAAGGACGAACTCGATTATGAGTCTATCCTTGTCTTACACAACCCCATCAGATCCTGTGGAATCAATTTGAACATAGAAACTGCCACGCCCATTGTCAACTTTAATGAGCATCAAAATTATTCAATTAAACCGAAATTCAGTAGACGATTTTTGGCTTTGGTTTGTCTGAATCAAGTCAATTTCGCGGTTCTGAAGGCGTTATTCATAAATCTGGAAGGAATGCGAGAGACTGCAACGTTGTTATTGATCAATGAGGGAGTTAAATTGAGTGCTGTCTTCAAGAAATGTTCAAAAAACAAAATGCTAAATGTTGTGGCTATCGAAAATTGGAATCGGAAACATATTTATAGTTTTCGTGCATTTCCCCATTTCAAGCTAATTAAACGAAATGTTTCCACGGTGCGACGTTACTTTGAGCCGCAGATTACAGATATGGGGGGTTACCCCATTATGAGCATGCCGGACAACATATTTCCCCGGAATGTCATCTACAGGGACGCGAAGGGAGATCCTCAATTGACCGGATATATTGTGACCTTTCTAAACCAGTTTGCTCGAACTTTAAATGCAACATTAAAGATTTTGTGGGATCAGGTTCTCTTGGATTACCCTGACGAGACCATGGGATGGGAGGTGATGAGCAATGTGGCAAAGGGTATTGTGGATATACCTTTGTCAATAGTCAATATTGGAGCATCCACAGATTGGCAGCAAGTGATTCCCACCCATGTGATGGAAATATCCAAATGGCAGCTAATCCTCCCAATCGAACCTGAAATGGACAATGCCGTGTTGATCTTTGCAGCCGGAAATTATTGCAATGTATTTTATTCGCTAATTCTAATGACACTATTCGCTTTGTTGCTGGAGAATAACCATCGCCTGGAGCTGGGAAAGAGTCCAAGAATATGGTGTCTGATTCCGATGATGGATCCAGTGCTGAGGGCCTTTCTTTATCAGCCCTGCGCTCTACCCAGACGACCAACCCCAAGACTGAGACGCATCTATATATTGCTCTTCTTATTCAGCTTCTTATCTTACAACATCTACATCACCCATCTGGAAATGGTGCTCATACATCCACCAAGAGAGCCTCCCATACGCAATTATCGGGATATGCGTAGGAGCAACTTGAAGATTCTCTTGACTCCCGATGAGAGAAGTCAAATGATGTCAATCATTGGTCAATCGGATTTCTGGCATGTCCATCACATGGTCAATCGGTCCGTTTTCCAGGCCATGCGCAGACTGCCCAACAACTCCTATGCCTACCCCATAACCCAGACCCTGTGGCCTCTGATCCAGCACAAGTTCATCAAGCAACCCCATCAGGCCTTTCGTCTCTCCAACGATTTCATCTTTCTCAGCCTTGTGCCCTTTGGAATGCCTCTGCCCATGAACTCGATCTATGAAGAGAGTCTCAACCGATTTATTTTAGACACCCAGTGCAGTGGTCTATATGCTCTCTGGTTCCGTCAGACCTTTCACAGTATGGTGAGTGTTGGCAAAATGGAAGTTCTACCTTATCAGAGTATCACGGACTATTATCATATACTGGGCTGCATAGATTTTTGCCCCGTTTGGATATTTTACTGCTGTTATACTACAATCTCTATCCTAATTTTTATAATCGAGTTAGGGCTGGCTTATGTGAAGCGTATTGGATTTCTGAAACTGGTGAATCGACTATACTCCTGCCCCTAGAGACCCAATTACAGTTTAAAAAACAAAGTCGATCCTGAAACTTTGAAAAAATATAAATAAAGTCATTGTCGTAAGTGAGATTCCAAAAAAAAAGAAATTCTTTTCTATTAAAAGAAGTCGAATCGGACACAAGGAATTACTTATTTTATATTACTATCTATATTTTTATTTAACCTTGCTCCCAAAACAGTGAAAAAATAAAAATAATGTCATAAAACTATTGAAAAATTTTTATTTTTAACTTTCTTAATTTTCCGAAGTCAATGAGGAAAAATCTTCTGTTTAAGATTGAGCATTCTTCAATTTGAAAAAGGAATAAGAAACTGTCTTCTAGAGGTAGAGATGGGCACGAGCCCGTGCGGACTTCGTGTCCCGCGGGCCTCTTCAAAAAATCTCCGGGCTTCGTGCATTTAAATCAAAAACGGACTTTTTTTCGTGCGGGCCCGGGCCTAAGCCAAAAGCCCGGAGGCCCGATAGACCCAAAAAGTCGCGATTTAAAAATTATTTTAATATCGATTGGTAAAAATATTTCTATAATTTCTATTATTCACTATATTATTTACACATCTCTTTTGTCAAAATGACAGTTAGCTATATGTTTGTCAATCTTAATTTCACGTGTGTTTATAAGAAGAAGAAGACGACAAAGCGGCAAAATGAATAAGGAAAAAATGAAATTTTATTTTCTATAGTAATAACGGGCCGGACCCGGGCCGGGCCTCTTGAAAATTTTACCGGGCCGGACCTTAAAAATTTATTTCGGGCTCGGGCCGGGCCGGGCCTTCAAAGGGAAGCCCGTGCCCATCTCTACTTCTAGGGATTCATCTTAATTTTAGTGGTTTATTGAGAACAACTTGAAGAAAATTTAAAATTTTAGGTATTCGATTATTGTTTATTGATTTGAAGCAAAGTATACTACATGTGAATTTGAACACGATCTATGGAGGTAATTGTGAATTATTCAAGGAGCATGAAGTTCTAACTGATTTTTGGAGTCGTAATGGAATTCGCAACGCTTTAGGCGACATTGGTGTGCTCATCGCGATGGAAGATCTTGACGTCGAAGAACTTGAAGTTGTCCACATCGAAGTAGTAGTCGTGCTTCACCGGTCGGTTGAAGGGGAAGCCGAAGGGCAGGGCATCCACATAGCGGGATCCATGGCCAACACCGCAGCTGACGATTGGATCGTAGCCGGTGTATTGTGGGACGGTGGGTTCATGGAATGGATAGACCATGTAGAAGAACTGATAGACCTGACCGCCCTTCTTGCCCTTGGGCAGCATCATGCGATTGGGCACGCCGCAGTGGGTCTCCGACTGGTCCAGCTTGAATTTGTAGTCACTGTTGGTGGCGTCCATCAGCTTCTGATAGAGCTCCAGGTAAGTGGTGCGATCGCTGACCCAGAAGCTGAAATCACCGCTGGCCCGCTTCACATGATTCACTCCAGCCTCGAGCTGCACCTTGAAGTGCTCCAGCTCAAAGAAGTTCTGATAGTTTTGCTCCAAGGGGATCACATGTCCGTACTCATCATATTTGGGTCCAATGAAGACCTTGACTACAGCCGTCTGAGCCTTGTCCGCGGTGACGTCCATCGTGAACTCGAAGGGTTTGTGGTTGAGGCGATGCTGACGAGCCTTGATCACAAAGCTGGAACCGTTGTGGAAGGAGTTGCGGCCAAAGGCATAGAGAGCATCATGGGTGGGCTCCACAATGGCTTCCACATTCACCGCATTGCTGATGTCCGCATCGAAGTACTCGAAATAAGTCGTCAGACTCTCGGGCATATGGACGGCATCGATCTTGACACCCTCGAATCCATAGTCGACCTTGGTGTACTCGGGGAATGTTTCCATCAGATGCCAGTAGTGAGTCAAGATGTTCTTGTAGACCTCAAAGAACAGAGGATCACGAATGGAGGTGTCGTAGTGCATGAAGGTGCCGGGATAAGTCTCGTGCCACTTGCCAAAGGGACGAGCCTCGTTGACAATGTAGCGATACCATTTGTCCAGACTGCCATAGAACTGCTTGTCAATGCTGTCCACATTGCCCTGGATCATGTTGCCCAGCTGGTTGATGATCTCCACATCATGCTTGCTGTTCTTGTGGATCCAGTCCATGATGCGCTGTGTGTAGATCTCGACATGCTTGACAAACTCAACGTTGTCCTTGTGGTAGAAGTAGTGCTCATTGTCGCGACTAGGATAAGGAATACCATTGTAGCCACGGAGTCCGCTATAGAAACCAGCATCCACCGGCTCGTACATGTTGAAGGTGGGCACCTCACCCAGATCGTTGGACAGACGCTCCATGTAGTAACGGGCCAGGAGTTGCCAGTGGACATAGAGATACATCTCACCACGACGATCCTTGTTAAGGACATGCTGCTCATCACCCTTGGTCCAGAACGGATAGTCGAGATTGAAGTAATAGTAGAAGCTGTTGAAGCCAACATCCTCCAGGAAGTAGGCCAATCCGTGCTCGTAGTTCATGTCACCGTAGAAATTGGTATAGTTCGATTTAACAACCACATTATAGATGTTATTCAGCTGCTTGACATGATGGAAGCCATGCATCTTGTAGTGCTCAGCCGTCTCCAGAGTCTGGCCATCGAAGAAGCTCCATGGATGGATCTCGTACTGGGCGGGCAGGACGATTCCCTGCATGTCATCGCGGAACAAACTGGCAATGGTGAAGGCGTAGACAAAGAGCTGCTTGTTCACGTGCTGACGGGCCCAGAAGGCGACATGCTGGAAGGTCTCCCAGTTCTTGGCAAAGTAGAACAGGCGGACCAGTCCCACAGCATATTCCTCATGGCGCTCGTACATCACGGTCCACACCTGATCGTCGTGGAAGGGATGATGCTGCCACAGCTCGAAAAAGTGCTCCAATTTCTCCGCATGATGGTAGTCGCTGACATGTTCCCATGGCTTGTACTCGTAGAAGCTGGCATCGAATTTGGTAACATGGACATCGTCCTGGTAGATGTGCTGCAATATGTCCAGGCAGAATTTCTCTTTCACCAGGAAATCCTTGTCGGCCACCTTAAACTCAATGTTCTTGGCCTGGCCAGCAAGGACCAAGACCGTCAATGTTAACACCACAACCGCCGTGATTGACTTCATCGTCGAACTCATAACATTCCAGAGATCTCGGCCTGCATTTATACCCCGAACCAGAGACCGATGGGGCATTAGCCGATTGATATCACCTTGACATTATAATAATACATATGTATACATATTAATATATACACATGTATGTGATAGATCCGTTCCATTCTGTTGATAAGAGCAACTGCACCTGCACCTGCACCTCCACCTGTTGACTGTTAGATAGATGGATCGATCCCATTTATAAATAGAAAGACTGCCAGCAGGAGGCTGCGTTTCTGGACCCTTCTATCAATCGATCGTGTAAGCGATTATTTACAACACCTGGTGACTGCATTTCGAGCTGTGCACCTTGATTGTTTTTCATAAAAATCAAATCTTGTCTGAGGGTCGCTCAGCGGTCAGTTCCAATAAAAAGACGATGACTATTTCGCATCGGGCTTATCAGGAGCGACTTGAGACATGTTGCCAGTGGTTCGACACAATGTCTAAAAATATCCGACATCCGAAGCATTAATCATATCAAAATGAAATGCCAAAACAACAGATACTAGACAACAAAGCAATTGTAAAACTGCAATGGTAGCGGATGTGATAGGAACACGAGTATATATATTACATATAATCTGACAATTAAGGCTGCACAAATTCAATACCCTTATATTTATCCAATCTTTATGTGTTCTGCTTGAGTTTCAAATTTGGTGCCTCTAACTCTCATAGCACTATGGTAAAAAATGCCGAAATTTTGGCATAAACTCTAAATATAGAGATAGGGACTTGAAATTTTTTTGTTTATATTATTTGTATAAAATCGAAATAAATAGCTAGATGCTTAAAATTTTGCAATAATCTTAGTTAGGCTAAATTAGAATTTATATTTTTTTTTGTTTTTTAATTGGACCATGTCTTCACGCCCCTCCCCCCCTTTCTCCACGACTTAGTGAAAATATTTTTTCAAATATTTAATTATGAAGCAAAATGTTTTATTTTTTGCATGTTTAATAATTAGACTAAAGTAAAATATACAATTTCTTTTCTTTTTTAATTTGACCGTGTCTTCACCCCCTTCCCCATCTGACTCCGAGAAAAATCCAATTTTTAAGCATAAATTCACACCTGCAACATGTGATTTTTCTCGAAAAGGGGCAAAAACGGGCAAAACGGATTTGTTAATAACATTAAGGTAAAACTCTGCTGATATCTGCTGATATTCTAATGTAAAGTTAGTTTTGAGCCAAAAATACACATGAAAAACACATTGGATAATAGCACAATGAAACTCAAATACTAAAAATCTCTACCAACAGCGTGTTTTGAATACTTCTATCAACATTATCCATATTTACACTTTCTTTTAATGTTGACAAAACAAACACAATTCGCTTTGAAAGTTGCAACTATTTTTCACGCACTCTTTCAGTTTAAATGGCAACTCTCAATCAGCTGACTTGAAGGGTAGTCCCGAAAAATGCATAGTCTCAAAATACTTGATTTCTCTCTGTGTACATCCTGTGTACTCCTTTTCTCTTAGGTAATTTGAGAGACATTCCTTCCTTGCTGCACTCGCTTCACTATCACTTCCAGGCCAAATACAGACAAGGCGATCGTCACAAGAACTCCATAGCCCAATCCAATCCACTGCAGATCCTCCAGACGCAGTGAGCCACCAACTCGGAGAAAAGGACGATCAATTGGATCCTTGAAGGAGATTAAACCAGCAGCTGCCATATCGTAGAAATGCATTTCAACCCAATGCTGGAAGAGTCCCGAGGCTCTCGTATCCATTATGAGTCTGTTGATGGGTTCCTCGAACCAGGAATTGTTCGGCAGCTGGAAAGTCATGAGAGTGAGAGCACTGACGCAGGCGTCCATGGAGTAGAGGAAAACCTCTTGGGGGAAATACTTTTGCTGGGCGCTCAGCAAGGTCCATTTGAGGCGGGAGGCGAAGTAGACATGGGTCATGTTCATGGTGTCCCTCAGATGATTCAGCTCGCTTGTGTTAACTGGCAACAGGGACAGTGGAAGGGATTCATTCGAATCAGGGAGATCAGCGGCATCCAGAACTAAAGAGAGACGAACTCGTTGCACATCTGCAAAACTGCGAGGCTGAAAATGCTTGGGAGGATGGGTCAACAGAGTGCCCAGAGCCGCTTCATGAATGGAGCTGAGATTGAGACCCAGAAATCCAAGCAGAAGATAGATCCAGTTACTGTAGAGACCGGTCTGCAAATGCTGGCCAAAGGATTGCCCGAGGAGTCCACGTAAAGCGACATCGTTGAGTAGGAAATCCACCAGATTCGTCGCCTGTCCGGTGAGATGTCTGTGCAAGCTAAGCAACCATCCAAAGCTGCAGACAATGGCCAGAGCAATGAGTAGGTGGTGGACATTGCACA
The DNA here is from genome assembly GCA_035043635.1 of Drosophila rellima. Classification (NCBI taxonomy): domain Eukaryota; kingdom Metazoa; phylum Arthropoda; class Insecta; order Diptera; family Drosophilidae; genus Drosophila; species Drosophila rellima. Next base: position 2,351,246 of record JAWNMV010000236.1, on the reverse strand, counting down.
GGATGAGGTAGATATCCCTGATGGGAATCGGTTGAGCGAGCGGAATCATTAGACAGATGTGGCTCAACTCGAAGGGATAACTTGTATGGGACAGCTGCTCCGGGTTAACAAGAGCAACTAGACCAGCCGGCACATCCACATGAAGATCCTCAACCAATGTGACCAGCTCTCGTGAATGCAGAATGTGACCTTCCTTGACCTGCTCCGGATACTGCAGAGTGGCATTCAATTTCCAGCTCAAGGTGCGGATAAATCGACCCACCGATCCAGCTAGCACCTGAGCTCCAGTGCGTCGATCCGTGTAGATGATGGTACGTGGATGCTTCTGGTCGGGTAGGACAATCAACGGCTGTCGATGCATGTTGGGAAAGTGTTCCACATAAAAAGGCCTTTTCTCTGCCTGATGATGCTCCACTTCAAACTCTGGATACGGGCTGTAACGGTAATAGAAGCGTCCCTCATCCTCTTCTAAAAATCCTACCACATTTAGTATCCTAAGTCTATAACATTGCCACAGGAGCAACTGCAGCACGGCGTGGGATCTGGAGTTGTTTATGCCAGAGGCCACATAAAAGATGCTTCTTCCACAGCGAATATTTCGCAGCAATGTCGTCAGCTGCTCCTGCGGAAAGTCCATGTCTCGAAAGCAGACTAAATTTAACACTCGTGAAGAGTATTTCCAAGTAGGCGTGGCACTGGTCAGAGGTTGGAGCACCACCGGCACTGGAGACTCCACAAGCAGCTGTTGCAGCCAGCTCTGCGGGCAATGATCCTGACGGATTACAAGTATTGAGGAGCCCGTTTCTTGCACCACTTCGTTGATAAGGTAATCAGCTGTGCATCCCAGTGGTATCCATAGAAGTAACAACATGTATAGTGTCCACATGGTTGCCGTTTACTCAGTGAAGTTATCCAAAGACGCTCACTATTTATGTAGCAACTTATTGTCGAGTCATGTCCAAGAGAGGGTAGGACCTGAAATATAGAATATAGTACATGAGTGTGCCTAATTTATTATATAAATATTTTCTTTGAATCGAATAACAATAGATGCGACACATTTCAAGATACTTATCTTATGAAAATCTCATAATTTACTAGTTGTCATTTTAATATGCATATCTCAAAATATGTACTCTTTATTAGTTGTATTTTTTTTTTAGTTACAGATTCATATATAGCACTAATTATTAGGTGTCTGTTAGTGTTTGAGATTTTGTTTACAATTATTTGTCCGTTTCGCAAATAATTATACAATTGGGTATTAAAATAAATATTTGTAGTGTTTTGTTTATTTCTTATATCTAGTCAGATATATGCATGTGTATATATATGCTTTCTCTAGGTACATAAGTCATGTGAATGGTAACTCAAATTGCCAAAAAACAATAAATTTGTGCATTAGTTATAAATATTTAGAGAGCGTAAATAGAAAGAGATTTCAGATAATTCACAGATTCAAATTCGAAAATGGAAACGAAGTACATCATGGAGATCGCTTATGTAACTAAAATACAATCAACTTACAGCATAATATTCATTAATTTGCACTAAACGGAATGTACAATATTCAAAATACAATAAAGAACGCTCACAAAGATTCAGCTAGTAACAAAGTAAATTGACTAAATGCTTAGCCATAATTGCGTGTATAACAAAATAAATACATAAACCAAAAATAGAGAAAGGAGAGCAAAATATTTAAATAACATTTCTCAGATTCGAGCCGGAATTACAGTTATTCTTCTGTGGCGTTGAGGTGGGCGTAACATTTGCTGTCACGCCATCCATTAGCTGGAGCAGCTTTTGTCGAGCGCGCTTATCGCTGACGCAAATGCAATGTATCAGATTCGTCAATTGCTTGACAGAATAATCATCAGCTTGTCGCTGCTGCTCAATCCATTGCTCGAATTGTTCCGGCGAAAAATAATATGATTTGATAAAGACATCCACGTAAGCACGATGCTGGGGATACTTTTGATTCGAGATTAGTTCAAGGAACGACATAAAGTTGGCAAAGTCTAGTTGCATTAGAGCTCTTCCTCCAGCAGAACATTTCTTTACATTGGAAAAGCTAAAAATAAACAACAAAAGTATGTATACAAATTTAAATTGTTTTTTAATATTATACTCACCCCTCCACCAACAAGTGTGTGGCCACATGCGCCATTGAGTTCCACACATTTTTGCTGGGTAGCGGCACCTCCTTCGATATTTCCTCCAGGCACATGGCAAAGTTTTGAATGTTCTGCAAATAACAAAGGGATGATTTTAAGATATTTAATATATGTTTGCTTATTCAGACTTACGCGATTCAGAACATCACTGTAACTGCTATGCTGGTGTGTCACATGATTCACATCCCATTTGACCTTTGCCATTTGTGCCAGAATGGCCGTCAGATCGATGACGCGTGACGTGACACAGGTATAAACCGGTTTGGCCAGATCAGTCATAAATTCACCATATTCTAGATAATTACTTAAAAGTGGACGCTCAGCAGAGGGCAAAAGGTGGTTCAAATAGTTCTGTAATACATGAAATTGCTGGAGCATGCTGCGTCCCGCCTCAACGGCCACAATGCGCTGCGGAAGACCGTACAGTGTGTCCGGATTGGCTAGCTCATTGTTGATCTGCAAAGTACATGCATTTTTTAGTTATTAACACATTTTAATTGCATCCCATTCGTTACCAGTGATGAAAAGTTAAGCGGCCAAACTTTAATGTGAATGAGCAAATTGGATTCCACGGCACGCAGACGCTCCTCTAGACGCGGCGTATAGAGATTATCCGTGGCCACAAGCTGAAAATTAAGCAAATCAAAATAAAACTCTGATTTTGATATCGAAACACTCACCGCATCCTTGCCAAAAATCTCGTGCACTGCGAACGCATAAAAGTCAAGCAGCTCCAGCATACAGGATACTATCTTAGGCGAGATGCAGTGCATCAGCTTGCACATTTGCAGATAGCGTCCAATGCAGCGCAAAACATTTAATGCTGTGTTATTCACTAGCAGTTGACTGCCAAAAAAAGGAGAAAATTAAATTTGTTTAGCAATTTTTATAGTATCTACAAGATACTTACTTGCTGGTGTCATCGGCGAACTCCTTGCTCTGTAGACTCTTTTGCTCATCATCGCTTTCTTCGCTGAAGTAACACGAGGCCTCATCGACAATGCCTGATAGAATATCCTCCTCCAGCATTGCTGCATCAAGGCCACCATCAAACGGTGAACTCTTCTCCGAGAATCTCAAGAAGTAGCCATAAGAACCATAAATGGAACTGCCGCCACCATCCTGTGAATGCACAGAGACCAATTCGTCACAATTATTGTTGCTTATAGGTGAATTATTGGTGGAAGCCAACAGCGCTGTTGTTGGAGATTTGTGACGTCGCAGCGTGTGCCTCACAGAACGAAATTCCTGCTCAAAACATAAAGGATATTATTTGTAAATAGTTGAACATATATTTATGACTTACGGGCAGCTGTAGAATGTGCGCAAATGAGTCCAGTGGCGTCCAGGACTCGTTATCCAAAAACAAACAAATCTCTTCGACACAACAAATGTGATACCTTTTAAAGAACTCCTCGCTTTGCTGCTGCATGGCCGCAATTAGTTTCTCCGACTGCTCGCCGCAAAATTCAATACCCACCTTCTTCAGGCGCTGCACTATGGACAGCACTTGAATGAACTGATCATATTTGAGCGTCTTCAGTTTGGCGCTCTGCAGGAAGAGGCACACTTTGTTCAGTATATCGTTCCAGATGCGCGACTGTCCCTTTTTCAGTTTTTGCTGTATGTAAAGATCAGGAGACTCGCCATCGGTCTCCTCCTGCTGTGCATATAGCTTGTAGTTGTTGTGCCAAATGACTACCTGATAGTATGAGGCCAGTATGGTCCAGAAAGTCTTGCACAAACTTATCAGACATGGTATGAGCTTGTCCGTATTGAGTTGCTCGCAAACTTGCTCATACAGCAGCTTGGGTTGCTCCTCCGCATTAGGTTCACTGTAGCCTCGGACTACAGCATTCACCGTTGAATGTACCGCCGAAATGTAGTTCATGTGCAGCTGATCCATTGCAATAAGTGACTTATTGGCCAGCTTGTAGGCCTCCTGCAGCTTGGCATATTTACGCACATCAAATTTGAGAACCATTTCATTGAGCACTGTGTCCAGCTGATACTCCATTAGCAGCATTGTCTCCTGCAGCTTTTTGTGCAAAGATTGCACACAATTATATTGCATAAAGTCGGCCACAGAACTCTGGCATTGCAGGAGCAGCGCGATAGCTGCTGAATAGTTGTGCTCTGCCAGCAGCTTTTGGAGCTCTTCGTCCGTGGTGCGCTGAAAAGTTAAGCAAATATGTTGAGAAATTGCAGTTCAGTTTACAGTATCCATATAAATAAATTGAAAAATAATAATTAAATTTCCTTAAATACTATTGAATCTCTATTATTATTTCTAACTAATCTCATCTCTAATTTGATTTTAATCTGATTGGATTTTACTCAATTCGGTATTTTTTGGTACCTTCAAAAATTACTATTACCACTTACCAACTTCTTGATAGCGACCAGTGTTTGTAGCACTTCTTTAAGCACTTCCCGCTTGCGATAGCTGGCCAAGATCTCCAGGCTGGTCGTTGTTAAATTTGTGCGTGCATAATTTAAATATGAGCGTGCCTTTTGGCAAGTCCACAGAGATTCCTCGAGCTTCTTTTGCGTTTCATTGATGGCCTGGAATTCGCTGCTGCATGCATTTCTCTGCTCCAATATGTTTTGCAGTACCTGTTTGGTAAGCACCTTTTGTTGTATTCGCAGCTGAGCGATAGTGTCTTCAATCAGCTGGCTATCAATGCCAGCGCTGAGAACTTTCTGGGAAATGATTAACAAAATGATTTATACGGAATTTATAGGCCCCCCGCCCCACCCCTTGTAGCTTACTTTGAGCTCATATAGTTCCAGATTGCTATCAGCATCATAATAGCAGTCTTCAATGCTTTCCAATATTTCCTGATCGGATTTTTGTGCGCTCGCTGCAGCATCTGTGACGTCATCCGCCTCTGCACTCTGTGCTCCTGCAGACGCCGCTGCTGTTGTTGTTGTTGTGGAGGGTGGAGCATCCGTTGTGACCGTCTGTATGAAATAATCGGAAAATCCCATTGCTGGAATTTTCATTTGACGGTTCGTCTGTGAGGCGAAAGTTGTTGTTACTTGCAGAACGTTAAAAGGGTATCTTAAGCGGTCACCTGTTTGTGCAGCATGTCCATGAACCGCGTCTTAAACTCATCCATTTTGGCCTTGGAGTTCTGCATTTTGCATCCATGAAAACCAACAACAAAAAATTACGCGAAACAACTTCGCTTCTCCCCTTCTACTAAACAATGGGTATATCGATATCGAAATTATCGATACTGCCACACAATCGATACTATCGTTTTATTCTTGTATTTCAAATAGAGTATTTACCAGGGATCATTAATACAATTTTTTTAATTAAAATCATTTTTAAATAATTAACAAATACTTCAAACTTTTCATGATCTTAAGCAATTCATATTACCTATATTATCATAAACTCATCTATCACAGCAAGTTCATGACGAACCTCCCACCGATATTCTCCCATTACAGAAATGATGTCACCAACCAAAAGACGCCTTGGTTCCCGAACCACGGAATTATTTACTTCGAGAACTTCCTGTCGCCCAGGACATGGCAAAATCTCCACATAGCTCAGTTTTTCATCTTCCATGATACCACGAAGGAAAAACCAACAGCATGATTTCCATCTAATCGTTTGAAGTCCTGGAAATATATAACGCATCCAGTGTTCGTCACAGTTCAGCAGAGACCATCGCATTCTGATTATTGGGTTAGTTGCGGAATCACTCCAAATACCAGATGACAGACTATTTATGCAGTCATTTGATGGCGATGAATATGAGGAATACGACATCGATTCTTGAGATTGTTCCGAATCTTCATGTGACGAAAGCGTTCGACGAAGATCCGATGAGTTTAACTGTAACATGATTGACAACGATCTGTTTAAGACTAATAAACTGCAGCACAGATGTATGGGGATTATATTTATTTCAAGAAATGGGATTATTTCCAAAGCTTGAGCATATTGACATTTGAAAATATTCTTATATCAACGTAGAATAGTAGGAAATTAATAAGAATAAATTCCCAAAAATAAAAATATATGTACATATCCCAAAAAAGTAACCTAAAATTAAGGGCTATCAGTCATTAATAATATAGGTATATGGGTATTTCCAGGAAGAGGTCAATTATAATGTTTGAATGTGAAGGCGGAATAATAACCCAAATTTAAAAACCTAACGGTTTGAAATTTGTCATTTATTTTTTATGGATGGGACCTACCTAAAAATATTACTAGTCTAATTCTATTGTTTTATGTGTTTGTGTTTGAACTTTAAAGTCGTACGAATGCTTATAGTCAATTTCTCAGAATGTCTTGACCCATTTATACGACACAATAACGCATTAGGCACTGACGTGCCTTCCATTTATTCCCACTGGCACGATAGATTAGGTGTAGATTGAAGGCGACCTCGTGCTTTAGTCCAAGAATCTCATCATTTTCTTTGATTAGCGGATGCTGAACGGCCAATGCCCGTTCGTAGTATTCGGTAGCGAGGTGCAATATATTTGCCTGATGATAGATACGACCAATGTTATAATAGATTTCTTGCTGAGCAGCACAAGATGCGGGAACCGCGTTATCGCTGCCTATTCTGCCGCCAGAACGTAACTCTGCGTAGCGTTGAGCAAATGCCACAGACTGGGCAACAGCTGCCGATTTGCGGAGAACCTTTTTCTGCAGGGCCAGCTGATTAAAGACAACGGCAATGGAGAGAGCGACCAATGGATGAGGATGCTCCCGCAATATGGGTACATACACGTTCAGTGCATACTTGTACGAGCTGCAATTGAGGTGATAATGACCCAAGAACAGGCGCATTTCCTGTGTAACCGACGGCTGTCGCTGCAAAAGGCGTCGCGTGTACCGAAAGTAGCGCACCTCATCCCCCTGCTGAATCATGAGCGACAGCAGATTCCACAGATTAACATTCTCCGGCTGTTTGGCAATAAGTTCACGCAGGTATGAGAAGCCAATGGCACAGTCGCGATTGATGATACAGGCCAATATCATGATACGCTCGATCCCATAGTGATAATATGTGAATCGCTTCGTGGTTACCATGGCGAAGCACATTCGCTCAATGGCGCTGTACTTGCCATGCGCATAGGCGGTGCGAAGTAGTTCGAGGAACAGATCGTATTCGTTCTTAATCGTCAGATCAGAACTCTCGGCATTGACAGTTTTCGATGTATCCTATCAAGGAAGAAGGTATTAATTTTAACTGATATTCATTTAAATTACTCGCATGAGTTCCCCCACCTGTGGCTCCTGTTCCGCGCTTCCTGTGACGCCTGCGGCGAGGCTGCGCATTTGCATGATGGCCTTGAGTCCCTCGGCGTTGTAGGCGCTGCCTCCGTTAGCTGCTGCAATCATCTCCTCGCGATTCTTGAGCTTAATGGAGTGCCGGCTCAGCAGCATATAGCCTATGTCGAGAAACTCTTCGATTCGACCAATCTGCTGGAGCATTACGCATCGTTCGTACAGGAGACGGGCATGCAATGGCTGACCCTCCTGCTCTCCAGATTGCTCCAGTGCCTTGACCGCCTCCTCCTGTCTGCCCTGTTGTTTGAGCAGCGCCGAGAGCGTAAACTTCGCCTCATAGCAGTACGGCGCCAGCTGAACCACACGGGCATAGCTTTGTATGGCCTCATTTGTGCGATTGATCTGACGCAGGCACTCGGCTTGGCGCAGCCAAACGAACGCCGGGCACTCGAAGGAATCGCCATCGGTGATGGGTCGCATCAGGGCAATGGCCTCGGCATATTTGTGCTCCTGCATCAGGGCTTCGGTGATGTCCATGTACAGCTCGACACGATCCACCGTGGGTGTTATGTGTTCCTGCACATTCTGCACCAGATATCCCAGCAAATGGTGAGCGTGCATGTGGATAAGGCTAACGCAGAGCTTCGCTCGCAATTCGGGTATAAAATCATCGGGTATGTGACAGAAATAGATGAGCTCCAAACTCTCTTTCTCGTCCTGCTCCGTTTCCAGATCCAATTTGGTGCGTTCTCGCAGACAGCGCAGAACTTTCACATACATTTTGTTCAGAATGAGCAACTCCATGTAGATGTTGAGGTCTTCGAGTGTGAAACGTGCACCGCACACACCATATGCTCCCTCCATGGCCTCCAGAGCCGTAGTGTGCTTCTGCAGCACATGAAAGTATTGCGCTACATTTTTGGCTGTGCTAAGGCACAAATTCCACTCGCCTGGGGGCATCAAAGGAAGCATCTTCAGATATGTATACATTGCCGCATTTGTTTCGCCCATGCGCTCCAATAATTGTGCCTTGCGCAGGCGCAGCAAATAATCCTTGTGGATCACTCTGATGGCCTTCGTGTAGCAGACACGCGCACGCGCCAGGTGTCCTTGCTGCACTAGTAAGTCCGAGATGCGTATCCACATATCCCGATCCTGGGGATTCAGATGCGCTGCTATTGTGGAAAAGTGCAGGAACTTGACCTCATCGCGATTCTCATAGATCTCGGCCAACGTATAAAATGGCTCACTGGCCAGCGGATTCTGCCGTATGATTTCCATGCATATGCGTTCAGCTGTATCGTAGCGTCCATAGGCAAACGACAGATTAGCTTCGCCCATGAGACCCAACAGAGCGGCGCTTAGCTGGCTCCGTCGTCCCGAACCTCCGCCTCCACCACCTCCTGCACGACCACTTAACGGATGCGTCTTTGTCGCCTGCGATCGCTTGGCAGCTGCTGCAGCTGCGCTCGTGGAAGCCTCCAACTGGTCGTTTATATTTGTCACTGCGTTTGTTGCCTCCTCCTCCTCGTCGTCGACATCATCTTCCTCATCACCGGGCTCAAGTTTAGTGCAAAAGTCGGGAAACTCCAGACACTGAACGCCTTGTACATAGCGCCTAATTAACGCGCCCTCCTCCTCGGCCGATTCAGCGGCATCTCCATTGTCGCATTCATCAATGATTTCAACGATTCGCAGTGGCTCCGTCTCTTGAAACTGCGAAAGCTCATTCTCTGACACATCGTTGCTATCGATTTCTTCAATTAACACTTCATTTGAATCATTACTGTGGGATGTTTCTTGCGATTCGCTCATTTTTTTCAAAATATCATTTCATTGTCCCATCGACTTAACACCAACAACTCCAGCTGTCTATCAGTGTTGTCAGGGGCCCTAAAAAGGTAGATCTGCATATAAACCAAGCGAGAAAAGGCTAACAAATTTTAGAAAAAGCTATAATAAAGCAATTTCAACCGTGTGGCAACCTTTGCCCAACTTTGGCAAACCAAGGTGGCAGCCTTGGTAGCTGAAACTAAATTGAACAGCTGTTCAACACAGAAAAAACTGTTTTGAAATGGCTATCGCCTATCGAAAACATAGCGGCAATTTAATTTGATTTAAAATAATTTAACAAGTGTTTATTTATTAGTACATTGAAATTAACACCTATGGTTAAATATAAACATCTTACAAATAAAATATCACATATGAAACTAATCGTAGGACTGCTTCACAGTAGTACTATGATTGTAAATGTGCAATTTATACGCGTAGACATGCATACACTTTTGTATGCTGATCACAAGGGGCTCAAATGGATGGCAAATGAAGGCACACAGCTCCCGAGGTGCCATGTCATTGTGTGGACGTCGTGCCTTAGTGTTCAAACGAAACTTGATCAAGTTAGTTTCGCGATCACGGAATAGTATGGGTTCCGTGGAGCTGGCTTTTGGACGTTCCAGTGGCGAGACAAGCCGATCATCGTAGTAAAATACGTTATAGTTTAAATATGGTGATGTTGAAAAGCTCTGCGTGCTGACGGGCACACTGGGATTGAACCGAAGAGCCGCCTGACGCATAAAGTGTGTCGACTTGTTGGGGTTTAAGCATGTCTGCCGTATAAAATAATGTGTTGGCGAAGAAGGTGCTTCGCCCGTTTGCAGCGAACGAACATTGCACATTTTATCATAGAATTGCACAACTATTTCCAGGAGGTCTACAGAATCATCCTGGTAGACACCAACCACATCCTCGACTGACTCACGATAAAATACGTAAAGTCGTCGCGGTGGTTCTGGTTCCCCAGTCGTCAGCATAGGCGTCATATCCGTGTCCTTGGGTCGTTGCTCGTAGCGCAACAATATCAGATCACTGTCAACAAGTTGCATTTTTTCAATGATCATGTTTTCAATCTGTAAGCAATATGTAAATATGTTGTAGTATTTACGTCTAAGATCTGGTACCATAGGTTGACACTTACAAAATCAAAATTCTTGTAAAATTCCTGATATTTCTGGCCGGCTTGCGGGCCATCCTGGTGTATTTGGCGGTATAAGAAGCTCAGAACTCGTTGCTTGATGTGCGTGATGGGCAACAGGCTGTTGACATCTAACATGGCTGAAGCTGAGGCCACATTGAAAGCACAGCCACGCGGTCTAGGCGCGATTTCGTGCTCATGCTTGATTAGTCGACCATTGACTAGCTCGTATATATAAATTGTTTGGCGTAGTCTGGACAGAATTGCTATTGTGTTACCATGTATGGAGATGCCGTGATTATGTGATAAGCAGATGGCATCTTGAGGCAATTGAATTTCATCAGTGACAATGCCTTGCTGCAGGTCCACAACAAAAAATATATAAGAGAAAGGATCAAGTTTATCGAACAGATCCGGATAACGCTCATAGTCAGTGATGGCCAGGTTACAACCGTTGAGAATGCACATGCCGGCTAACAGAACATAGCGTCCATCTTCAAGAAAAACGCTAAACTCTCGATGCAGGTAATAACGTGCCGAGTCGCCCTGGCACAGCCGTAGAACATATTTCGTTTCAAAGAGCCTTTCAAATATCTTGGATGTCAGTTGATTGTTATCCTTTGTGTTGTAGGTCTCCTTATTTCCCACAGCGGCCTCACTCAGCAATTCTCCAACGCTATTGGATCCGATTCCCTTGTACGTGTACACTGAGAATGACAACAAATACAAAATAAATATTCAATTGATTATGCAAATATTAAACACTTACCAATAACTGAGCGTTGATCCCGAGAGAAGGCCAACAGTTTGCTACCGTCTGGTGTAAACTTGCGCAGGTAAACAGGTGGTATTAATATTCCAATCGTGAGACACGGAGTGATTGACTTGTAGAACTGCCGCTCATATGAAAAGGGAGGACGTTGACTAAATTTAGTGATGCGTGAATAGCCTGATTCTCTGTTTTGCAGCATATGTACAAGATTTTGCGATTTCATCCGCTGGTCTAATGCAAGTTTTTCCAAAACCATAATAAAAAATAAATAATGCAAGGAAATGTAAATAAGGCACCGATTCGATAAGCAATATCGATAAGTCGAACAGTGTTAAACAACACTCGTCAATGCAGAGCTCTAAAACTATCGATGTATTGGGAAACTCGATATAATCGACAGGTAGTGAGTAGGGAAACAAATTTTAAAAAAATTTAAAATTACCCAAAATAAAATAAACGGACAGCACTTGAATGTAGACTTCGTTGGAGAGAATTGATATTATATAATGATTTGTGTATATAATTTTATTATAAATTTTGTAGCAAACGACAATATCGCAGCAAATGGCAAGCAATTAAATATTGAGACCCACTACTGATAGTCAGAGGCAAAAATAAAATATTAAATATAGCGATGGCAGAATCGATAGCTGTGAAGATCTGCTCAACACTTCAAGTTGTCTGCGATCGGCGCCATAATTATTAAGGCCAGCTGACGCCTTTAACGGTACTTTCAACACAGCGCTTTTTTATTTGTGTTTTTCTCGAGAAATTTGTATTGTCTTTGCGCCAAAAGTGTATTCATAACCACTTACGTATAAACTATATTTAAATTGAACGGCACTTGCAAAATGAACGCGAACAAAGTGTCGCAAAAATTGGAATCGGTAATTCGGATGATTTAAAAATGATTAAACAAGTTAATATAACTATATATGCACATATAAACATACAAATAAATTTTTTAGATAAACTTGCAATTGTCGCAGATGTCTAGCATAATTGACCAACTTAAAAAATCGAAGACCGACGTGTGTGCTCAAAGTCTGTTGATCGATGAAGGCGACGAAGATAATTCGAGCTTTGAGGATGAAGAGGAGACGCAGCAGAAAAAGTGAGAGATCCGTTAATAGTTAACTTAAAATGAAAAGAAACACGTCAACTGCTTTACAGGTTTCAGAAAATGATGCGCTCCTTGCCACATTATGAGCCCAAGCAGCCGTTGCTGCAAGCTTTGGAATTGAATTTCACAAATGAAAGCTTAAGTATAAAAGATGATACCTTTGGCGCATATCTGCAGACGCAATGTCTCGACTATGATAATGTTTACTCTGTTCTCAGCACACTCCTCAGTATCGAGGATGTGTCTACTATGCAATTGTATGCGCAATTAATGCAGCCGGATGTGACCGTCAAGAAAGTTAGCAAATTTGGCTATAGCTTTACGATGGTCGGTGAGAGACAATTTAATCCGGAAGATGTCCTAGTGCCGTATATGGATGAGGTTGTGCTCATTCCTAAGGCCAGTTTATTGGCCTCCCCACTGCCGGAGCATCCGATCCTGGCGCTGCTGCCGCACAAGCATGAGAATTTGCCGAAAAAAGATCCAATGCTACGTTTCGTTGCTCCCATTGTCCAGGTGTCGCGCCAAAGCATCCAACTAAATTTCAAACGTAACGATTATCCTGGCGACCAAGCGCTGGCGCAGCGGTTTTATGTCATCTTGCGATCTCGTCGCACACCATTTCGTTATATGTACCGAGCGGTGCAACTGTTGCAGGAGAGTCCACAGTTGCGTCGCTATTTGTTTCCCATCAAGACCTCGCTGGCAGTGTCCCCTGGTGCCTTGGACTTGCCAAATTTGGCCTTGTTAAATGCCAGTATTGCCTCCAACATGGAACAGTTGCAGGCAGTCAAGAATATCGTCAATGGGCCCAACATTCAGGCTCCCTACATTGTTTTCGGACCACCAGGTGAGTTGACTTAACACTCATGACATGGTTGTTAATCCTCCAATCCTGCATTTTTTGTATCAGGCACTGGCAAGACAACCACCATTGTCGAGGCCATTCTACAGTTGCGGCTTCGTCAGCCACGAAGTCGCATTCTTGTTACCGCCGGTTCGAACTCGGCCTGCGACACAATTGCCTTAAAAATATGCGAGTATTTTGCTGGCAATAAAAGTCTGCAGACCCAATTGGCAGATCGTTCCCAAGAGTCACGCTTGGTAACACTGGATGTGGAGCAGGATCATCAGATAATACGACTCTTTTCACGCTCCATATTCGCCAAGGGTTTAAGTTCGGTTCACCCTTTGCTGCTAGAGCATTCAAATTGCGCCAAGCGTGTGTACAATTTTTTGGGTGTGAACAATTTGCGCCAATATGGAATCATTGTCGCTACTCTGTGCACTGTGGGCCGTCTGGTCACAACGAATTTGGGTAAATTTAATTTTTTCACCCACATTTTCATCGACGAGGCTGGTGCTTCCATGGAGCCAGAGACTTTAATTGGTATCATGGGCATAAAACAACAGGAATCATGCCATGTTATATTATCAGGCGATCACAAGCAACTAAGTGCCGTCATCACAAGCAATCGCGCTGCGAATTTGGGATTAAGACATTCGCTCATGGAACGACTGCTGCGCAGCGACTTCTATGCTCTGGACTCCAATGGCAATTATGACCACACATTGCAGACCAGACTCCGACGCAACTACAGATCGCATCCGGAAATCGTTGGATTGTTTAATAAGCTCTATTATGATGGTGAACTGATACCTCAGGCTCCATCAGGCCAAGTCAATCTGGCTGCCAACTGGAAACTGCTGCCCAATCCAAAGTTTCCGATTATATTCCAGGCCACACACGGTGAGACAAAGCGTGAATTTCAGTCCACCAGCTCGTACAACGCGCTAGAGGCCCAGGTGGTCTTATGGTATGTGAAGCAATTGCTCAATAATGGACTCGGAGGCGGCGTACGTGTGAGCCAAGAGGATATTGGAATTGTAGCACCTTATTTGGGACAGTGTAGGCTGATGAATGAGATGTTGCGCCTTCAGGGTTACGTCAATGTTGAAGTGGGCAGCGTGGAGAAATATCAGGGACGCGAAAAAACGATTATAATTGCTACGCTCGTGCGGTCCTTTGCCAGGATGGGCTTTATGCGAAATCCTCGACGGATAAATGTGCTTCTATCGCGTGCCAAGGCTCTGATGATACTTATTGGCAACCCGGTGACACTGCGCCATCATCGTGACTTCAACTTCATAATATACGAGTGCAAACTTCATGGAAACTATCTGTTCAAGAAAAAGGATGGGGCACAGCGACCACATTTTCTAAATGATTTCGATGATATCGATGAAGAAGATGTGTCTGATGAGGAATTCATCCCTTGGTATGCCAAAATGCCGGAAGACATTGGCGTTCCTCTGTCTAACAGTCGGCATAAGATCAATACACCATGTAAGTGATAATATCCCTACCACATGTGCCCACTGATAAGTAATCTCCTGGAATCTTTAACAGATGACAGTCGCACCTTTGATGACACCGAATCGCTTACAGATAATATTAGCTTTTTAAGACGCTCATGTTGCACCACCTCAAATTCAAAGCTGCTTTTGGATTTGAACCAAATATCACTCTGCAGTCCTAAAAAGCTACCAGTCCTTCCCTCTTGTGGTTCAGTGTCCCTAATTACAAAGCAAAAGCTGCTGCAGCTGCAGTAAGTTAAAATCATCAAAACATTCATTATATTTACTTTATCTATTTGACTTCTCATTAGAATACTGGTAAGAATTCAATTCCAATTAATTTCAAGCTTACCAAAAGAAGTCGCAAGAACTCAATATGTACACGTTCAGAAGTTTTTTTTTTCATCAATGTTTCATTATCTGTTATATTAATCAGTTTTTATAGTTATTTTTGAATCATCTCTTTCACTATGTATTAATTTAAGTCAAGATTAAAGTCCACTTATTTCAATTATGTACTCTTTGTAATTTAGCCATTGTTTTTCGTTATTTTTTTTGCAAAAGTATGTACCAAACATAAATATTAACGGCTGTTAAACTGTTCTCAATTCAAGAACATTATATTATTGATCCGTACAGATAAGAAAAAACATGCCATTACATTTCATTTGTCTGTCAAAAGTCTTCGTACTGCTGTGAATATAAAGAAAAAGAAATGTTTAAGAATTAATTTTTTTCATACTTTTTATATTAAATGGACCCAAAGAACGATGTGAAAATGGAATCGAGTTTCACAATGAAATCAAACAAACTAAAATATGTAAATGTGTGAAGCAAATCCATTTATTTTCAACTTTATAAAGTCGAGCTAAATATTGTGCTCATATTAAGTATTATTATATTTAAGCAGTGTCTACAAAATTAGTATACATTTTACAAAATATAAATACAAATTGAAGTTGTGATTGTGATAGATTTCAAAAATGTTATTTTTATAATTTCGATTAAAATTTTGATTTTTAATGTGCTTTCAACGCTTTTCATTTAAATTTGTTCAGTCTTTGTTAATCAACAACTTGGTTAAAAGTGTTTATGCATGTATGTTTCTTTTATAAAGGACAAGAAAACTCTATTCGTAATTACAATTTGAAATATTGGAGAAAATGCCAAATTTCTTGTTATATATAATTAATATTGCATTTTTGCTGTTTGATTTCAAACTTTTTTTGTTGTTTATTATTAAAATATATTTAAGCAGCCTATATATGTATTTATGTGTGTGTATTTACGATATATATGTATGTATGTATATATCTGCACATACATATATTAATGCTTTCACAAATTTTATGTAATAACTACATTTGGTATAAGACCTTCTACCCTTTCCGCTACCGATTCCTGCCAGGCCAACAGGTTAGTTCCACTGTGTGTGTGTGTGTGTGTGTCTGTTTGTGAGTGTGTCTGTGTCTGTGTCTACTACGAAATATTAGTTGTTTGAGCTTAGAGTACGACGCGTCTTACGCCGCACTCCATGCAAAACTTGGCGTGCTCTAAGATGAATTTGCCTCCGCATTCGTGACAGAATTTGGACATTTTCATACTCGCGCTCATGCCTGATGATCCATTCGAAGTGTTGCTCACAAGTGAATGCTGTGATGTTGTTGGTGTCATAGTATTATTGTTGTTGTTTTTATTTTTGATATGTTCGTAGCTGTTGTTGTTATTATTATTGTAGGCCGCCTGCATTTGAGATTGCTGCTGTTGTTGGTAATTGAAATTTGAGTTTTGTTGCTGTTGTTGTTGGTGTTGCTGCTGTGGCAGTGAATGCTCCGAGCTGCTACTGGAGTATTCAGGACAACAATCGCCAGGACCATCACCGCCACCACCACCTCCAGCACCACCGAAGCTGCCAGCAAAAATTCGCTGACGAGCTTTCAGAGTGCCATAATTACTCTGCGCTTGCGTTGAGGCATCCATCATGGCGCTGTTCAGTTTGACGGACGAGGCCAGGGCACCACTTGCGGTGTGTGGACGCATTTGATTCTGAGAACGCAGAGCGCTGTTTGAATGTTCCTGCTCTCCCGAACGCTGACGTGACAGACTGTATGGGGAGTTGCTACTGCAAGATTTATCAATAGTAAGAAAAATATTTAAATGTCAATTCCTGTCCAAATAAATAATCGTTGGCTCGAAAGTAGGGCTGCAAAATTATCAGAGGTAAAATTTGCAGAATCGATTATTATTTAAATCATTTTCTATATATCGATCGATAAAACCACTGATGTTAGTTATCTATGTTTTGCAGACCTACTTTAAGGAACATCGCTTAGCAAAGTAATCGACAAATCGAAACAAAGTATTTTTGAAATTCAGACTCTGAACTTCAGAGTATAGTTGTGTGTGTGTATCGAAAAGCTAGTATTTTTTTGCTAGTTGGAATTAAAACCTACCTGCCGTAAGCCGAATCCGAGCTGAGCTTGGAACTTGCGCCGCGACGCGAGGACTGTGAAGACGACATGGGATATCCATCGAGGCTGCTCAGCTCATCGGAATCACCCGAGGGCGATGGCGTCAATGGTGAGTTCACATTCAATTCTTGTTGAGCTTTCTTCTGATGTTGCTGCTGCCCTTGCTCCTTGCGCTGCAACATATCGCGTCGCATGGAGGCGCCAACCTCCTCCCCCAACTGCTTAAATTCGCTGCGCATTTTCTCAATCACATTCTTGGCGTTGTTGGCCTCCACGTTGGGCAATGGCAATGTCGCTGTTGTGCTCGCTGTTGAGTTCAGCCGTTTCTTGTAATGAACACGGCTAATCTCATCATCGAGCCCAGCATCGAAATGATCCTCGCTGTCGCTGATCTTGCTGAACCTGGCATGCTCCGGTTCATTGCCATTCTCAATGTGCAGCACATCGATGGGCGTCTGGGCATTGCCCACCATGTGACGCAGCGAAGCCGGCGAAATGGGTGAACGTCCCTGGGCATTTGGTTCCGTATCGATACTTATAAAGATTTCATGCTGCTGTGAGTTATCGATAGACTTTGGAGACTTTTGTGAATTGCCCATATTCGATTGCTGGCGTTGCATCTTTTCATCGCCGCTGGTCATTGGCGTTTTGTAGGAGCCACTACTGGTCGCTGGTGTTTTGTAGGAGCCGCCACTACTTGAGATATTCGAATCGGATCTGTGGGCGTGAGTCTCTTTAGTTGTGGGCGTATAGTATTGACTATTGGGTGACATTATAAGCTGTGAAGTTTTTTGTGTAGCTGTTGGCGTCTGTGGTTGCGTCTGTGCTTGGGGTATCGAAGTCACTGTCGAAATCGCCTTTTGGAACGAGCGATGTCGGCTCGTTGTGCGATTCAGCAGAAACTCGCGACAATCCCGAAACAGCGGAAATTGCTCCTCATCATTATCATTCTCGAATGATGAGAGAAATTCCTCGAAATCAAAGTCATCAAATGTCGGCAGCTGTGGCATCTGCAATGGATTCTTTGAGAGCAGCTGCTTTTGCTGCTGTTGCCAGCACTGTTCATCAGACTCCAAAGAGGAGCGATTCGCCTCATCATCGGCACAACAACTGCCCGAGGAGGAGATGTACGCCTCCTCCTCTGGCGAGGCGTCGTACAGAAATTGATTGCGTCCCAGTCGCATTTTTCTTTTAAGCAGATTACGTGAATCACCGGAATGACGACGCTGCTCCTGACCCCCCATCGTTATGGTGGTTTGGGAGCTGCTGCGACTCTGCGAGATTTGCTGTGGCGTGGAGCTGGCATTGGAGGATGAGCCCGTCGATGATTGCTGCACATGCAGATTATCACAGGGATTGATCAGCTTGGGATCTATATAATCTCCTCCCCCCAATCGACTAACCCCAAAGATGCTCTCCAGCCGAATGGGTGCTCCACTACTGATGTTATTGTTGTTGGGAGTGAGTGGAGTCATTGGTTTGCTGATGGGCTCCAAGCGCAAAGGAGTTGGGAAATTGTTTGACAGTTTCTCGTTGTTCTCCTTGGGAGTTGCGGCTGTTGGTGGGCTCATGGGCGTGGTCAGTGGGGGTAGCTGTCCACTGCTGGGACTTATCGTTAGATTCTTGGCCGAATTCTGTTTGCTCAGATTGTTGCTTTTATCCTTGAGCTCCTTAGTATTCAGTTCCTTGCTGTTGGCAGCCACTTCCGCTGCCTTGGCATTTAACTGCTCCAATTCGTGCTCGTATTTAAGGAACACGGCCAAAGAGTCGGTTTTGGCTACATTTCTGGCTGGTTGCTTTGACGTGCTGTTGTCCGTTGTCTCAGTGGCGCCACCTAGCGGCAGCTTCAATTGCTGTTTACGATTGGAGGCGCTCGTATCCCGGCGTACAACTCGCGGACTATGAAAATCATTGACACAAGCAGCTCGAACGGGCATCTCATCGAACTCCTCCGGCTTGAGGAAGTTGTTGGAGATGGGACCCTCGTCGGAGAGGCCGCGTTGGATGGTTGGACGATAGTTGGTAGCAAAGAGCGGACGACTGGGCAGCAATGGCGTGCGACGCGGTCCACGCAATGATGACGTGCGTCGAAAGTTCGACATGGGTGTGATCTTGGACGTAGTTGTCGTGGTCGTTGTCGCTGTTGTTGTCTGTGGTTTGCCGAGTGTGCTCGTCAAAGAAGTCGACATGGTCGATGTAAGTGTGGGTTCGTTGTCTGGCGGCGTGTTGGGTGAGCAGAGCTCCTCCAGCTGACGCTTGGCGGACAGAAAAGGATCGTATTTGTCGCTAGTGATGCCGCTGTGTTTTTGGGCAAAATGAAAAAGAGAGCAAAAAATACATTGAGATCTGATACTGAAGCTTAGACTAACTCTTCTTTCTGTGCGTCGCCTGGCTGTCGTCGGCAAAAGGGTTTACCCTGAATGTGTGTTTATTTGTGTGTATGTGTCTAACTTAACAAACCTATTGATGAGCGTGGATTTCGTGCTGGGGGGTCTGGGTGTCTGCCTTTTGGTGGGCGATGGCGGTGCCTTTATGTACATGGTGCCCTCCTCATCCTGTTCCAGAAGCACCAGGCGTCGACTGACGTTTGATGGCTGCTTTCGTAACGAGGGCAACTTGAGCTGTGGTTCATCTCGCTTATCCTCTTCCTCGCTCTCGAGTTCCTCCATGACATTCTCAGTCTCGTCATCATAGGGCTGCTCCAGCAATTTGGCTTTGCTAAGTAGCTGGCCAACTTCCATGTCTGCTTCATCGTAATCCAGGTCATCTAGCTCCATGTCACCATTCTCCAAGTTATCCTCTTTATCTTCTTTATAATGATCCTTTGGCACATCACCGCGCTCAAGGCGTGGCAATCGAGTACGGGACAATTCCTCCAGACTTTGTTTCATTTCTGCCATTGGCAGAGCTCTCATGGGCTCCGAGCTGTTCATAATGATCGGCAGGTTGCCATATTTCTTTGGACGGCAAATGGTGCGAATGGTGCTCGTCTCCAGCTTGATTTGTATCTCACCACTTGGTGAATTTGTTTCGTCGTCAGAGCCAGAGAATAATGTGTTCTTGCTCTTCTGACGAAATGGCAACGGCGCTGGCAAAGTAACGCAATTGCCGAGATCACCAGCTAGGATCATCTCCTTGGAAGTTAGATCAAATGAACTCAAAGCCTTTGGCGGCTCCAGGGAGCGCAGATCAATGTTGGGATTCTCCCGTGTCCTAATTCTACGACGTGCCTGACGCACCAACGAGGTGGTTGAACGCATCTTCGGAGACACCTTCAGGTCTTGCTCATCTAAATGCATTTTAATATTACATATCTTCGCTCCAGCTGAGGAAGTTGCAGCGTGCAGATTGAAGGTTGGTTTTGATTGGGTTAGCAAAAGAATACTATTCGAAGAAAAAAACGCATTTCTTGATCTACAGAATCTCGTAATCAAATCTCTCACTACACTTAAGCATCTAAAACAGTGCTGTTCAGATTATAACCCTTCAGAATATGTCTTCTTTTTCGATTTGCAGGCTTTCTTAAAGTCTTAACAAAATTTCTTGAGCTATGATTATCTCTGAAATCTAGATTTTAAAACAGACGAATCGCACCCTTTAACAAAAATCTAAATTTAAAATTACAAAATCCAGTAGCCATTTGAAAAATGGAGAATCCAGAAAGATATTCTTTTGCTTCAAAAGGGAGAAGAGAACACTGACAGTGCAGCTGAAAGAGTACAGGGTCTCTCAAGTTAGGCTCTCTCGACTGGTTTATTTTTCTTGCTTGCATTTCTTGGAAGCCCTGCTCTAAAGATACTTGGCTTGGCTTCTCTAAAATCAGTAGAGTACTTTCCAGAAAATGAACTATCTATGGGCTGCAACTAATGAAGTTTAATGCTTCGCTGATCTTATAAATGGTTTAATGCTCTGCACACTAATTAAGAATCATTAAAACGTTGCGGATCTTTAGAAACTTATTATGAAATCATTTGGAATGCTAAATGAAGTAAAAGCACGCCATGAGGATGCGGTAACCTATGGAGATTCAAGTAGAGCATGACTGCTTCTTAAAACTCTAACGATGAACAGAA
This sequence comes from Drosophila rellima, assembly GCA_035043635.1. NCBI lineage: Eukaryota > Metazoa > Arthropoda > Insecta > Diptera > Drosophilidae > Drosophila > Drosophila rellima. The sequence goes on along the minus strand of JAWNMV010000236.1, from coordinate 2,330,029 downwards.
AATGCTCGACTCTAGCTGAACCTGATTGTAATCCCTCCTTTACCTTTTCGCTTGATCAACCCATTGAGTTCCTCAAATGTAATTGCGGCTTGGGGAACAGCTATCAAATGTTCGGCGGTTTCCAACTTCTGGCGCGGCAAAGCTCTACGGGATTTGGCCGGAAGAAGCGGCGCTGCCTCCACGCAATCCAATTTGGCCAGCTGTAAAGATTCGGCGGTGGCAGTTCGCCGTAAACGATCCATGGTTACATCGATCTCCTGGCAGGTTTCACGTTGTTTGCGCCTGGGATTAATGCAGGCAACACGTTCCTGAATATACGCGTTCGCCTCCTCGGAGGCCATGCACAGATTGACCGTATTCTGGTGGGTTATCAATGCTGTCTTCGACTGTGGTGTTCCAGGGCGTGGCACTTTGATTTGTGGCGGCACGATTCTTTGCAAGCTGGGTTTGGATGGGTGTGGTTATAGGGGGGTAGAATCAGTGGGCAACATTCGGAGAGATCATTTGCTACGATTACATTTTGTGCGCGGTGTCTACTTTGGTAACAATTACGAGTACAATTGGAAATTTGTGGGGAGTTAGCAACGACAACCATAACAACGCCAGATGGGCCAATAATAGTATGTAGTACATAGTATATGTTAGTCTAGTCTACAGATCAATTGAGATTTCGTTGCTTAGACTTACTTATCACTGTGCATGGACGATGTCATCGCTGAGAGCGACATTTGGCCGTGTTTTTGAGCCACCATTTCAGCCTCGTATTGTTCCTCGGTTGAGCCGGAGTATTTATCGCGGTTTAATGAGCGTTTGGTCCTTAAAGAAAGTCAAAGCAAATTCAAACAATTAAACAGTGTAACATGTAGAAGAAAAAATCGTGTAACTGACAACTCGATGTATTTCAAAAAATATATAATTATTCAAGAATATCAAATGATTGCTTGGTTTCCACATAAGAGGTAAATAAGTTTGGACTTTTAAAAAAATAAAAGGACATATAGTCTTCATTTATCCAATATATCACAATTTAGAGAATTATTTATATTATCTGTGAATTTTAAATAAATAGTTATACAAATTACTGCAAACCTTTAGGCGATTGCCATGCTTGAAAACTTAAAACATCTATAAATTTAATTACATTTATCTGATCTTCATGTGGTTAAGTAAAATAATAATTAAAAGAATTTTTCTTCTCGCTGTTTCAAACATTTCAATATACCATTATTATTTTTTAAGAACATGCTAAAACCAAGACATACTAAAACTAAGACTTTCAACTTGAATTTTAGAATGACTTTCAGAGTATTAAAATATATAAATATTGCTTACTTGAGATTAGGCGGCCTGTACTGTTTTCGAGCCTCCATGCGCTCCTTGGCCTTGTTGGTCTCAGTGGTGCTGGTTGTCTTCATATTGGCCTGAATGGCCTTCTCCTTGCACCACTCGACATGGCGATCAAAGGCCTTTGGATTAAAGCTACGCTCACAATGGGGACAACGTTCGGATGCAGTATCCTTAATGGAACGCCTTGTTTTGGAACGATCCGAGGCGCGCATGCGATCACGACTGAAAGCTGGTGGTGCAGCTGCTGCTGGTGCAGCTTGTGGTGCAGCTGCGGGTGGACACTCAAGAGCAGCAGCAGCTCCCTTGCGCAAAGTGCCACGACCCGTGGAGCGAGATTTATCCGCGTCTGCCTTGCGACGAGTCGGCAAGGGGGAGGCAGCGGCCTGTAGATGAAGTTCTTTTAAAAAATGAACTTGAAATGTTTGATATGTTTACTTACCTCACTGGTTACCACTGTGGATGATTCCCGACTGACACCCGGCGGGGTATGCACTCCGGCCGCCTTCTCGGCATTGGGCAGTCCGAAGTTCTTGGGCAGCACATAGGTGGAGAGCGAGGTGCCCTCGCGACGTTGACGCGACGAGTCAAAGACTTTGCGCTTCTTGGCCATCATCTTCTCGCAGACAACCGCATGTTTGCGCAGTGCATTCGGATTGAAGGTGCGACTGCAATTTGGACAAGGCGTTAGTTCGGTGCTTCCGCCTCCGTGCTCTGGAACCGGAATGCTCATGCCCGAGGTGAGCGGACCCGGCGGCGGTGGCAGCGGCTCGTTCTGATCATCATCGGCTGCATCAGACTCCATCGTAGCTATTGTTGTTTCCCAGTTGAATTTATCAAAAAATAGAAAATGAGTTTCGGGAGGTATATATTATTGGATTGTGGTTCTTCAGTTGGCTGGGAAACTTTTGCAATGTTTGGTATGGATTTAGTATAGCTAGAAACCTAAAACTAAATATTTCAAACTTGTACTCAACCAGAAAGCCTTCTATGATTTTTCAAAACTTCGACAACAGTTTACTTACATTGATCGACAATACACTAAAGTCAACCATATTTAAACCTTTAGAAAGTTCAAGCTTGGAAAAGTGCCAAATGGAAAGTATCATGTTGCCGAAAGGAAGTGCCAAGTTAAAGGCCAAAATCCGGCAACAGACTATGGCGTCGGGCCAATTGGCTCAATGTGCCATGTTGGCTTAGACTTGGGCCAGAAACCCTAAAACTTTCCAGCCACACAGTCTGCCAGCAATAACATGGAATTTGCTGGAAAAGCTTCTCATGTTGTTGCGAATTGTTTGTGTAGACAAATTACTTATTCGGTGTCATTTGTCACGTCAACAGCAAGAGAAACAAACTCAATACGTCCAAATAAATAGACATATAAATTCTCAGACAATAGGCGATATTGTAATCCACAAATAATTTATAGTTATTTTTTCGATAGTGTGCGTGTGTGATCAGCCTATAAATTGTTATTTATCTCTGAAATACTCCATTGTACATTGGTGCCAGCAACTGATTGATGAAATGTGGTAATATCCAAATTTGGCAGCTTGTCCCAGCCAACATTTTGATGTGATTGCGAGCACAACAGTTCGTTTGTGTTTTGGCTTTTGTGGGCGTCGATTATTGTATCTGTATCTGAGAGATACAAACGACAGGTGCTTCGCTTCACTTGACTTTAGTTGACCCAGAAAATTGAGAATATTTTAGAGCAAAAATAAAATTAAAGAGAAAACGTAGTTGTAAATACAAAGTACACGCGTAAATTTAGTCTAGTAAAGTAATCGAACATCAGACAAACTTTTGTAAAAAAATCATGCCAAAATTAGCAAAATATTTTGCTTGTAAAGTTGCTAAGTCAAAGGGGTAAACAACTTTAAACTTTAATAACATTTTAAAACCTGATCCGATTTTCAAGAGGAATGGCATTTTGAGCATGGTTTGCTCTCTAACTTCATTCTGCATTCGAATTTAATTAAATTCGTTAAATTAACTGTTTTTGCCTGAGAGCGTTTTTGCTAATTCCCTTAAAATTCGAAGCCTACATAAATTATTTAATAAAATGCCACTTGGATATAATGAATTTGAAATCAGAAATTTTACAGTTCAAGATCTTTCAGATACGGCTGTTCTCAGATGGCTGGTCATATCAAATTACAAGATATGATTATATAAATCAACAGCACGCATAAGACATGAGAAGCAGACAATTCAGCAACATCTTGAGTTAGTCTTCTCTCATTTCAATTCAAATCAATGCGAGTTATGTACGCAGTCTTTCTGTATGTAATCCGATGAGAAGTGGGTGAGTGACTGCCTCAATGGATACGAAGCTGCCCTGTAGTCTGCAGTCTGAGGTGTGTGGCATGCGTTGCACATGACAGCGTCGGCTTCGACTCAGTTGCAAGTTGCAAGTTGCAACAATTCCACGATTCACATATGTTAATGATGCTTAGCGAGCTCGCATTGCAAAATGCTTCCAGAGCAGATATTGTGTATGCACATCTTTCAACTATTTCCACTTGAGTTTTATAAATAAAAAATGCCCTGATTGTCCAGTTAAATGCAAGCAACAATTGCTAAAAACAGCTGGACGTCCATTCTTGAATTGGGCCTAAGCAGATTTTGATTTGTGGCAGCCAGGAAGAGATAAAACTGATCAGTCCAAGTGCCGAAAGTTCAAGTGTTTCGTTGTTTACATAGAATAAAACTTAATGGAATAAGCAATGATCGTAATAATATTTGGAGAGGCTTCAATTTTACATAGCTAACACAATGTCTTTGACCATTTCATGGCCTGCATTCTTGTTACAGTTTATGTTGCTGTGTGTTGGGCAACCTTTTAAGCCATTTAAGACTTTAGCGGGCCATTAAGGTGTTTCCCAACATGTGCAAGTTGTGAAGCACTTTCATGTGGACAAGTCAGTCGAGGTTGGATTTAGGCGCTTAGTTTCTTTTGTTTACCTTATGAACTTTCAACTCCTGACAGCGACAAGAGTAAGCACTGCAAAGTCTAGTAAAAGACACTGAGAATTTTACACAAACAGTGAAAACATTAAATATTTCCAATTTCTTGAATTAAAATATTTCTTAATTTAATCTTAGCGAAGTGACACCATTTGTAGTATTGTTGCTGATAAGCCCAAAGAAAAAAATGACCAAAAGGTCTACAAAACGCCTCGAATAATAATCTCAATGGAGATTAAATATTTAGATTTAAATGCTAAGAAAAACATTTCAATGTAGATCAATGTAAAGTTGGATTACATATTAATATCTCTATTAAAGCAAATGCTCCAAAGTCAAATTAAATGTTCTACTGCCCTAATTGCTGATAAGCCCCTAAAATGAAAGTCTGCAAGAAGCCTACATAGAATTTTAAATTTGTTTTAAAAACAGAAATCAGAAATGATTATCAAGGTAGATATATGTAGAATTTATATATATGATGACTTCATACTCAAGTTATCAAGGTGTAATTTTCGTCAGTTCTACTGCCCTTAAAAAAATTAGACAATTAGGTAAAAACAATTTAAAAATAAATTACAAAACAATATAAAATAAGGTCTTTGGAAAGTAATATTTAAGCAATGAATTAACATCTGACTAATGAACTTAAATACTAATAAAGACGGTACGATGTTCTACTGCCCCAATGCAAATGATTCTCTCACTGGCTGACCCGTCAATTAAATGGGAATTAAAACGGTTTGTGCAAAGCATTTAAACATTTAGCAAACGCGTGTATTAGTAAACAAATTGTTATAAATTTACTTGATTTGAATGCTGCTTCTGGCTTGGCATGCAAATGGTTAGCGGAGTTAGTAGCGGTGTTAGTTGTTGTGGTTGTTGTTGTTGCTGTTATTGCAGCAGCAACAGTTGCTGCTGCCATATCGATCTGATTGACAATAATCAAAACACGCTGCAGCTGAACAGCGCCCACAATTGTAGGCGAGGGCGTGGGCGTAGGCGTTGTTGTGGGCGTAACCGACTCACTTGACTTGGCATTGGGTGCTTGCTTTTTGTTGTTGCTGTTGCTGCTGCGTCGCAGTGAGAATGTGTTGCGAACGCGCGAAAATGTTGACAGCTGTTGCGATTGTTGCTGCTGCTGCAACTGTTGCGCCTCACTGAGCGCCGTCGAGTTGAAAGAACTTTGCTGCGGCTGCTGCTCAAACACATTGATGTTGCCGCTATTCCCGTTTCCATTTTCATCTCCATTTCCATTTTCATTTTCACTGCACAAACGCAATGCTTGCGATTTTTCACCATTGAGCAGCTCGTTTAATTGCTGATACTCCTCGTAGATACCGCGACTGTGGCGCTTATTGATTTTATTCAATTGCTGTTGTTGTTTTTGTGCCTTGGATTTGAATATTTTGTTCCACATTTTTTTACTCATATTTAAATATATTTCTTTTTCGTTATTTTTATTTCGATATTTTTAAATGCAACAACATTTCAATGCGACCGCGCGCCGAACTTTCCCAACGGCAAACTTCACGCGCCGGCGTTTTGTGTCCAACTGAATGCCAGCAACATTGGCTAGTGAGCGACAACATCGGCGTGTAGCTTAGCAACATTTGCATTAGCAACATTAAGCTCCCGCCATGTTTGGTGGAAACATGTTGCTGGCGCTTATTTTGCATTCAATTAAAAATAGCTGCACTCCAGCTGCTTGTATACCGTTTTGTGTGGGTGTTGCAACAACAACAATAATAACAACAACAACACCAATTGGATAACAAACAAAGACGGCTATTCTTTGTAAAATCATTCCCCTTCTCTGCTCTGCTCTCTCTCTCTTTTTGGATTGTCTTTACGACTGATTTATTTAAAGGCGCCGCACAAATGTTGCTGAACTTTGGCTGCTTTAGATATACATATTTCACTTAGCTAACATCTAAGTGGATATTTAGTCCTATTTTTATTTGTTCGATTAGTTTCCCAAAGTGTAGCTTTTGCAAATCTTGATATACTCTGCTCTTTTCTGGCTTCCCTAAACCATCAGTCAATCAACGAACTTCAAAGGCGCCAACTTCCTGTGCCGAGTTTGCCTGGCTATTGATTCATAAAAACACTTTTGGGCGTAGGCCACATGTGTATATAATTATGACCTGTTATGGCCAGAAGCTAACAGTTGCATAAATGTGCCAAAAAAGGTAGCTACAGTTGGAGTTGAAGTTGCAGTTGCGGTTGCCGGCACGCCATCAGCAACAACAGCATCAGCAACATTTTGTGTTGCAGGCGGCACACATAAATAAACAGCTGGCAATGGAGCTGGAGACACATTTAACAATGGGGCATTCAGTTTGGATAAGTAAGATGAATTTCCTTAAGAAATTTCACTGGGGTAGGGTATATCAGCTTCGGTTTGTTTTAAATGTCAGATTATTCTTTTTTTCTTAGTTTCCTTTTCGACTTTTGTTATTTCTGTTTTTGGTCGTTTCTGTTTTTAATTGAAATGCGAATGCACTTTTGAGTGGCTCTTTCAGTATCTGAGTATCTATATATGCGCCTGTCTGGTCGTGCAATCCGAAAGATCTCATTTGCTCTGCGATAAAGTCAACTGGATGTTACCCGCAATAAATCACATTTCAGTGACTCTCAGCTACCGCTGATTGTTTGTTGTCAGTTGACAGTTGGCTCGATGACGTCAGAAAAAGACGCAGCTCTTATGCAAGACGCCTTGATAAACTTTTCTTTCGATTATTGCACGTGTCAGACTAATGAACTTGAGGCACGCCATTCTCTGAACTATGTACGTCGAAGTTATTGAACCAACAACGATATATTTCCATCTAGAATTTAGTTGTCTAAAGGGGCGTGAACATCGTTTGTGGTCGCCCACGCGATTTAAACTTGCGACTTGCGCGACTGGCCATAAAACTCCATAATCTCTTCTAATTGTCACGCCTTGAGAACGACGAAAATAAATGTGGAAAATGTTGCTTGGAAAGATTTTCACGGGTAGCCCGAGGGCGAGAAGAAAGGGCGCGTGCTTATAAATAGTGCACATGGTTGGTTGGGTGGCATTTTGGGAGCAAGGCGGACAACATGAACTCAATTTTGATGAGCAAAATGCATTCAATGTTTCATAGCTGCTAACTACACTGAGAGAAACGATGTAAAAAATGATTCGAAGTAAGAGAAGTAGAGGATTAGAAATCTCCTTCTCTCTCTCTCTCTTATGAAAGCCTCTCATAAAAAAAATTTAAATACAGCCTTTAGCCTCTTAACCTTTTTTATCTTTAAATTAAATTTATATAAAATTTAATTCTAAACATATTTATTTATTTTTCAATTAAATATTAAACATTTATGTTTATTCTGAATTTGAAATAATTTTTCATAAATAAATAAATATGTATTTACGAAAATCGTATTCGATCTCTAACGCAAACACTCCTCTCTCTTCCATCTACTAATTAAGTTCTATTTCCTTCAGTCATCAGTCGTTCGACTTTCCGACTCTTCGCACTTCTTTCCTCTCTTTCAATCCATCGTTGTTGTAATGAAACCATTTCAGTTCATTGGCGCTCCCCTTTTTAACAAAGTTTTATTATAGTTGTTGTTGTTGTTGTGTGTGCGTTTTTCCTTAGTTTGTTGCTTTTTCGCTTTTCCGAACGCATTTTGCAGATTGCACAATTTTCTGTTCTGTTTTCAGCGCAGTAATTTTGTTTATTGTTGTTGTTGTTCCCGTCGTTGTTTGTTGTTACTACAAATTGATGTTGATTTATTTTGGTTGCTAGTTGCTCTGTGTCTATCATTGTTGTTACTATTGTTGATTGCTTTTTAGAAAGTGTGAAACACTTCGTATCATACTTAGTTCATTTCCGTTTTGCATGGGATTGGATTAGATTGGTTTGGTTCGCTTCAAAATGGTTTGCCGATAATTGAGGTAGGTAATTATTGATTTGTTGAGGGAACGCATATGTAGTTCAAAGGTTACGAGGGCAAAAGCGAATTGATATCGTATTCGTATGAGTTTGTAAAAGTGAGTGCAAGGTCTGTTTTTAATTAGTTAAGTCAAATTTTATTTGAAAAACTCGTTTTACTTCAAAATACTTTAAAGTTAGTTGACTGGGACCTTAACTAATTGAGCGCAAAATAAATAAAATGTATTTCCCTTATTTTCTATACCAAGTTTATTTAAGTTTTTCTAAGTTTTCATAAATTATTTCGATTATGGAAACATTTGGAAGATTTAGTGTAAAAAATTATTAAATTAACAAGTAAAATTATTTAATTTATTATCTGCAACCATCAATTATTATCTATCAATGAAGAAAGTTTTCATATATGTATACTACAAAAATAATACTCAATCTCACCACTGTTCAAAACGTAGTAGCTTTGGATAACACGGCAACACTGCAACATGCTTAATGAAAAGCTTCGTACAAGCTTTCTGCTCAAGCTGTATAGCTTTACAGTTACGATTCGTTGATGTGCTGAAAGTTTCAGAGAGTCTATTCAGAAAACTACAATGAAATTGTTTTTGAGATATTGAACTTTAATTGTTATAGACAGGGAAACATACTCCTATCGGATGAGTCTGTCAAAGAGTGATAATCCGATAACTGGTTTCACAATACATATTTATATGTATACCTACTATGTGCGAAATAACAATAAATACAATTTGTGAAACAGCAATAAATTTAGCTCATTTTGTGGATATTGTTGTTGTTTTTGTTGTGTCTGCTGTCAAATGAATTACGTTGCAAATATCTTTGGAAACTGGTATTTTGACTTTGGAATTCATTCTATGTGCCAATAAAACTGGAATTTGTCTCTATTTACGAGTCATGTTGTTTTCATTGTAGTAAAGTGTGGGCATAATAACTCAGTTAAATGTAGTTCAATGTCAAGGAAATCCATAACAAGCCGAAACTAAAAGCAGGGCAATATCTTCAAGCGTTCCAGCATTTAGCCATGTTTGGACTGTTCCAAAAGTTGCGCCCATTTAAGCCAAATATGAGGAAAGGCCATTACAAGACCCGTATAAGCCCGATATGTGACACTGAGCCTAAGCTTATAGTATTGATACTGAGCATTAGCTAAAACTGGCACGCAATTTTGAAACGTGACTGGATTTAAAAGTACTCATCGCTCGATTTCTGTCAGACTATAGACAAGTATCAGGTACTACGACATTTTATAGAGAATACGAGCCTGATTAATTACTGCTTTCCGCCGTAAATAGAAAACAAAACACACAATACAAATAAACGTAAAATACCATTTAATTCAAATATACGTCCCAAGCTTTTTTATTTAATTTAATTTAATTAAAATGAATTTATGTCAATTTTGGCGGCTTTAAATGGAAATTGACACAGTTCGAAATGTGTATGTCATCGTTCTTTGTATTCTCTGTCGTTTGCTTGGCTTCTTCATATATCTTCTTTTTTTGCGTTGTTTTCATATTCGATTCTTGAAATGCCTCCCACGTTTGGTATTGTTTTTGCATTGCTTTTTTGTTAGCTAAATAAATAAAATATTTGTAATGCTCTCTGATGTCATTGGAGGTGCAAACTTGTAGAAAGTTTTGCGTCGCAGCAAATGTTATTAAATGTTGAACAATTGATAATAAAACTAAGCTATAGAAAGTGTGGTTAAAGATAAGTTGAACATTTACTTAATATATTTTTAATAGCTTGTAAATTGTTTGCTGGCAAATAGGAAAGTTTTCTGTCCTCTTTATTATTTCTGTATGTTTTATTTGTATTCTATTTTCGTCTCTGAATTTTAAATTGAATTCCATTTCCTTTTAATTTTAATTATCTTTTGAGTGCCACTTGATGTTCGGCTCTTTTGTTTGTCATGCATATTTTCATGCCCACTCTTTATATATATTTTTTATATTTTTAATATTTATATATATGTTATTTTTATATTTTTCCTAAGCACTTCCTTCTCGTCTGCGTGTTTGCGCCAGCGCGGAAGTCGCTTCAGAAATCGAACCGAATCGAACCGCCTCACTTAATAGTCAATTTTATAGCCGGCTTTTTGTTAACGTCTTGTTATGCATAAATTCAAAAGAGGCATTGCACTTGAGTGCCACTCAATTGAGGTACGAGTAAGAGGTTCGAATGTGTTTAGATACTTATGCTAATTATCGGGATGCTCCAAAGTGTTTTGGCCATTTGGCCGTTGATTTACTGTTGACTGTTAGTTGGTAGTTGTTAGCTGTTAGTTGTTATTGTCTATTGAGTGTGGTTGACTGTAACTTACCAAAATCAAAATGATACATGGTCGGTAGGTCGCGCGGTGTTGTCGTGCGCGTTAAAGACGCGATGAGGGGAGTGCTGGGCGGCGTCGCGATAAAAATCGCCTCCAGCTGTCGCGTCTCCGATGCTGCTGCCATTTCCATTTTCCCAATGAAACCCGAGCTGAGAATTGGCAGCCACTTAATTTATGCAATGAACTCGCTGTTTAATTTTTTTATTACTTTTTGGAACGTTTCCGCGAAAAAGCCAAAAATCGCGCGCGTTTTGTGTCGCGCCGCGAGCGATTAAAAGCGCGCCGCGAAAATCTTTCGCTCACATGCAAGCGTTTTGCCTCAATATTTATACATTAATGATTTTTGCCTCATTTGCCAATTAATCATATTTCGTTTTCACTGCACTTTCAAAAAAAACTTTAGTAATAATTTTGCCTAATGTTGGTTTGTTTTCACAATTCTTTTTTTTTGTTTGTTTTTTTTTTGTGCACGCGAAACTTTTGGGCCGAAAAAAATGTTGAGTGGATTTTGCTGCTTGGTTCACATTTGAAATTCGTATTTTGTTGGCATTTGCTGTTGTAGTTGTATTTGTTGTTGTTGTCTCTGCAAGTTTTTCACATTATCTCCAAAATCATATGGAAATTTTTGCAGGCTGCCATATAATTGAAGTCTGGCTGCGATTATTGTGGGTGTCCCGAGTTGGTTGGTATCTCAGGTCCACTCCTCCACTTTATTCGTTGTCGTTGTATCTGCAAAAGGTCAGAGCGTGAGATTTGAATTTTAAAATTGGAATTTTTTAGTGAAATGGGATTAATAAAGTCGGGCCTTGAGGTGTGTGTGTTCGTCAAGCTAATAAATAATTATGACAAATTATAATGTGATAGCTATTAATTATGCTTGTAAGTGCATCCCCATTCGAGTTGCTTGATTTCGTCACTAGCGTGGATATGCCAAGTTAATTTTTAGATAAATGTATTGCATGTTTAACCGATATGCGGATAGATTAATAATCCATTGTTGAAAACAAAACTTGTATGCAAGCGTGGAAAGCGACCAGCTTGCGATTACGTATCTGAAAGATACAAAACTCGTCGTAGATGACGAACAAGCCTCAAAATAAACATTCACCAATGAGGCTAAGCGCATATTAGCTAATTTGCAAAAAAAAAAAGACAACGCAACAACAACAAAATGGCAAATGTAGCTAATAAATACGCAAAACAGAAACATGATGAAATCGTCTAAAGTTAGATGGCGATTTTACGAGTTTTTCTTTTTGGGTTCGGCTCACGCAATGTTCCAGCGAAAGAGAGAAAGAAAGAAAAAGACTGAGAGAGAGAGAGAGAGAGAGACAGATTGTATGATACATTGATTACATTTCGTAAATAACAAATTAATTACCGTTAATGTTCGCTTGATTTGCAGTTCTATTGTTCGTAATGTATCTGTATCTACAAGCAGATCGTTCGTATCTCATGGCCGACACAGTCGAATGTCTAAACGAAACTGAGACGCAGTTGAGACTCACTGAGAATCCGCAGTCGCTCTTAATTGCAAATGAAAGTGTACTGAGCTCTTTCTGAGCAATTGAAAAAGCGTTCATAAAAAGTATCTCCCACCAGCCCCATTATCATTATCATAGTCATTATCATTACCATCATCATCATTTATTATTATTATAATAGTTGTTGTAGCCTCTTTGTTGATCTTGACGTTCGACAAGCTTTCAACATTGTCAGAGACCATAAAATAAAATAATGTTTGTCTGTTTGCCAATTTGATTTTGAAGTTTTCTTGGTTTGTTTGTTTTGTGTATTGTGCCTATTTGATGCTTATGGTCATTTTGTGGTTACGAGTTCAAATATCAATTAACGCTTCTCTTCTAATTATGCCACATTTGGCGATTTTAATGGCCTGGCTGACTCTTTAAAGTATTTTAGTCGACTAAATAATGGAGTTCACGGCAGTCAAGCTTTGGTATCGTTAAAGTCAAATTATTTGGCTTATCTAAACAAGCGGATAATGCAATAAGCTAAACGAATGTCATACCTGTCAATAACTATAAGAAACTACAACTAAATTCTACAGCTGCATATTATGTCTGATGTGGAGAGAGAACCAGCTGTAAACTCGAACTTCTACTCTCTCGACAACTGTTTGCACACGTGTATCTTAATTTATGCCAATATCAATTTGCTAGATAATACCAAATATTTATGAACCTATTGTGAATAATTTGAGTTGAAAGGCTTTTGCGCCGCACTCAACTCAACAATAAAAGTATCTTGTTTCATTTAGCGGCAACATGCGCGATAGTCTTGATTCGATTATGCATATGAATGGGGGACATTTACTTATAAGTGTACTATATCTATCATTTTATGGTATGGGGGCAACTCTCTCATGTATGAGAACGTGCCCAGAATGTCAATTGGATTGCCTATATGACTAATAAAGCCGAGATTGCTGCATAACTTAAGTAAAATCACTTAAGCCAGCGCTTAAAAGCCGCAGAGTTGAAATGAAGTTGTCTATGAAAGAATTCTTCAGAAATGCATTAATATGTAAGATCAATGAAATTGATTAAGTTTGTATTATTTTTTTTTTGTAATGGTACATAATTAAATATTCCGAAAAAAAACATCATTTTGAAATCGCAACTAAATTAGTACTTAAATAATTATTTACAGCTAAATAAAGCGATTAATATTTTAGTTGAATAATTGATTTGTTAAAATAGTTTTAACTCATACTTCCGCTGTAATTTTCTTTAATACCTTAACGCTTTTACCACTTTAAAAATACCGAGACGCTGACGCTCATGCAATTTATTATTGCAATTAAATATATTTTTATGTTTAAAACTCATTGGAAATATGTAAAAAAAGTTGTTTGTGAAAACGCAAACAAAATTAAAAATTCTCATACATTTATTTTATTATTAAAAAGTACATAAACCAGTGTGTGGAAATAGGTGTTAGACTGCAGGGTACATCGTAGTCAATGACACTCGTTTGGCTCTTACTTGCTTTAACTAACATTTTCAATGTAATTTGTTAAAAGATACATTTTGTCTCCCACTCAAAAAATTCCAAGACGTTGACGCACTTGCATTTTATTACTGAATCTAAATATCACAATGATTTCTTTATTTTTTATTATATTTTTAAAACTCCCACGCAAACAATTCAAATTGAAAGCGTAGGCTCTTATTTGAACACGCGCCGTGAGGAATATTTGAAATGTGGTGTATGTGAAATATTTGCCGATAAGTCTGCCCAAAAATTCACTCTAATTAATGGCTTATACGAATAATTAAATAATTGACATGTATTTAAAAGGCCTTCTCATGTCACTGGTTCGGGGCGCAACTGAGAGATCATTGACCAATAACTGAGCTTAGTATTAAGTTGAAGAAACTAACAAGCTCGAATAAAAACATGTCTATAAATCGGACTGTGATTGTCGTCTCCACGTTGTTTAGTTGTCGTTCCAAGTGACCAAGTTTCACCTTCGAGCGGACTTTGTGGCATCGCATCACTTTCGGCTTGGCACAGATAACCAAAGAGAGAGAACGAGAACAAGACTGACAATCAGAATGAGAAGTGACTACACACACAATGTGGACCCATTTGACACGGACATATGTCTGAAGGTCACGTGGGTTTGGCGTCTTTAGTGTCAGGTTACCAATTTCTGAGGCGAGTTCTCTGCTTGCCACTTGTGGCATTCGTGACTTTGAGTTATTCTCGCGATAAGCTATCTCTTGACAAATGTGACCTACGTTAATGGGGTCTTTTTTTATCACTCTGTAGTCGATAAGTCGATAAGCAATTGCATAACTCTGTCATTTGTTGACTTTTGTTTGGAAAACAAATTTAAGATAAGTACACAGAAAAGGAAAATGCCTTGAAATAATTGATAGCCAACCAAAGAGTGCCACAAGCAATATAATTTATTTTCTTATAATTTATATTGGATTATCTAAAGAAAATAAAATTTTATTTTCTGAATCAATCAACAGGAACAACGTAACAACAATTTGTCATCACACTCAATTGAAAATATCAATCTCAAGCTCAACTTAATTACTCACTTAATTGCAGGTATACGTGTACTCGTATATTATAATAAGAGTTTGAGTATATATATAAAACAAAACAGGTAACTTGAGGCATTTCATCTGAACCACACGTTTAGTCACTGATCAATTAACTGAACGTTTGCGGATGCGGTTCTAAAACTCGCAGATCGCATTACAAAAAAATCTCCAGATCGGCAAAGTATCTCAACGAAGCAAAAGCAGCTGCTTTAATTATTTTAAATTATGAATGCTTAAAAATAAATGGAAAAGCACATTGTGACTTTCACTGTCGTAGAAATCTCTCTTAATATCACCTGTCGGCCTGTGCAAAATACAAGATACTTAATTTTTGTTTTGTTTTGTTTTTTTGTGTACGAGTATCTACAACATTTTGAAGCGTGCTTTTGTTCTCGCCACCAAATGCTGATGTCATTTGGCAATCACTTGAGCTCTGAGTTTATTTACTCATTTGCTGTTTGCTGAGAATTTGGCTGTGTCTTGGGGTCTGTCTCAGTTTTTGCTTAGAAGTCAGGCAACACGTCACACTCATGAAGGTTACACTGAATCTCATAACGAAAACTTTTTAAAGGCGTGTTTAAATCGCGTGTTACGAGTTGTAACGATACCTATTACTAAGAGCTACATCTCATAGCTATACAGCCAGAGAAAAAAAAACATAGTATATTTGATTTTTGAAACGGAAGACGCTTTAAATATTTAAGTCTAATATCTTTTAATTTAATTGTAAATTCTCAAATATAATTTTGATAAAATAAAAATGTATATATTTAAAATTTAGATAATTTTTCTCTGTGTGTAGTTAATATATATATATATATTGAGATCCTCCTGCTAACTCAAATGAGTGCGAGACTTGTCAATAGTCTTGCAAAGAAAAAAATGGCAGCGACGCTTGAGATTTGATGTTAATTGCACTTGAAAATGCCTTGCCCGTTTCATACTATGTATGTACATATGAGAACATATATGTTTATGCAAATATGTATATATATATATAGACACATATACGATCGTGGACATGCAAAACATTTTGCTGCTGCCTCTTGTGATTGCCGTTTATTGGATTTTTTGGAGCGTTGCAAATATGCATGGACTATACTACGATATTTTTGCGTTGCCAAATGGAATATGCTTTGAATTTTTAACTATTATTATTTTCGTTTCTTTCGTTTTTGCAATAATCAAAACGAAGCTTGAGAAACACTCGAGAGTGGTATTGTTGAACTCGGGTAATTTGAAGAAAAAAGAGTGACTTACAAATATTTAACTTTCTTTCTGCATTGATTTTCCCTTCATCATGCTAAATACTTTTTAACTGCGTCGCAAAAATACGTAGAGCTAATTAACTCAAACTCAACAAGTCAACACTGAACTGAATGCCAAACAAGGCAACAGCAGCAGATACAGATACAAATACAACTCACAGTTCAGTAATAAATCGTTTACTTCCCTAGCCTCGATCTGCAATTAGCAGTGAAATGTCGGGGAAAATCAACCGAAACAAGCAATAAAACAAATGAAACACAAAATTGCTGAAACCATTTTCAAGTTATTGATTAAACACAAAGGAGCAGCGAAAGTTCTAGGAACAAAGTCGCAGTAAGCTGTTGGTAGTTGGTAGTTGGTAGTTCACTATAAATGGTAACATGACGCCAGGCATTAAAGGCCGCTCCCTGGTAACCACAAAAGAGAGTACTAAAGCCACCCAACTCCCAACTAGCCAACGTCCTTTGGGAAGTTATTGTTGTTGTCATATGGAAAACAACTTTGACTGGACTTGTTATGCCCGCCACGCGGTTGTCATGGCAAAAAATGAGCCGCAAAAACATATGTACGAGTATCTGATGGATAGGAATTGGGTGGTGCAGCCAAATGGGCACATTATCTGACCAAACTCATGCATAAATGGCTAATAACCAGAAACTCCTCTGGCCCAGCTGATGGCGTCTTTGCATGCAAGCACAAATCAAAAATAAACAAATTCAACGCCAAAAAAACGTTTATCGGCTTAGGAAATATAAATACATATATGCAATTGGTATCTTAAAAACTGGAGCAATCAAAGATACGTATGTATATGCCTATATCTTATCTAATTTGCGCAGTATCAGATAAAAGAGAAAATGAAAACAGTTCTTGGGGTTCTTATCTTTGTCGGGTCTCACAGTAAATAGAACTGAATGATGTAAAGAAAGTCTGAGAATATTATGAAAACTGTAGATCTGATATCGAAGAAATGTATTTTGCGCAGGTACGATAAGGCACATGCATACATATTTTTTTTAAATATTTATATTGATATCAGGTTTAAATTTGAGTACATAGCTGATAAACGAAGACTGCAGGAAAATCGAGAATGCAGATAATGAAGCTGAAACACGATATGTTCTTGGTCACCACAAATATTCTTATAAATAGATTGCAGTACAGAATGGAAAGAAAAATTCTTGTGATTGTTGAAAATCAATCGCAAGTGTTTAGATTTGAAGAATAATAAACGTAGACATTCTTATCAGTGAAAGCAAGACCCATATTATTCATTTATATGTTATATTTAATTGAAATGTGTGTATATTAAGGCTATCAATTGCAAATTAGCTAGATTTTAAGACCAGTTGTCAATATTTGAATTTTATTTGTTTGCTTTGGTCTCCTATTGTTTTGGCCAAGTATTTACTAAAGGTGTTGTCTTATCGTCAATTCTTTAAATTCACCGATTGTAATCATTTTATAATTGGCCATTAAACGGGTTATCGCTAAAGACTGATTGTAAATTAAATAAGGTATTTGAGATTGGGTATAGTTAGTTAAGTTTACCTTTTGGAAAATTGGTAAGAGCTTCTTGAAGTATTCCTTTATTGCAGTAGTCAATCAATTGACTTTCGAGAAACACACTTTAAAACTGCAGTGCGCTTTAATCAGCAGAATTTATGGATTATTGCACTTGATATCACATCACACACGCACACACACTCAAGAATCACTTTCGATGTTTTTTAGCAAAGGCGCCACTTAGCGTTAACAATACGTGGAATGACAAATGAAAAACTGCTGCCCTGTTCAAAAAGCAAAAGTTTAAAGTTGCCGCAACGAGTTGGATTTGTTTTATCTTGGTGGTTTTTTCCTTTTTCTTGATATGGGAGCCCTTAATTAATTTGCATTAAATTATATGCCATAAATATTGTGTTTTTATTATTGTTGTTGGTTTCAAATCTGGTTTTTTTTAAACAAATTTGATATTTGGCTACTTGACACACGCGACGAGTGCGACTGACGCTCGCAACGGACGCATTCCGAATGGAGAGGCAGCCAGAGACGAAGCCCCGCAATGAGCGACCGACCGACTGAGCCGCTCAACCTGTGCGTCGGCGTCTGCGTCGGCGTCAACGTCTGCGTCGGCGTCAACGCTGACTGCTCACTGTAGCGCTGGCGTCGCAAGCAGTTATGAAATACAAAGACTATGACCCTTAGTGACTTGGGAAATATTAGTATTGTACGCAATTTTATTTATCTACAAAATTGTACAACAAATCTAGCGTTTTGGCCCACTGTGCAACGCTGCCGCTGCGCTTTTCGTGTGTGTTTATGAAAATGTTTATACAGAAACGTTTTTTATGTATTTTTTTTTTGGCAACACCGGTTTTATTTTGGCTGCTTGGCTCAGATATATATATATTTTTTGGTTGTGTGCTCTAACTAACTTGGGAATCTTTTGTATGGAGAATTGAAGGAGGAGAATCGGAGGCGTCTGTGTGTGGGTGTAGATGATTTTGACTGACGCATGTTAATGTGTGACAGGTTTCATTTGTTGCACAGCTGTGTGAAACAATATGAACCAATGTTGTTGTTATGTGGCGACTCCAATGGGTCTGTCGAGCTCCATTTGCCAGTTGCCTTTGGCACTTGTTGCTGCCCGAATGGGAATGCCAGCACCTTGAGTTACTTTGACACCTGACGCGTGCGTATACAAAATAAATGAGTCGCATTTGTCGCAGACATCGAAATAAATGCTTCCGCTACTGAAATTTATTTAAACTAAGACACTTACATAAATTACAAAAGGCAGGAAATGGGCGTGTTGCAGCAGCAACAGCTAAATTAAAACGCCGACGCGTGGCAAGCGATAGAAAAATAGACAAAGATCAAATTGGATCGTGACGCCCACGCACAGATCGACATTAATTATGGTAAATTGTTGGGGCAATGTAAATCGAATATTTGTTTAGAAAGGTTAATAAATATCACCGTAAAGTTATTCAAAACCAAGTAAAATTTAAAAAGTCCAGTAATTACCTACCCAATTATAGAAAAAATAAATACATTAGTGGTGCATATTGTTAACAATTAAATAGCAGTTTATAATGAATTACTTAGAAACTTTTAATAGATATACAATGTAAGCACTTCACAATTGACATAAATTAGCTTCTCAATTTCATTTACAATCACTTTTTACTCTGACCACTAACAAAATTTACGATATAAAATGATATACATATATATTCAGAGTGGGAACAATAACAATAATAAGTTTTCGATTACGTGGGATGGAATATTGCATCAGGAATGCAGTGCCCTGAAAGGTGGTTTACATTTCTGATATGCCGAATCATTCGATAAACGGGATTCACTTCTGAGGTGTATAGTACATGGAATGCAGGAACAAACGTGTCACTTCGCCAATAACCGAACGATCGGGTATACTCTGAGCCATGCCATAAAGAGCGAATTTGCCAACCACAGGCTGTCCAGGATCCTTCATTATCTCCGCCGTGCAAGAACGCAGATCGGTCAAGAATTTATCCGCTACGCCTGGCTGTGTATGCATATCCGTGATGCAAATGTGAACCCTGTAAAAGAATAAAGAATCTTATTAGCCAAGTTAATTAGCAGCGATATTCACATACCCAGAGGGGAACTGCAATGGATTCAAGCTCCAGCCCTTTTTGCAGAGCGCATCCGAAAGCCGGAAAATGTCAAACACATTTGAGCCAAAGGCAATAACAGAAGTCGCCGGCTTGCCAAAGATGAAAAGACCATCGATCTGACGTGCGCTGTAAGCAATACAATAGTTTTAGAGGTTTTTAAAATCATGGTTAAGGTGTTTATATAGCTTACCCTCTCTCGATGTAACGCGCAGTGTCGAGAATGCGTTTTGTTGCCTCCAAATATCCCTCGTAGCCAAAGCTCATCATCGTAGCCCAGCAGGCAGCAATAATACCACCAGCACGGGACCCATTTACAGTTGGTGAGCCGTAGACGCCACCAGGCCAATCGGTTGTGACCGTAAACTGATGATCCTTGAACTTCTTCTGCGAGTACATTATGACCGAAGAGCCTTTCGGTGCAAAGCCATATTTGTGCGTATCCGCCGAGATACTTGTGACACCCTTTACGGCAAAATCGAAGGGACGCAGCTGATAGCCAGCATGATGCACTAGAGCGACCACAAAGCTGCCGAGACAAGCGTCCACATGCACAGGAATATCATACTTGACACCCAGAGCAGCAATAGCTTCGATGTCATCAATAGTGCCATATGGGAAGTTGGGTGCAGAGCCAACCAACTGCAAATGAATAAGTCAACATTAAATATTGGTTTTAACGAGGATAATTTTTTACTTACCAGAATGGTATTACTATTGATAGCACGCTTAAACTTCTTCATGTCCACTTCATAGGTCTCCGGATTGACATCGACGTAACGTACATGTATATTGAAGTATTGACCGCCCTTGTCGAAGGCTGCATGCACTGTGCGTGGCACAACAATGTTCGGCTGGGTGATGCCCTTGTGCTCGCGTGCATAGTCTCGGTAAGCCTTCATTGCCATACAGATGGACTCGGTGCCGCCGGTTGTCATCGTGCCGCAACTGTCGTTATTACCATGAAATAGAGTGCAGGCCATGCGCACCACTTCAGCCTCCATTTTGCATACGCCGGGGAAGAGATCAGCATGCAGAGGATTCGTATAAGAAGCCTTGCCATAAACCTCTGTGACAAGCTCTACCAGTTCCGGCTTGTAACCGTACACAGCGCCCGAGACACATCCATCTCGCCAACTGTAGTGACCATTCTTGAGATGATCATCCACCAGACCGAGGATCTGCTCATTGCTTAGACCCTTCTCGGGCAGTCGCAACGAGTATGTCAGATGCTGGTTGCTCTTCTTAATTTCCGACTCAAAGTCATTATGCGCCTTACTCAGTTCGGCTTCAATCTGACGACGAACGGGAGGCAGTTTCTTGGCCAGCTTAAAGAACTGACGCTTGCCGCGCACATACAGGCCTAAAAATAAATATTAATAATATTAATATTAGTATTTTTTTATAAGATTATAATAAAGCGATATCACCTTGAAAAATTGCTTAAAATTAACCATTCAAGTGAAATTCGCAATGTTTATCAGGCAAGTGTGATAAGCACATATCACAAATATTTAATTTCAACTTTTTTTTAATAAAATATTTGCAGCTGGTAGCTGTATTTAATAATCGATCAAAAGCATACCGGAAGTTCAAAGAACCAAAAGATTACCTATCAAAAACATTATGAAATATCAAGAATAAGAGTTTAACATTTCATGGGTTGATTTTAGATTCGTTGATTAACATTGGGCATGTCAGTTAAAAGCGAAACTATGTCATAAAAGGGGAAAGACAAATTTGTCTATATCTTGAGAATTATGTGATATTTGGCTCACAAAATTATAATACCCTTTGCCAGAGTATATAAAACAATTATATCAAATGGTGTCACCTACAAACGTCAACTGATAAACGGTTTTAATGATATTTAACAGAATAAGAAAGCAAAAAAATTAACTTAAAATTACTCATAATATTTGTAAACTTGAAACCTTTGCTTTCCTTACCTAAATATAGACCCAATTAACTCATTCCAAAAGTATAATCTATCCATAATCTCAAGTTCTGATTAAATTATAAAGATCAGAGAACTATGAACAAAGTTTGAGTGCTTAAGGCCTTTATAATAGAGGTCAAAGTACTCGGAAACTATGGAATATTTTATTTTTCCTATGGTTAAGTACATGCATATGTATGTACTAAATATGTACTTATAAGTACGATTTCAAAATACGACAGATAAGATTATTTGCTGGATTAACATGTTTGTCAAGCGTATTAAAAATATTTTGATATTCTTACTTTCATCCTTGGTCAATTCCGTCCATATCCAAACGCCGCCCACGACAGTTGTTGCTGTGATGGCGGCCACCTGCCAGGGCTCCTTGTTGCCAAAGGCGCGATTTATGCAATCGGTGACGGGCTTCACGCAATCGTCTCCAGAAAATGGACGCATTATGTTATCTATTTGAGTACAACTAAAATGAAAGTGAATTTCAAGTGTTAGGTGTTAGAAACACTGCCGAACTCGCGCACTTCCAGTCAATAACTGAAATTCGTGTGTAAGCTAGTTACTTGATAATCGCTAACAAAATGGTCTGTTAGCTGATAAGAGTATCGGACATGTTCGACATAAGCATTTATTTATTAGCAATGCACATGTGTGTGAGCATTTATGCATACATATGTATGACTATCAAATCAAATGCTGTGTTTTTGATGTTTTAAAAAAGGCCAGTCAATAACTAAATCATTTCATTTGAGTTTACGCGCGTACACTCACCTGTTGTACTGATTATTAACGCTTTGTGCTTTGAGCAAATGCACAATTCGTTGATATTTTCATTAACTTATGGCACCTGTTTGTGTTTTTTAGCGAGAGAAATTTTCTAAACAAATGAGCGCTCAGCACAGCTGTTGACCTGCCACCGATAGCAGAAACGTATCGATAAATGTGTGTGAATGGCAAAGCAAAAAGTGAATGCCAGGTACGCTGACTACGAAAAACATATGATCTGGATAGTTCAATAATTTGCACAAACCAATCGATCCTGCAATTAATAATTTTAATATAACAATTTAAAGATGCTGCGCTATTTGCCCCATACAATTAAACTGGTAAATATGTTGTGTGCTACAATTTATAGTTCAATTATTAAATAAGTCTTTATTATAGTGCGCACGTTCAATGCATGTTCGATATGCAAGTACCGCTGAATTTGTAAAGGTGAGAAACGTATTTGACAAGTTAATTTAAAAATTATTTAACTTGTATACTGTATTACTTCACATGTAGGTCAAGAATGTCGCAGGCGTGCGTGAAATAACATTAAGCCATCAGCGCACACGCAATTCATTATCGTTGGACATGATGAAGTCTCTCCAGGAAGTTTTACTCAAGGATTGTGATAATCTGGAACTGCGCTGCATTGTCCTGTCAGCCGAGGGCAACGTCTGGTCGGCTGGCCACAATTTGAAGGAACTGCATGTTAACGATTCCGAGCATCGCAATGCAGTTTTTCAAAAGTTAACCGACATTATTTTTGACATACAAAATATTCCAGTGCCCGTGATAGCTAAAGTAAACGGACTTGCGGCTGCGGCAGGTTGTCAGCTGGTTGCATCCTGTGACATTATCGTGGCGTCAGAGAAGAGCGCGTTTTCTACACCCGGGTAAGGCAGTTAATTATAATTAATAATTATATTTTGATTTTTTATCGACTCTACCCTTCCCATTCAGCGCTGGCTTTGGAATTTTCTGCAACACACCTGGTGTGGCAATTGGACGCGTCATGTCACGTCCCAAGTCAGCATATATGTTGATGACTGGACTGCCCATTACCAGCCAGGAGGCCTACGTAGCCGGATTGGTCACGAAAGTGGTGCCCGAGAAGGATTTGGATCAAACAGTAGATGAAATCACTTGCGCCATTAAAAGCAAAAGTCGCGCCGTAATTTGTTTGGGCAAGAAATTTTACTACGAACAGCTAAATATGCCGCTCAAGGAGGCCTACGAATGTGGCAAGCAGAAAATGATGGAAAATCTCGAATTGACAGACTGCAAGGAGGGCTTCACAAGCTTCATTGAAAAGCGATCGCCGCAGTGGAAGCATGAGAATTAAAGAGAATGTATGGAACTTTTTAGAAACTGACCAGTTGTGCATTTAAATTGTTATAAAACAAATATCATTAAACACTTGTTAATCATTGCAGATATCGTGAGAGCGCTTTATTTGCATCCTCATAAGAACGTTTTTAAACCATCATGATCATCTCACTATTTAAAAATCTGCAGGTCTTCTTGGGTAAGTTCAAACCAATCTGCATGTCTTAGACTAAGTTTCTTTTATAAGTTTCTTAAACTAAAAGTTAGTTATTTAATTTGTCTTTCTCGTTTTGCTCGTTTACTTCGAAAAAACTGTGAACTCTCCATCTAGAGAATTTTTGTGGCCAGTTTCTGATATGTATAGTCAAATTTCTAATATTTGCATAGTAAGATTAACTTGAAAAAGGACAGAGTTGATATTATATTCACTTAGGACCTTGTGCAGTAATATATCAAAAAATTAGCAGAATGAATTGCTAAATAAATGTTTATATGATACATAGGTAGTATCCCCATCGGCCGAATAAAACCAATTTACGTGCTTTCGAAAAGTATGCTCAATTCTTATTTTGTTTGTATTTTATTCAAAATGTGTGTGTTTTAATATTGTGCAAATATTATAATGTAAAATGTATATATTTCAATTAATAATCGAAAATCAAAATTAAATTTGTATGCTGGCAGTTGTTGTCTGTGTGGAGTTTTGCAGTTGGCCATTTATCGTTTTATTTGTTCTAGCTAATTCCAATATCTGGTTATGCAGTGTAAAGTCTTGAGGTTATATTTGTGAGTCTTTTTTGTTGCCGGATCTCTGTGTGTGTTTCTTTGTTTAAATGGTCGGACGTAGAAAATTCTCGAGACTGCACGTATGTGTGACAATATAAAACCATTGAATAAAAAAAATAATTAAATATTTGCATTTTGTGTTGTATGGTGTTGTTAAAATATTTAGAACTCTTCGCATTGAACTAAAGATAGTTGAATATTAACCTTATAGGATGTGGACATACAGATATATAGATATAGTTTCTAAGAGTTTAGCATATACATATGTACTAGGAGTATTTTCTAAAAGTAGAGCAATATTATAACTGTGCAATAGTTTGATATTATTATATATATATTTTTTTTTATTTTTTTACTTTGTTTTAGTCGAGAGCTTTAAAAGATCTTGTAGTATTTAAAGCTAGAAAATAGATCCATTGCTGGATAGTTACGTATTTTTGAGGCAATGCAAAGAGAATTATGCCAAAAGAATTATTTAAAGCCATGTGCTTGAAGACTGCGCATAAATATTTGAAATTCTGAAGATAACCCCGTGCGGTTAAATCCCTTTCGTAGGTCCTACATGAATTAGAATCCAATCAAAGGTGAATTAAAATTGTGTAAAAAATAATAATCAAAATGGTGTAGTGTGGCGTGTTGTTGTTGATGTTGTTAGTGATTGTATTTTGTGTTATTGTGCAATGATTCTCCCTCCGCACTTCCTGCCGCTTTGCTGTGTTGCCTGTCAGCTGTCAAGCTTAGACCTCGGTGACGGGGCGCTTTTCGATCCAAGCCTTGATGGGCTCCAGGGCATTGATGGCATCGACCACACCACGGAGAGCCGGATACGGCTCCAGCAGATCACGCTTCACCATATAGTTCATGTAATCGGTGATGCCGGCAAAGTAAACATCGGCCCAGGTGAGCTAATCCAATAGATTTTAAATGATACCATCAATGGCGATTTATGGTTATTAATATTCGATTTATTTACCTTGCCCAATGCGAGGTGACCATCGTTGTCCTTGACGGTCTGCTCCAATTTCTCCAGATAGAACGGAATGACCTCAGCATTTAAAGTGACCAGCTTCTTCTCCTTGATCTCATCCTCGGGCTCGTACGAGACGACTGCAATTTCTATACATTAAAAATTCCAGAGTTAATCAAGGACACTGAACATGAAACTGAAGCACACATTGTTCGCTACTTAGACGGAAGTCATTGATGGTATCAACAACAATATCAATCTGCAAATCCTCCCAGGGCGTGGCGCCGCACAGACCCACTGTCTTGGCCAGAAAACGAGCCATCGAGATGCTCTGATGCACACGCTTGCCATCCACCTCCAGCACTGGCATCTGTCCCATGGGCATGGCTAATCAATTGTGATTACCATTTATGGTTAGTCAGGCTTTCAACATGGATTTAAAAGATACATACTCGGCTTAAGGGCGGGCCACTCGTCGCGGGTGACACGCACATCCTCGTATTCAATGGCTCCATAGGCGAACAGGTAACGCAATGGTTCTGCCAAAGCCTTAACGTTGAAATAGAAGAGAGTGTAGCTGTGCTTGATCGGCTCGGCGGGCTCGGCTGGTGGTGCCTCACCATCGGCTGGTGGTGCTGCCTCGCCATCGGCTGGTGGTGCTGCCTCGCCTTCTGCTGGTGGGGCGCCCTCAGCTGGTGGTGCTTGTGCTTCGTCAGCCATTTCTGTGCTTACTCAATGCAATTCCCTGTTTCGAACAAAATCAAAATACAAACTTTTATTCTCCAAGTTATATATTTCCTCTGATGTCTATAAAATTCTTATCATATTTTTTTGCTGTCACTTTAATGTCAATGGATCTCATATTTTTAGTGTAAACATTTCCCATATCATAGTCATTTTTTATTTGTTTTGTTTTGTTAAGCGAATAGAATCTTTTATTTAGATAAGGCGAGAAGGTATTTGTGTTACAGTATGATTAGAAATTAGATTAGGCCAGATAAATGATATGCTGTTTAGAAGGTTGAAGAATATGTTTATTCGACACCTTCAGCAAAATCCCGATAAGATAACTAAGCCAATGTCAAATAAACAAGTTCCTAAACGATTTCAAGAAACTTCTAAGTAAGTTTTCTATTTCACAATAGCATTTAAATTGGATTATTTATGCCTATATCAAGAATATCGAATGTTACACAATTCAACCTTCGCTTATTGATAATTAAGCCTTATAATCCATTTCTTTGGCCATATTTGGCCATTTCGTTACCTTCAAATTGTTAGCATTCCTATAGACAATTGCGATAAATCAAAAGCAAAGTTGACAAGAGAATAATTACCATATAATTGCAATATATCTACTTTTATATATATTATATTTATTTAAATGTTTCTGATGGTCTCTGTTATGGCTGTAAAGCGGAAGTGCATTGATTATGCCAGAAACTTGACTTGGCAGAAGACGTGGGGGGGGAGAAAGACAGTTTGAGACAGACCCACACCCACGTTTTAAATTCGAATTCAGATCCACATCCACAGAGATCAAATTAAACGACGCGACTGTCTGTCGATCGGTTGTACTCGCAGTTCTGTTGCCGAGCGTTCGTAAGTCAAGTCAAGTCAAGAACTGGCATTATTGGGGCGTTGGCGCTGTCTCTTGTTTTTGGGGGCGTACCCTTTTTATTTTTTCCATTGTCGTATGATAATATAAACTGTTAGGGCAGGAAGTGACGCGAAGCCCTTGCTGGTCTGGTGTCTGATCAAAAGACTTGTAAGTGTTGTTGTCTTTAGTGCCTGCCACATTTGGCAGAGCGCCCATTCAGTCAGTCAGACAGGGGATCCCCTCCCTTGCCCAAGTAATGCTCGATCGGTTGCCTCTTCCGTTGCAAATTCGTGTCTCAAATTGCAACAATCGATTTGACTTCTCTCACTATACTTCTATCTATCTCTCTCTCTTGCTCGGTCTCTTCCTCTCCCACTCCCAATCGGACTTGCACGTCTCGTTACTGTGGCAGTTTCAATTGAATTTAATTTGGCAAGATCCATGACGAGAGAGGGTGCAAGGGCCATGAGTATTTTAGTGTCATGATTTAATTCAAATTCGATTTTAAATTTGTTGCCTGTGCTATTTTAATGCTTTGATGTTGCCTCATTGCCTTGTCTTGACCACTTAATTGTGTGAAATCGATTTTCGAAAATGTCTCGAAAGTGTTTTCACAAAAAGAGCATGGAAATTGGATAAGGAAAAATAAATTTAATATATTCGTAAATAAATAAAAATTTAAAAATCTTTGAAAACTGAAAACTAAATAATTAGATTTCCCATAGTTAGACGCTTCTATTCTCACTCAAACGTACATTTAATCAGGTCAGGAACCTGGAATTAATTAGCACGTGCTGCATGGAGTCCAGTGACATATGGGCAAACAATTCAAAAATGTCGAAGCGATAACTGGAAAGTGTCTTGCACTGATTACAGATGAGCTAATCAAGTCCCAACGTTAATTCTTATCAATGACATTTACAATAGACACACTGATAATTCAACTAACTGACTGACTAACATAAGTAGAAGCATTATTAATTCCATTCTCATCTTAAATATTGAAACTTAAACTGTTTTTATATATATAGGTGTTGAATGAATTATATAAGACGAGGCGAGTATTTTAATTGAATTGAAAATTGCACTGTGAGAAGAATTTGTAAAATTGTTCCGAGCGTAAAAAATTAAGTACCTCACGCTTTGAAATTCGTACGCGCACTCCACGATTGAAACAAATTTGGATTTCGAGTTTACTATTTCTAATGCAATTCGAAGAAGGTATTCGTTCGACGTTATATTGGTCGATGTCTCGGATGTTTTGGGTTTGGGTCCACGCACGTCGTTGTCCTTCACATATTTGCGTGCGAATGATTCGAGTCGTAGGCAAGAACTGCTAGTGCCCGAAACGAGTTCAAAACTTTTCGATTTCGAATCGATTGACCCACAAATCAAATCAATTAAAAGACAGCTCTAATTTTAGGACACGATCACCAAGACTAAAAACGAAGATGTAACCGACAATAATAAGCACTCGGTTATTTTTTTGTTGTTTTTCAAATTGGCAGAAGAAATCGATTAGCCATTTAGTTAATTACATCACTTTAGTATATTTGTATATTCGTTTTCAGTTCGCCAAATGCCAAATTCGTTGCGGTCCTTGCGGTTGCCTTACCTCAAAGTACTTTTCCAAAAATTCAGCTCCAGCTGCGCTTCCTAATTGACAATTATGTTTGGCGATGGCTTTGCTTGGCTTTTGAGCTTATTTGGGCACACGCACTGAACCTGGACCGATCACAGCGTCAACAGCAACAGCAATGAAAACTGACTGTTGTTGGAGAAGTTGAGCGGCGGCTTTTATATGCTCGATTTGTCAAAATGGGCGGCGCCACTCCCACATGGAAATGCTCTTGCGAGTAAAGGCGACCTGCGCATACAGTGCTCTCTGATACGCAAAGAGATAGTAGGCACGCTCTCTCTCTCTCCCTCTCAGAATGCTAGTGAGCTATTGCTGTGGCCATTTCTTATTTAAACTCCGATTTAAAAGTACGTAAATAGTTTATAATTTAGAAGGAAAGTACTTTTTCATTTATTATAGTCAATTTATTTATTGAATGTTTTGATTACAAACATAATTAAAGAAATACTGCTGCATAAAAGGTACATTTTAATTACACACCCCACCTCCTCTTAACGAATCTGCGCTCAGAGCTTAATGACCACTGAGAGAGCAAAGAGCAATTAAGCCGGCCGGCCGGTTTATTGCTCTTTTGTATGTGTGTATGTATACTTATGTGCATGAGTGTGTTGAGTGCACACTGCAGAGAGCAATTGCATTAAAATTGTGTATGTGTGTGTGAGTGTCTTTGCCTGTGGGCGTTGTGACATGTGCTTTTCTCAATGCCTTACAAAGGAATTTCTTGCCTGATGAATTTAATTAAATGCTGTAAAGATTGAAATGTTTCTATTTTGCTACCTAATTGGGCTTTCTGCATTAAAATTCTGGAATAATTAATTTACTTTGAAGTAGAATTGTGACGCTCTTAATATTTCTTTAATTTAAACTCTCACAATATCATTCTCTTTTGAAGCTTCTGAGAGAAAGTATTATTTTTATTCCTCTGATTCTTTTTGGCCCTCATCTAAATATTTGGCCAGCTTTAAATTATGAACCAATTACGGCCGGTTGGCTAAACTGAACTAATATTTATCACGGCTTTTAGTTTGGGTAGCTTATTTGCCACCTTAATGATAGTTTAAACAACTAACATGAGGCAATATTTATTTTCAAAAATATCATCTTTGGCTCTTATTTCTTTCTAAAATGATTTTCATGTTTACAATCACGTTAAAAGATCAATCAGAACACCTACGACTTTCTTTCTTACACTTTTACAATCTTAATAACATCAGATATGGACCAAAATTCATTTCCTGTAGAAGTCTGACTTTAGCTAAGGTTACAGTTAATGAGAAAATAATAATTGGATGCAAAGGAAAATTTTCAACGCCAACATGAGGAGTCAGATGTTTTGGACTGTCGGCGCCAGGCTATGAAATCTGAACGTACTTATTACCAAGCTTGTTTATGCGAAAGTGCATGGAGGCAAAGTCCATTTGAAGTGAAACAGATATTTACAGTTGGATCTCCATTCCAATATACAAAAATAAAATTATTAATTTTTTTGCGATAGTTTTATAGTTGCAAATATACAAAAATACGAGTGACGACCACAGTCATTACATTCATAATCGTATAATACTGCGTTCGTTTTGCGCGACAACAAATTTAAATTGTGAAAGGCACTGCTTGCTTAATAAAACTTCAAGCAGTTGTGCACTGCTTGCGGAACTTTTGTAAAGCTTAGGTGGTCGTTATGTAGCTCGCTGTTACGATACTCGCGTCACTGTGTGTGGAAAGCTATTTGCTTTGAGAGCGAAGAGCTTTTTTAAGCTTTTGGCGGCAAAGCAGAAGTCATTTAAAATTTAACCAAATTCAATAAATTTGATTTTGGCATATCAACACTTAGTCTTTAACAAGTTAACAACTGTGGATCTTAACTTAAAAATTGAATAGACGCTAAACTGAATTTCATAAGTTACAGGTGACTCGCTTAGTTAAGAATGTGTTCAGTGGGTACTTTAGTTTTTTGGCTAGCAGAGAACGTTCGAAAATGCGCAAAGATAAGCAAAAAAGAGGCAAGTACTTGAGCAGAGTCTAAAAATGGCACCAAATGGCCAATTGGTCTTGATGTTCTTGTTGGGGGCGATGGAATTGCAAACTCACCAAGAAAAAAGTACCAAACTTACTGATAAGCCGATAAGATAATGACACCTAAGTACGTAGTATGTAAGCTCATATGTGTGTGTGTATGACACAAAATGAAGTTTTCAATTGTTTATAGAAACAGCTGTGAAGACACTGCAGCATTTGACAGTTTTCACTTTAAAATTAGACAATATGTTTGCTTACTTTTGAGAATTTTCACAATGTTACCAACAATTTTTACCGATAGATCTGTGTGCCATTGTGTTGTCGGCCTAGACTAATTAGGAATTTATGCCGCCTGCATGTAAATAAAAAGCGATATAATAAAGCGCAGCAACAACAAAAAATTATGACAATAATTTGCTGTAGAAAATGCGGCAAAACTCACAGCAAATACAGAGCTGCTAAATTGTGTGTGAGAGTGTGCAATCTAAATAATACAAGCAGAATAACAACAAAAAATTATAACTAAAGCCGCGGAGTCGGCGCAGCAATGCCAACAAGCAACAACAACCAAAGCAAAACAGTTAAAAGCCAACAACAACCGTGTGACAAACAATGAGCGGGAGAACTTGTATATTTGACAGTGGGTCAAATTGATGATTTGGTTAAATAAAAATGTATGAATAATTATAAGATATAATATAAATTATGATCATATGATGATTATTTCGAATTTTCATCAGTGTTAATGACTAAGCTCGAACAAAAAAAAAATATATTCATATTAAAATATCGCAGTTGTCTTAACATTGAATATGCATAATGAAAATTGAATTCAAATAAGTATATGCACGTTCGGGGAGCTTGTTCGTACCACTGTGCTGAGAGAGCCGCCGACTTTGTACTTGCTGCAATGCGAATTCCGGATCAGTGCCAATTCAAATGCGCAGGTGAGCTGAACGTTGATTTCTAGTCGTCTGTTTTGTCGGTCGGTCGTCGTATACAAATCGTGTCGCGTCGTCGTATCGTCATTGTCTTTGTCGGTCGTGTCTGCGCAGAACAGTTAACAGCGACAGCAAAAGCAACACCAAGAGCAACAGACGCGACAACACTGTCGTATGTGTGAAAGTGTGTGTGGGCAAATTGCGTATACGCCGCGTGCACTTGTAGAACTTTCAGTTGATTCAATTCCGATTGCGACTGGCCTTAAATTCGTTTTAAATTTACGCCTGCGCCAAACAATGTAAGTGACAAAAATGGCAAACGTACATGAAACACACGTATTTACTTATTTCAGCTGTATATAAATTTAAAAAAAAACCTAAACAACAAAAATTAAAAAAAAAAAACATCAAAAAAACCAAACTATGCACGCGCTTACAATATGCCAACTAATGGCTAATTGTTTAATTAACACGTGCACACAAATTGTATATATACATACATATGTATATACAAAATAAACTTAAAAAATTATGAAAAATAAAAAAAAGTAAAATGCTTTTACATAGCGTTTTTTGTCTGACGACTGTCGTCATTTGTCTGTGTGTTTGTGTGAGAGTGTGGGTTTTTGTTCATGCCAGTGTTAAAGTCACATTTATTTATTCATTTTTTAGTGGCGAATTTAACGAACTTTTGTAGATCTCTCACGAACTTTACGTACTAGTCGGTATCAGTTGCTGCAAACTATTTGCTTAACTTATCGTCAGTACAAGCGAGTCGCTGATAACTAAAAATTAAAATTTAAAATAAAAAATGACCAAAAATGTACAATTTACTTTATATTCAAATCATTTGAAACTTGTTATATAATTGTTAATTACTTTATGCCATATGCATTTCCTTGTTTTTCTCTTTCTCCCAAAAAAAAATCATAATTAATTTGCACTCGCATATTGTCAAGTCATGAAAGTCTTAACACACAAAAAAACTCCCTTTTTTCTATCTAACTAATAAAATCATATCTATCATTTGCTTTTACGATTATTGCAATTTATTTTCGTGCCGGAAATTCCTAGAAATTCGCTTTAAAAAGCCAATCTCGATTAGAGACAGAGATAGCAAAATGTACTCGTACAAAAATAATATGTGCTCGAACTTGTTGCATGCTCTATAAAAAAGTTTCTAATGTTAGACACGTTTAGTAAGTCATAACCAGTTTGAAGTCAAAAGTCAAAGATTGATTAAGTCTGTCAATCTAAAAATATACATTCAGAAAGACTAATGGATCAGCGAATCACACTTGAAACAATCTTAAATTATCTAACAGTTGTTTCAGAATATCAGTTATTTAATTTGATAATGAAAATTTGAACTGTTGCTGTGAAAACTGGCAACAATGTGCATACAAAGTAACAAACAGAAAATATTTAAATTCCAAATCCCTACTTCTAACAACAATTAAAGTAGCATGTATTTAGTAGTATTTACCATATTAATTTGCCTGGGAAAACCCTCCAGGTGCATATACAAAAAATCCAAGCAATAAGAATACCAAAGTTTTCATTGTGATTCAGTTGCGATAACAAAGCTGGTGACTTATTTTCAATTATACAACAGTAACGACACAATTTGTTGAATTTCTTAAATGTTTGTTATTAAAATAAAAATTAGATTACACCTTTTTGGTTTGCACTCCACCCCAACTTACAATTAAAAACTGTATAAATATTGAGTATCAAATATGGCCTCAAGTAGATACTTCCTTATCGATAACTATTGTTTTTTTTAGATTAGATACAATTCATTTCAGACCCTTGAATTTGAGTTTGCCTCTATTATTTACCCAAATGTGTTACGACCTTTTAGCCTTTGATGGTTGACTGTCGTGTCAGATATCTAACTGGGTCAACAAATCAACGATTAATTTTACCAGTGTCAGTTTCGTTGAAAGTTGTTTATTTAAGGGAATCAAAGTACTGTAATAAATACGAACGCATCGCAGTTTATGGGTCAATACACTATTATATTAAATGACGGGAACATACAAATTTTGGGCAGTCAGGAGACACGTTTCGAAGTCTGAATGGGAATCGGTTGAATTTAAAAATCTGTGGAAAAGTTTAAGAATGGTTAAGACCAAAGACTGTTCTATTATTTAGCTAATTTACCTTTTGATTTGGTAGATCTTATAATACATTACGCATATTTGGCCACACACATTTCTCAACCTCCTGCTCTTCTGGGCTTACGAGATTATCATTTTCTAGGCCACAAATGGAACACTGACTCGTATCCTTGGGCAATGGAAGCTTGTCCAAGTTAATGAAATTCTTACGCCGATCTGGAGAAGATTTCGGATCCATTCCGCTGCAGACCGAGCACAAGGGATTGGTTGTCGCCTTGGCACAACTCCGGGTGCTCACGGCGGAGTGACTTCGCTTTCCATCTCCCTGTCCATTAAGTTGTCTGGGATTGCGATCCCCATTTGCCTGGTTATTTGTTTTGGCTGAAGCTGTTTTATTCGCCGTACTGTTGTGGCTTTTTGCCGTTGGCACATCCATGGTTAGCTTGTAAACTGTTCCCTGGCGATCGATGAATCCCAATCGCTGGCTCTCCTCCAGTGCCTGATCCACCTCCTTCTGCAGTTGCGGCAACTCGTTGAAGCGAATATTCTGTTGCTTGGCCACCTGAATGATAATATCCTCCTTGGTTCCGGGTCCGGCAAGTGCCATGAATGCACCATATATGTTTAAGCGCTTCATTACCACAAATTTATGCTAAAATCTGATTGAAAACTACTAAATTTTGCTTAATTTATTAAATTGATTACAAGAAAATCGCAAAAATTTTTGTTCAAGTCCTTACGCGTTGTTGGAAATTTTTAGTTTAACTAACAATATGAATTTATTATATGCTTTTATTGAAGCTTAAATTTATGATAATTAAACCAATGCTCACTAAGATAATATTTGTTATGTTTTTTAGTTTACTTGCAAACACTTTGAAATCATATTTAGTGTTTTTATTATTTAAAAAAAATGTGTGACAATATTTATAAATAAATATTTTTTACTGTCTTTTTTGCGGTAGTCAAACCGCTATCTACTTAATGTCATTGTTGTTGTTTTGGCTCAGTCCAAACGTCACACATAATTAACTACAGCAGATCGTGTGTATATAATACTCGTAGAACGGACGACGCTCTCTTTGAACCCCAAACCGCTTGACGTCATTTGCATTATAAATAAACAGTATTTAAAAATTACTAGTGCTCAGTAGACATATTTTTTTTTCAAATATTTGTACAACTATCGCATCACTTTAACGGCTTGAGAGAGTACTGCGAGTATTAGTGGAAACTCTTACTTTATCTGGCAAGTCACTTGTTTAAATAAATTACAATACATGTTAAAATACAAAGTACATTCGGATCTTAAAACAAGCTTAATCGGTTATTTAAGGATTATTGATACTCGAACAGATCATGAAATATCACGTATACGTTGTCCAACTTATTTGCTTCGAGCAATTTGTTTTTTTTTATAGCAAATTTATAAAAACAAATATATATAAAAGTAATTATAATTTACATAATTTTTTGTATTAAACCGAACCCTTTTTCAAATGGTGTCAGGTTTCGGGTTGGGAGGTAGATTATTTGAAAGGGAAACTTGCAACTATGCTAATTATATTGTTTATTGCTCTAAGCACATTTAATAAATTTGTTCGAGGTTTTAAATTGAAAACGCAAAATACCCACGTCTCCCCTTTTGTTTTCTTATTTCGCTTTTAGCTTTATAATTTGTATATAATAAAATGTCGTCAATATGTATTTATTTTAAATGTTTAAATGCGATAAACCGCTTTAATCGAATTTTTATTTTTGCTTAACATTTTTTTGCAGCGCATTAAAAAATCGGACAAAAACCAAACAAAACAAAAATAAACCAAAAAAAACCCCTCGCAGCTGTTGAGATACGTGTGTCGAAAATACCAACAGCAACAAATAAGATAAACAATTGTACATATATTTATATATATGTATGTACATATATACTTAAATTAAAATTATACTAATATACGTTGAATTCGTACTGGAAACGTTGGCATTGAAACGCCAAGATTTTGTAAGAAACGTTTGGAAAAATGCAATACAATTCCAACTTTGCGTAACAAAACAAAAAAGAGAGAGAACGAAAGAGGAAGAGAGAGAGAGTAGTGATAAGCCTTATCGGGCGTTGTTAACGCCTTTGGCACTCAGTGAAATGGCCGACGAAGATCTCAGTCCGTTGCCGTTTCGCAGAGAGCGCAACTTGAGCAACCGGAACTTTAACAAGCGCAACTCGCGACGTCGCAGCGGACAGTTATCAACGGAGCTGGAGCGTCACAGTAGTGCCGTGGATGCGGAGAACGCCGGACGAGGCGATAGCAGCAGTTCCAGTTCTTTTCAGCTCTCCTACTCGGTCAACTCGGATACGGAGAGTGCGTTCAATCGACGCTCCATACTCAAAATGCGAGCAGCCAGCGATGAGACGGCTGAGCAGTCACAACCACAGCCAGTTACGCCCACCACACCCACCACGCTCACGGCGGATCCGGCGTTGTTGGATGTACGCCAAAAGGTGCAACGTTTTGAGACGCTCAAGACAACCATCAGTTATATGCGACAGGAGCGACTTAGCCTCAAGTTGCTCGAGAATCGTCGTCATCCCAGCTTCTCCCAATGCGATCGAAGTGCACCGCTCAGAACTCCACCCACGCCTCGTCGGATTGCCTTGCCGGGCATGAGCTCTGGTCGGAATTCCATTTCCAGCACACACATCAGCATCGACGAGGTGCGTTCCGAGGATGAGGTCGATCAGATCTCTGATTTCGAGACGGATCCCAAGGCACCAGTCGATGACGAGCTCGGCGAGAGCAGCTCCGAGGTGGTAGCCAGCTGCACGGATGCCGAGGAACCTAAATCCCAGTCGGTGCAGCGTTCGATAAGTGCGGATCCATCGGAATTACCTCTGCGCAATGACAAAGATTTCCCAAGGTAAGCAAAAGAATAATACCGAAAATTGTACATACAGTAGAGTCTGGATATAGTAAACGAACTTTTGTAACTACAGATTTTTTACATATAAATTAGAACATGAAAAACTCCCTTTAAAAGAAAAACATCAGCGAAATATATATACCTATTTATTTTTTAGATTTTTATTTCACTGCTGCTTTGTAAAATTTGTATATTGGGTGTTAAGATTGACTTTAATTTTTAAATTGAAAGACTTTCAATTGTACTAAGTACAAATGTCTAAATTTATGGCTTTTGAGTTGTTCACTGTACCAAAGCTAAACTATATTGTCAAAAGCTTATTCTTGTGTTCATTACATTAAAAAAGACTAAGTTTTGGTGGATTTTTACCTATGAGAAGAAATATATTTTTGTTCCTTAATATTTTGATTAATCCCTGTTTGAATCATTTAAGTTTTCATGTCCTTACCAACACTGATTGAACGACCTTCGCACACTGTTCACTGGTCTCTCGGCCATCGTCGTGTTTCCATATTAGAGATTGGCAAAGTCGTCGTTCGAATTATGCGACTTGGCCATAAAATGTGTTGTTGGTATTTATCGCCAGTTTAAACTGAACTTAATTGACAAGTGTTTGATGTCGAAATAAACGCGTTGAGTGTTAATTAGGTTTTTGTTATGTCCGCTATGGAGTGTATTTCGAACCGGTTGCGGCTTCGAGTCAATTGTCAGAATTCAATCCAGAAACTACTTTGACTCGGTTGGGAAATGTATCAAAATTTTGTAAAATGTATTTATTGCACACGGACGTTATAAAGCTCCAACTCCAACTCCAGCTAAAGAATGGAGAGAGAAGAGAAGTCAGACAGCAGGAAACCAACTGAGTCTGTGACACCATATCAGAGCGATTCCCATCTAGAACAGGATCCAGAGAGCGGCAATGAACTTAACCAGAGCGAGGTCAATTCGGCACAGGATTCAGAGAACAACTATAATCCACCACGTCCCATCCTGGTCTCCAAGGGCATCAATACGACCCCAAGGCACGCGAATGACGAGGCAAGCAAAAGCTCGCGATCCGCGAGCAGCAAATTGTCGAAAAGTACAAGTTTTTCTGTGGATCACGATCGGGTATCTGTTCGCATTAGAGACAAGGATAGCGACTCTGATTCAGTTGTGTCGGACAGATCGTCGCGGGCTAGTGTCCTCAATTCCATTGTATCCTTCTCGATGAGTGCCAAGGAAGGCTGTACTGAGGGGGTCTGTATTTAGCCTCATCAGTGTCGCATCGAAATTATTTGCTAGCCTTGCAGTGTCTGTGTTTCCATCTTCCAGCTGACGGGCTTCATAGTCACGGCCGTATCAATGCTCCTGCTGATCATGATCTCCTGGTTCCTCATCTCGCAGTTGGACTTTTTCCATCAGTGTCTAACCAAAGTGGGCTTAATGCTCTACAAAGCAGGGGCCAAAATCGTTTCAGTCTTTCAAGCCTCAAGTGATCGAAGCAAGCACGTGAGGAGGGTAAGGAAACTTTTATTTCGGAATATCCCTCTCCTCCCGGACTGACTCATTCCACATGTTGAATGTAAATCTAAATCTACACAGAATAAGTATACGAACTGTTGCCTTGACAAGAACGTCGCTTATCAGTATCCAAAGTAATTGTGAATCACACTCTGTCTTGTTGGGGAACTTGTTATCGTTTATTTATTGTTTTCGTAGTGCTCGCCATGTTCTTGGGCTAGTCTAGTCAGCTTATTATTATCGTTATCATTGATAAATGCTATTAAAAGCATTGTGCACTTCTCGTGTTTGACCATTTTATGTACGCTCTTATCTCACTCTCTTGTTTTTTCTGTAGAAATTATCGTTCTACGCCGAGAAGGAAGACTGAAATCATTGGCACCACAAACCATCAACTGGTTGACAAATTTCATTCACTCTACCAGCCCAAAGAGGAGTAAGTATTAAAAAATCGTATCAAGGTAATATAAGGAATTAATCAATTTAACAACTCATTTTTCGCAGAGAGGATGAGATTGAAATTGAACTGCGGGACAAAAGCGACAAGTGTGTGCATCCCATACTCGAGGAACTCATCCACACCGAGGAGGCCTATGTGAAGAATCTCTTTACTGGTCTGGACAACTATGGCAATATATTTCAGCGCAAGGATTTGCCACTGGGATTGCGTGGCAAGAAGTACGATCTCTTTGGCAATATTGAGCAAATTGCTGAATTTCATCGTGATGAGTTTTTGCCCATGCTGCATCGCAATCGTCGTGATCTGAAGCGTCTGTTTGATGAGTTCCTAGAGTTTTTAGATGTGAGTGACCCAAGCTCAAGTCAGCTGTAAATAGTTTTATTAATTTGAATTAAATTTGTTTTCTCTTACAGCAAAACTGCTTTTACGGCTATGTGATCTTCACGATGAACAAACAAAAATCGTTAAAGCTGTGCGATCTTTATAAGAATTACTTCACAGTAAGTTAGCTGGCTATTTATGGACTAAGTATGATTAAAATAATTGTTCCCCTAACACAGAGCATTCGTCTGGAGCGTGATGATAAGCTGGGCATCAACAGTTTCCTGGTGCAGCCCATACAGCGCATGGCGCGTTATCCATTGCTCCTAACCCAGTTCATCAATGTGAGTGCTCTCTTTTGGTCTTAAAAAACAACTCTGAATATGTAACTTGATTCGCACAGACCTTCTTCAAGAATCGTGATATTGTGATGAAGCCACTTATTGAATCCTGCTGCCGGTTGGAGAAACGATTGCGCACATTGTTGACCACAACGAATGAATCGGAGGTCATCAATGATATTGTGGACTGCAATGAGGTGAGTTTCTATTGAGTCAAAGTTCAATTCGATATTAAATTATTATCTTTGCAGTTCAATGTGTATTATCAGGGCAAGTTCCGTAAGGTCAGCGAATTTCAGGTGACGGACCTCAAACTGAAACGCAGCTATCGCGCCAAAGTGTTTATCTTTGACAAGTGCATAATTTATACGGAGATCAAGGGCAAGCACTTGGTCTTCCATGGCCGTTATCCGTGTGAACATGTTGGCATCTCGGCCCGAACCAAATCCTTTACGCTGTACTATGAACGTCGCAAGCAGCAGGAGTGCGAATTTTCCGCGGATGCGGTACAGATTCAGCTCTGGTTGGATTTAATACGTGATATGATAAACAACTTTGCCAACGAAGAACGCCAGAAGTTGCAGGAACTCTATTCGCGTGAAAATGATCATTTGCATCGCAAAGCGCCGAGTTTCTCGTTGTACCGTGACTCGAATCGCTTCAGTTCAGACAGTGGCATTGGAAATATCTGGATAATGCCAAAACCCGACGAGGAGACGACCAACAATCGAACCACTTGGTATGCAACCTCCTAGATCTCCTCTCTAGGAAGATCCTCGCAAATGGACTGGAACCAATTAAACTTCTATATGTTTATGCGTCCATCTTAAGATCAGTCATCAGACTGAACCTGAAAGCCTGTGCAATAAGCCAACTAGTTTTAATGTTGAATATTGTTAGAAAAAAAACATTGTTTACAGTTGGTATCATTTAATAATGTCCTAAATTTGTTATAGTTAGTTAGAACTAAATTTTAAAAAATTTAAAGAAATAAGTGTATGCTAAATCACCAAATATTTTAAAATAAGTTAATTTTATTATTTAAATATCATTTCATGTAATTCTGTTGTCACAATTAAAGCCAATTATTGTTCAATACACAATTATTTTGCTTATTCAGACTTTTTACTATGTAAATTAGAAAATCTCTTCTATTTCGAAGTTCAATTACAAGAAATTTATTTATGTTTTCCAAGCCTTGAACGACAATATGAGAACCAAACTAACAAGCCTTCACTAACAAGTATTTCACGTGTTTCTAAATTCGCTTAAAAGTTGCAGCCTCCCTCAAGTTGTTCATTTCAGAGACGTCAAAACAATCAAATTTATCATGAAAAGGTCGCACGCCAATGAACAACGACGGATCTATTCGTCTGTTCATCACTTGTTCTGGTGTCGTTGTTCCCCTCCAACCGCCAAATTACCAACCTCAGCCTCCCAGTGATATTGTTAATAATACGGCATACAAACAACAACAAACCGAATAACTTGTTTGGCACTTGAACAGATTGTGACATCACTTTGAAAATGTATAAAAATAAACAATTGGCGCTTATACGAATATAAAATCAGAAAAATATAGATCTCTTTGGGTGGCCGAACATTTAATTCTCTTTCAAATGACAGTAGCTCTATATTTTATATCTTACAGTGTGAGAGTATTATTAGTTTATATATAAAATTACTTGTTACGATTGCTTGATAAGAAGCTCAAACGGTAAGATCTAGAAGGCTAATATTTTCACAACTTAGCTAATTTATCTACAATATCATGTTATGATCAAAAAATTATGTTATGTTTTCAAAATTCGTATAATCTCAGAAAGGGTAGACAAAAATACTTTTAAAAGAAAATAATCAAAAATACACATTTTCTTGTTTCTTGTGGTTCTTTCTTAAATTTATGCTAAATGCTAGCGGGGTATGCAGCTCATCAATCGCGCCCAGGCGATAATTACGGTTAGTGGAATCTCCAGACTGTCATCCACAAATGTTGCCTCAGTCTCAGCCTGGAATTTATTTGGGGCGTGTATTCGGGTTTCCTACAAATAAAAAACCATTTGCAAATAATATAAATAAAATAATATAAGCACAATGAAATGTGAACAATTTATTTGTAAAATTCGCAAAACGTTGACGACAACGACAACAATAATAAAGTATATGTATTTATATTGTCTCTCGCTACTGAGTGATCTCTGTGAGATCATCGCCATAAATTTGAATTTTTGCATTGGTATATATAGTACGTCTAAATATTGCTAATATTTAAACGACTGGTTAGTTGTAGCTAGCTATTAAATCAGTTATATTCATGGATCTACTGCGATCTACACTAAATTTCTGCTTACTCAAAATAATGTTATTAAAAGTTCAAGGCGAATTTAAAACAACACGACACAAAAAATAATTAAAGTCAAGCAATGGACCTAATTACAGTTATGATCATTAATCAATGCACACTAATTGTTGTAAATGATCGTAATCATTTAATAGCCGATCATTAAATCTGAATTCTTGATTTGGGCTAGACAACCAGTCAGAAAGCAAAAGTGTTGCAAAATTATGAATTCCAGCCGATATTCAAAAATTTTTACAGTTTCACATTTTGTTTATAAACAAATACCTGACGCGTGCTGCAAGGTAAAATGCATAAACACAGAGAGCGATATTAAGAGAGAGGAAGAGAGAGAGAGAAAAAAAATAGAGAGCAAACTCAGCAAGAGAGCTTAAGCTTTTTGCTATAAAGCTTTGCTCAACGCAACGAAAGCTCGCGGT
The DNA here is from genome assembly GCA_035043635.1 of Drosophila rellima. NCBI lineage: Eukaryota > Metazoa > Arthropoda > Insecta > Diptera > Drosophilidae > Drosophila > Drosophila rellima. The sequence continues at coordinate 2,287,987 of JAWNMV010000236.1, read as the reverse complement.
GTGCGATCAGTTTGGCAGTTGATTTTAGCATTTGCTCTGCTTCGGTTCGGTTCGGTTCGATCGGCTAAAAATGTGACTATCTTTTATATGGTTAAACTACGCGTAATTCAAGTTAAATCCCCAATGGCCGCTCAAATGCGTTAATATCGAATTGTGTGCAAATCGTGAAGAGAGTGTAAAATGTTTACCATCAATTGGTTTGATGTGTTACCTGTGGCCATTACTTTTCTCGTCATAATCTTTGTGCAAGTGTTAAACGCGTATTTGCACGTATTAAGCGATAATGCCAATCCCAAGAATTCAGATATTGTTGGCAAAGTGACTGAAACAGATTGCGCGATTTCGGAGAATGTCACAAATACACCTAGTTCACCCAAAAGGAGTTCAATTTCGCATAGAATATCGTTGACATCGTCGAATGGCAAGTTGGAAAAGCAGACGAGTCTTTTGGATTCTGATAGGTGGGTGAAATAAATCTTCTTCTTTGTTCAATTAGCTTTTCATTTGTTTTCCGTTGTTTATGAAGGCTTTCAAAACACTTTCTCGACAGCTGTCCATCATTTTTCATGTCACAGCCGAATATTTATAAATGTTGAACTTTACTACGCAAGGAGGGGCGTATACGCGATAAGATAAAGCACTTGCCAATGTTAATGTTTACTTTATTACTTCAAGTTTATTTTTACTAGATCTGGATCTGGTTAGGGGAAATTTCTCTAGGCCTTACATAACATTATGCATATGACATGGTTCTCATTGGCTTCGTGTCGCTAATCGGTGTTGTTCGGTTTTTTTTTAGACTTAACTATAGGAAGTTATAAATGATAAGAATATTTCATAAAGATTATAGGTTACAGTTTACTCACTACGGATGCGATGACGTGCCAGATTTAAGTGCCATTATTCTAGTCTTTATGAATGATTTTTAGAACCGAAAAGTATTCAGAAATATTTTCTTTCCAGTGCAATTTTAAGCTCACACATTTTATAAATTATTGGACATTACTTGCACTGCTGGGAATAGTCTGTAATATGACATTTCCTGCACGCTTTTCCGATATCTCAATAAATTTTAATTGGAAATACTATTTTTAGAAATGCTTTAACGAAATGAAAACAGTTTATAAATGAATAGAGTAAGATATTAAAAATGAATTATCTAGAATTATGATTATGATATCTAAATGGCTTAAATGGAATTGTGGAATGTCATTTGTGTTATCACTTGTTGTTTCCATCGGTGGCATTCATTCTGTTTTGTGTTTACAGTGGCATTTCATTGAACTCTATCACAACACCACCACCACCACCAACAACAACAACCACAACAACGTCCACCTCAACCACAGCAACTGCGGCAGCAGCAACAAACAGTTCAGCAGCGAATTCATCACCGACATACAGCTCACACAATGGTTTCCTCACACATACCCTCAGTTTCGAAACCTTGGGCGATGAGTAGTAAGTAACATCCACTTCTCCTTTCACTCCCTTTCACCATTTCACATCAAATTTATATATCTACTTATTTCGAAATTATCTTATTTAGCCACGAGGATGAGGACACGCTCTCGCTAGAGAATCTTTTTCCCTGCGATCAAACAGAAATCTATGCCTCAAAGAAGATCAGCTTCATTATCGATGAATTGATACAAACTGAAGTCAACTATGTGAACAATCTTCGCAAGGGTCTCATCAACTATGGCAATCTGCAGGACTGTGAGAATCTGCCCGAAGGATTACGCGGCAAGCAGCGGCAGCAACTGATCCTGGGCAACATCTCGGAGATTCTCGAGTTGCATGAACAGGAGATTCTGCCCCTAATGTTGCGCAATCAACGCGATCTGAAAGGTCTCTTCGATGAGTTTTCGGCGCACTTTGAGGTAAGTGTTAGCAAGCGTGGGTTCCATCAGTGGCCAACTTGGCCATTATCGAAATAGTAGTCAGGTCCATTAACGTGGCTAGCAGTAGCTGTCAGTCCGGTTTGGCCAATCGATCAGCTTACCGCCCAAGCAAATTAGAATATCAAATATTTCCTCTGCGCTATCTTTACGACGATATTCGACTGTCAAGTTATTTGGTTTTTTAAACGCAAACCTTATCAGGGTAATTGGATAATTCCTCTTATTAGAAGTTCAATTAAAATTTTACAATTAATATTAAATCTAAAATATAAAGAAATTATTTAAATAAAAGATATCAAAAATGGCATTACTTAAGTAAAATATATTATAGGCATGTTAGGGTATTCGACTAGTCTAAATTATTCAAAAAGTTTTGTTCTTTGTTTGTACTTTTTTTTGCTCACTTGAGTTATTTGCTTAACTCGTATATGATTGACGTTTTCGCGTCTTTAGATTTCGTGCTCAAAGTTTCTATTTATTTTGAACAAGCAATTTTTATTTATTTTTAAAGAATGTTCGTGTACAGCTCTACGTCATATTCCGCTTAATTATTGACTGTTATTTTTAGCGACAGCTTTTAGCTGTTCTGGGTTATCAGCAATTAATGCAAATAAAGCTAAGTGATGACAACTGTAAGTGGGTTAAAAGCAGAAAAGAATTAATAAATATGCTGAGCACAACGCAAACTTAACACTTGTCACTAGCCCATAAATTATGAATCGAATTAAGCTGTATATGAAATTGAATTTAAGTTTGAATTCTTGTATTTTTTTAATTATGAGTTATTCGCAACTTAAGCACATTTATTGACACCTTTTGACAAGTTTGTCACGAATATCTGATTTTATATTGTGCTCAAAACTTGCGCATTTCGAATAATTTTAATTTTAATTTGAAGTTACCAAGGAAATGACAGTCGAAAAATTTTAAGTGCCAAAAACAAGATGTGTACGTGGTTTGTGCCAAGCCCAGCTGACAATTCTTGACAATATAAAATATATTTTCTACATTTTTATCATGAGAATTCATTGTCTAGACACTGCTCAAGTAATGCCTACATGACATGAGTATAAATTGAGTGTCGTTGGATATTTGATAGACATAAATATGCCCTGTACAATGTACTAATTATTTTTACATTTAAATTATTTTATTCGCATAACTTAAAAAATCAGTTGACTTGCCTGTTGCTGTCTGTACATATGTGTATTTAACATATTCACTTGGCATAGCATACCCCACTTTCCTGTTAGACCTAAGTCCAAATTAAATGTTAAGTACAAATTGATAAACAACACAAAATACTGGCAATTTGCGACTCAGCCAATTAGCAGGCCAACAGCAAAAGGCAAACGATGACGAATACTAAATAGATGTAGGCTCAACAAAGTCCCCTGATAAGATTGTCATAATCGCTAAATGTCTACAATAAAATTTGAAACCACTTGCGAAACAGCAAAAAATAACAAATCTTATAGAAATCAAGCAAAAATGTTCATTGCCGGCATTTCAAGTTGACGTCATCAGTTGTTGGAGCTCAAACAGAGCTCTTTTTGTGGGGCTTGGCAGAGATTGATTTGAAAATTGTCTTTATCTCTTTCTTTCTCACTCTCTGACTCCCTCTCTCCCTTCAAGTTGTATTTTGTGAAAAGACAAAATAGCTCAATTTTGTTATTTTATTACTTATGATAACGTATGTGGTGAGAGTATTCTTTTTGAGCAATCTGTGTGTGTAGCAAGTGCTGCTCTATTGTGGCAACATGTGGTCCAGGGACATTGTACACTGTACAGTGTTGACAGCCAAATAATCAATTTAAATTGAAATTGCGAGCCGGCATTGTGTGTGCACAAATAAATATACATTTACTTATGATCTTATGTCATGTCGGTTTCCAAGAATGTACGCACTTTGAATATTGGCAGCATGCGGAGATCGCAAGACACTCGCAGGTAACATTCTTGAGAACCCATTTCAAAGTAACCGAGTTAAGTCCCAGGGATTTGGCAAGTCTTTGGCTTAATGTTTAACAAACATGCTAAGACTCAGCCAACTGATTTATGCATTTTTTGCTCTTTTTCCTCAGTCATCCCAGCTGATTCACAGGAAAAAGGAGAAGATGAAAAATCATCATAATAAAAGTGTACAATACATCTGTTTATCCATTTATTCTTAGCCATATTTTGGCAACGTGCTGTATAAACAAATATCTAAATAGATGGCTGATATGTATTTCTTTTCAACATTTTGTCTAGCGAATTAATGAGGCTTTTCAAAAATAATTGGCCAGTCGATTAGTTTTCTCTTTACCATCGTTTAACAGCAGTTTTCAACACATTTTCATTGATTTTACTTGGTTCTAAGTTTACGACTTGTTTACTGTATTTGATTTTTATGATACTTATTTTCTTTTTTGGCTTTTGTAACCAGTTGTTGGTTTTATGTTTACAAAACTTGTCTCGTCAATTTTTGGGCATAAATCGTATAAAACAATACAAGACACCAAGAACGCCCCTAAATAGCTTTTCTATATAATTTATAAATCGCCTTCAAACGGTCAACGGCAAGTGACAAATTTGTCAAATTAAAGTAAAATATCACAATTAGATTTTAATGTTCGTGAACGTTCTGTTAAATGTTGTTAAATAAATAACGAAATAGACCAATAAAATAAGATTGATGAAGATAAGACACTTGAATAATAAATTTTGGTGGCCCTACATATAATGATATCATCATTGTTGATATAAAAAAGCATTGAGTTTGATAAAGATCTTTTGGCAATTCTATTAAAGATCTGAAGAACTCAAATATACTTATACCCAGGTTAATATCGCTTTCAGTTAAGGTTTTGTTTATTTTCGCAGTTAGGTTTTCGGTTAACGGTTACGCAACAGTTTTAAAGACATGTAAATTATCTACATATGTCTGTATGAGAAATGTTGACTTATTGGACTTTAAGCAAGCTCAACTTTATTAAAGATCATCCGGTTTCCATGAGGAGTGTCTTGTTTTCCATAACTAACTAACTAACATTTCACTTTTATGCTTCTGAGACAACATTTTTTTTTTTAATTTGTCGATTTTTGCATTTTTACATTTTACATTCTTCGAAAATCTTTAAAAATTATAAATCTTAAATTTATTCTTTTAATTAAGTACTTTTGAACCTATTTTCATTTTATATCTTTAATATTTTTGCGGTTAATTCGGTATTCGAATAATTTGGGTTTTTCGGTTTCGGTATAATAAAAAAGTTGTGATTCGGCTACGATTTCAGTTACGGTTACCAATTTCAATCGGTTAGAACCTGTTAACAGTTGCGGTTATGGTTACGGATTTAATCCCTGCTCATACCTAAGCTGTGCCCTTTTTAAAAGTGACTCAAGCAACTTCTTAACAAATCCCTTAAACATGCCCATATTAACCTAACCTAACCGTGTTATAAAAGTAAAGCTGAAAGTTGTTTTGTCAGCAAATACAATTCACATTGCTCAATTTTCGTGTCTGGGCAATACCCATTTCAATTTTAGACTTCAACTTGGTTTCTCAGACTCACATTTTCTACACGGATTGCCAGCATAGATATAGATAGCATAGATATATATGAATGTACTATGTATATAAGCAAAACTTGCCTGTTGGGCGAAATCATAATTTTTGAGTATTTAAGTCACGTAATTCTACACCGCACAATCCGCACACAATCACACACCCACTAACACACAATCGGAACCAGCTCGGAACCAACTGTGAACCTTGGCAAAGCCACTGAAAAATTGATATTCCACTCGTTGGCACCGTCCTCGTTGAAGGTGCAATGCAAAATATTTTCCAAACTGGTTCAAAACAGCAAATATTATGCCAAGACTATTTTTTCATGCATTTAATTTGATTATTCGATGACTGTTAAGCTTCCCCAATCCCTCTTCTACAGTCCCCAGTTTCCCAGTCCCCGGAGCAATTCAAAACCCATAATCTAATGGCACAATAATTATACGATTAGTTGACAGAGTTTGAGGCAGATTAGTTGACTTAATGTTGGTGTTGTGGCAATATTTGCATTTGCCTCTGGCTTCTGATTGTTGATTCGACTCAGCTCTCCTCTCCTTCAATGCTGTTTCTATCTGCATTTGCATGTCAAATGTCTTCAATTATTGAATTGCCGTAGGACGAAGTCATGTGTATATGCAGTACAGACATCAGAATATATATTTTTGTATAAACTGAAAATTCATAGAAGGTATTTTCTATATGAATTCAAATTGCATTCACAGAGAATGCGTCATTTGCATTGTGACTAAAATGCTATAAAAAGTGTTAATTTTAATATGTAGATACCTTGTAGAAAACATATGAAATGGGGCATATTAATTTAAACTTTAATCATTTTTCAATTCATTTTTTGTACTTCAAATTTATTATATTTTTAGAATGTAAATCCAGCTTATTGTAAATCAGCGAATTACATAGTCGAGCATACCCTATTTAAACTATTTATATTTAACTCTTTGCATATCTTTGCAAAATGTTTGCAAATTTGTTAAATGAATTTAAAACTGACAGATATGTCTTATGCATTTGTGTCAGAAGTATTCTTAAATTGTACCTGCAAATATTTAATACAAACTAATTTTCTTTACAATTTATTTAAATATTTTTAGAAAAACAATTTCTATTGCTATGTGAGCTTCACAATGGGCAAAAAATCCTCGATGCAGCTGCGACAGGAAAATCGCGACTGGTTGCAGGTAAACAATGAAAATTCTCTTTAAAGTTTAAAGTAATACTTTTAATTTATTATTATTGTTATATTTATAGAGCTATCAAACCACCATAAAAGACAAACTGGGCATTGACAGTTTTCTAGTGCAGCCCATTCAAAGACTGACCAGATATCCATTGCTGCTGCAGCAATTTATATCGGTAAGTAATAAATCAATTAATCGGTATAGAAAATAAAAATGAACTGTTTCTTCTAGGAATTCTACAAAAGCGGTATTAGCTGTAAGCCGGTGCTTAGCGCCGTTTGTAAGCTGGAAACGCGCCTGCGTCGTCAGCTGGATGTGGTCAATCAAGCGGAGGAGATTCCCAGCATAGACGAACTGAACGAGGTAAATGTTAACAAGATTAAGTTAAAGTGAATTATAATTAAAATGCTCAACTTTTAGTTCGATCTGCAGCAGCAGGGAAATTTCCGGCGATCCACGGAATTCGATGCTCAGCATTTTCCTACCAAAAAGAAATATCGAGCAAAGGTCTTTCTCTTTGATCGCTGTTTGGTGTGCACGGAGGTGCGAAAGCGTCGTTTGGCCTATCGCCAGCACTACAATTGGGAGCATGTGGAGCTGCAGCGTCCTTTGGAGTTGGCAACGGCGAATGCCAACAAGATCATTAACCTGCTGGTCAAGCAGCAGGATAAGGACAAGAGCAAGCGTGAAGAGTACTCCTTTGTGGCATCGGAGGCATCTGTGGTTAAGCAGTGGCTTTTGGCCACTCACAAGATCATCGAGATAGCGAGACATGAGCAATTACAACGCGACACCTTCAGTCTGCCCATGGATCTGGTGTTGGGTGTTGTGCTTGCCATTTGGCTAATTTGGCAATACTTGTAGTCCTATCTGTACTGTGCGATTATTAGTTAAGCTATAGAATAAAGATAAGTTATTTGTATGAGTGGGCGTAGAAGAATTTTGGGCTGGTCACATATTCGTACAGCTGCCACTTCCTTTCACTTCCTGCCCGTCCGAGCGTAAAATAAGTTTGCTGCAGTTGACAAATATTTATGATAAATTGCCTGTGCTTTTGCCTTTGCCTGTGTCCTTGCTCAGCTCGGAGCACGAAGCAAATGCAAAATGTAAATAGCTTTTCATCTTTTTTTACCCCCACACTGAATCACAAAAAGCATCTTCTTTCTTGGGACATCCTACGACATACAGTGGCCACCGAAATTTTATGACAAATCTATTTGTTTAGAATTTATGACAGACTGTAGCAACACTGCATAGAAACCTTCCATGGAGGACTGAACTCGCGTAGAGTGGCTAATGAACCATGGCCATAACTTGGAGACTGCTAAAAGAAAATATTAAGAAAGAAAATAAACTATTATTCGCAATTTTCCATTGTACTATGCTTATAACAAATTAATTATTTGCAGGCCTAAAAGTATTCTGGGTTTGTATTTTCAGCCGCACGAAAGTATGCTACATTTTTTGGCTCCCAAAAACTCAGATACGTCACCACGGTTTGAGCAAGAAAACCAAAGGCAAAACACATGCTCTGATTAAACGGTCAAGCAATTGGCAAAATTATTCATCTTATAGAGAAAATTGCATTGCGAAGGACCAAAGTAGCAAAGAGCCGACTGCCCCCAGGGCAATCAAAAGCCGAGAAAATAAACGCTAATGAAGTTAAACAAGCGCGCCAAAAAGTATGCAATGCAAATTTTTTAAGCTGTCTTCATAAGAGTAACTGCAAAGGATGTGTGTGTGTGCTTGTGCTACAAAATTTGCACAAAAGCAATTTGTTAACAGCACACACACATACACACGTATACAACAAAAAGTAGAAGGCGACGCGACTTACTTGACATGTGAGTAAATGACAGCAAGGGGCATGAAGGCGACTCTTGGTCCTGCTTCTGGAGAAGGGTCTGTCTAACGGCATTTTGGGTGCTGCCAGATGATTTTTATGCATGCAGCAGCTACAAAAAAAAAAAATAGAAAATAAACAAAGTCAAAGAAAAAGTCTCCACGCTTGTTGCCTTATTGTATTATGTCAGTTAAGTTGTCGCTGTTGCTTGCTTGAAGGATAAGGGATAATGCCGTGTCCTTTACCAGGCAGCTTAAGTGTATTAATGTCTGTCAAGTAGTTGTCGCTAAGCTGACGTGTATGTAAATGATTTGACATTTTTATGAGCTAGCTAAAATAAGCTGAAAAAAATAAACAATATAATAAAGCGTAGAAAACCTCACGAGTGAACTGAACGCTATTCAAATGGCATCCGTTGAGGTTTTGAACTGCATTGCAAATTTTCAAGTCTGTAGAGTTAAGTAAATATTTCAATATTTTTTTTTCTCAGGCCATTGGCTACATTTTGGCAGGCCTCTCACGTAGTTGCCCACACACATGAAACATGCCACACATTCTCCTTCGTTTCCAACTAAATGCATAATTTGTGGAGCTGGCAAAGCAAACACAACTTTCAGGGCGCATTGCCACACAATTCACAATATTGCGCCTAAAAGCTGGCAATAGAATTGTAAAATGCCTTGAGGCATAATTTATTTGAATTTAACATGTGCGCACACGTACTCAAGGCCAAGAGATGGAGCCAGAAGGAGCAGCGGCAGCGGGAAGGGAAAGTATTGCCCAATTTTTCTATTTTTTTTGGGGGGGTGCTGAACAAATTTGCCAAGTAATTGCGCAAATTATTGCACGTAGCATCGCCTAGGCGTAACATATGTCTAAGTTGTTGTCTAGGCGCCACAGCTGACACTCGACTCACACTCTACACTCAGCACTCGTCACACACACTCGCACACCCATCATCAGGATACACTCAAAGTTCACGCTACATTAAATTAACTTGACATATTCGACTGTCGTTCGCGCTGGCACGCAACTGTTGCTAATTTTTGCTTAATACACGCATGCCTTGCAATATTTTGAGGCACTGTTGTCCATATACTTCATTGGATTTGGGGTCACATGCTGCTCACTGTTCACTGCTCACTGTTCATGTGTGCTTTCATAGTATAAATTATCCAATTCACGCCTCAGCGCCGTTGTCGCCCATGAGGCAGAAGGGGCACAAATTGTATTACGTCGCATGTAAATGCAACACTTAGGCACGCATCGACTCCTTCTGCCCCTGCTCCAAGCTCCAAGCTCGATTTCCATTCCCATTTCCATTTTCATCATTACATCCATAGCCATTGTCATCTTCAATTCACTGAAGCTGGAGCTGTATCTGGATTTGTGTATTTGTATTTTTCGAGTGTATTCGTTTGTCTTTTGGTATTTGGGCTTGAAAAAGTTCCAATTTTGGCTGTGAAATGGCACGTGAAACAATGTGCTCGACTCAAATTGGGATGTTAGGGAGGTTAGAGCACAGTGGAGCTGAGCATGCAACTCCATGGCAATTATAATATTTATAAAATAGCAATTGTATATAACAAATATTATATATGAGTTTGTTTTAAATTTAAAAGTAGTCGGTAAACTTAAGAAAAACCAACTATAAAAAATTTAAATTTATTTTTATTTTCCGTAAGTTTTTTATAAACTTTTGTTTGTTTTTAGGATTTTAAAAGAAAATATGCTTTGAAGCAGCATAAATATTAATTTATTAGTAAAGCTCAGCTTAAATTTGGTATTTAACTACTGTGCTGAGTTTCCTTAGTGCTATTGTTGGCACAAATCAAGCAAGACAACAATGCCTATGCGAATGTGTGAATTTCAGGACGATGACAACTGATAATAGATCGAATTACATACGCTCAGCACAGCCCGAAAGGAGACACAGGACTAGAGCAAAGGACAGAGGCAAAGATGCTCCTGTGCCGAGTCCCAATTGTTGGGTGAAAATGTGAAAAATGTCTGCTAGGCAGACAGTCGCACGTTTCACACTCACACACACACACACACACACACACAAACACACTCACAGATGGCCCTTAAGACCCGAAAATGCGGCTCAGCATTAGATAAAAAACAAAGGGCATGTAATTTTTGGTTCATAGCCGTAAGCCACAAAACGAGCAGCGGCTGAAAACGGATTCGGATTCGAAATGGAAATAGGAAACGGAAGCGGAAACGCTTGATAATCGCAGTGAGAAGTAATGCAGCGTCAACTTGGCTGTGGTGTTAAACACGTATTGAATGCTGCAAGGCAATGATGATGATGATGACAATAATGATGATGATGGTGATGCCTGATGGCTGATAATGTGATGTGTTTTGCTGTGTTGCGACGCAGGAGAAGGAGAGACTCAAATCACGTATACACGCATTGATAAATGCGCTCAGCTAAGTGGCATGTTTTGGGTTAAATGCGGTGTAAAATGTGAGAGGCCATACAACCTAATAGTATAGTAAGGGCAAGGATTGCCCTCACTCCTTCTCCTGCTACCGCACCTCACCTTACCACGTGCTGAGTGACAGTTCAGTTAGCTGCCAAGACGGAAACTGTCAGCCTGGCGTTGTGACGCGTATAAATCGCCCAGGTCTGCCGGTTGTTGCCTGCGCACCTGGCGTGCCAACATACATATGCCACCCGGAAGTACGAGTATTCGTGAATACATACTCGTACATCTTGCTTACAGGCCAACGCCAAATTGAAATTTAAAACGAGAAAACCAATAAAAAACAAGTTACAGGCGACAACAACGACGACGGCGATGGCGGCAATACAAATTGCAGCGACGACAGCTGAAAAGGCTCGGCCCCCAGGACTCCATTTCCCATTTTCCATTTTCCATTTCCCATTGCCCATCACCCGTTGCCCCCAATCCCCAAATGCAATTCGCGCTCAGCCTGCATACAAATGCCGTGCTCCAAAGTCAGCCAAAGGATAATATAATGCACGTTGTTGAAGAATAATGGTTTCTGCCAGAAGACAACATCGTCGCTGCCAGTGTCTAAAGGACTAAGCATGTCTGCCAAGGAGTCGCCCAACCCAAGAACACATCGAAGTCAAACTCAGACTACTCTGTTTGCTCTCTGGACGGACTAGACGGACAATAACGATGCCAGCCAGCAATGACAGGCGATTTTAATAGAATCTATGGGGTTCCGGCAAAGCATGAGAATGAGAATGAGAATCGCACAAGAGCGTCAAGTGAGAGCGGGAGCAAGGATATTAATGCTTGGCCTATGAATTCTACGCTTGCAGTCATCGATTTGCTGAGCCAACGACCAAAAGCATGTTATGAATATGTTATTTATTCAATTGAAAATCCACCTCTCAATATTCCTCAGTATCAATATTACATTTGAGACTTTTAAAAAAAAATTCAAAATTAAATGTTATTAATGACTTTTATCATATTCATCAACTACAGAATTACATATTTGTCGCATTTGTTCTATAATAATAAAATAATTTATCCTAGCAGGCTTACATTTTATATATTGATATAGCAATACTTCACAGTGCCTTTAGCTCAGAGTTAGTCTCCTTTCACACACAAAATTCCTCAAATAAATTCTGACTAGTATTTTCTACAATGAACTCGATTTCTCTTGAGAAACTTGGTTCGTTATGCAAGGCTCTTCGCGATTCGGAGCTGCGCACTGTTGCTCTGCTCGGCTGTCCCATGAAAGTTCGTAAATCGCGCCACTTTTTCCAACTCGAGGTCTTTGTACGCGCACATATTGAAACTGAGACTCCGGCGGATGATCGCATCAGTTGCAAGCTGATCTTCAAGTGCCCCAAGTTTTATCCTCGTGATGCACCCGAGGTGCACATGCGATTCAAGAAAAATTTTCCCGACTACTTGGAGTCGGAAATTCTTTGGGAATTAGATCGTGTGAAGAATTTATATCGCGGCTCACAACACATTATACCAATGGTATCCAGTGCTCTGTACATGATTGAACGGGAAGAGCAAAGATATACAAAATCTGCAGTAAAGGGCAAGTGCAATCAAGTTGATTAGTTATGCCTAAATTTCAAATTTATTTACATTTTGCAGATGAATCTAGAAACTTGTAATCCGTTACGCTGGGTCCAAATTGTTAATGTGTTAAATGGAGTACATACATCAAAGTAGCTAAGATATGTTTTCAATTGCTTGATTTTTTTTAGGATGTTCTGAATATGTAAATCTTGTGTAAGCCGAGATAATTTGCGCCTACACAAATGAAGCAAAGGAGTTGAGAGTAAATAGTTTTAAGTTTTAATAAGAATTTAAAAATGTTTTTAGGGAGCAAATAACAGATAATTTTTAATACCTTTTTCAAAGATTTCAGTACGAGGTAATAAATGTTATTAAATTAATTTATGCCCGAGTGTCTTAAATGTATAAAGTATATCTCATACAGTCGACGGCACTCAAATTTTGACAAAACTAATGTGAAATCTACTTAGAGCTTGAACATCATGTACATTTTGGAATCAAAAAATCATAAAAAATACTAGAGATAAGATTTTTGAAAACAAATTTTTGCAATTACTATTATAATTGTTTGGAGAAACTTTTTGTATCAAAACATTTTTTATATATGAGACCGGTAAAAAAAGTAAAAAGCATTCTAAATTGTCAATGGTTACTTAATGGGTCAAGGAAACTTTTGATAAATCAAACGGTATTTAGATGACCTTTTCATTGAAGCCGAAATTTACATGAAGTCAGTTCAAATTATGAGTAGATTTCACTTTAGTTTTTTTTAAATATTTATTCCGCCGAATGGTTTTTTTTTAATGAAGGATAAAGACACTTGAATTTTCTTTAACGATTATATCGGCTCATTTTTCAGCGACAACTTCAAACTGCATATTGCCCTACATGTCTAAAGGCTAATTATACTGCTGTTGCAAATTTATTCATTTAAAATTGGGATCACCACTCAGAATTCGTTCTATTCGTGTTACCGAGCGATCATCGAAGCGCAACACTCACAATACGTTGTGACTAATGTCACTCCGCAGAAGAGCATCACGCAAAACCTCACGCTGCCGAATAAAACGATCCCACTCATCAACGCGGGTGATAAAGGCTTTCAGTTAGTGTGAAAGTAAGTGAAGACTGACTACAGAAATGATCCTGTGAAGTATAGTCTTAATTTTTCAATGCCCATCGATGTGCTCGTCACTACAAACAAACCAGAACTAGTTAAGAATTCTAAGCAAGCGAACGTGAAAAAGATACGAGCACGAGGGTTGCTTGACGTCACCTGTATAGCATAGTATGTTTGTTGCTGCTTTTAAAAATACGTGCGCAGAGGCATAATCAGCAGCTAGAACGTTTTCTTGCTTTCATATTGTAAGCACTACAAACAAAAATTTAAAAAATTAATTTTTATACTTGGCAGCGGTGGGATTCGAACCCACGCCTCCGAGGAGACTGGTGCCTTAAACCAGCGCCTTAGACCGCTCGGCCACGCTACCATTCGATGAGCAGAGCATTTTAACACTGTTCCAGATGATTTTATTATTTTGTGTCACAAAATTGTTAACTCATTTAAGTAGGCGTGAAAAACCACATAAAGTCTATGTATATGTACATTGAACATGTTAGTAAATATGTATACATAAGTATAAATATAGCTATTGTGAAATACCACAAACTTTTAAATACTTTTCCACGTTAAAATTTATGATCTAAACTATATTCTTACATACTTGAAAAGATACTACACCATTCTTTCTGCAGGGTATGTTATAGCTAAGATGCCATGTATAGAGTTATTTTACTTGTGATTTTATTGGCCATGGTAAATTTGCGGCTAAGTAATGACTAAATAAATAGTATAACCTTTTTGGGGCACGTACCAGGCGGAAATCGCGGCAGATTCATGAACATCACTATGACAACAAGAGCAGTGCATAAAATGATAAAAATAAATATAAAAAGAATATGAGTAAGGGGCACTACAGTGAGTTGCAAAAGCATATGTTCTATTTATGTTGCTGGCAGCCCGATTGCAACTTTTACACGCTCTACAAACATGAAGCCAAGGGCAAAAGGTATAAAAATTTCAACACGCTTACACAAAAATTGCCAATTAAGCGCATTTATGACTGCAACGCGAGAATACATGTGTGTGTGTGTGTGGCATGTGTGGCATGCAACTAGACGCTGGACGCTTGGATCGGCGAGCCAGAACCCGAACCTCAAACCGAACGCCTTGGGTTGACCGGATGGGGGTCATAAACATTCTTAATGTGGGGACGTGTGCACTCGTCCTGGATATGACCCGACCGGATTATTAAGAAACAATGAAGCCAGAGAGAAAGTGGAGAAAGAGACATAGAAGAGAGAGAGAGGCAAACGAGACGTCTGCAAGTATGCAATAAAAACGGACACATAATGCCGAGTTTATGGCGTAAGTTAAAACCGGAAACTAAATAGTTGACACCGCGCGAAATGAAGCGCAGACATTGCCAGAGGATTAACATTTACTGCCCAAAGACAACGTCACGTTGCAATGTCCTCGACCCTCGACCCTCTGCCCACAGCTTGCCACATCAGTTGGGGGTTGCGGTGGATTGGTGGCTAGGTGGTTGCTGTTTCGTGGACTGTGGGTGTTTTGTCACTGTGCTGCCTCGTAAAGCGCACAAATGACAACATAATTTGTAATTTGAATTTGTTTCGTGCTCGGGCATAAGCAATGAGCTTGAAATTCCAAAAGATTCACAGTTCCAGGACTCCATCTTGACCGCTGTGGTCGCCATAAGCCATCGAAAATTCAATTCGTGTTGCGATTTGGACTTTTGCAGGCATTAATGAATTATGATCTTGTGATGAGGCTGAAAATATCTACATTTACTAAGGCTGTGCTTACTAGCTTAGTCTAGCTGTCGTATCATAAAATGTACATAATTTACAAAGTTAACAAAACTAAGGTAACGATTTAATTGAAGAAAGTATCTGAGATGAATACAGGGTATCTCTAAAGCACTCTCAACTTCTCTCTTCACTCTCACTCTCACTCGCTCCTGTTTCGTTACAAATGCCAGCACTTAAAACGAGCGGCAATTACCTGCAAATTAATTACTTCATTGTGCACTTTTTGTTGAGACAATTTAAAGGACAATGAATCAGCGAGGGGGAGTTCCCATATAAATAGACAAAAAAATAGACAAATTCAAAAGATGGGAATGAAAAAAAGAAGAAACTGTTGGTCTGCAGATGCATTACAAATAATTAAAAAAATGTTTGGGCAGCTGTTGACAGTTGATTTTACGAGTTCAGCTAACTGACAGCCAAGGGTTAAGACGATATGCTTAACTTAAAGATCACCAAGGACTAGGACTAAGTATGTGTATATATATCTCGCTTGGAGTTGATTTATGCGCTTATCACGCAAGCGTCGCCGGTTTTTATGGCCTGTCTCCGGCGTCGTTGTCTGCCTGGCGACGCGTCGTTTAGTTACCGGCCATAAATGTCCTGAATGTCCTGCCGCATTGGCGACGCACACAAATTTGCCATTTTAATGCCACGACAAGCTCGACGAGCGTTTTTCAATTTTGCAATACCTGCGAAGGCTTATCGTTCATCCCCAACCCTCCTTTTCCTCCTGTCCTCTTCGTTGTCGTCGTCGTCGTCTTATGCCGTGACAGTTTTTCATTACGCACAAATCCTTCGGGCATACAGTCGCCAATGTCGTCACAGCCGCATTAAAGATTGAATGCCATTGAAATAAGTATCTTCTACTCCGTAATGTTTGCTGTTGGCTTACAAGATGCCCAAAATTGCGACAGCTGCAGTTCATTTAAGAAATGTAGCGAAAACATATTTAAAACTGTGAAATTTATAAAAATCGGTGGCATCAGGAAAAGAATTATTTCATATATAATCATGACAAATACTATTAACTTAAGCTGAAGAGTTGCTTCGGCTCTAAGGATCGAGCCATAGAGCAAAATTTCGGTCGGTTCTGCAAAACTGTTTTAATGTTTTGCCCAAAATTAACTATTTTTTTCACAATTACTCCTTGAAATTTTTTGGAAAGCAGTAAACTCTTAAAGTTTTATCAGAGCGTAATCGATTTCGATTTGCAATGTCTTTTAAATCATTGCTATTTTGAATCTTCATTTCTTAGTATACTGATGTTTAATATTGTATTCAATTCTGTTAAGTCTTTCTAACAATTTAGATTATTAAATTGATGCTGCACATTTTTTAAACTGAGATAAACATATATTTTTCAGTTCCTACCAACAATGGTTGAAACAGCCCATGCTCCCAAGAAGTTTATTCATATTAAATAAAATTAAAATTTTGTTTGTCATTCTCACACTTGGATTCAACTTACGAGCTTAGAGTTTATTGCTTATTTGCATACAATATTTAATATTGTATACAATTTTGTTAAATCTTTCTGCGAATTTCGATTATTTATTTAAGGATTAAGGATTTTATTCATATTTAATTCAATTTAATCAAATCAAATAATTTTTATTTCTTAATATTTTTGACATTCTTTCACTTGGATTTAACTTACTAGCATAGAGTTTATTGCCTATTTGTGACCGGATTGCCTATGAGTTTTGTTATCAAAACAACATTGACTTTGAGCTCAGTAACCTCGCATACTTATGTGATGCAAGCTGCTCCTTTAGACGAATGCATGTCCTGTGTTTTGTGTTTTGTACTTTGTGCCTTGTGCTTTTCGTTTTTTGCAATTTGGCACCAAAAAGTCTTTGAAAGTGACATTATGCAAGTTGTGAGCAACAACTGCAGCTATCTAAATTACCCAGAGACATCCGGCATGGAAGCAAAGGACTTTTGCGATGCTTGTAACATGCTTAAGGATAAAACAGGATGCGCCCAAGGAAGCGACTGCTGCTGCACTCTCAGACACTACAGCTGCAAATGTCTTTGCCACATTTTCTTTATTTTATTTTTCAGTTTTTTTTACATCCAATTTCGATCGGCGACATCGGAAGGAAATGTATCAAGGATATGTGCAAGGAACTAAGCGCAGTTCCACTACTTGGATAGATAACTACGGCAAATGCTTTGGCATGC
Organism: Drosophila rellima; assembly: GCA_035043635.1. Lineage (NCBI taxonomy): Eukaryota > Metazoa > Arthropoda > Insecta > Diptera > Drosophilidae > Drosophila > Drosophila rellima. The sequence continues at coordinate 2,270,384 of JAWNMV010000236.1, read as the reverse complement.
GCATAAAAGATAAGTTAATGCCCAAGTCAGGCTGGACGGGATAGGATGTAATGGTTTGGCCCGCTGTAAGTGCCAGGGTCGCCAATTAATGAGCTGTCGTCCTGGCGCGTCCTTTCGGCTGGCACGTGTTAACGTTTGGCCAAGTGTCCCATACTTCAAAAGCGTCCACTGCCAATGCCAGAAGTCACGTATTCTGCGTGAGTTACAACGGTCTACGGCAAACATGTTTGTGCACGTACAAACGCGTCCAGACAACAAGGACCTACCTATGTAGATATATTTGTGTGTATGTACCTATATGATGATGAGTCGTCCACTCTAACATTTGTACAGCAAAAGACACTCAACATTTACGAGCGTTGCCTTCAGGCCCCAACAAATGAAACTAATGTTGCAACGGCAATCGTCGCACTTCGTTGTTTAGCAGCATCTGCAACTGGGTGACAACAGGCACAATCATGTAGAGACCCAAGTGCTTCTCCACCGTCAGAGCAATCTCCGTGCGCAGACTTCTCTCCAGTTCGGTGCTCACATTACGTTTCTCGACAAGATCCACGTGGGGCACCTGCAGCGGATAGTTGACGGGGCAGGTGAAGATCAATTGCAAGGCAATTCCCCATCGATCGCCATCCTGGTAGTTGAAGGTACTCACTGGCACCTTGAGGCGCAGCAACGGACTGCGGCTTAAAACCAAATAGGGTAATCCCAAATAATGCAAGGTAAGCACTTCATTCCTCTGCAGATTCCTGTTGAACTTGACCGCGGTCCGCAGTTTACGTTTGCACTCTTTTTCCCCCTGCTCTCCTCCTCCTGACATTCTCAAAAAAATGTTTGTAAATTTTTTTCTACTTCCTACAGTTGTATTTTTTTTTTGTGTTGCCCGAAAATTATTTGAAATGATAGACAAGGGTAGAAACAGCGCACAACCAGCAGAAAATAAAATTTCATAAGCCAAAATTAGCATAGAGGCTGAAAAAACGTATTACCAGAGACTTATCCTAATGCTGAACATCTTTTGGTGGCAAATAAGCTTTGGGCTTTTGGGCATGGAAACTTGAAATATTCATAGCAAAGCGTGCATACACTATCTGATTATTTTTTTTTAAGTTTTTTATGAAACTTTTTTGAAAAGAGAGTGCATAAACTAAAATTGTTGTGTACAACAGACAAAATGAAATAGTATAATTGATTTTGAATTTATCTAAATTTAATACATTTTATTTTATTTTTGTTTGTTTACATTTGTTTTTCATATTTTAGAATAGCTATATAAAGCTCCTTTTATTATTTATTAAAAACAGATCAAATGGAATTTATTGGACTTAACTAAGTAAAAATATTAGATACAAGTATCCGTTTTATTTTTCTTGTCTGAACATTGAAGCATTTTAGGTGAATACCGCAGAAAAAGAGTACCCCTACATGTAATATGAATATATGTAAATGCATCTATAAATTTGGTCGGCAAATTGAGTTTGTGTATTTGGTTGATTTGATTAGCGAAGATTTGCAGTCGCGTTTCTATTTCATTCGCTATGCAAATTAGTTTGTGTGATTATCGCGAAAATTGGCAAACCCAAAGACCACCAAAAACCCAGATTCCCCTTCTTCATCCTCCAGCGATTCACCCTCCCCTGATAGCCGCGCCCCTTTTTTGTAGTTTTGTGTGTGCTCGAGACTCAGACGTGCGTGAGATTTTCTTTTGGGGTAGATCTGTGACACGCATATGAGTTATATTATTTAATATTAGTGCAACATTTGCATTTTAAAGCAGTTTGCGCCACGTGAGACTCTCGACTGAATTGTCACTTTGATTTTACGCACTGACGCGCCAGAAACTAATGAGAGAACTGTGACAGGGGCGAGTTCAACAGATTCATCTTCATTCCTGCTGGCTGTCAATCAAATTTCAATAAATCTGCAAGTTGCATGTATTGAAAACTCTTTTCAGGTCTCAAGCTGCCCTCAATCTTGATTATGTATGAGTACGAGTAAATTATGGCAGACAGGCGGCAGGCACAGCGAATGACTCTTGACACATTGCGCATACGTCACGTGGGCTCAGAGCCTTCAAACTCACTCAAACATGTTGCATGTTGGCGTTGCCCCTACAACTCCGACATCGAACTGTTTGACAGTGGGTTCGATATGAAGATGGAGAGTGTTTTGTGTGGGCATGGCCAGCCGCCCACTTCCGCTTTGGAGCCGAGAGTTTTTCGTGCTCGTTCGGTGTCGTTCTTGGTTTGCCGGCTGTTGGTTGGCTGGCATCGGGGCACGTGGCCACATTGGCACATGGGGCACATCATGGGGCACCTACCCCTGTCGGCAACGCCCTGGAACGTGACCGAAAATGAATTGTAGGCGTGCACGATGTCAGTCGGCGGATGCGTGCCAAGAAATCCGCATCGTTGCAGACTCTCGCTGCATTCGCCAGCGGCCCATGACAACTTTCAAGTTGAAATGCAGCGACGACACATCCTTAAAGAGAACATTTTCCATTTCCTCGTCTTGCCATCACTATTGACTTTTGCCTGTTCGGATTTGCCATTCTGATTGGCCGCCGCACTGCATCACCTTGGTTGCCATGGAGTTGGGACTGGGTAGTATCTTTGTGGCTGGGAAACACTTTAGAACATTTCTGGCTTTGTTTTAAGAGCTTCTGTCGTGCCACAAAAGTTTGAAGCACTTGTTTACGATTTCAAGTGCATTTGTTTGTTGGGCCTGTCATAATTTTGTGGGGTTCAGTTTGCTTCGATTTGGATTTTCTTTCCCTGCGGAACGAATGAAAACTTTTCCACTCAACTCGCTGACGCAAATCTCAGCTGTTAGGTTCATGACTTTGGTCTATGCTAATGAGGCAAGTTTTCCGACTTTGGCTCGTAGCAAAAGCCAATGCGCATGTAATTGAAAATTGCTTGAGAACCATTTTAGAAATTATCAGTTTATAGTTGAACAATGTAAGTTCTCGAGTACTTTGCAGTCGGAAAATAAAACAATCCCTTAAGTTGGTCTTCTTTAAGTTTGTTCTTTTTTTTTTTGGCCAACTTTATTCCGAAAACTTTGTACATTTCCACAATCGCCAAAAAAGTTAAAACATCGTCGTGGAGTATATAGGCACACCCAGAGCAATGTTCAACAAGCAAATCATATTTAAACTGTTATCTCGATAAGATATGATCTTCGATCTCTAAGTATAAAAGCCGCAGCCGACAACATTTGACTCTGTGGAGCAGTTGAAAAACTGTAGAAGTCATGAAATACGCAGTTCTATTATTACTCGGTGTGCTATTAGCCACAACTTTGCTCAGCGATGCCCAGAAGACAAAGAACAAGTCAAAGTCGAAGAATAAGGTGAAGACTACGGTGGCACCCCAAGTGGAGAGACAGGTGCTCCAAAAAGCCGAACGATGCTCGGCGAACAAGTGCAAGTTGCCCAATTGTCGTTGCTCAGATGCAACATTGCCACGTCCCAAGTTCAAGGGCAAGGAACAGGAGATACCACAGGTAAAAACTTGAACTTTGAAGCAATCGATAAATACTCGTGAAGTTAAAATGTCGACATCTCAATTTTTGTTTCGATTTAAAACTTGATCCATTATTTGGGTTTACGTCAATCTCTATCGATCAGTTTGTTACCATCACCTTTGACGATGCTGTAAATGCCGTCAACTATGCCCAATATGATCTGCTCTTCGATGGCCTAACCAATCCCGATGGTTGCCCAGCCACAGGCACCTTCTTCCTCTCCCATGAGTACACGGATTACGTGCGTGTGAATTCATTGTACAATGCGGGTCATGAGATTGCCCTGCACTCGGTGACCCATGGCGATGGTACGGATTATTGGCGAGAGGCGGATGTGGAGACTATTGAGAGCGAGTTTGGAGCACAGCTGCAAATCCTTGAGACATTTGCCAAGGTCGATCCGAAGACTGTGCAAGGCATGCGTCTGCCTTTCTTACAAATCTCTGGCAACAACACCTTCGAAGCGGTCAAGAACTTGGGTCTGACCTACGACAGCTCTTGGCCCACTCAACAGTTTAATAATCCGCCCATGTGGCCCTACACTCTGGACTATTTGTCTGTGCAGGATTGCCAGATTGGTGCCTGTCCGGATGCCGCCTTGCCCGGCGTCTGGGTGAATCCAATGGTCACATGGACCGACACTGAGGGCTACAGCTGCTCCATGATCGATGCCTGTGTCTATCCCCCCGAGGATGATGTGAATGCGCTGTTTGAATGGATGCTCGAGAACTTTAATCGTCATTATCAGAGCAACAGGGCTCCATTTGGCATGTATCTACATGCCGCTTGGTTTTCACGTGGACGCAACAACTTTGCCGCCTTCAAGAAGTAAGATTTTTACTGGATTCAATAAGTACTTATTTAATAATTTTTTTTTTATTTATTTATTTAATTTTATTTATTCTATTTGTTTTTTTATTTTATTTGGAGTATTTTAATATTATATTTAATTGTGGTATTTAAAGCTCCCTCTTTTTAACAGATTCATGCAACATTTGACCACCTATCCGGATGTCTACATGACTAGCGTTTCCCGCATGCTGGAGTATGTGAAAAAGCCGGTGTTGGGACAGCCCTTTAAGAGCTGTGAGAAAAGGACTAAAACTCAATGCCAACCGGTTCATTGCAATGTCCAGAAGACATCCACCGCAGAGACACGTTATTTGAGCGTGTGCGACAAGTGCCCAGTTGTCTATCCCTGGCTGAAAAATCCATTGGGTCTGGATATGTAAATGTAGTCAGCCAATAAATACTGCACAATATAATGAAGCTACCATGTTGCCTGTTGTTCGTCTGTCCGTCTGCCTGGGCCAACACACTATCATACTCGTATGATCTAAGCCAATTTACAATTTGGCGACCGTCCGAAATGTCACTGATAAACGACTTCAAATTATGCTTCTGGCCGTGAGGCGCTTAATTAACTCATTCAGCGCAGCTTTCTCTAACTCCATGTCCATCCTGCCAACTCCATTCCTCCAACTCCATTCTTCCCACTCCTTCCTTCCATCGCCTTCATCCGTGTTCATGTCCACGTCGAGACTTTGTCAATTTCGCTGGTCCTCGCCTAAGTGTAGCCATATTTTATGGCATGAATTAATACGCCACACGGCGCTGCCCATCCTTGGATGGCAAATGGAGCTTGGACTCCTGTCTACTGGACGTCAATGCAGCTGCTACCTGTTAATGACAGGGAGAGCGGGTTGAGGGGATAGGGATATGCCGACCGAATACACGTCACACCTTGCTTCGTTTTTACCTCCCTTTCTATCTCATTTCGCCTCATTGACGTGTGTTGCATTTTTGGTTAATGGACGCCTAACTTATGGCAGGCACTGTCTGCATATCAGTCCAAGTTGAGCTGGACCGGGAATGTAGTAGCGATTGTGGTCAAAAGTTATCTATGTACGCGTAAATTAAGTTTTTCAATGGGCTTGGTATGGTAGGTAAAACAGTGACTGCTTTAAGTTTGTGTACAATGCAAGTGTTGTGGCAGAAAAATCGTTGAGCTGCAGATAGAACAGACTATATTATATTTTTAGTTGTGACTAAGCAGCCAAACTAAAATTCAAAACTGAACAGATATTGAAGCGGAAAGTCATTTTGATCATGGTTTTCTTAATTAATTTTGCATTTAAATTTTTATAATTTCGATAAAATATTTATAAAAAAGTTTCAAGTCTTCACAATCATCACTTTATTTAATGTAGCTTACAAACTATACTCGTATCTTAGTTGCAGCTCCTCTCACTCGCTTATGACAGTGTTTATTGGCCAGCACATAGCCCTGCGGACAGTTTGCTTCCAGGATGTTATACGGCTTAACCATAATTAGATCATTCGGGTCCCAATTGGATGCTTCCACAATAGGCTTATTGATAGTTGCACTTAAATGGGGACTTGGAGATTCGGCTTCGACAACTTCACTATCAAAGGCTGCAGCTCGTTGGTAAAAAGTCAGCAACAAAATGAAATAAAGGATGCCGCGGAACATTTTCAGTATATGGTTTAATAAAATGTAACAAACTCTTCTCACAACTGTCCAAATATGACTGAGACTGTGTCAATGAAAAAGTTTTCTTTTTAGTTGTTTTCTGTGGATCATATTGGTAGATTTGAAAGCCGTTTGGGCCTTATACGGATGAGAGCTCTTCAGCTGTTGATCAAGTCTTTGCTCAAGGTTCATCGATGATAAATTCCACTGCAATTACGAGTATTATTTCCCCTAGCTTGGCAAAGTATTAATATACTGGAAATGAAGGAAAATATTGTCAATACCAACAATATAAACATTGAATCAATGCAATGCCAAATGAAAAGCTGCCAAGTTAAACTTTGCTTTTATGAAAATGAAGAAGACGCTGGAAAACGAAGAAAAGCGCAACTAGACAATTGAAATATTTACTGATTACTTTGCCAAAATGCTGCTGATTAACCGTCGTCGTCGTCGTCGTCTATTGTCCCGGCTCAGAGACAAAAGGCAGCCCACCTGCAATTACGGCTGCTGAGTTGCTCGTTTTGTCATTTTCTCATAAAATATTCTTTCTATTGACTTTCGCATTTTATTTGGCATAGAGACACACACCCTCTCTTGTATGTGTATGTATGTATTTATTTTTGCATACATTTTGCAATTTTCCTTCTCTCTGCGGTTGTCATAAATAAATGACTGTACGACATGTGGCCCGGAAAAGCCCCTCTCAGTTTGTGACTTGCATCAGCTGCCGGAGTGCCGAACACGCATTATTTTAATGTATTTTTATATACTTACTACTCGCTTTCGCATTCGGAATTTAGAATTTGTAACAATGGACCTGCCTGCCCTCAAAAAGGTTTTAGAGCATTTAACCCAAGGTTGCCAGAGCTTCCCAAAATTATGCCATTTAAAATGACATCTTTATGTTTCGCATTTTCTTTTTTTTGTTTTGCCTTACCGACCACATTTTTTTGAGGCTGCCACTTTTATGATGAGGCCAGAGGGTGCCTGTTGACTTGAAGAGGAAGTAAGGCGGGGCTGACAATAGAATTGTCAAAATTATTAGCCTAAATAGCTGACATTTATTAAGAGTGGTTCAGGTTACTTCATAAAAGGGCAGTAAAAGATGAGAAGACAAATGAAGATGAGAAAAAGCCAAATTGAACAGGAACTGGAAGCTTGAGCTCTGGCATTCTAAAAACTGTGAAATAGTTGTGAACTTATTGTGACGTCTAAACTAGCTGAGATTTTTCAGGTTGCTATAATACAGCTGTGACTTAAATTAAAAAAACACACATTTCTAGCTTTATTTGATTTGAACGACGATAATCGTATAAAAAATGATTTGAAAATTACCTTAAGCTAATATTAACTTTGTCAATTTATCATACCGTTGTTCACACCAATATTGTACTCGGATAATGAAATCATCAATCTAAACGTAAGCTTGAATTGTCAATGAATGTTGAATCAACAATGATATATTTATATTGTGAGTGCAATGCTAAAGCTTCTCTCAGTCTAGTGAAGCAATCTCATTATGAATGCAATTATACAAGTTTAAGTTTCGTGTTTTTTCTTATCGCCAGTATGAACTGACAACCACTTACAACTGACTAAGCAACTCGGAACTGGGCACTTCTCAAAAAGATAGTTGGATGCCGAAGCTCTCACTCTTACAGTTGACTCAGTCTTGAACGCGAATTTGGGTAGAGTGAACGTGTTTTAACGAGATGATAATTAAACTGAGGTCCCAATTACCCTTGGCCATCCTCACATTGTTTTTGTTGTGGCTGCAGTTCCCGTTCCCACGATGTGAGGCACGTCAACTGAACGACGATCGCATTGTGTTTCCGGGTGAAGTCAAAACGAAACTGATGGAGACTCCCAAGACAAATCCAGTTGAGATCAGGAATGAGACGAAGCAACTGGAAGCGGAGAAACAGTGGAAGCCAAGTAAATCCAAGAATGAGACTATTAATAATTCAACTGAACAGTCGACGAAAGAAAATTCAACTGAACAGTCCAGGATCGAAACATCAGAATTATCTGTAGTTACCGAGAGTAAAACAATGATACCAACCAAAGTGGAATTCGGACCACGCATTACGCTGGATACACTTCCTGTTTGTGGAGAGGGCCTTAAACTATCTGGGAATCATTGTCGGAAGGAAGCATAAAAATATCGAAATAAATAGCGTATGCAAAAAGTTTGTCTTCAGTTAATCAGATTTTAAGTCGGTTCTCTTTAAATGATGAGCACTGTAGTTATTTCAAAGCTAGACTTTTGTTTACATATCAGAGCACTAAAAAGCTCCAGCTTCACCTTTTCCAGTTTCCAGTTTGGAATAGCAAAGAGATGAATGAAGCATTTAAAATATTGGAATAAATAGCTTATGCAAAAAGTTTGTCCTCAGCTAATCAGGTTTTCGGTCGGTTCTATTTAAATGATGAGCACTGTAGTGATTTTGAAGCTAGACTTTTGTTAACATATCAGAGCACAAAAAAGCTCCAGCTTCAACTTTTCCAGTTTTCAGTTTGGAAGAGCCAAGAGAGGAATGAAGCATTTAAAATATTGGAATAAATAGCTTATGCAAAAAGTTTGTCTTCAGTTAGTTCGATTTTCAGTCGGTCCTTTTTAAATGATGAGCACTGTAGTGATTTTAAAGCTAGACTTTTGTTTACATATCAGAGCACTTAAAACCTCCAGCTTCAACGTTTCCAGTTTCCAGTTTGGAAGAGCCAAGAGAGGAATGAAGCATTTAAAATATTGGAATTAGTGATGTAAAAAAACATCGATGCATCGATATTTTTCGATGTTTTGCGATGTTTTTGTTGATACCGATGTTGCGCGATGCATCGATGTTTTGGAAAACATCGCTTGTTTAATTTCACAATAAATTACATATTTGTCATTAGTTGCCGCACTTTCATTAGGCTCTTTTTGCCGCTCTGACAGTGGTCTTATAGTAATTTGAGCAGTGTTTGCAATGCCAAAGTAAGTAAATTTATTAAAATTGGTCAGAGATACTATAAGAAAATATAAGTTTTTAAGATACAAAGGGGCTACAGTCGTATGTGCTCGACACCGAAGGTTTGATGATGCGGATTAAATTGTCGACTAATTGTTCGTATCACATCTATATGTGCTACTGAACGGATTTAAACCAAATTTGATCATCCTTTTAATGACAATGTAAAATTGCCATTTAAAGAGTTCTGTTGGGATACCTCAAAAAACAACAAAAAATTTCATACTAAATATTAATTTTATACTGACAGTTCCTATGGCAGCTATATGATATAGTGGTCCGATTTCAACTAAATTTGATCAGGAAGTATAGGACCATCCCAAATTCATATCTTGTCAGTTTGGCCGAGATATTTCAGACATCAAAAAAGTTTTTATACCAAAACTTGATTTTGGGCTGATTGTTTTTATGGCGGCTATATGATATAGTGGTCCGGTACAAGCAAATTTGATCAGGATGTGTAGGACCATCCCAAATGCAAACAACAAAAAAGTTTTTCTTACTGAAACTTGATTTTGGATTGATCGTTCCTGTTGCAGCTATATGATAAAGTTGTTCGATCCAAATTTTAAAACAAACTTGATCTGCGCCCGCTTTCCAGGAACCTACATACCAAGTTTGAAGTCTCTAGCTCTTATAGTCTCTGAGATCCTTTGACTCAAACAGACGGACAGACGAATAGACGGACAGAAGGACATGGCTCAATCGACTCGGCTATTGATACTGATCAAGAATATATATACTTTATAGGGTCGGAGATGCTTCCTTCTGCCTGTTACATATATTGCCATACCCTTTTTGACCATTTTCAATGGGCACAGGGTATAAAAATAAGCTAAGTTATAATTTATTTCAAAAAATGGAAAGGTCTTAGAACATTTAACATACATCGATGCATCGAAGTTTCGACCCGATGTTAAAACCCAACATCGATTTTTCAATTTGAAAACATCGTTGAACATCGACATCGATGTTTTCACTCAAATTTACATCACTAATTGGAATAAATAGCTTATGCAAAAAGTTTGTCTTCAGTTAGTTCGATTTTCAGTCGGTCCTATTTAAATGATGAGCACTGTAGTGATTTTAAAGCTAGACCTTTGTTTACATATCAGAGCACTAAAAAGCTCCAGCTTCAACTTTTCCAGTTTCCAGTTTGGAATAGCGAAGAGAGCAAGCTCAGCTGTCGTTATGTTTTATTTGTTATAACAAGGTAATAACCATCAGTTCTTATCTGAAGTGGTACTCGGGTCGCTCTGTTTATTTCTCCCACAGTCTGTCTGTGGATCATCAACTCTACTCCACTTGGCTACCGTTGTTGTCAGTCTCGAAAGCTCTGTGGAAGCAAACAAACGCGTTTTATTTTTCAACGCTCTCTCGATAAACGAAACGAATAAACAATGCAGCGTAAAGCCGTTAACACTCTGCTCTTGGGCATTGTGGCATGGAATTTCTGCGAAGTTGAAACGGGTCTCTGTGCTGTTGCCAAAGACGATCGCATCGTTTTTCCAGTTGACAAAAGTGAATCTATTCAAAGTTGGAACAACTTCAACATCAGCACAACTACCAGTTCCAGCACCGAGTTTCCTGTGAAAAGCACAACATTGGCCTTGGATAAAATGAATCCCGATTCGGATTCAGATTTGGATTCGAATAGCACAACAACAACAGAGCTGCCAGCACTTGACAATCGCATTCTAGTGGACACTTTGCCAGTTTGTGGGCCAGGTTTTCAGCTGCGTGCGGGCAGATGCCGTAAAGCGGCTTAAATCCTTGAACATAAGGCTTAAATAACTGAAGAAATGTAAAGAGGGATAATGAGCTAATGTTTACACTGTTTTCAGTTTTGCAATCATTTCGATTACTTCACTGTAAGTGTTTTCCCTTTACCCAAACGAAACTTGAATACCCTTAAATACTAAAGTGTCCAACATTGTGGAGTAACCATTACAAGTATTATTATCGTATGTATCTGTAAAATTATAAATAAAATTCTCTAATAATATTAGAGTTGATTTAAAACAAATGAATTATTCAACGTACCCCAATAAAATAGTATTTTAAAAAATTCCCCGCCAGTGCAACTGTAAGTAACATGGACAGTAATGTTATCTTTACATCAGCATTACGGATACGTACAGTATTCACTTTGGTGAGAGTTTCGGGTATAGAAATGAACAAAAAGCACTTGATGATACACGATGGGAAATCTATTTGTAATTATTTAATGTATACATTGTATATAACTAATAAAAAGCTTGCAAGTCATTGGTGAATATACTCGAAAAGCTATTTAAATTTTGTATCACCCAAGTACCTAGTAGTAGTAGCAAAATAAAAAATTCAAACATTTTTGACTTCCGAGATCATTTGTTTACATAACTATTAGTCATTAGCTCTTATAAACAATAATCAAACTCTGTACAAAGACATTGCTCTTAAACAGTATAAGAGATGCGAAATCAATCAGACCGGCTTATCGTCCAAGTTGCTTCTGAATAGAACTTGATTATGTGTACACTTAATCGGAGTCTCGCCGAGATGGTGTCAGTCTCAATTGAACTGTCATCAATAAAGCCTCGACAGAATCTCAAACGGAAATATGTTTTTCAAGCTATGGGCCTTATCGCTTGGACCATTGTTGATAACCATTCTAAATGCGCAACTAGCGCATTCCCAATCGTACGGTGGAGGCTGGGGAGGAGGAGGAGGCTTTTCCCAGCCCCAGAGGTGAGTGAGAAATCCTAAATATCAGATTTCCAATTCTCTCACGTTTAATCCGAATTTAGACCAGATGGGCATCATCATCACTGGCATAACAATCACGACGGTCGATCACATCACGGACATGTTCATAATCCCAATCAATTCTACGATGATTACCAAGGCTCTCCACGCTTTGGACCAGGTCAGGATTCCCGGAATGGTGGCAGTTCATACGGAGAATGGCAGCAAGGGGAAAGATATCCAGTTCAACCGGGTGCAGGGTACAGAGGTCAAAGACCTGGAGTGGGATTTGAGGTCCAACAAGGCTCTGGATTCCGTCCTGGACCTGACTTCGGACGACATAGGCACGGTGTGGGCTACGGAGGACAACCACGTGATGGATACGTTGATCAACCAAGACCAGGACACGGTGGAGGCGTTGGGACTTTCCAACCTGGGCCAGATCAGCCGGTGCTTCAACCACGGCCCCATTCAGGTGGTCCAGACACTTCAGAGCTAAACTTTCAGACAGCTGGCAATCGCTTGCAGCCACGTCCAGGACACGGCAGTACGTATCCAACTGTATTCCAATACCCAGGCAATGATCAATCTGGCAACGCTGGCAATCCCTTGCAGCCCAGACCGGGACAAAGCAATTCTGATCCAACACCATTCCATCAGCCTACAGATGGACAATCTGGCAGCGCCATACAACCACGTCCCCACTCGAATGGTAAAGACTCGTCGGAGTTCAACTTACATACAGATGGAAACGCTGGAAATACACTGCAGCCCCGACCTGGAACAACCACGTGATGGATACGTTGATCAACCAAGACCAGGACACGGTGGAGGCGTTGGGACTTTCCAACCTGGGCCAGATCAGCCGGTGCTTCAACCACGGCCCCATTCAGGTGGTCCAGACACTTCAGAGCTAAACTTTCAGACAGCTGGCAATCGCTTGCAGCCACGTCCAGGACACGGCAGTACGTATCCAACTGTATTCCAATACCCAGGCAATGATCAATCTGGCAACGCTGGCAATCCCTTGCAGCCCAGACCGGGACAAAGCAATTCTGATCCAACACCATTCCATCAGCCTACAGATGGACAATCTGGCAGCGCCATACAACCACGTCCCCACTCGAATGGTAAAGACTCGTCGGAGTTCAACTTACATACAGATGGAAACGCTGGAAATACACTGCAGCCCCGACCTGGACAACCACGTGATGGATACGTTGATCAACCAAGACCAGGACACGGTGGAGGCGTTGGGACTTTCCAACCTGGGCCAGATCAGCCGGTGCTTCAACCACGGCCCCATTCAGGTGGCCCAGACACTTCAGAGCTAAACTTTCAGACAGCTGGCAATCGCTTGCAGCCACGTCCAGGACACGGCAGTACGTATCCAATTGTATTCCAACACCCAGGCAATGATCAATCTGGCAACACTGACAACCGCTTTCAGCCCAGACCAGGACAGGATTCAATTGCATTTCAGCAACACGACAATGATCAATCTGGCAACGCTGGCAATCCCTTGCAACCCAGGCCAGGACAAGGCAATTTTGATTCAACTCCATTCCAACAACCAGGAAATGGACAGTCTGGCAGCCCCATACAACCACGTCCCCACTCGAACGGTAAACACTCGTCGAAGTTCAACTTACATACAGATGGAAACACTTTAAATACACTACAGCCCCGACCTGGATATGGTAGTAAGGATCCAATTGTATTCCAACACCCGGGCAGTGATCAATCTGGCAACGCCGGCAATCCCTTGCCGCCACGACCAGGACAAGGCAATTCTGATTCAACTCCATTCCAACAACCAGATGATGGACAATCTGGCAACACGATCCAACCTCGTCCAACAGATTTCTCTAAATTCCACTTCCAAGAACCCAGTGAGGGAGTCGTTCCCAATCCAATCCAGCCACTTTCTGTACAGGGCCCCGGAGGAGATCATATTGGCAGTACAATAAAACCGCATCCAAATCCTGGCAGCAATCCAACTGACAGCACCGTTGAAGACAATATTTTCTCCATTTTCAATACTAAGGAGTTTTTATCACCCCATTTAAGCGAGGAAAGCCATGGAATTGTTGACTCAAAGAATCAAACTAAGAGCGCAAATCCGTCCTTGGAAAATCGCTTTCTTTTCGACACATCTGCACAATGTACCGATGGAAAGGTTCTGAGGGGCGGACATTGCCGTATGAGCGCATAAAATTAAATTTAAAAAAAATATATATTAATTTGTGTTCTAATTAATTGATTGAAAAATTATAAAAACTACTTTGTGATTGGCTCGATAAATGTTTTAAAAATAAATAATAATAAAGAGTTGCAGAAAAAAGTTCGGTCTGTGAATAAACCCAATTAGATTTGTAATTATAGTCTGATATTTTGATATATTTAGTCTGCTGATTAATAGAAATTAATATCCTATACGAAATTAGATATATTTATGTTTGCAAGTGAATGAATCATTGTTGAATTTAATACTAGTAATAGAGTATCAAATATACATAGTTTTCATCCGCATATCAAGTTGAAAACACACTTATCTACGCAAGCCTTATTAAACGCCCCTATGTTGAGGTGTACGAACCTTTCCACTTAAAAATGACATCAAGTGCGTCACTGTATTTATTTAATTATTAACTAGAATAATGTCGAGTGTGACATCACAGTGCTTAGATAAAAAGAAAAATAATAATAACAATAACAGTAGATGGTTAAGTACAAATGTCAACCATCCGAGTGGTAGTAGCATGGGGAATACTTGTATTCGACTTGCTCGTGCCGTAATTTTGTTGAAACTAATCCCCGGGGGTTCATAAATAGTCAGCTGTCCCCACCACTGAGTAATATTAGGTCTGGGCATTGAGTACTCGGTTGTTGCCTCTATATAAAGATGGATTCGCATATAGTGAACATGTTTAGTTGCTCTCGAGACGCCCTGGCTAAAAGTTATTACGAGTATTTCCGGCAAAATCAATATGAAACTAATCTGTAGTGAATTTCTGTATCAGCTGCTAATAATGCTGGTGTTCCTAAGTGTCATGGCCACAACGACTCCAATCAGGAATAGAGAATCAACAAAGTGTCCACCACGCTTCAAATTGTACCTCGGACGTTGCCGAATGCCAGCCTAACTACGGAACTAACGGAACTAGTTTAAAGAGAATGCATTTTTGATTTACATGTAAAGTATTAAGTGACTTATAATATAATTAATAAGTATTTATATACTCGTAATACTTGGAAATCACTCTGAGCACGTATCTATACACATGTTGTTTATAAGCTACTCGTACAAAAATAAACTTTAAATTACTCAACACACGTCTTTCTTTTGTTTGCTTGTTCCGTTAAAATTTAGATATATTATATGAAGAATGTTCTTGATGGAGTTTTGTCTGCAGCTGTGACGAGTTCCAGTTTAGTAATTAGGCAACCATTCTTCAATTAATTTGATTTTTTTTTATTACGGGATTTCGATTCACAAAACACATTTATGGGCACTGTATTAAATAATATACTCGTTTTCGTTCAGACTTGTTTTATGCCTTCTTTCGGCACCTTTCACCGACAGCTTTGAAGCCCTCTGGACAAATTAATGGCGAGACGAAGATACTTCCAAGGGGTTGATCCGCATCATTCTGCCCTTGCATCTTATCATGAACCTGTGCAGATGGTGACTGCACCCGAAGAACGTTTCTTTGAGAGATTCCTTGGCCGTGGATCTCTTCACGGACCAGTCGAGACGGTGACTGAGTTTGAAGAAAATTTGTGTGATGTATCCCTTCGGTCTGCCAGGCGGAAAGACAGCACACAAAGAGTCCAGTGCACATACAAATATATATTCTTTCTGTTAACATATTGAAGATCAAGTTTAAGCTGAGTCTTCACACGTCGCCAAGGTATAAGCAAAAACTAAACTGGGCTCATTGGGCGGACCCTCAACGAAGTATTTTTCAAGTCTTTTCTAAAGCTTTTAAATATTCTTATACTTGTTTTCATACATATGTACATACAATGTACAGCTTAACGCTAAAAAGCTTTCGCTCACAAACTGTAGAGCTTTCAGTACCTAAGTTCGGCACACAAAACTTGTTGATCTCAAAGAGACCCGTACTTTTTCATACTCGCACTCTCAAGTTAAATAAATAATACACAATATTTAGAATTATAAAAAAATTAAATAAAAATAAGATGTAATAATTTTATGGTATATTATAGTAAGTATATATATTAAAATTGTTCATATGTTAAAGTGGCTCGAACCACTGTGCAATTTATTTGTTGATATTTGGATCACGTGCTCTTTTGCACACACTTCGCTTTTGAGAGCTTTTTTTTGATTTATAGTTTTTACAATTATTTTCAGACATTCTTTGTTTGAACTTAAATGTACACGTTTAATGCTTTCAAAAGATTTAAAATTTTGACTTAAATACTTTTTTAAGTTTTTCATTTATTTAAACATTCACAGCCGACTCTTGTTGCTTTCACTGCTTACATAATTCTAGGAGGAGTGTTAACCTGACTTAAATTTTAGTTTTTGCCCTCAATTGCGGCTCGGATTTTCTCGTGATGAGCGTTGGCTGTGGCGGCAATGTTGTTGTTATTACTGACATCTCGATTTGTGGCATTCCATCCGATATAACACACAGCATGCACAACCAAAACAACAATCCCAATGCGAACAGCTGGCTTGTGAATGAAGCTCTTCGCTCCATATTTACCGGACTCCATGACGTATACTTTTTACACTGAACGCGTCGAACTCAAATGCTCTGAGATAATAGCTGACAGTGCTAACGAACGAGAGTGAGCGAGAGAAAAAGCTTTGAAAGCTTTGAACAAGCTTAGTAACAGGGCTGCGATCTATTATTATGATTGAAACAATTCCAGTTCTCTTGATATTTGCGCGCCCATTCATTTGTCATTTATATTCGGAACTTATTTTCAGATCAATTAATAAATATAAATATTCGCTCCAGACTTACTCAATTTTAAAAAATTTTTAGATTTTTTTTATTAAATAAATTTAAATGAAAAAGTTTTGCTAATGCTTAAACGTTTATTCCCAAACACAATATTTATCATATCCAAATTTGAATACCCACGGCTAATGGAATACAAAAGAGGAGCGATAGTACTTATACTTTAACTATAAAAATGTTTCAATTTAATAATATTGAAAGATTAAAAATAACACAAAGCTCAGGAACATATTTCATATTTATTCGCTTAATTTTGTTCTGTTCATTCATTTTTTATACAAATAGCATGTCTCGGTATTATGAGATGCTATCTCATGCTATCTGATGCTAATCAGGTATACGAGTATTCTTGTCGAGGTACAGTTTAGTAATTAGGCAACAATTATTTAATCAATTTGATTTGTTATTTTGGGAATTTTATTCACAAGACACATTTGAGCGCATTACACTAAAAATAGTTTATATTTTTAGGCCTTCCTTCGGCACCTTTCACCGATTGCTCTAAAGCCCTCCGGGCATGCTAATGGTGCAACAAAGATAATTCCAAGGGGGGCCTGGGTAATTGGTCCCTTTACCTCAACTGGAGGAGAGGCTTTCTCAGGGATTGGAGATTGAGGGATTCCTTCGGTTTTCCAGGTGAAGAGACAGCATACAAATAGTCCAACGCATAAACGGAAATATATGCTTTCTATTAACATATTGAAGATCAAATTTGAGCTAAGTCTGCACACGTCGCCAAGGTACACGCCAACACTAGACTGAGCTCATTTTGCGGATCCTCTAATAAGCATTTTTCAAGTCAAGTCTTTAGCTTTCATTTATGCATATATATAAAATGTAACTTTTATCGCAAAAGCTTTCTCTCTCAAACAGTAGAGCTTTGTTTTTTCTCTAAATAAAGTTCAAAGGTATGTATCATATCTACTTAAATTTTATTAGCTTTTCTTCTTTTTATTATACAAGAACAAGGCTCGGTGTACAGCTGTTTCAAGAAATTTCATCTTTATAATCAGAACCGGCCTGATCAGCGATACAAGCTTAATGTCATCTTTGACTAAATAATAATTAATAAAAAATAGTCTGTAAAAAGTTAAGCCAATGATAAGCTGCAGTTTAGTAATCAAGCAACAATTACTTAATCAATTCGATTTTTTATTACGGGATTTCGATTCACAAAAGACATTTGTGGACTCGATTTTAAAAATGAATTTCGTCATCATCCAAACTAGTTATTTTAGGCCTTCATTCGGCACCTTCTACCAACAGCTCTGAAGCCCTCCGGACAAAATAATCGCGGATAAAAGATTTGTTTTCTTAAGAGATAGTATTTATCAGAGATTCCTGGGTATTCAATGGAACTTCGGTCCTGTGACTGAGTTTGATGAATCTTAGTTTCAGGGATTTCTTCGGCTTGACAGGCTAAGAGACAGCACACCAAGAGTACAACGCACAAACGGATATATATGCTTTCTTTCAACATATTGAAGATCAAGATTATGCCAAGTTTTCACACGTCGCCAAGGTATACACCAAAACTAGACTGAGCTCATTTTGTGAAACCTCTTCGAATTATTTAATAAACCAATTCTTAAGCTTTTATCGTAAAAGCTTTCTCTCGCAAACAGAAGAGCATTAAGCTCTAACTAAAGTACAACGATATATAATATATTTATGTACATTTTATTTACTTTTTAATTCATACATAAGAGCAGTCCAAGGCAGAACTTTATAATTCATCGTTTCATTAACATTTTGAGTTCTTTCTTCACACTGATCAGTCAAAGTAAAATGTGAATTTATAAATTTAGAAAAAGCGATTGTCTTGATTTAGAAACTGTTAAGATATGCATTGGGTTAAAAGAATTAAGACTTATTTGCTAATCATAATTATTACAGAAATTGTCTGAAACATCTTTAACATATTCAAGTAATTTTCTCTGAGCAGTTTGCCATTGCCACGCCCACAGCCAGACAGTAAGCTTGTCTGTGACCACAAGAGTTTGCTATGCTGCAAACATCACAAAGGCAACTACCTGCAAATGTTCAGTATCAAATGGCACACAAAACGCTTGTATTACGTGGAGTCTTACCTCCCGGGGAAGGAAGGAATTGGGAGTAAGGGCCTGCTTCAGTCTGTGGCAAGCTGAAGCTGAAAGATTGAAACTTCAGGCACTTGGAATTAGCATGTTATGTTTAACGCATTTTTGCACCTTCGACATGGGTCTGCGTCTGACTTTCTATATGTGTGTATATGTATGTGACTATGTGTAGGGGGTAGGAGGGTGGTGAGATGGGTGTTGGCCACCTTGCAACACATGTGCAAACAAGACGCTGGCTTAACCCATTGTGGTTTATCCTGCGGCATTTTCCACACATTTAATCGCATTTTGTTTTGTGGGGAATTGTTGAGAGCGTACACACATGCATTTTAAAATGCGGTTTGCTTCTCCCCAATGCCAACTGGAATAAGAGGACTGTGTGAACTAGTACAGGAGATATCTATACATACATACATATATGTACTATATGTAAGAGTTGGTAGCTTTCGTCGGCTTAAATAGAGAATTCACAGTAAGTGTGGCGAGTGCCATTGAATAATGCAGTTGATAAAGCTGATGCAGCTGCCAGTTCTGTTGTTACACGATTCGTGTAAATGAAGAAAATTGAATTTACGTTGCGACATTTAAAAATTTCACGAGCCACTTCATCGTGTCTCCGGGAGACTCAGAATGTGGGCATGTGGTGAGGAAAAGCATTTTGCCTTCACATCCAGGCTCATTAAATAGATGCCCGAAACGTGCTTCCATTTTGGAGCACATTTCATTAAATGCACGTAAACGGCAGGCTGTCAACTAGCAATGGGCGTGACACACCCCCACTCACAAATACACACACTCACACACACACATACACACTCAGAGATACTTATAGACTGCGTCACTTGGGTAATTCTCAACGTAAACACTTTGGAAACATGTCGCAAAGACATCAATTACAGCATCGATTCTTTCCCCCCTTTTGCAACATGAGTCGACCCCTTGTTGATGATGATGAAAACGATAATGATGATGTTTCCATGTTTGCTGACAATGCTGCGGTTTGTTTTTCCACATTTCAAATGTATTTTTATGTCAGTACTGCTTTTTCCAGTACTCTATTTGCTTTGCATTGCATTGCTTAAGCACATTTTGGCTACGTGTCGTGTCCTATAAAAGTACCCCCGAGTACCGACCCAAAGCAAGAAAATTTGACGATAACGCTAACCATTGACACGAGTGGGCAACTCTTAATTGTTGCTACATGCCGAATATTTCATTTACCAAGGGGCCTCTACAGAATTTCCTACTTCTTCAATCTATTATTATTATTTACATTGATTTTTAAATTTAAATTATTACAAAACTAAAGCGAATATTAATTCCTGCCTTCCCTTACATTTTCCTAGCTAACTCAACAATCTCATTATATTAGTCGCCGTGTCACTAAATTAAGCCAAAAACACGTACTCATACACTCAAGGGTTTTCCATATAGTACTCTGCGCTAAGTAATTAGAAAAGTGCCGCCACTTCCAATTAGCAAAAAAGTTGTAACCATTTTTTACAGCAGCAGGAAAAGTGGAAATTATCTGTCCAACGCCTTGAGCACGAATCATACTTGAACAAGAACAAATGTTAAAATCTGCCACTTCACACTCAGACCAGCGCTAACTGGAATAAAAAGGGGCTAAAAGCAATGTTAAAAACCCTTCAAACAGAAATACGGTTGGCACTTGTTGACTTTTTGCTGCGCTAAACAACAGGACAAACGAAAATATTTTTTTACTTTTTAAATTGATTCATTAAAAATTGTGATCACCACTCAGAATTCGTTCTATTCGTGTTACCGAGCGATCATCGAAACGCAACACTCACAATACGTTGTGACTAATGTCACTCCGCAGAAGAGCATCACGCAAAACCTCACGCTGCCGAATAAAACGATCCCACTCATCAACGCGGGTGATAAAGGCTTTCAGTTAGTGTGAAAGTAAGTGAAGACTGACTACAGAAATGATCCTGTGAAGTATAGTCTTAATTTTTCAATGCCCATCGATGTGCTCGTCACTACAAACAAACCAGAACTAGTTAAGAATTCTAAGCAAGCGAACGTGAAAAAGAAACGAGCACGAGGGTTGCTCGACGTCACCGCCGCCGTATTAAATGTGGTTTGTTTGCGGCCGTATAACACGACATGGCACATAGCAACATTGCTATGCTGACATTAAGTTCACAGACTACGCTGAAATCTTTTACTTAATTTTATAAAGCTCTACAATTTTCTGAAGAAAATGTAAAATATGTAAAATTATAATAATGAAGCAACCTTAAAGTGTATACAATTTTACCTTTACAAAGTTAGATGTTTTTGATAACTTACTACTTAAAATTTGTAAAAGTCTAATAAACAACAAAAACAAATTAACAAAATACTAATAAATAAAATAAATAAAAAGCGCAAAAAACCACTTGGCAGCGGTGGGATTCGAACCCACGCCTCCGAGGAGACTGGTGCCTTAAACCAGCGCCTTAGACCGCTCGGCCACGCTACCATGTCTGGGGGCAACGCTTAATACTGCTATAAAGTAACGGCAAATTAAATGCTTAGCAAAAACGTTTGTCTTAATAGGCGCACATGCAAATTAAAATTAAGACATGTGAACTATTTAGCACATTAAATAAAATGAACTTAGTGTTTTATTAAATTGATTTATTCACAATGCATACAAATTGTCCTTTTGTGCCTTGTCGACTAAACTATTTTGTCAAGTCATTCATTTGTATCCCACTCTTTTCAACTTCCTTCACGAGCAGCCTTGCATTTCAATTGCTTTTGTTGCCTGGAATGCGCCTTTGTTCGAGTTCTTTGGCATTTCAGTTTGTCAATTGTTTGAAATTTAATTTAATACTATTGGACCTGGTCAGAGCATTCGTAGCCGCGCCAGAGATTCCAGGTAATACCCACAATTAACTCCATTAGCGCTTTGCTCCGCCTGCTGCTCAGTTGAAGCTGTACGTGATTTTTTCCATTTTACACGGGATGGCATTACAAATTTACAACTTTGCAATTATTTGCATGCGAACGCCTTAAATTTGAGCAAATTCATATGTGTGTGGAAAATATACATATATTTTGTGTGCTGACGCGGCTGTGGCTGCTTTTTGCAGCCCTCTTTTGGCATTTTAATGAAACCACAAATGTTACTACCCCTCAACATTACCTTAACCCCCCGTCAGACGGAGACTCGGCCAGAAAAACCGCAGACTTTGTTTTTGTTTTGCTTGTCGCCCGTGCAAAGATTTTTATTGCAATTTTCTAATTTCATTGCGGATGCTATGTTGAGTCGCTTTCCCAGAGAGTTTTGCCTGTCGCCGGCTTCTGTTTATGGGTGCAACATCAGACAAGAACAATAACAAAGGCGACGGCAAATTGTTGCTGCGGTTGCATGTATGTATGTACATATATGTACATATAAATATGTAAGGGACTTGTTCTATTGCTGCCCCTTTCACATCATGCATAAATTCGCATTTTCATTTGAATTTTAAACACATTTCCAAGCTGTCTAAACAAAAATGCTGACAGTTTTTAAAACTAATAAACATTTTAATACAGAAGGATTCGATACAACCAAGAAATTGATTTCGATCCATTGACATTTACCCAATGAGCGCATTTATATGCGCCACAGTGTGGCAACAAAATAAACCCAAGGTGTTGCCCATGAGGCCATAAAAATAGTAGAACATGAAATTATTAATACAGTTTCCTTTCGTTACGTCATCGCAAACGTAAGTGGCACGAGCACAAAGTCAAACAAAATCGCACTGACTATGAAGGCATGAAGCGACGCTGTCTTTTATAGCGCATTTGGCACAACGGCAGCAAGTGGTAGCGTGGCCGAGCGGTCTAAGGCGCTGGTTTAAGGCACCAGTCTCCTCGGAGGCGTGGGTTCGAATCCCACCGCTGCCAAGTATGAAAATAATTTTTTTAAATTTTGGTTTGTTAGTGCTAACAATATGAAAGCAAGAAAACCTAGCTGCTGATCATGCCTCTGCGCTCGCATGTTTACAAGTAGCAACAAACACAACACTGTACGGCGCACAGAGTGACGTCAAGCAACGCGTGCTCGTTAATTTTTCACGTTCGCTTGCTTAGAATTCTTAACTAGTTCTGGTTTGTTTGTAGTGACGAGCACATCGATGGGCATTGAAAAATTAAGACTATACTTCACAGGATCATTTCTGTAGTCAGTCTTCACTTACTTTCACACTAACTGAAAGCCTTTATCACCCGCGTTGATGAGTGGGATCGTTTTATTCGGCAGCGTGAGGTTTTGCGTGATGCTCTTCTGCGGAGTGACATTAGTCACAACGTATTGTGAGTGTTGCGCTTCGATGATCGCTCGGTAACACGAATAGAACGAATTCTGAGTGGTGATCACAATTTTTAATGAATCAATTTCAAAGATGAAACAGGTGGGCAACTGCTGCGAAATCAGATTTTTGCTGATGAAAAATGCGTTCGACATCAGCATTAAAATTTTTTTTAGTCGTAAGGAGCTTGCGAACTACTCCGACCAGTCTTAGCTTATTTCAGGCCAGTTCTCAGCACATTTGAATATCTTATCAAATTTGCAAATAAATAGCTTATAGCCTGAAACCAGCATATTTTAAAGTTCATTAAATGTATTCGTGACATCAACTAAATATTTTATAAGTTTGAAATGTTAACTACATAAAAATATTAGAGCTTGTTCTTTTTTTTATTTTTCCGATTTTTTCGTGAACTTTATTCATATGATCGTGATTTTGTTTTCTATCTAATCTTATCTCACATATTGATGATCTTAAATCACAAATTGATAAAATGCTTATTCATCTTATATTAATCTTCTTGCGCAGAGGTGCCCGCCTATAAAGACGCTATTTGTCCAATCCATTTAAGGCCCTTGCTTTATTTGCCATTCTAATACTCTCATTGCCGTTTTTAAATGCAAAAGTTGTTAAAACGTAATTGGATTTTTTAAATAATAATTATTAATTTTTAAATTTTATTTTTTTAATCTTACATAAATGGATGTGCACATGGAGAATGTTGCCTACAACTTGTCACAAAAATATGTTAGTCTTATTAAAAAAAAAAAATATTTGAGTGATTCCAATTATATAAAAGCCTAATGATTTGTTAAGTTTTCTTGCATTTGGATATACATATGTAGCTTGTTTTTCAGCAGTTTTTATTTTTAGTTTATTTTAGCTTATTTTTTCTCAGAATTTAGCTTATTCGGCCTCTCAACCCCTGGCAACACTGACTCAGACCCACCAACCTGTTTCAATGTTGTATTACCAATTTTTTCAGACGGTATCAGCTCATCCCCCGATGAACTTTTTATACCCCGGTTGTTGTTGCGCATCATCTAGGAAAAAATTGTATGTCGTTGTAAGTTTCAGCTTGGCAACAGAAAAAAACAGTGTTTAATAAGAATACTGAAGAAAGACTCTTGGCACATAAGTTTTGTGCACGTTAAGTACTTTTTCATAACCATCGCTCTTGTTGTTTGGGTGTGTTCCCTGTCCCGTATTCCTATGCCTCCGGGGCATAATATGCACATGCAACAACAGCAACAAATAATAGAGAATGGCAATAAAAGTACGATACGTATTCGAGGGCAAAAAAAAAATGGAACGAAAAATAACTTTAAATAGTTCGTAGCTACTTTTTTAAGAGTTGGCAAATGGCGTATGCGATAGATGGCAAGGGGAAGGTGGGATGTGGGACACAAAATGGGGAAAAGTGGAATGTTAAATTACTTTCAGTGAATTTTTGAACAGTTTCCGGATTTTGAGCAAAAGTTTTGGCTCCTAAATTAAGCGATTACAAATGGATATTGTTGATAATAAAAATTATAAATTGATATTTTAAGAAAAGTTGGCAGACTCTCACAACTTATAAACATGCTCTGATTTGTGCAAACATTATTACATAGGCATGCAAACAGTTGAATTATAAATCAAATCCAAAGTAAGCTTTTCTTTTGTCGCCAGCCTAAAAGTATACAGTCAGAAATATATATATTAAAATGTTTTTTTTTTAGCTCACAGCTTGCAAAACTTTCAATTCGAATTTTAAACTATTTGAAACTGTGTATTTCGGCATAACAATTACTCACGGACAGTTAACTATACGAAAATTCGACATTCACACATAGTTGAAAATGTATTTATTTGATTCTAAGAAAGTTGTTTGGGCATTCGTTGTTCGAGTATTTGTTTAGCTGCTCAAAAAAGAAAACTTATATTCTTTGGCGTTTTTCGTTGAACTTTGGCCCCGGGCAGCATGCGAGAGAATACTTCTTGCAGCTACTTTGCTTGCCTCGCACGTAGCGTCATTTTTGACATTTAATTATGGTTGCTAGTGCTACAGTGCACGATAGACAGAATATAAGGACTAAGGACCAGTGCGAGTACTCGTACTCGTATTCGTATGAGTATTGTAAGGCCCCTATGAAACGAAAAGAAAAGAAAGTAAGCTGTAAACTCGATTTCATGGCTTGTCTAAAAGGTGCTGCCATTTTGCCAACGTTGTTAGTGCGGCAGGTAACTTGACGCATTCGCTGGCATCAGGTACTTTTGCTTCCAATGCGTGCTACGTGCGTATATTACTGTACCTACTCTCTATCTCTTCCCTTCTTCCCTTCTTCCATATACGTAACCTTTCTAGCCGGACGTGTGTTGTCAAAACTGTCGCTTCATGTTGTTTTTTTTTTTTCTTTTTTGGTATAAAAATGCTTAGCTGCGTTTCATTTCATTGTCGAGTCTTTGCAACTGGACAAAGTTGACCACGCTGGCGATTTATGAAAAAATCGTCGCACGTGACGTGAAACAGCTAAGGATTTTGGGACTGAAGTGCACTGGTCCACAGATTTCTGGCCACTGGCCACTGGCTACTGAGCACTGGTCACTGGCTACTGAACAATTGCGTCTAAATTAATTATCAAGGATAACAGTGCATAAGGCTGCCAGTCGCAATGTGCAGTGTCTGGCGCGTTGGCTAATTCAATTATCTGACTGAGAAATTAAAAACGGCTTAGGCCAAGTTAATGCGGACTTAAGCGCGTTAATTAAAAGCCAGTTGATATGTTCATAGCGTACCCCAAACGCACCCAACATCAGCTGCAATTGCATAAAGGTTTAAAGCACATTCAACCCCTCGACAAGAAAAGAACTCTTAACGTCTGAGCCAACAACCCCTCCAACTGAGCAGACGGCGACCAATAAAATTGCCCGCTAAAATCACGAGCTGCAAATCTCCAGAGAATAATTTAAGACATAGAAAAAGCCAAAGATGCCGCCACGGAATCCTCCACATTAAAATATGATGAGCTCTGAGTAACTGAAACGAAACGAAGCGAGCAACCAAACAAACGAACAAATGAAAAACAAAGTTCATAAAAATGTTGTAAAGAATATGAAGCAAAAGCCAACACGCCCGATGGTTCAGGTGTGCCTGACATAGTGGTGGGCGGGGCGGTGAGGGGCGGGGCAGCAGTCCAAAAAATAATCAACATAAAAAAGAAAATTATTTGCAATATTATCAGGGACTGCAAAACTTGTGCGCACAGTGGAATTAAAGGCTTCACAAAGTGATTGGAGGTTTAAAATAGAAGTATTATGTTTATAAATAGTTTTTATTTGGATTTAATATTATTTATTGATTGTTATTATAATAAAAATATTTTTCATTGATATACTTGATTTAGAGCTGGGATTATTTATTTATTCTGATTGTTTTCATTGTACTTTTCTTACAGTTAAATAAATTAAGTGATTGATTTATTATTATTTATTGATTTTTATTGTTATTGATATTTTGATTTATTTGACTTAGAGCTGCGATTATTAATGTTGATTAATGCTCTCATTATACTTTTCTTATACTTGTAAAAATGAATGATAGTCGAAGGAAATTTTATTTATTTTCATTTAATAATAGCCTTTTTAAACCACTGTGACTTGACTTTACTGCCCGGTGTTCCCAGCAGTTATCAAGCTCAGTTTCCCCGTTTTGTTGGACAGTAATTGAAGTTAGGTGCGCTCAAACCAAATGCAAATTAAATTTGGTTTTAATCAAGCACACGCTTCAAAATACAACAAAAGCTGAAAAAACTAATGAAATAGAGAATAATGTTTTCCAGCGGGGGTCGCTTCAGGGTCGCTTGATTCCGATGTTTGGCTCGTGGCCCCGTCCGATGAGCAAAAGTAAATCAATTAAAGGGCCACAAATTTCAAATACAAAGCGCATTGTGCTGACCTCTAAGTCTAAAAATCTCAATCAAATGACTGTTGTCCACTCGAAACACTCAACAACTCAAAATATTGCATGATAAAACACAAAACGTGATCAAAACTTCATCAATCTTTCAAACTGTGTGCATCCGAAAGACTTCAAACTGAAGAAATAACCGGTCAGCCATATGTGGGCATGTATAGCCAGTGGTTAGATCTGCAGATGTACAAAGGGGCAGGGGAAGATGAACGAGTCGGATCAAGTTCAAAGTCATCTGGTCGTTTCCGTCGTCGATCGGCGATCTTAAAATTAACTATTTAAAGCGCTGCAGTTACCAAAATCCACAGCAAACATTGCCTGTTGATCGCCGCTTAAACAACGAGTCATCATGGTAGGTCATCATTATACTCACAAATATTTTAGAATATATAACCAGCGATGTCCTTGCCTTATAGAAATTCCTGATCATTGCCGTGGCCTTCTTGGCCTGCGCTTTTGCCGATGTCTCCGAACTTGCCGATCCTGGCTATGATTACCCACAGCCAGCCCCTCCAGCACCCGCACCCGTTGAGACCTACATTCCCCCAGCACCGCCAGCACCAGTTCCATCGGCTCCCAGGAACGAGTACATTCCCCCCGCACCCGTTGCTGCCCCAGTCGATGCCTACATTCCACCCGCCGCCGAGGAGCATGTGCTGGAGGAGATCGAGCAACCCGCCCAGGATGGTTACCGCTACAAGACTGTGCGTCGTCGTGTCTTCCGTCACCGCAACTAAATCAATTAAGTGGATGTTTTGATAAGGAGTCTTGTTTGTTTTTGTTATCGTTGGACTCGTAAAGCAAATATAAAGTAAAGAAAATATTTAAAACGTAACTTTTGCCTTGTAGTTTCTTTGATAATCATCAAAGGATCTCGAACAGGACAATTGAAATAATATTAAAAATAAACAAATATTATTTAAGAAAAACTACATATCAGAGAATATGTATTTATTTTTATTATTGATTCTTATCTCTGTTATGGCTAAGAACACAAAGAATTTCCATCGTTGAGCAGTTAGTTCACAAAATGTTTTATATTTACTTTTTGCTGAACTAAGGAAAATACTATCATAGATAGATCATGATTATGGTTAGAAAGAACTTCCTGTTTTCACTCAAATTGATGGGGGATATTTGATAGAGATTTTAGTGTCGGCTCCATAAACAACTTAATTTCCCATGCATTGAGAATGGACTCCGCACTCCACTCCACTCATCGTCCTGCTGAGTGGCTGGCATCGATAAGTCGCCACATCTCTTCACATTTCACAATCATCGTTGTCGTTTCCATTGCCGTCGTCGTCGTTTATAAAACGCTTAACATTCGTGACATTTTTCGCATTTGGCTGTGCGTCGTGCAAAGAAATTTATAGACTTTATCCATTAGGAAAACAATTACGACTGCAAACAATGGCCCTGACGCTACTGGCCAATGTCCAATGGTGGCAGCGACTCCCTGGCCCGAGCATATGTTGCAATTGCGATTGCGACTGGGATTGGGATTGATATTGAGATGGGGTTGTGGTTGTGGTTCGGGGGAACAGGGATGTCGCCTTCGTCTGCAAGTCCATCTCCAGGACTCTGTTAGTTAGGTTCATTGTCCTTGTCGGCGCGTAAGAAAAAATATATATTTTCTTATTATTTCGCCGCAGAATATGCGACGCTTCTTCAGCAGAAGGACGAGGTCGGCACTCAGACTTTGACTCTGGCTTCTTGGCTGCAACACAAATCCAATTACCTTCAAAATAATAAACTTATGTACATACCAAAAGGCAAAAGCAAATGCCAATGCTGAGTGTGAGTATGGGACAGTTTCTTCACACATACACACACACACACACACACACACCTAGATAGACACTCGCACACACACACACCACTCACATTTGGTTTATCAACTGTTGATAGACTCCATGGGGAATTTTCGAATGTCACAGGATGGCGAAAAAGGCGGCTGTGCGGTGGCTGAAAGGACGAGTTTTGGGGGGTCGTTGTCTGTCGAAATTTTCTTTGAATATAACTAAACAAAAAAACTGTAGCACGCGAGGGTATACTATGTCAAGATATTTGTGTACTCTACCAGCCTTAAAAATACATATTAATAGAAATAAATCTTTAAAGAAATATGCTATATATGTTTTTTATAGATAAACGACCCTATTGCAGGGTATCTCCAAGTCGAGTAACCTACTGACTATGTTGTTTTTGTATATTCTTTTTTTGTTTTATCCCGTTGTCCTGCACCGTACTGTCTGCTGATTTCCACAGCTTGTTTGCTGCTCATTATTCGCCTGGCGCAAAATGCACGAGCACAATATAATTTCGCCACTTGCATGTCATCAGCATAAACTGGGTGCAAAATATGTGGCGTCCATTGGCGATGCCACATCGTCCACATCGTCCACATCGTCGACATCCTCGACATCCTCGCTAGCGGCGTTGGCCAAAGGAAATTCGTTTTAGAGCAAAGTCAACAGCAATTGGCCAAATGACTTGTAAGGGTTTCTGCTCGTTCAAAGCAGCAAGAATGACAGAGAGAGATTCAGAGAGACTGAGAGGGAGATATAAACTAGAGTGGAGAAAGGAGTGTCTCTCACATCCTTACAGGACGAACAGGGCGAGCAGTTTATTGAATTCGCATATTTTCCCATTTTGCATTATGGCAAACAAGTTTGCTCCTTTGTTTTTTGTATACATATTTTTTTTTCTCAGCAAATTTGCCGCTTGCTGTTTGATTTTGTAATCGAGGATTTGTTTGTTTTCTTTGTTGTTTTTGCCTGCTCCTTTTGTTGTAGCATTGAATGTTTTAGTCATTTCTTTGGGCAGCTCAAATTGGTCTAGTCGTTGAATTGACCTTTTTACTACCAATATGCTGGAGTTGGAGACGATGTCGGTCTCTCTGAATACCGGCGACATGTGTTTGGCCTTGAGCGGTTTGTTTAGGGCTTGTGGTAAAGATATTGGATGGGTTTGTCTACGGTTTTGTCTCTGGGCTGTGGCATATTAAGTGGAAGTAAAGTCAGTTGAGTTCGATTGACAAACATGCTAAGGGATGACCTGTTGGATTGCTCAATATGCTTCGAATCGATTTGAGGCTGGCCAACATGTCAAATCATTCTCGACTAACTTGTGACTGACTTTAAATGGAGTTCAGTTGCAAAACAACTTCAAATGAAATTTGTTCTTATCCACTTGTCAATTGTTTCAATTTTCCTTAGTTCCTTTTTTATTTCATTGATTTGTAGTGCTGCAAGTATTAAGTTAACTTATAAGCGCGATATTTATAAGTAAATATAATATTTGTGGGAGCTCTATCAGGAATCAATGAAATAAACGAAATAATAATTTAAATAATAAAATTTATGTTTGCATTGTAATATTTTATATTTTAATTCAGGCTCAATGATTCTTTAACAAAACAGTTTTTCTTTCAACTCCTTCGACTTCTTTCGATGGTCTTTAACATTAGTCAACAATATTCGTAGTCATCGCCGATTAGTTGCGGTGACGGAAGACACGACGACGCACGGTCTTGTAGCGGTAGCCGTCCTGGGCGGGCTGCTCGATCTCCTCGTAGACGGGCTGCTCGGCCTGGACGGGGGCTGCGGGGGGAATGTAGGAGTTGGAGGGAGCTGCGGGAGGAGGAATGTAGGTGTTCTTGGGTGCTGGAGGTGGTGGTGGTGGGGGTGGGATGTAGGCCTTGGCCGGGGCAGCTGGGGGAGGGATGTAGGCCTTGGCCGGAGCGGGAGGAGGAGGAATGTAGGTGTTCTTGGGTGCTGGTGGTGGTGGTGGAGGAGGTGGTGGAATGTAGGAGTTCTTTGGGGCTGCTGGAGGTGGAATGTAGGCAGGTGCGGGTGCTGGCGGTGCGGGCTGAGGATAATCATAGCCCTGATCGGCTAATTCCGAAACATCCGCAAAGGCGCAGGCCAAAAAGGCAACAGCTATGATCAGTACTTTCTGTGGATGTACAGACAAATAGATCGATTGTTATTTATTTAAAATGATGTATTCGTCCTTTAATGATTGTAGTTTTGTATTTTTGAAATTTTACCATATTGGATTGCTGGGCTTTTTACTGTTGCTGCTTGGATCACAAGAAGCTGTGTACTGATGAACTCTCAACTTGACGCGCTTTTTATAGCCCATAGTTGAAGCTCGGGTCAGCCGCAAATTAATTGCCTGATGCCACGCTATCTGTGTGCCCTCAAGTGCCAAGAGCTCAGCTTGAGTCACAGTCAGAGTCAGTCCCAAAATTAAGAGTCAGAGATAAGTCGGAGTCTGAATCGGAAGAGGGGAGTCCAATGCCAAGTTGTTTGGCGGGTTTCGTTATCCGGCACCTTAAGACAATGCGCTGATACATTGCTTGCTTGACTGGGGTCATCTATTGAAACCGAAAGCTTCTTTAATTAGATCAAAAATAAAAACATTGACCATTTACATATGAATCGTTAGTTATTGTTTATTTTTTTTAATCGCGCTTTTGAGCTTGATGTATGTTCGTGGGTCACTCGCTCTATTAGCGCTGCTCATATCATTTTTCATATATATTTATCTTGTTAAGTTTATATTTTTATTTTTGACATGCTCGTATTGGTATTGTCATGGTTATTAGATCTTCATCTAAAGTCAATTTGAGCTGTTGCTTAGTAAATATAAATATATGTTATTTGTCTTCCTGTCTCAGACTTTCAGGGTTTATTTGCTTTGCTGAAAACTCTACTCGCATATTTCTCAGACATTTGATATTATCATTGCAATATCACATTAGCTACAATAATTTATGAAAATTGCAGTTTTTGGTTTCCTTATTATTATTATTATGAAAATAATTACTTTGTCGCAAGAGTATTTAATTTGCGACTCTGAAATGATTTAGCTGCCAATATTAAATTAAATATTTTGTTAATGCTTAATGTGTTTAATATATTTTGTTTTCAATGCTTATTTTCTTGTTTCACTTTAAGTTTGCGTGAATCTTATTTATATTTTTTTTTATATTTTTTCTGTTCCCCTCCCAAAGCTGATTTATGATCAGTCAATGTGCTTCCAGCCTATGGCATCATTTCAAGTTTATGGCAAAATTAATAACAATCTATTTGGTATTAAGCTAATGCTGTTTTCCTCGTTTTCTTTGGCCATTCATTGCTAATGCCTTAGTATTTTTCGTATATTTTTTGGTCATTTTGCTGGTCAGTTAATTGCCAAGAACCGCATTTGCCTAATTTATTTTCCCAGCAACTGTTTGGCATATTAAGTAGGATTTGGCAGCCAGCTGTTTGCATAAAATGAATATCGAATCGGATTTATCTCGTTACATAATAAAAGTGTTAATATTCTGGCAATGATTCTACGCATCTAACAAAAATCGTAAATCTTCAGAATGCGGAAATAAAATGTGAAAACAAATGGTGAATTCAGTAAAGCTGGCAATCTGCAAAGACTTAATAATATCCTTACTTAAATCCTTACTATTGAGTACCGAAACAACAGAATTCTTTTACACAAACTTAATAATTTTTTATTTCATTGAATTAGCTTCTTGTCATCGCACAAAATGTGAGGCTTGGAAACTTTTTACAGACGGCGACGGATCACACGACGACGCTGGGTCTTGTAGCGGTAACCATCGGCGGAGATGGGTTCGATTTCCTCCAGGACGGGCTGGGGGGCCAAGACTGGAGCGGGGGCAGCCCTGACGGGAGCCTCAATATGGACGGGAGCGGGGGCTGCAGGTGGGATGTATTGGTTGACTGGAGCAGGAGCTGGGGCAACGCGGATGGGAGCTGGAGCGGGAGCCTCAATGTGGACTGGAGCTGGAGCGGGAGCTGCAGGTGGGATGTACTGGTTGACTGGAGCAGGAGCAGGGGCAACACGGATGGGAGCTGGAGCGAGAGCTTCAATGTGGACTGGAGCTGGAGCGGGCACATCGACATGTGCGGGGGGAATGTACGAGTTGATGGGCTGGGGCACAGGAGCTGCCTTCACGGGCACAGGAGCTGGAGCAGGAGCAGGAGCAGGAGCTGGCTGATGGACCACTGGGGCGTAGTTGTAGCCCGACAGATGCGAGACATCGGCGTGGGCAACGGCCAAAAGGGCGAAGGCGACAACAAGAAGTTTCTGCAAGGCAAAAGGTCAAAGGATTATTCCCTATTCAGTTTTTTTATCTAGCTGACAGCTAACTAACCATTTTGAGCGTGTTACTTAGAGCGTTTCAGCTGTTAATATGATTTGGAGACACCTCAATGGGGATATTTATATGAAATGGTGCGCGAAGCTGACATCAAAATTCAAACAAGATGAAGAATTGCGCAAATTATAGGCTCTTAATATGCCAGAAACCAGAATTTTATTGTCAACTGCTGGTTACACAAAGACTAATGGAGTGTAGGGTATCATATTGGGTTAGACGAGGTCTTATGGTTGCTCATCTCGAATTTGTTCGAGCTTTAAATTTAAAACAAGCGGAAGAAGCTTAAATTTTTATTGTACCTATATATTTAGCACATATGTGATTGAATACATATTTAATGTTAAGTTTAATTTTAATTGAATCTATTTGAATGTTTATATAAAAAAGTTTACTTTCTCTTCTGAACGTATTTGATTTACATTTTATTTAGCTCATAAGGTTTTCTTTAGGTAACATCATATTTGCTGTGTAAATGAATTTTATGCTCTTTTCAAGATTCTTTCTTTTTTTTATTAGATGTAAAATCTGTTCTTCAGTGACAAACATTAATCGTGGCATGGTTAGAATAGAAGCCATGTCGTCAGATATAATTAAATCGAATATTATCACATATGCAACATATAGGGTATATCAATATCTTATATGCTGAATAATTTGGGCAATTCGCACTTGTTTGCCATTGCTTGAATTTAAATGTCATTTGCATAAACCATAAATGGTTTATTCGTATCAAAGTCAACTACCAACAGAGATGAGCTGAGTTGAGCTGAACTGAGTTAAGTTGAGCGGTTGTTGATGACCAAGTCGAAAAAGTTGTTGTGATTAGTTTACTTAATTAGCTTTGATAAGGCGGGCCAGTGTCTTTGTATCTTTTGTCTACTTAAACTACTGAAGTCGGCAAACAGTCTTTGGTTGCCCCTTGCCAAGTTTGACTTGCTTGTTGCCCATTGTTGTCGATTGTTATTGTTGCCGCAGTCGTTTTATGGCACAGAGATGCTTCGTATACGATAGATACAGATACAGATACATTTGCAGATACAAATGCGTAACTGAATATGTGAGTGGCTCCAGGTCAAAAGTTGAGCATGACGCCAGCGCGACCGACGCCGGTTCTTTCCCATGTGTCAGCATGAAAAACAAATTAGTGCCCCGAATGTTAAGTGTCGAGTGGGCGGATGGAAGAATGGGCGAATGGGCGTTTGTATTTTAGTGAAGGACACTTTTCTCGCACTTTTAATTACACAAATTGGCAATGAACAACAAGTTTAGGGTTGTCAGCGTTTCAGTTTTTACCAAATCTCATTTGAGACATTGGGGCGTCTCTGATTTGGTTACTTTTGTTGTTATAGTTGTTTTCGCTGTCCATTGTGATGCGAATATCTTATTTTTTTTAGCGTATGCCAAGTAAAAACGACAAAAGCTATGCAAACAAGCACTTAACCCGCTTCTATTTTGACAATTCCATTATTTTCGTAGCGCCAATAAACTCAAACTGCAAAATGCTTTGAACGATTCACACACAAACATACACAAATACAAAAACAACAAAAAGCACTTCGATGCAATTTTTACTCTCGCGTGACATGCAACATTGCGTATACGTAATTTAGCTGTTTGCCTCTTTTAACAGTGGAAGTTGCATTGCATGTTGCAGTGAAATGTACAGAAATAGAGTGGTCCATTTACACGCAAGTTGGCAGAATATTGTATAGAAATAACAATGCAATTTTGTTGGTATTACTCAAAATAATTCCAGTTTTTACATAGCGCTGAAGGATAAAGGACTGAAGTCATTTATTATGTGGTTGTGGTGAATGATAATCGGCTTAGCAAATTAATTAAGAGTTTTTATTGAGTAAGTGATTAAATGGAATTGAAACTTGGACAAATATTCATCTGCAATCAACTTAATTAACTGGTTCATTTAAATATTAAAGCCGCTTTCTGTCTGCATTGATTAATTATTTGCTTTTTTTACTCTCATTAGAAGCGAAGTTTCAAATACATATTTATGTTTAATTCTAGTTTCCAGTAACGTTCGAAATCAGGTTCGATAACCCGTCCGACGACCTTCGCAGCCAGCCTAATTGACCCCATAATAAGCTTTCACAATATGTCACAAAGTTTACTTTCGCAGCTTGCCACATTTGCATAATCATAGTGTAAAACTTGATTTAATAAATGTTTTAAAAATATTATTTATCAAATGAACAATGGCGTGGCCTGCTCGGAATCCCAGAGAGAATTCGAAATCTCGAACTCAACTACAAGTTCAACTTCAACAGCTGACAACGCTTAACAATCGATTTTAAAATATTTTTAATGCCCGGCGACTGCCAGATCATAAATTCAGACGTAGCCTGGGTCATTGTTGTTGTGATTGTTGTTGTTGTCGTTATTATTGTTGTTGTTGTCCGAGTATACTCGTTTTTCTGTATATTTTGCGAGATAAATCAACGCGCGACAAATTAATGCTGCAAATGAAGTGCAACTGCCGTTCGATGCGGCACACAGAACTCGGACTGAGGTTGGGATTGGGAATGGGAGTTGGAGTTGTGTACAGGTGTGAAACAGGCACTGAAATACCGTATATCGAACCGCCTCAATATGCAGTAACAGTAAAAATAAATGAAGGCAGTCAACGTTGCATATTTCAGAGGCCGCGTGGCTGCCACTGCTGATATAATTACGCAGATACTGTCAATTTTCCCACTCTCTTTCTCTTTCTCCCTCCCACTAGCTCTCTCTCTCTCTCTCTCTTTCTGTGTGTGTGTGTGTGTGTTCTCGATTTCGCCGTGAGCTTTTGCTTGTTATAAGCCTCCTCCTGTCTCCTTCTCTGTAGCCCTCATCTGTTTTTATATGCGCCGCATTTTCACTTTTTTTCCTTCGTTATTTTTGTATTGGTTTAATTTCTTTTGCATACTTTTGGGCGGACCTGGCAGTTGTCTGCCTCGCGATTATTTTTGTAATCCATGGCGCCTAAAGCATTGATTACACATTGCACACACCTGGACAGCTTTGACCTGGGCGAAAAGGCGAGCTTGGGATGAGGCAGATAGTCGGGCCATAATGCGTGTTAATCAGCATCATTAACTGCTAATTAAGTGCGGTTGCAAATGCAGCCAACTGTCAATTGTTTTCAGCCACCATCGCTGCACCACTGCACTACAGCACCACTACACCTGTCTTTTCTCACAGCCCACGGTTTAATGTTGAACAAAGTGCAATGATGCTGAAAATTGCTCATGGCAGATTGTTATTCGGATTTAAGCTCCGCTAATCGTTTTTCTATATACTATGAAATTAGAAAATGCTCACTGACAACAAATTGAAAAACTACTCGGAAATGGCTGCAATTGGATATTAAACAAAATCAGGAGCAATTCGTGGTTCAAAAAAGTGTAAGAAATGTTAACATTTTGAATTTTCTCAATAAATAAAAAATATAATATAGTTATAATAATATTATTAAATTGATATTAACTTTCACAGATGCAAACTTTTGTAATTTTCCTGACTGCTTCAAGTTGATGTTGTCAAACAACAATTTTATAAAAAATAATTTTTCCTGATTGTTTTAAAGTACCAAAATAATCAAATAAATTTATGACTTTTATGAAAAGTGATAAGATAAGTTACGTAACCTCAGATTTTTATTTTTATTGATAAGAATTCTAAGCAGTTTGAAGGATGTTTCATTTGAATATTAAACGATATATTCTTCAGTCAACCGCAATTCACATGCCGACTGATTAGTGTGGTCAAGTTCAATAGTCTATAAATTGCAATGGCCTGTCGAAATATTTCGCTGCATTTGAAAAAAAAAACAAATTTCGGAATTAAAGTTTCCCCAGTTATTTCCCCCTCGTTCTTGGCCTGAATGTGTGCGTATCAAAGCGTAAACGCATTTTAATTCATTTAATTGGGCTGCCAATATTTGACCAAAATGCAATTAACAAATTCAGGTATGGAAAAAGGGCCAGCTGCCCTTAGTCCTTTGTGCTGTTCAATGTGGTTGTCTAGGCCCACGATAAAAATGATTTGTTTTAATTGCGTAATTAATTTGGCAGCTTTTTTAATTAGTATGCGCCATTCAACGAGTGAGTGTGGTTTCTGTGGCGATATTTTAAAGAGAACTCTAATATTCACTGGAGAGCAAGGAACTGAACTGGGAATGCCGTTAGCAGCATCGTTGCAGACATTTCCCTAATCAAATCGTAAAGACGTCGCCGTTGTCATCGCATTTTCTTGTTAATTTTCTTTCGTCTGCATCTTGTCGATATCCTGAGTTCTGTCCTACCGTCTCTCCTGGTTCTTGGTTCATGATTCTTGGCACTTGTTAGCGCAATTGCCGCAGTCGCAGCCACAAGTGGTCAGTGGTCTGATGAGGCCAATGTTGGAACTCCTTCTTATTCCTATTGTGGGCGTGGCGAAACTTTTGAATCTAACGAGAAAAAATTTCCACATCATCAAAGCTCATTCCAGCCCATAAATTTCGTGATAAATGTGAGTGCATGCCGAATGCTGTGCGGCAAGTCCTTAGGGATTGTTGGGCATTGGGTTGTGGCAACTTCTTACTTGCAACTCCTCCAGCTATCTGTCTGCGGATGGAGATGGCATTGCAGATGGAGCTGCGAATACCAAGCTGATTTCTCTCTTTTTCTCTCTCAGCAACATGCATTTGGCTTTCATAAATTTCGAACGCAAATGGATGCTGTGCGGGGCAAGAGAAATGAATGAATTTAAGAGTCTATAAACATGGTTACAACGCCTGATTGGGACTGTTGCCGCTGATTGAGTGCGGCCAGGCTTCTATTTTGATTGGAAAACAATTTGCTAAAGTTTCACGATTTTTTTTGTTTTTTTATTATTAGTTTATTTTATTTTTCGAGTATTTTTTTAGTTCCATGGGAAATTCGTTAAGACTTAGACTAGTTGGATTTACAGGCGGTTGCGACGGTAGACGCGACGACGCACGGTCCTGTAACGGTAGCCATCGGCGGATGGCTGCTCGATCTCCTCGATCACCTGTTGGGGCTGGTAGACGGGAGCTGGAGCGGAGTGGTACACTGGAGCTGGAGCGGGAGCGGAGTGGTACACTGGAGCGGGGGCAGGGGCAGAGTGGTACACTGGAGCTGGAGCAGGAGCAGAGTGATAAACTGGTGCTGGTGCTGGAGCAGAGTGGTAAACTGGAGCTGGTGCTGGAGCAGAGTGGTACACTGGAGCGGGGGCTTCAATGTGAACTGGAGCGGGGGCTGGGATGGAAACTGGTGCAGGTGGAATGTAGGTGTTGACGGGAGCTGGTGCTGGTGCCTCAATGTGGACTGGGGCAGGTGCAGGAGCAGAGTGGTAGACTGGAGCGGGAGCAGAGTGGTAGACTGGAGCTGGTGCAGGAGCTGAGTGATAAACTGGTGCGGGGGCTTCAATGTGAACTGGAGCGGGAGCGGGGGCGGAGTGGTAGATTGGTGCCGGAGCAGGGATCGACACTGGTGCAGGTGGAATGTAGGAGTTCACTGGAGTCTCTATGTGAACTGGAGCGGGTGCCTCATAATGGACGGGGGCGGGTGCTGAGTGATAGACTGGAGCGGGTGCCTCATAGTGGACCGGGGCGGGAGCTGGCTGATGATAGACCGGGGCGGGAGCTGGAGCCTGGTAGTTGTAGCCCGACAGGTGAGAGACATCAGCACTGGCGCAGGCCAAGAAGGCGACGGCAACGACCAAGAATTTCTGCATACAACAAAAAAAGTCAGAATTAATCCTCGATCGATGGACTAAATCATTAATGGACTTACCATTTTTGTTTATTATTTTTTTACTCTTACTCCACAAGCGTTTGAATAGCTTCTGTCTGTTTTGGGGCTGGGCTCAAACTATTTATACTATTCACAGATGAGAGCTGCCTTTAAAATACCTGCCGATCAGATATTTGCTTTGGCTTAGGTGTAGCCAATATTGAATTGGATGTGAATACGAGTATGGATATTCGAGTATTCAGTCAAACTAGCTAACGGACCAGTCTTTAGGCTGGGGGCCAACCTTTGCGGCTTTGCTGTCTTCAATTAATTCGCTTGAGAGCCAAAATCACGATCACGGTGATTATCTCACATCTTGTTGGCCATAGAATTTATTGTTTGATTGTTTAATTTATGCCATCAAATTGATTTTTAATATTGACGTAAAAGAACTGTGAAGCAGCTCACAAAAAAACTGCTAACGGGAAATTATTGTTTATTCACTTCATTTTATTTTTATGCTCGGAATTTTTTTTGTTTGCACATGTTTCGATTTCGAGCCGGAAATGTGCAAATTACATTGCATTGCTTAAATAAATAAATATTTAAATATCCAAATAACTGGTTTAGTTTTGAATTTTATAGCCACTTAACAGTTCATTGTTCTGATAATATGCAAAATATATTTAAATTCCCAGACGATCTGCAAAAGGAACCAGTTCTGTTGCCTGATTAGTCCATCTTCTGGCATCGCTTATCCATTGGTTAATCCTGGAAACAGTTTTGCTTTGCTAATTTTTTGTCCAACTTTTACGTTAATTCGTATGTGTGTCTTGAATAGTAAGTAAATTCGAAACGATTTGGGATCTAAGGCCCTTGGCCATTAATTTGAATTCTTTGTTTTATTTTGGTAAGTTTATTGCCAAAACCAGTTCCATTTACTCAAAGTGTGGCTAGCAGTTGGAGGGGATATCAAATTTGGGTCTGGTTGTTATAAAAGATATATATAAATTGATATAGGTGTTTCTGACAGCTTCTTGAAGGTTACACAGATGGGCTATTGTTAAATCCGGCTTAGCATAGAATTCAACTTATTTATAAGCAAAAAAGAGAAGCGCCTTCAGGAAGCAAAGTTTATGAGTAATCAATATTTATTATTCATACGAGGAACCCTGATCCCAAAGTTTATTTGTTATTCGTTTGATAATACCATATTTGGTCGCAATTTTTTGATTATTTGTTCTAAATTTCTTCAATGCTGAAAGTAAAGCTATTATTTCTTTATTTATTTGCCTTATAAATTATTTCCTCATACACATGCTCGGAAGGTTGTGAATGTTCATTACTAACATATATTGCCCATTATTTAAAGCCATCTTTTAATTTGCTTCTCCAGCGTTGACTTTGTTTTTGGGTCGTTGAGTTGGCGATGGGTTAAATTGCAACTACAAATTAAGTTTGTCAGACAGTAAATCATACGCATTGCTGTTTAATTTTTTTTATGTTTTTTTTATCTTTTAAGTACAAATATTGGCTGGTAGATTTGCAACCATTGGCTCTTTCTGGCTGGTTGAATCCAAGTGCAAACAAGAGTCGCATGTCAAACAGATTCATGGCCCAAACGAATTTCAAACTTGTTGTTAGTGTTATGTGTGTAGCTACCAAAAATTTCAACATTTTGTTTGATTTTCTTTCTCGCATGATCATCGTATGTAAATCGCGATCGTTATGAGTTGACTACGTCTTTTGGGGGGCAATTTATGGCCGAAGATTTGCATAGACAATCGCGTTTTCATTAGCTTC
This sequence comes from Drosophila rellima, assembly GCA_035043635.1. NCBI lineage: Eukaryota > Metazoa > Arthropoda > Insecta > Diptera > Drosophilidae > Drosophila > Drosophila rellima. The sequence goes on along the minus strand of JAWNMV010000236.1, from coordinate 2,229,529 downwards.
CGTTGTTGCTGCCTCTGAATCTGGTTATGCTCTGCGACAGTTACTCTTAAATATGATTGTCCCACATTTCTCATATGTACATATTTTGTTTATCCTCTCGTCATCGTTTGCAACACATGGAATTATCATTATATTCATAATTTTGTCTGCATCGACTGCATAGCTAATTAAATTTTAAGTTAATTTGACGCTCCTTTGTTTAAGTCACTGACAGCCAACTAGTTTTATATGTTTATATATGTATGTATATATTTTAAGCATATTTTTATTGGCATTTACTTGGTCATTGAGGCGCCACGGGCCGCGGGGCTAATAATAATTATAATCGTGTTTCTCAGACATTGGCCTTGACTTTGAAATTTAAATTTTACTCAGGCATCTGTCAACTGACTCTCTTCTTCACATTCCGCTTTGGGCTTCTTATTCGCTTTCTTGGTTGTTTTGTTTTGGCATTTTCATTATTAGTTCATTAGTTATAATTAAGATTCGGCTTTTATTTCATGTAAATGTTAATCTATGTAAATTGTAATCCATTAATTCAATTTGCGCAGTTCGGTCTGAAGAAATAATTTAATTGGTCTGCTGATGAACTTGTTGTTCTACATTTGATCGCATTAAATTAATATTTTATAATAGATAATTTTCTTCATTGTTTGAACTTTTAGGCCTACACAGATTTGCTTAATCCGTATCTATAAATATATTAAGAAAATATACATATGATAACTGAAGTTATAATTACACTTTTGCATATATACACATTATTATTATCATTAATCTAATGATGTCATCAAGCTGGGGATTTTTTCATTTTCAAATAGTTTAGTTTAGTCTTAGGCTTGCCCTTGGCATCTTAAAGCATATGATCAATCATTCTATTCAAACTATTCTTAATTAGAATATTTCTATTCTGTATCCATTTAAAGTTTATATAATAAGGGGTATAATACCTCTGTATTATCTCTCTTTCTCTCAAAAGAGCACTGTCCGACTTCCTAATTTAGTGAATTTATACGAGTGTCATTTAAAAATTGCACCCAGAGTATCTTGTAGTCGAGCACTCTCGACTGCGTTATTATTATTTGTTTATATAGAGGCTTTGTTAAATATTTTAACCAGATATACTCCTACATATTATGGGCTACCGAGAGCTTTTGTCAACTATCCAATTTTGAAAACTTGATACTGAATTAATTTTCATTTAATTATCAAGGAAATCTACATTTTAGAATGATAGACATAGGCATTCATATAAATCAACTAAAATCTCGCATAATGTACGCAGTGCTTTTTGTGTGCGGTAGGTGGAGCCACCTGCCGAAAAAGTAGCCAACCAGATAAGCGCAAAATTCTTAATGAAACGACACGCATGCACAGTAAACTATGCACTTCAGGATGTCTAGAAATAACCGAACCTACCCTACAACAGAGTATATATACTCGTAGGTACATATATAGTAGATGGCAGTACATACAGTTGGAGTTACAGTTACATTTACAGTTAGTCGGTTAGTTTTATCTTTTTAGCATTCAAAGCGACCCCCGAAAAACGAAATAAACAGAACAGAGCAGAGTTGAGTTGAGTGTAGTTGAGGAGCGAAGAGGAGAGCTGAGGAAAGTGGAGTGTTCCAGATGCGAACCTGGACGAGATGCGACGAGAAGTTGAGGCGAGTTACGAGTTGCAGTATACAAAGGCGAACGGAAATGAAATCACGTACCAGGGGCGTTGTCATTCACAATGAGTTTGTGCCACTGTCAGGATGAGGAGTTCTGCAATGTCAGTAGTTGTTGCAGTTCTTGTTGCTGTTGTTGTTGTTGTCAGCAGGGTCGCGGCAGCTGCCATTTTGTTCAGTCGTTGTGTGTACGTCTAATGTCCAATTTCAATTTGGACTGGCTGGCTGACAGCAAAGCCACCGCAAATGGCAAACAATACAAAGACGCCTATGCCCCCGCCCCCCTCACTCATTTTCTCCTCTCCCTCCCTCTCTCTCACACAGTCTCCATCTCGCTCTCTCTAAAACATATGTGTGAGTTTTGTGTCCCTTGTCTACTATTTCACTTAAGTGTGGACACTGTTAAATACACACACACACACAAACACTATGAAGACAGTTACGTGTTGTGAGAGCCTGTAGAGAACGGGTGGTGGGAGGGGGGGTTGCTGGAGAAAAGGAGGAGAGAGGGCGACCCGCATAAGTTTATTTACTTTTAACACGAAATAATAAAGTTTACAAAAGAAAACGTGCGTCGTGCGGTATGCTGCACTTTTTCTATGCTTCTTACCTTTCATTCCCCTTCCTCTCTTTTTTTTTTATGGTACACCCCACACTGTTTCTCTCTTTCCGTTCATTTACTGTCGCACTTTAAGCGCTCAAAGCGAATTTTTAACAAACTCTTGAAAGCCAAGTCAATTTATTACAATGTATATAAAGGTTGCGAAGTGATCATACTCTGCTCAGATATTAGATTATATTTTAGTTTGCAAAATTAATCAAATACAATAGATTATAGAATTAATAATCAACCAATTAACTTTTTTTAAATTATCCACCACTCTAGTTTTTCTACTAAGAATAGTTTTTGGATGTTAAATACATTATACCTTAATCTTCCCCGCGAGGTTTACTTAAAAAATAAATCTAGATAATTTCGGCTACATTTTAAGTAGAGAAGCATATATAGGTTAGGGTATTTTTAAATGCTGAAAGGCCACTCAGCGTCTTCCAGCGCATTGCAGTGAAACTTTCGTCACAGTGCCGAAAAAAAGGCAGAAAAATTAGCGACATGCTGTGACGTGACTCGACTGCATGAGGCTAACTCTATTCCCGTTTTCCACTTTTTGCTTTTACCTTTGTCATTGCCATATGCCTGTGACAGGCTCTCATGGCCAGCTTAAGGTTGCAGCTCGGCACTTACAACAAACTGAATTATTTAAAATGTCGCTAAGAGCAAAGCAACTGTGAACGCTGCTGCTTTGTGCAATTAAATGCGTTTTCAGCTTTTACGCACACATGCGACAACCATTAGAAGGTCCACGAAGAAGGTAATGATAATAATTATTCGTACGGACTCCCGGCCACATGTTTGGGCTTGAGTATCTCTGGTCTGTTCCATGTGTGTGCGTGTTTGGCTAATTACAATAAATTTGGCTAATTATTGTCTGGTATTTGCGGCCCCTGCGGCTGCTGCAAACTTTAAGTAGCTCTCACAACACAACATCACAGCATTACAGTATCGTAGCACGGACAAAGTTTTTGCCATCGATAGAGTCGAGGGCATGCGGTTCAAGACAACATGGTACAATGTCTGGCTAATTGTCTTGTAAATTACGATAAGAAACTTTCACTCTCAAGTGCACAGAGGTAGAGAGAGAGATAGAGTGAGACAGAGAGAGAGAGAGTGAGAGAGATAGAAAGATACTCTCTTAAAAGGGTCAGTTAGGTCACCTGCATATGGTAGGGAAAAAGTGCATTTCCTATAGAAGTTGTTAAGTGGAAATTAAAATTACAAGGGGAATTATGGAGACACAAAAGAAGCTAAGACATTACTTATGAAATATGTATGAATTTTGTATATAAAGGCTATTTTACAAATAAAAATAATTGAAATTTATGTATTTATTTAACGTAAACTAAAAACAGCTGACAAAAAAATTAAGAAACATTTTAAATTAATAACTAAAATTGTATATCAAATGTAAAACCAAAAGAAAACTAGTGGGCGGTGCTACAGTCGAGCATATTCGACTGTCGGAGACCCCGTACTTACTATGGAAAAGCAACTCCTGGTTTAAATAAAATAATATAAGTCTGTACATATATAACATTGTTTCAGGAGGTATAAGACAATAGAAAATTCCCAATCTGCGAGTTTGATTGTGGCATCTCCAGAAACAACAAAAATTTGCATACTCAGTATACATTTTCGACCAATCGTTATGGTAACTTTATAATGTTAGATTGGTTGAGATATCCTTTAAATTGTATTTTTAATTAAGATATTTCTATTTTATGTAAATATAACATTAATATAAATAATAATAAATTTTATATTAATAAATATCATAAAAAATATAAATAAAAAATAAATTTAACAATAAACATTAATAATAAATATTTAAAAAAAAATATATATATATGTCCGTGACGGGAATCGGACCCGCGACCCATGGCCCAAATGAAAATTGTAGAAAAAAGATGGGCGTTCAACACACTGCGCCACTGAGCTATTTGACAACTGAATGTTTATTGTAGGTCTCATTATTACTGGACCATAAGTCAAACTTCGTTGTTGTTGTCTAACTGTTTTGTAATTGTTGCTGTTAAGGTAAAGCAAATATAGGCAAATTTAGTTGTTTAATATCTTCGCTGTTTATTATCCGATCGCAATGAAATTTTCAGGAAACATGGCGGATAATATTGGCTTGGTCTATGCCTGTTGGCTGTTGATGCTGATCAAGAATATATATACTTTATGGGGTTACGCACATTTTTTTTTATGACAAAGTTAATAGACCCCTGTACTTTTTTTAAGTACGGGGTCTAAATATGTACTAAGAGCAAAAACGTATATAAGATCGAGGGTAATCAAAAAATGTTAAATAAAAAATCCATGCAGGTTAAAATGCTGATATAGATCAGCACTATTAAATAATAAATAATATTTATAATACCTACTTAAATTACTTTCAGTCTTTAAAATTTATTTTTATAACACAGTCGTCTTATTACAATCCTCATCTGTCGTCGCTGATATTCTTAACAATCATTGCAAATCAAAACAAATGCCAAACGATTTGCTTTATGTGCATCTGCAGTGATTTGCCTAGGGAATGCGGCTGTCAAGCCTTTCATTTTTTATTGCCCCGCAGCGTCCAATACCCTTTCGCACACACTCCCATCCCCCTTCGGTTTCCCTTTGTCAATTTTGCAACATATGTGCGCTTCATAAAGTGGGCGATTCCTCTACTCTTCTCTGTCTTTCAAGTTGCAAGTGAAATGCAGTCAACTCGTGCGCCAGCTGAGCGCGCAATTTAGCACAACAATGCGATACGTATACGCCCCGTTGTAGCCCACACTAACTCATGTGTTGGCATGTCTTCTGTTGGCTTCCACTGGCTGCTACTGCCATTTAGAAATGCCTTTGCCTTTGTCTTGCTTTAGTTTGGCTTGCGTCTTTCTGCCAGAGTGAGTGGCGTTTCTTTTTTTGTCTTGCCAAATGCGCCATATTTCTGAGTTTATGTCTTCGTTTTCTAGCAAATATTTTCACAGAGTGAGCGAGAGAATGGCTGTAATGCATATGCTCGGCCTGTCGTCCTTTTGTTTTATTGCATATTTATATTTTATAGCGAAAGTAGCAAAATATACGAGTAAATCGTTAGAAGGAGAAGGAGAAGGGAGTGAAGGAGGAAAAGGAGCCCGCCTCAGACGATTCCCGGCACACAATTCTTGGCCTTTTTGGCAAGCATTCGATAAAAGTAGTCATACATAAGCTCTGCCAGTCGCACATGTGTCTCACACATACGCACTCACACACTCATGAATATACTAGTCTCCAACCGATTGGAGAGGCCTTGCATTAAGGTCTCGTTGCGCTTTTTGGGGCCCTTTTTGGATGGGCCACAAAATTCAATCATAAAAGTTTTTCAATAATCCGCTTTGCCTCGATTGCATTTCAATTTGCGCAACATTTTTGTGCAAAAACTTAATTTTCCACCAATTAGTTTTCCCAGGCACCCAATTGAGATGGGAAAATGGTGTTGCAGCTCGTTATTGATGTGTGCCCCCAAAAAAAATTGTTAAGTGCTTTTGTTTTTTTGGAAATCAGGCTGACAATATGTGCAACTTTTTGAAATTAAAGCTAGTTTTGTTGCGGATAAAACATTTTATATAAATGGGGTTAAAAATTTGTAAAATATATAAGTTAAATTTTAGGTTTCGCTTTCATAATATTCTGAAGCGATCTTCATTTTGATTACCAGATGCTTTAGGTCATGCTATCACTAAACCCAACATTTTTTATAGTCCGCGTTTTAATGCCTCTCGCATCATATGGCGCTCAAAAGCACATTGAGAAATTTTTATTGATCTCCAGCGCAAACACCTGCCACACGATGTGGCAAAGCGGCCAACTCGAATACTCGTAATGCTAATTTTATTCAAAGGTTATGCCATTACAATGAGGCTGTCCGGCGGAGTGAACGGCTAACTGAAGACATACAGCGAGGACGACGAAGATGGAATGCGAGTACGTGTCGAAATTTACGAAAAATTACGAGAGACGCAGCGAAAGCTGCTGCACAAAATTGCAAATCGTGCCTAGAGTCGAGACTAAAGCCGAATCCAAGTCCAAGAAAGGACAAGACAAGATGCCGGGCACATTGGCAATCCAGCTGAGGCTAAGATGCAGACGCATTTTCGGACTGAGACTTGCCCCCAAAACCTGGCCATGCAGCATTTATTGCCAACGAAGCGTACTTGGTGCATTTGATGCGCTGCATAATGGCGAACGCCATTAAATGTCCATTGACATGGCATACGAAGAAGTTCAGCTTGGACAGTGGGTTGAAAGAGTGCCACCGAAATTGCTAAATTAAATTGATCGACCAATTTACTTGACTGAGATCTCAGATGGCTCATGGTTTTGAATGCAATTTTCAGAAATTAAATCCATTCATTTTTGTTATGACTGTATTAAATTATTAAATATTTATCTATATTTAAAGTTAATAGTTTGCAAACTTCCTTTTTTTTTGTTTTATTTTATTTCCTATGTACAAATCTCCGAATTATATTTGGACATCATTTGCAATATGTATTGAGTCAGTGTGCTACCGCATTCGGTGCATTGACGTTGCCAATGGCGCATCGCAAATCCAAATCGAATGCGAAACGAGCGGAAATCGTGACCTGCAAGGATCTGCTTAGTTTTCTTATTAGCTGCGATTACATTTGATGTTTGTTGTTCGGTCAACGTGGCGTATACTTACTTCCATACGTATACGTTATGTCTGTAAGTACATATGTATGAATTCACATATATATATATATATACAACATTTTGTATGTTTAAGCAGTGTTTGTTGTTCTTGGCTTACACTTTGCTGCCAACGTTTTTGTACGTGGCCAAGTTGCAAAATGTCGAGAGTCTGCGTCGACTTCGACTTCGACGTCGACATCGCTGTTGCCGTTTGCCGTTTGCAATCGCCATTGCCATTGCCGCATCAAATATGTTGAAAAGCAATTGGCAGCCACCTCGACCACAGTTCACAGTCCCCTCCAATTGGCAGCACAGAGTCAGCTGCTGACCCTGCGGAGGGGCATGTCTGCTAATGCGCTGCTGCTGGAATTTCTTCATTGACTACGTGCATTAAATTTCAAATCAAAAACATTTCTACACTCTGCCAAAAAAATACAGAAAAATTTGAAAATGTTAAATGCATTTTTGTTGCATACTTGCAAACGCGTTGAACTGCTCAGCAATTTATTGAGAAATGTGCGAAGCAATTTGATTCTTCTTATTTGCCCCTATGTTATATAATTGTTTCCCGCTTCATTTGTTGACGGGCACTGTTCAAATAATTATTTCCATAGGAATGGCGTACACTCGCCTAGTCAATTTACATGGAATTCAATTTTTCGACAACCGAAGGAAACTTGAACGCAATCAGTAGACAAAGAACAACAGCAAAAAAACAGCAATGCATATCAATTGCTGCTGACAATTTCAAATAGAAAATGTCTCAGCAATGTTAAAAAAGGGAAGGAAAAAAAGAAATCAAACGAGAAAAACAAATGAATAACAACAAGAACAACGAGAAGTGCCTGTCAACGGCAAGCTGCACAACAAACTTGTGGATTTCTGTAAAAAAGAAGTCGAATGAAAATGGAAATGTAACTGCAATTGAGTTTGGTGTTCCCTCAGGCTTCGATTTGAATGCCCCCCTCGTCTTGTTATTGTTGTTCTTTCCTATTGTCAACTGTCAATGAGTTTTCAATTGCCGCCAAGTTGCATGTTTGAAGATTTGTGTCCCCAACTGCATTTTTCTAAGCCGCCAATTGGATTCGTTTCACTTTGCTTGCATTTGACAGTCGTTTCCTCCATTGACTTGTCAATGGCAGCCGCCGTTTGCCGTTTGTGATTGCTGCCAGTCTTCCAATATACCGATATCCCGATACTTTGATACCCCAATTTCCCCTCATTCCCCTCCGCTAATTCTCAGCGTTTTGCGGTTGGCCAAATTGCTTTGTTTTCCGAGTTAACAAAATCAGACTTAAAGCCCCAATTCGGTTGTTCAATTGTCGTCTAGACTCTCCTAGATTTTCAACTTATTTCCATTTCCCATGTTGTTTTTAGTTTCCTGTCAACAAAGATGAATTGAGGTGTGCTGGCAAATCGCGTGCTGAATACTTTTCCCACTGCAACTAATGCGAAGTGTTTACACTTCAGTGTTATGAATAAAGAGGTTTTTTTTGGGGGCGTGGATGACCAAAAATTGATAATGGATATGCGGAATTGAGTTTTGTAAAGTGGTGCTGGTTCTGAGAAAAATGCAGTAAACTTTCTAAAAATAACAATAAAATCATTTCCTTTCTTTTGATACTGAGCCTCATATGTCGAAAAGCTAGCTCAAATAATAGAAAGCACAAACAAATGCCAATAAATGAGTAACAAATGCAATATTTAATAGTTTTATGTATGCGAGTATTCGTACTTATTTACATACAAATATTTCCAATATTTAGCAAAGATGGTAATGGGGGTTTGCAGCTGCTGTGCAAACTGTGGCAAACATCTGTCGCTCAGCCTACATTTGGTCCCATTGTTACTAAAAATACTCGCAGTTCCAATTTCCAGCAATTTCAGAATTTCCTCCAAATATCCCCCTGGCAAACAAATGAATGCCACACCCACCAGGTGCCACCGCCCACTACCCACAAAGAATGCCACGTGAGCCGACAACGGCCGTGCAAAAATTTCAATTGAAAACATTGATGAGTCTATATCTTTGCTTCCATTTTTTTTTCTTATTTTTCTGTTCTATTTTTTTTTGTTACTATTTTTTGCGCGCATGTTTGTGGCAGCGTTAGCAGCGGGCGGCTTGACAATGAGAGGCAGTTTTCGAGAGGAGGAGCAGTAGGAGAAGCAAAAAGAAGGAGAGGTCAGTGGGGGGAGGAGGCCGTGGCTCGTGTCGCGGCTTTTGTTGACATTCGCCCACGTAGAAGCAATTAATTGGAAAAATGTGCAAATAGAGTCATGCAGGTGGCGTCTGTTGACTTAACCTCCATTGCACAAAGCCTTTCTCCGACTTTTTCCAGGTCTTGAGTAGCCAACGCCATAAACTATAGTTAGTCGCGACTAATTGCCGAGTACTTAACATTATGCTGTTAGTAAGAGTACTCAAGGAAAGATATAAATATTTTAAGAATATATTATTATTTATGAACTATCAAATTTCATGAAATATAAATGTATGAGATATTTCCTATAGTCCTTAAGTTTAGCTTTTTAGTGAACGTTTTATTTCTTAAGAGCTATAAGAGTATTTCACATTCGGTACACTAAAAATAAAATATTTTCAAGCGGCTGTTCAACAACTTTTCTACCAGCAAGTGAAATGCAGTTTGGACAACTTTTAGTCGCTGTCAATGGCTTTTGTCTCGTGACGCAGAGAAACTTTTCTAATTAAGTGGCAACGCCAAGAACGAGCAACCGGACAGCCGGACAGAGGGTGGCCACTTGTCCGCTGGGTCGCTTGGCCTATGCGCTGGCATTACAATAAAGCGTTATGGGGCGCTTTTAATGACCAGTTGGCGTTGCATTTGGCGAGCTGGGGGCGTGTTAATGGTTATCACTGTACTTGTTGTTGTAGCTGCGGTCGCCCTGGCATTAGTTACAAAATGTCGTTAGCCAAATTATTTGCCATGTTGGCGCAAAAATTTTCATGTTTTTATCGTGAGAGTAAGAGAGAGCGAGTGGCAAGGGAAAGAGGGAGAAGAACAGACCTTGCACGACTAATTGCAGTTGAAATTTTGTTTTATGCGCGAGCGGCACATCAACTTTTATATGTTATGTCGCATTCGTTTTGGGGTGTGGCAGGGGGTGGGCGTAGATAAGTATTACATTTAAGCGATATAATTAACTTCAGCTTAACTATTTAGATTTCGTTTGTGCGATGCAATTAATGACTGGCCTTCTGACCATGTTTGGTTGAAATCGGTCCGCTATATCATATAGCTGCCATAGGAACAATCAGTCGAAAATCAAGCTTTAGTATGAAAAACTTTTTTGTTTATTGAGATATCTCAACCAATTCAACAGAATATGCATCTGGGGTTATCTTATTCATTCTGACTGAGTTTGGTTGGAATCGGTTTACTATATCATATAGCTGCCATAGGAACAATTAGTCGAAAACCATGCTTTAGTATGAAAAGCTTTTTTGTTTTATTTGGTTGAAATCGGTCTACTATATTATAAAGCTACCATAGAAACGCTTGGTCCAAAATGTATATTGAGTATGTAAATTTTTGTTGTTTCTGGAGATACCACAATCAGACTCGCAGATTGGAAATTTTCTATTGCCTTATACCTCCTGATACAATGTTTTATGTATGTACAGATTTATATTATTTTCTTATAATCAGGAGTTGCTTTTCCACAGTAAGTACGGGGTCTCCGACAGTCGAGTATGCTCGACTTTTGCACCGCCCACTAGTGTTTACTGCATTCGTTTATTTTTAATATTTAGAATATTTATGTGTAATACTTAGTTGAACAAATATAAATATACTTAGTTAACAACAAGTTAAAATTAATGCGCAAATATTTGAACTTATATATTTAATACTCTTATTTGAAGTACTTACAATTTAAGTTTGTGCTCGATAGTGTATCGGAAAAGCTGCACGTGCTCAAAACTCAAACACTATATTCGGTTGTTCTATTTATTGTTTGCAGTTTGTTTCTGCTCTTCATTGTACCTCAGCGTTGGCTGCGATTAAAGTGGGGGTTTTTTCTGGTTCTGTTGCTGGAATTTATATTAATGCATACCAGCTTCAGAGACTGGCTGAAATAGGCAACAACATTACGGCTACACGCAACATTTGTTTTGCTGTTATTGTTGTTGTTGCTGTTTTGGCTTTCTTTATTGGTATTTGCGGTTGGCAATTGTTGCGCTATGGTCTCGAGTTTTTGTGTGGATTTGCCGCGATTTTACAATTTGTATTGCATACTTTTTGGCATTGTTAACTTTTATGCTCGAACTGAAAAGCAGGAAGTGGTACTGAAAAATGGATCTGGGACTGGGACTGGACTGAATGTTGTCTGCTTGTCTACTTTATTTATGAGTTATCCGTTGGCTCATTCGTTGAATAGACTCCCAATTAAGTCTCACCTGTCCAAGGTCCATTCTTCATATGGCTATTTAAACATTTATTCATCCTGTACTTCAATCTTCAGTTCGAATACCATTGGCATACATATATTTGAGTGTGTATGCCAATTTCTTTTTGACATTTGCAGTATGCAGGTTTCAGCTTCGGCTTTTGGTCTCTTCATTTCGTTTCGATATTTCAGCTTAAAAACTCATTCATCAATTAAATCGAAGCATTCATCACAGCAATTTCTCCCATGTTGATGTCAACATGCTTCGCACTGTGGTGACGTCAACGAACGTGCGATGTCCGTGTGAGTCCTTGGCCGGCTGTTCTTGATGTTTATTCCTGCCAGCTGTTTCATTTGTTTATTTGTGGATTATAGAGGGATTTTAACATTTGTAAATGCAGCTCAAGGTAGAAATCAACTGAATAAAAGTCTTAAGAATATTAAGAGCTTAACCCAATTATGTGAGGGTTTATGTCATAATTATTAATAAACTGGAATTCCTTTTCAAACTACTTTGTACATGTATTATTAAATAAATAAAGAAACAAATAAAATAAAATAAGTAAATTATAATAATATGAAATATCAAATAAATATAATATAAATTATGAGACAATATGGAATACTATTGCGCATGGCATATATGAAATAAATAATTATAATAGGAATTATGACATAATATGGAAAATTGTAGTATTCGAATATTAATAATGAAATAGAGTAGTTAGTTTATAGGCCTTATTATGAACTATCGGCTTATTTTTGATACACTTGTGTGTCTTTCTAACGAGTTTTCTGTTTTTTTTTGGCACATTTTTTGTGAATTCGTCTCGCAGACAACTAAACACTCCATACTTAATTGCTTTTTCATGCCACAAAGCATATTTAATACTCGACCATTGACAAGCCGCCACTGACAGCAGCTGTCAGCTCAGTTTTGTTACTCACCGTAACTTTACGGCCCCCGACAGTCACGACCCTGTCCCCTCAGCGCCCTCCAGTGATGCTCCTGTGCCATCCGTAGTATTCATGTCCACAGCCTGCAAATTGCTCATTTCAAGGCTAATTTGTCAGCGTATAGAGACAAGAGAGGGACGGACATTGGCAATAAGCTGAACGTGAGAAAGGAAGTAGAGGAACAGGAAGTCGGGGAAGAGTGTATAAGTTGATGCCCCAAAAGGTGAAGGAAACTGTTGTCAAGCTGTCCACGGTTGACGACGACGACGACGGTGACAGATGCAAATGCCTCACGCATATTCCTCGCGCTCTTCAACATGCACTTAATTACGCCCCAGTGTCAGCTAAATAAATTTATTTACATAATTTTAATTAAACACCAGGCAAGCTGAAAAAATAATAGAAAGGACAAAGTAACAAATAAGCTAACAAAATCCAGCCAAAAGTCAGCCCGTCTGTCTGTCAGGGTCAAGGAGGCGTCAGTCAAGGTGTCAGTTGAGCAGGTAACACCTGGCTCTGTGACTCTAACCTCCTTATACAAAAAACACACACACTCTCTCTCTCTCTCTATATATATATATGTGTGTATATCTTTTGTGCATTTTGGCGTGCTTAACGAGATAATTAGATTGTTTTTTGTGAGTAGGTGGGCTGACGGCTGCCATTTCTTTGATATGGAATTTGATTTTTCTCTGTGGAGTGCGTCACCCTCGTTTTGAGTCAACACTCTGTGATTTTCAATATGTCAGGCAGGTTAAACATACAACACGGCACATCTTATGCCATCGGTGAATTTTGTTTGTGGTTTGAAGTTCCGGCAAATTGGGGTGACAAACCTCATTAATTACAAATGACTTCATTTCTTTTGTGCACAGCCATTGAGGGAGTCTCTGAGGTGTGAAGACTGCGTGGCATTGTGACAGTTAGTCAACTCAGAGACTGAGTTCAGTTCTGAGGGGGATATATGTATACCCATTAAAGTTGGGCTAATATGTATAGAGTAAGTAATGCAAACAATTTAGCCAATTATCAACTTTGATTGAGATTGAGAAAATTAGCTGTATAAAATAACGCATTTCTTTGAAGTTTTCATTCAAGTGAAAGTATATGTAAATTATTGCACAACGCTATTTCACTTGCTTAAGCGTATCAATTAATATTTATATAGTTAGACCATTTAACCGCAAAACAGTCGCCAGTTGACTATTTTGGATGACCACTTGGGGATTTTATTTTTTGCGATCCTTCGGTCCTTTAGACTGTGCGGCGCAGTCCCCAGTTGCTTATAAATTGTTCTATGACTGCCGCCGCCAAACACATTGCGAATGTGACAAATATGCATTTGGCAACAATAAATTTTATGACCGCAGTCGCTGGCGGCAGCCACCAAAAATATTTCACAGCCACAGCTCCGCGCATTTGTGGCAGCTGAGAGGGGAAACTTGGGAAAGGGGCTACAGTTTTGGAGGCGCCCTTGGGGAATAATCCTCGGCTGCTCGCCTCGATTCGCCATATTCATATAAATATAAATTAGCATATTTTGTGGCGTCAGCGTGGCGGCTGCAACTTACCAATACACAAACACTAACACTCTCACACATACACACACACACACACACATGCAGTATATTTTTATGCACAACTGCAATCGTAATTAAATTGTCGCCAGCCAAAAGCTGCGTGCCAACATAAACAAAAATTACAAACAAAAAAAACAAAAAATTAAGAAATGGTATGAGAAAAATGTCATTCGTTAGATTTTATTGCCATTGTTTGTAATTTAATTTGCTGATTTATGCAGCCAACTCAATCACAATTAAAAATGCCAACTGCGCTGATTTGTTGGCCTCGTTGGCTTCGCTTTGTTTATGCCAATTTATGACGCGACCGATGCTTGATTATTGCCAATTAGCTGCAATTGTTTTTTGTTGCTGCCAACAATTATCCATGGCCCCAAGCCAAGAGTTAACATACTCGTACTTATTTAACAAAAATAAAACGAAACTAAACCAATAACATTTTAAAACTAAACATTGAGTGAATAGTGCGAATCGCGGGTTGATTTCGGTTCAGGCGCATGCGTCAGAACTATCTCAAAAGTTGAACTCCAGGACATGTGCTCAAGAGTGTGTGAAGTTTGAGTGAAATCCCTCTGAATTTATCTCATAGTCGAAAAACAAAATTATATTAATGCTTATTAATGTGACAAATATAAGTATTTGTTTGTGACCGCAGACAAACCCATATTAAAAATTGTATTCACATTTTAGCCATTTACATTATTTATTCAATTATTGAAATTGTAGATAAATATTAATTTATCCATCTAATTTACATTATAAAAAAAATTCTGGAATCATGGTTTTTAAACCAGGTTTTCCTCCAGTGCGTGAGTTTACCAGGAGATCCTTTCTGTACGGATTGGATGCACAAAGAGAAACTTCAAGTCCAATCAGCAAAATCGGCAAAAGTTTCATTTTTCAGCTTATAGTTTAGTTAAATTTCCTCTTCAAAGTTTATCAAATAATCTTGTTTTTCTATTAATGGTTCAATATTTTATAATGTGAATTTTTAGATCTCGTTTGAAGTCGACCGTTTTATTGGTTTGACACTGTCTCCAATTGAATTTGAAACGCTTTTAAATATTTATATTTTTTCCACAAAATAATTAGTTTAGCTATTAGTGTAGCATTATGTCGCTCGTATAAATTTGTTATACCTTTTGTTATTATATATATTGATAAATAATGGATTTGACTGGAATGGATGGAATGGATGAGATACAGAGATTGTTCTACAAGAAATACCTATAATAAAATTACTTGTTGTGGGTGGAATATTTAAGTGGCCAAGCAACAAAATCATTAAGAAGCTGCAGGCAATAAAATAAAAAGCAAAGTGCAATTAAAATATTTGCCGACGACGATTGCGACGCATTGAGAGGGAGAGAGTTGCAATGGGCCGAATGTTTGGGGTAATTGCTGTTGGCTCATTAAAGTCCAAGTTCTTGGTTTGTGGCCTCAGTTCCCTTCCCAGTTGTCGCAGTCGCATCTGGCCAAGACGGCGGACTTAACAATGCGTTACATTTGCTTTGGCATTGGCATTCGCATTCGCATTCGCATTTACCCAGTAGTCCATTGGACGCCCCATGGAAAACATTAAAAATCCATTGCACAAATCTAGACAAATAGATGCAGAGTCTGAGAGAGAGGAAAATAGTCACGGGAGAGGGGAGGGAGGCAGACAATTGCAGCTTAAGCGTTACGCATACGCCGCGTATTTCATTACATTTCGTTTCATTTAATTTCTCTCCTTTCGACTGACCACCGAGTGGCTTACTTAATTAATAAATTGATTGGATTGTTTTCACAGCACGCAGCTTCGTTGGCATTCCCCATTTTTTCTGGTTTTGTTTATATGCTTCTCTATTTTATTTCGTATTTTATTGCAAACTACAATTGGTGCTGTGTGGCCGTTAATGGTGTCGATGTCATTCACTTAATCGCCTTTCCTTGTAATTATTTCAATTTTTGCTAAACGATGCATTTACGACAAATGACGTATAATATAGTTTGTAATATTCTTGAACTTTCTTTTATAATATTTGAAATATTTTGAGCATATAACCAATTATTTAGTCACTGCCAGTCACAGTTGAATTGGTCTCTCACATTCCCAAAGAGCAATCCTGCACATTTATTTTTTCGTGAAGTGCACGAAAGTTCCCCTAAGTTCATTTGCATTCATTTTGGTCACATGAACCTTAACATGTGCCGACATTCCTCTGTTTGTCAGCATGTTGTTAGCTGATATTAAGTTGGCCACAAGTTGCTACGCGACAAGCTCAACCACACACATCCACACACACACATACATATATGTGGCATGCCTTGTTATTATGGCCAGCAATTCAACAGTTATCCTTTGGCTTGGCTTGGTTCTATTCCTGTTTTTACGAGCGCCACTTGAACCCGTTTATTTTGCATGTGTTCCCGTCTTTTTTGTTGCTTTTGCTTTTTTTTTTTCTCCTTTATTTCAAGTGGTTCGGGCCAAACACATTTCACATGTCGCCATCGTCCTGCGCACTCATTTCCGTTTCCTGTTTTGTGGCCAAAACTTCAGAGCCACAAAAAAGGTTTGTCTGTTCTCCCCCCATCCCACTTCTCGTTGCCTCTTTCCATCTTTGCACTTTTCCCTACTTGTGTAGTTTGGTTTTTACTACAATTTTCATTTTTAAGCCATGGCCTCGTAAATCATGCGCTGACACCGCTAGCGAAATTGTAACTGTAGTTCATAATAAAAGATAAGAAAAAACTTTCAAAATACTGCAGCATTGGAATTTCAAGCGAAATGTCTCTCAACGCGGTTAGAGAAATGAAATTAATAAACCTCGTTGAAGGCAGCTTGAATGAATAAAATGAGAAAGAAAGTGAAAAGACAGCAGAAGTCTAGAAATTCTTTAGAGAATTGGTAAATATACAATTGATTAATTGTGACTTTGTGGCTTTGTAAACTAGCAGAGCTTAAAAAAAAAATCAGAACGCTAATCTTAAGCATATATAACTAAATAAATATAATTATTATAAATAATAATATAAAAATTGTAAATTTAATACATTTTCAAATATTTTGTCTCATTTATTTAAGAATTTTTTGGATTGTATTCTTCTTCTACCCAACTTTAATTTTAACTGCTGTCAGCTTCACTTTTATTCCCGCATTAAAGTAAATAATGCTCATTTAGCATCCGCATTCCATTCCACAAGTCCCTGGGCTAGCCAACTAGAACACAAGTACATGCTCGTAATACAACATATGTACAACCAAGCATAGTGTCCATTATGAATAGTCCTTAGCGCGTTTATAGCACTAGAATAGGGAAAACTATGCAACTCAGCTTAACTTTAATTATTCAAAAGCCAAAAACAAATGCGACTTGGCCCGCATGTTGGTCTGAGATGGAGTCGGAGACGGGGCCAGATCCTCGGTGTGGTGTCGGAGTCTCTGTGTCTACAGCATGTTGGCGAGAACTCTGCACTAATTAATCCCTTTACGACTGAAACCTATCAAAACACGAGCTTAACTTTTCCAATAAAAATAACGCCGGTCGACGATGGCAACGACGACATAACAAAAAAAAAAAAGAATAAACACACACACACACATAAGCTGGTAACCGCAAAAAGCACAAGGAATGTGCCAACTTCTGACCACAGCACGGAAAGGACACTGGACCGACTTTGTGTCCTGGCTCAAAATGCAGCAAAAGTTGGCGCACTAATTACCAAGGATTAGTTTCATATTTGTTTGTCAACAGCCGCGGCAGCAGCCAGAACTTGGTGAGTGCAACTCGAGCAGCTGTTTTCGTCCCCGTCCTCGTCCTTATCCTCAGGGTCCTGCCAGGCGACTTGGCAAGATTATTTATTTGACCGAAGTTTCAACATCGCGTGGCGTCTGATTAAAAAAAAATTTCAAACGAAACGAAGCGAACAACAACAATAACTGAAAATGAAAAGGAGAAAAACGTTTAGCTGCCATCATATTCATAATGAAATTAACTCGATTGAATGCGCTGATTATATTCATAGCATACTTTTGCGGGCTGACCCCAAGCGGATAGACGTGCACAAAACAACGCACGAGTAAAAGGCTTTCCATTTACAGCGCGGAAATCCTATCAGTAAAATGTGAACAGTAGGCCGCAGTTGAAATACCCTTGAATATGATTATCCTTGAATTTAGAGATTATTTTTAGCCTCTAAAATATATATTTATAGCAGTTGTCCTTTTTTTTGTAATTCGTGACATTCACAAATGTATCTTTCTTCTTGCTTTGTACTATTTACATACATACATTTTTATAATTATTAATTTAATTAGCAAGCAAATATACACAGAAACCACTTACAATACTTAACTTACCTTGCTTTCTGAGTCATAAGCCATTTCAGCTGTCATTATCTTTTTAGAAACTTTTTGAATATATTAAATAACTCGTTTATACTTATTAAATAATTATTTTTTAAATCAGTCTTCTTTTTAAAAACTGAACAATATTTTTTCTACAGTGTCTTTATTTTCCTTTGAATTTTATATATTTTTTAAAGACAGTCTCTTTTTAGAACATTGTATACACCGCATTCATATCTGACTTATTGCACATATCGTCCTGTTTTTGTATTTTTTTTGTATTCTGAAATATAAATCTTTTTAGAATATCATAGAATCCGCTTTCAAGAGTATTATCAAACAATAACTTATTATCCGCGCCCGTGGCACATAATCAGATTCCGGCTGAGTCTGAATCTGAGTCTGAGGTCACCCTTGACCAAAGGCCGAACCACCCTTCCGAACGAATCCTTGCTGTAATGCTCTGAGCTGAACTCAACTGTTCAACAGCTCAACTCGCAGCGGTTCGCATGTCTCTAATGTGATTGACCCTTACGCCTCGTTGCCGGCGTAATACTTGTGTTATCCTGGCACAACAAGGCAGCCAGCTGCCATGTTCGTGTCCCGGCCTCCACTCACTTTACCTCGACTCGCATCGTCCTGCCATCGTCCTGGCCGTGGACTTTGCCTGTGCTCCCATGTTGGTCATCGTGGGCTTCAATAAATTATCACGCCATATAAAGCAATTAATTTTACTGCCCCTGTTCTTGTAGCTCGAACTGTCTGCTCTGGGTGAGCAGGACAACCAAAGGGGCATAAGGGAGTCAGAAGGAGGTCGGGTTGTTTGTATAAACTTTTTGCATATTATTTGCTTATAGAGCGGGGCTTGTTTTTATTTTTGGGATCGACTAAATAAGCTTTTAATAGCTTTCTGCGCTTGTTCTTGTTAATTGATATTTCCTACGTCCTGCGTCATCTTGGTTGTCACTTTCGTCATAATTCGATTTTCTATGCACTGCAAATTTTTCAATTATTTTCACACAGGGCAACAATTTAAGTGCAGCCAGTCTTTTACTCTTTCACTCTCTCTCTCTCTCTCTCTTTGTCCCTTTTCTCTATGACACAGCAAAGTTGCTTGCAAATTACTTTCGCCTTCATCGTATCCAGGACAGGACTTGTTCTCCGGCTCCTCCTGCTCCTTCTGTCCCCAGAAGAGGTGCAACGTGTAAGCTTGATTGAGTTTTTCTTGCGGTTGCCTGTCAACTTCTACTCGTAACTGCAACTGCAATGTGTCCCAACGATTGGGTCGGAAATTAAGTTTTATGCCCCAGTTTGTGGCACATTGTCGAGTTTTCTTTTTTTTGTTATTGTTCGGCTTTTTAGAATATTTAAGTGAAAGTGTTGTTTCAATTTACAAGTACTTTTTACTGCACTCGGCATTGTTTCCATATAAAAAAGTTAATTTATTTCGACAGCTTGGAGCACTGTTGTCCTTTGTTGATCATAAGATTAGGCTGCACAGACCAAAGAAGTGCAGCAGTAAGTTCTTTTTAAAGTACATGGAAATACAATTGCTTTGAAACAATAAATCTATGAGAACTTATGTAAACACACAGAAATTTTATATACACACTTGTAAAGAGATAGATTTCGCAATAGCCGCCAAATTTTGTCCAGCGCAAATATTGACACTGGCGTCTCACTGCTCTTCTGTCCCTCCCATTTCTCTTTTGCTCTGCCCACTCCTCTCTCATCAGTCTCCTCCTTCAACTTGTGCTTATTACGCACAAACGCACAAATTTGACGGCTGCGTTGGCGGACAATAAGCAATAAAGTTATATGCCATATTGTACTGATAGAAATGCACTCACTCTCACATACACACACACTCTGACACACACACTTACGCACACACACAACCTTAGAGCAATATAATTTTGAAATCAGTTAAGTGTTGGGCGTTCAATGAACATTGTAAAGGCGGCATCCCACGTCCATTTCGCCCATCGTGTCCTTCATGTCCTTCGCGTCCTTCGCGTGGCTGTCGTTTATTGTCGCGCTATGTTGAGTACATTAAATGCGCATCATAAATTTCATTACATTATTATTATGGCGTTGTTTGCGACAACAACGACGACAACAATGACAATGACAACGACAACAAGAACTAGTCGGATTCGACTATTTTATTGGTTTTTGAAGCATCCATCTATTCATAAATAAAACTATTGTGTATCCTTCTCGTCGACGCAGATGACTGCAGTCCTTTGGTCCTTTTGTCCTTTCAGTGTTTGCCCATATTAATGCACTAATTATGGGGCTGGTCGGGCCACGCCCCCTAATGCATTTTATCAACATTATTTATGAGTTGACATTTTGCGCATACGCTCGCCAAACTTATTTCTTTTCCATTCCTCGAGGGTCGCATTTCGTTTGTCTGTCTCCCCCCTCCATGCTCAACCCCTGCTTAGCGCCTGCTTCATCCGCCTATCCGCTGACCACGCCTCTATTTGTCCAACTCGTGTCTCAAAGCTAAGCAAACAACAAGAACAATGCGTAGGAAAATTATTATGCCTTGCCAAAATTTAAACAATGCTTCGCCTGCAGTTTTGTGTGAGTTATGAGTTTGCGAGGGCGATGGTGACGGCGATGGTCAGAAGAAGGGAGAGAGGAAGTTGGTAAGGAAATAGAATTGATTGCTTCGCAGTGGCAATGAACTTTTCTTAAATTTGGCTATTTAGGTCGACTGTGGGGTATAAAGAAAATGAAAACGAGCACTACTCGCAGACAATGTGTTCAATCAGAATGTAATGAAACTGTCTTCATCCATTTTGAATAATTTATTAAATACATAAATATGTTAAGCAATTTAATAACATTGTTTTTACCGTAAGCTGGTTAGTATAGTTTATTATTTAAGCTGCACAGGACTGAGAGTGTAAAGGAGATGACTTTGCTTTAGTTCTCTAAAAAAAAACAATTAATTTTTTTCTTCTATGCTTTATGTAATTAGTGACAAAATCAAAGAGGTCCTCGACATAGACTTCATTTGGTTCAATCTATTCAGTTTCTGCAAATTGTTTATATGTAAAAACTACTCTTTGCATTGCAAATTCGAAACGAAAGCTCTTATACACTTGTCATGAATATAAAAATTGACTCACTCTTTGTTTCAGCTGGGAGGCTGGAGTCACTTCTTAGTTACATGGAAATTCATGAGTGACTCATCAATTTTCCCGCACGCAACTATGGGTGCTAAAAGCTGATGACGCGTTCGTCAAGTCAAAGCCCAGGACGAGAGCCAACTCACACAATTTGCCACAAATGCCATAAAAACAAAATCTACGCAAATAGACAAGTTAATATTTAGTTGGTATTAATTTTCCTGGGATTCGTAACAATCACGCGTGTGTCAATCGTAAAGATACTTATAGTTGGCAGTGCTAATTTAGCGGTTGGGTATTAACAATATTTGCGATACAGGTTAAACAGTGACAGCAAACAAACCAAAGACAATAATGGCTGAGTTTTGCAAAACATATCAGTTATCTGTTATCTATTCCCGACAATATAATCTTCTGGTGAAATCTTTGAATGCATTTTTCGGTAACATTAAAGATTTAATTTCTTTAATTGTCAGATCGTTTTTTTTCTTAAATAAATTTAAGCAATGGTTTGATTGAAACTAATAAATAATAAGTTGTAATAATAAATAAGAATTAGAAAGCTTAAGGAGCTTTTTGATGAAAGCATCCAATAATAGCAAATCAGTTTTTAGCGGACTTTGAATGATAGTTTTGTTAAAAAATGGTTAAAGTTCATACTAAAACATTCTGTTTCGGAATCTCATTCGTGTTCATTTCCTTTTTTTTCTGCTTGCGCACTTCCGCTAAAATTTTATCGCATTCACTTCTGTATGTGCGTGTGAAATTTTAGTGCCTGCTTTTGGCCACATTTCAGTTGGGCTCTTTCTGTCACATTCGGTATTAGTCTCTCTCTCTCTTTCTGTGTCGTGGCACAAGCCTAGGCGCCACTTGAACTATGAAAATTTGTCCCGTCTTGCTGGCGCCGTGTATATCGATCGCGCATGGAAAACACTTTTGCCATTTGCTTTATCTGCCAACAAACATGGCCCAGACCCGCACACCGGACAGGGTTCGGACTTGGTTCGTTGGTTCGCTGATTCTCCCCTACTCACACTCCCCTCTCGGCATTTGACTGTTAACTGTGTTGTTGGCCCTTCTTCTAGGTGGTTTTGCTTGGCGCATTTTCGCTTTCCTCCTGCTGGCGTGCGTTCATAAATATTCCGTTTTTGCCGTTTTGCTTTGCTTTGCTATTGCTCCGCTTTTTTCCTTTTCCCTCTCTCTCTCTCTTACTCTCTCTACCTCTCTGTATATTTTAAGTGTATTTCTGTTTTTGCAGCAATTTCAGTTTTTATTCCTGTAATTTATATGCTGTATGCCATACACATTTATTGGGGTAGGTTTGGGTAAACGTTTTTCCTCGAAATCATTTCAGCAAACACACAAAGAACACATAATATGAAAGAAAGAAAGAAAAAGTAACACTAAATAGTGAGCAGTAAGTAACAAATAAGGGAAAAGTCAGCGCCCTGAACTGCAATTATCTCAAACATGACGCAGGGTTTCGAATTCGAAATCAAGCTCACATTCGAGAGCAATTATAAGATGGTCCGATAAGTTTATCTAGATTAAATGTGCGGGAATTCCAAAGTAATGACTTCATGCCACAAAGGGCACAAATAACAAAAAAATTTTACGACTATATTGTGGAATTCCTAACTTGCAGTTTAGATATTATATTTGAGGTTTATTTTGATGGGAAGTTTGTTTAATTTGAATAATCAGAAATTTAATAAACCGGCTACTTGCCCTTTCATAATTTGTCTTATGTCGTTTTTATTAAATTTAAAATTTATTTATATAAGCATTTCCTTAAACAGCGAGTTAAACACGAACACGAAGACACGGGCCGTCGAAAAGCAGAGGGATTCTTTATGAAAAGATTCCCCAAACAGGCTCGTCTTGTACCCTCATAATTCACAAAAACATTTCATTTTAAAAATTAATTTTTAGCACTGGCCCCAGAAGCAGAATTTAATTTAATTGATGATTTACTCCCGCGTCACGACTGCAACCCGTTCTAATGAGGCTAAAAAACAGCAGTCAACGGCTTGGGCCATGAAATTGTTGTTCCTTGTATTTCGGTCGATCTGGGCAAGTGCTGACATGGCTCACTGAAGAGATGCTGCTAATGAAGTGTTAAGGGTGTAGCCCAAAACCCTTTCAGCAACCAAATTCCAAGAGCGACGACCTAATAAAAAACCAAAAAAAAACACATGGCATTTTACTGCGCCTATTGGGAGCATTTAGTTTTTGTCATTTTAAATATTAAAGAGTTGTTTTGGCTAATCAGACAAACCAGACAACCGCCAATGTCTTTGCTCTCCCCTCGTTAACTATATACTTTAGTTACTTCACCACTTTCTCTTCTGCATTTGCATGCAATTTTTGCAGTCATTTTGGCTTTTTTCCTGCTGTTTTTCCACCTGTCGCGTAAAATTTCACACTGCAACATAAATTTTGGCCGACGGCAACCGCATGGGGTAAACCACCTGCCACACCTGCCACACCTGCTACACTTGCCACACCTGTCCCTGTTGCCGCCCTGCCATCGACTCGCCGCATTTGACGCCACATAATTTTTCGTTGAAACTTTTTGTTAGCTGTTGTTCTGACCACGCCCACAATTGTACGGGTATCCCAGCCCATCGCAGACGCATTGGCAAATTTATTTGGCGACAATAACAAAAGTTTTGCATACTTTCAGGCAGCTCGGTGGCATTTCATTTTATTTCGCTGCGTTGCGTTCCGTTTTGTTTGCTAATTAAAAGTAAGTGCTGCAAAAAGCGACAGGCTCAACGATTACCGGGCGCCACAAAACTTTCCCTGCTTGCCCCGCCTCTTCAGCACTTTAACCATCCCCTTTCCTATTCCCATCCCTTTATTCTTGCATAAGCCAACTGCACATTGAAGCCAATTAGTTTATTACATTCCAAATGGCAAAAGTTCATTTGCTTGTGATAATTTCTGCAACATTTTCCATGGGTTTGGGTCTACTGTGCTCCGAAGATACCTGCACTTGGCTGTAAGTCAGCTAAAGAATTACCAACCTTGACAAAATTAATTGCAGAAATGCCAAAATTTAAAGAAATATTTTGGAAAACTGCACACGTGCTCGGCACCTGGCTAGGGGTGAAGGGTTGCGGGTGAGGAAAGTGAAGAAGTGGGGACACCCGCAATAAAGCACTTGGGGCCGCCATTTGCACACGAAAACGTTTGGTGTTAAGCGAACTTTGGCCACCGTTTGACATTTTGCCGCAAAACCCCAAAAGAAAAACGCCGCAGCTGGAAAAGTTGCTCAGCAAAAAAAAGCAAAAAAACATTTAAACTTTGCAGCTTAAATTGTCGCAGTGAGGTGAGCAGTAGAAAAAAAGATGGTAGAGAAAGCAAGAAAACGAGTTGAAAAGACTCCTTTTACAGTTCGTAACTTGAACTCAATGCGACTCAACTCGACGCGACTGTCAATTGCAAATGTCACACGAAAACCAGAGAAAGGAGGACACTCGGGGACACGGACTGCTCCTGGAATTGGGACTGGTCTTTCCGCTTGGTTGTCACTAATTCCCAGTACTCGATTTGCATTTAGTTTTTTATTTCTTGCTTTTCGCTATGTTGCACTTTGCTGGCGGTTTTTTAACAGCATTGCTTACTTGTTTTTGTTTAATTCTTCTATTTCCGTTTAGTTTTTATCTTATTTTCTAGCCACAGAGTTTTTGTAAACATTTGGCTAATACTCGTATCTTGATTAAATGTCGCTGCAATATCACTTGATAAATGGCAATTTTTGTGGCTGTCGCTTTGTAGGTCCTCGCGGGACTCAATTCTATTCATTTCTTTAGATTTTTCACTAAATGGGGCAGCAAAAGCAGCAAAGTCTATGAAAATAAAGTATTTTCCAAAACCTATCAAACAAATATCGATTAACATGTCGAAGTTTGAATATTAGCTTAAGAGAAATAAAATTGCAGTCTACAAAATATTTTTAACGAAATTTGCGTTATTATTCATTTGAATAAAGCAATCTTGAAAGAAAATTTCTCATGAGGTAAAAGTTATCCAATATTCTGGCTAAGCTATTACTTGTTTTTCAACAAGATACTTGTGTAAATAGTCGTATATTTAAAGAATGATTCCATTAGGTAAAGAGTCTTTAGTGGAGTTGAAAATAAAACACACATATTTTGGATCGATTGTCCTACGAAATATTTAATATTAATATTTAAGTTTATTTTACAACAAGTTATATAAGTAAAATATTTTGAGTATTGATTATATACTTCAGACTTAATAGTTATTGTTTCTGATTGCAGACAAAGGAACTTTTGTGTTGTGAATTTTACATGTAAATACAAACTAATAAGAAAGTGCTAGTAATATGATTTTGCAAATTAGAAGACTACGTGTAGACAATGTGAGTAGTCGAGAAGACAACGGCGCAGAACGTTGACACCCACAAGTTGTGGGCAAAGTATCCGTAACTCAAGATACTTTCATGGCGAATAGTTGCTGCCGTGCAGTGCGTGGTAACATGAATGTAAAGCGTTGCTAACAAGATAAGAGGCCAACTCCAGACACAGACCCCTCAACGAGACGAGAAAGCACGGCGTAAACTTAACCACAAAACTGTAAAATGTAAACAAGCAGCAACAAACATTTTTGCCAACCAGTTACTTTGGTGGTAATGTTGTTGGTATTTTTATTGTTGTTATTGTGTAACCGAAGGAGAGTGTTGGGTAAGGTTGTCAGTTGGTTGCTGTGCCAGCACGACGGCTACTTGATATTAAGCAGTTTCTGCCAACAAATTGCAGCAATTACGCAAAACTTTGGACATCACGAAGACAGGTTTGAGGTACACAGGCAAAAAAATAGTATTCTAAAATTCACGTTTATAATTCTTGATTTTTGCATATGCGACCAATTAGCATTATAATATTCAAAGGAATATCTAAAACCATTTGATTTCACTGAAAAGCTATTCTAGAATAAAGTATTTTGTACTTGGTTTAAGAAAATCCAGGACTACCCAACTTCTGACTCTGCGTTGAATTGATTTTGTCCCGGAACCTCGGTTTTTTTTTTCTGTGTATGAACATGGTTAATTTCAGTTGCCTGCGAGTTTTTTTTTCCAATAGACTGTATAATAAACTGTATAATAAACTATCACTTGATCGTTGGGAGTGCCAAAATAATAGACAAAAAAAGCAATTAGCGAAACAAAAAAGGGAGACCAAAAGAAAAAAATAACTAAACAATGTTCCTATAATAAATAAATGAAACTTAAAGCAACTCACATTAATGAGGCCGCTTGGCGCCACTTGGCATGACAAACATGTGGCGCACGTGGCAAGCACACACAAGAAGAGGAAGACTATGTCCCGCCCACCTTCACTTCCCTTCCCTTTTCACCCTTCACAATGCCACCGCTTGCAGCACTAATTCCCTAACATGTCACGAATCATATTGAACATGCGGCTGTGCCAAATGATGATGACGCCTGGCCAATGATGAGATGCCGAATGGAAGGAGCAGAAGAGTAAAATATAGAGAGAGGAGGAGAGTAGAAAGCATGTCTGACAGGCAGCACAGAAATTAAGCCAAGTGTTGTCTGTTTCCGGCCAGCGTTTAACTCATTTTCTACATGTGCTGCATATTAAGAAGAAAAGTATGCTTCACTTTTTCTTCCTCTCATTCTTTTTCCGCAACCAACATTTGGGCTGCTCATTTGGCCCTGGCAATTATATTGCCTCAAACGTGTGACGTGTGCAATTTGTGCAATTTTTCACAAGTTTTCATGCATCATTCTGCACCTCAGAGCTGCTTCCCCCTCTCTTCATTCTCTTTAGTCTCCACTCCTCACCACCCATTAATTATTATTTTGCTTGCACATTTCGCTGATTTATTGAGAGACTGCTGCAAGCCATATCATTTAAGAGTTGCAACAGCAATCAGTACAATCTACAACAACTGTCAAACGAATTACACACAAATATATATGTGAAATAAAAAATATTTATATTAAAAATAAATGAAATAAAATGCAATGCAATGAAATAAAATTACATGCACTTCCACTTGAGAAAGCAGCGCCAGTTTCTGAAAAAAATGATTAAATAATCAACAACAGCTCTCTTCTATCCAAAAAAAGGTGGACAGATACACATTTACTACTGCCACAGATCATGTACCCGCTACCCGCCACCCGCCACCAGCCACCTGCCCCTCCCTTCTCCTCTATCATACTGGCTGCACGTTCCCGTCCCAGGACCCACATTAAAAGGCTGCACATTCAACCGCCATTAAGTCAAATGGATGAGCTTGTGTGTAATAAAATTTTTTATTATCATCTGTCTCGCGCTGAAGTGTTGGCCAGAAAACAAAAAAATAAAATGGTAAGTGAGCTGGCAAAATATTTGAACAGTTTCTATGAAATATTCAATGCGCTGCAATTTCAAATGTTTTTAATATTATTTATATGTGTCTTTTCTTTTTACTAGAAGATAATGGAATATTCCTGTTAATATCTAGAAAGAAATATCTGCATTGTAATATATTTGTTTTATTTGAAAATTTTACAACGAAGGTCGCAGATGCCAGCCAAAGTGTTGTAGGTGATGAGACCACAGGATCGTCGCTGCCAGTGCCTTGTCTTGGTATCATTTCAAACATCAGACAGACAGTATGAAATGATGGTCGCAACAGCAAAAATGACAACAAGAACAACAACAATTGCAGCAATGGGAGCAACAGAGACAGACACAAACTTTCGAAAAACAATTTTTTATTTGCCGCGCAATTTTCACTTTGTATGTGGCCAGAAATATTTATCATTTTTCTTTTTTTTCGTTTTATTTTTTATTAATTTCTTTATTTTGCTTGTTGTTTGTTTTTTAGTTTTTATGGCATTTTAAAAGTAGGCAGCTCCTGTCACAACTCCAGCAACTGCCACGCCCCAAAAACGGGCGCCAGCCAGGCAGCATTTCACACTCGACTGGCGCGAAAATTCATTAAAAAATGGTGTTTAACATGCCAAAAAATTGCATGAAATTTTTATTGCGAGCCGGGCCAAAAGTGAACATTCCATATCTGGTTGCGTTTTTGGGGGCTGCAGATCTTTGGACTGGACCGTAATTGCAGCATTTTGAGTTCATTTTTTGACATTTATTTGACGAATGGCCACAACGTTAATAAATTCACCGGGCTGCAAACTTAACAACTGATGGAAGAAGCGTTTGCTCCATTTTGGTAGGCACTCTCATTGGAATTTCTAATTTGGAAGAGGCAAATGAAGGCGGCAGTTGAGGGCCGCCTGGAATGAATGCTGTCAACAGCAGGCGATACCAATCAGCGGGTCGCCCCAGTCCAATATTTGTAGTCACAGTCACAGTCCCAGTCCCAGTTCCAGTTCAGGCAATATGTAGAAAACAATTTATTTTTGCTTGGCGGGGCACAAGGACTCGCCGAACAATGCCGAGAGAGGCCTTGTGACTTGTCAAAGGAGCGCAGTCAGAGTCAGAGCCATGACTTCCCCATCGACTCCGACTCAAGTTGACATGCCACCCTTAAGCGAAATTCATTTGTTATGCAAGCAACATTTCCGTTTCCGGTTAACGCAGCACGACGCGGCGAAAGGAAGAAACGTCAACTGCCGCAAGTAATTTGCATTTGTTCGCTGATTAATCGATGCAGAACACTAGAAAATATCATTGCATTTCTTTATTACTGTTTTTTTGTTGTCAAGATTTGTATTAGATTTAAGTGTCAGAATTTGATAAAGAACTCTTCTCGTACAAACAATCGTTATCAAAAGCAAATAGTAGAACTCATTAGCTAGTTGTTAGATTTGGGTCAAGTTATTCACTCTTACAATTGAGCGGCGTAAAGTAGGTTATACCAAGTATCAAGTCGGTTTCCTGCTGTTTTTAGCCTAGTACAAAGCATTGTGTATACGTAATGCAATTTAGGGCTCAAGTCGCATTTGCTGACAGCTCAAAAGAAATAGTTGCTGCGATTGTATGCAAATGTCTGCACAAAAATATTTCTAGTCTCCAGCTACCTATTTCAGCTAATTTGCATGCAGCACAAATCGGTGGCAGTGCGGCAAGTGCAACGAGTGTCGCAATGTGTCGCAATGCAGTGGCCGATTGTGAAATACAAAAATTACATATTAATGACCAGCGAAAGGGCACAACTTGAACATACTCCAGCCAGAATTGAGAATTGAGCTGGCCAACACGTAGTTGCAATAAATAACCAGAAATACGAGTACGCCGTGTACTTCATCATTATTTGGCAGCTTTGAGGGCAATTAATAATTGTAGGGGCAGCTAAGCGATAGAGTGAGGCAAGATGTGAGAGAGGTGAGTGCATAAATGAACTTGCCACCATCACCAAGTTGCCACACACCAACTGCCACATAATGGTGCAACACTGCAGCTTCTGCTGTCAAGTCAAACTGGCAGCATTGCAGCCCGCAACACGTTGCCTCCTCTGATGATTTATCATCACTCATAAGTGCAGGATGAAGACGAGGAAGAGCATAATGATGATGATGATGATTACGATAACACCCTGTTGGCAACGTTGTTTGCATGGCTACTGCTGATGCTCATCATCATGTTGATAAACAGCTGCCTCGAGCCAAGTGCTTGTCTCTAAGTCTGAAGGATATACGTGTATCCTTGTTGGGCGCTAATGTCTATTTAGTAACGCTTGGCTGCCGCTTAAGAGTTGCATTCAAGTTTTTACTAATTTATGCAGAGTGTTTACACTTGCCCCCTTTCATCGCCTTGATTAAGTTCGGATGCATTTCTATCTCTCGGGCAGATTGTGTGTTGGCTGCATTAGTTGCCATTCAATTAGCTTGCAACACTTGCCCCCAAGTGCGACCGAGTTTGCTAAAGTTGCCTCGGATTAGAGATTGACAAACGTCCTCATACCTGGCTGACTTGAGATTGACTGGGATACAATGCTTGTTTGCTAGAGAATTCTAATCACATCTGTAACCATTAGAAAAGTCAACCAACGATTTAAATTTTAAAATCTTTATTATAGAACATCATTTTAAACTTGATTCTGGGACGTTTAATTTTTTGATGAATATCATGCCAAAATGATCAAAAAAGTAGACTTGTAACGTTCCCAGTTTGAAATCAGACCACTTGAAATAAATAATAAGAATGAAATAACTTAACACACATATACATATAGACCCTTGTACTAAAGATGCCTTAAACATTGGGGCATTGGGACAGCAGCAATTAAGTTTTGTTTCCATTTAATCAAGTTGAGCAATTGGCATACAAGTCTTGTGTACTTGGTTCTTGTGTCTGGGAAAGTGGCTGTCGAAGTGTGGACCATCAGCCAATTACTTGGCGGAGCACTCAGGATATTAGTTAGCTGCAAATGTCTCAAATAAACAGGCAACACTTCACAGTTAGAGCCATGTTCAGGACTTCAGCCAGAGCCGGATACGGAGCCGGGCCAATGTCAAACTATAGCCAATGAAGCAGCTGCTGGTTAAGAAGAAGAGCCACATTTCCAGCATCTTGAGCTGCCGGTAATGAAGACATTTTGAATAGCACAAAAACAAACAAGCAAAGCAAATGCCATCGCTTTTGCCTCGTTCCTGTTTCTGTTTCTCTTTCTGCTCGAGTTTCGTTTCCCTTTGCTGTTACAGAACCTGTAGTTCAGGTAAAAATAAATTGTAAATAATTCCGTTTATGCGGCATGCGACTGCGAAGACAAAACACATAAAACTGCCAAGCAGTTTGAGCCAAGTCGACGCGTCGTGGCAGCGAGAGGGTCATCGAGGGTTTGCCGACCCAAGTGTTGTTAGAATTTACTACACAACCCGACGGATGGCGAATGGCCAATGGTGGCTGCTGGGCTCTGCAGACACTGCAGGTCATTTTCATAGCAACCGTGGCATACGTAATTGAATAGCAGACAACAAACCCCAATCCCCAATCCCCTGTCCATTCCCATTCCCATTCCCATTGCCATTCTCATTCCCATTCTCATTGCGAGCCCCTGTCTTGGCCAAATACTCCGGCAGCGACGGCATTGGATTAATTTTTAATGAATTCTCTGGCTCTTCGGCCATCCGTCCCTTCGTCCCTTCCTCCCATCGTTCTTTCCTCCTTCTGTCCGTGTTGTCTTTATGCCGTCTTCGTCTTTATTTGCGGCAGCCAAGACAAATACACAATAAAAGACGTGTGTGTGTTGGCAAATACGAGCATAAAAACTTAAGTGATCCTAGCACAGGTCAATGCTATATATGTTATATACACAGAGAGGTTTTTGTTTTTTGAACAACTTTAACTATTTGTGGCATTTCAACTGGCGCCAGTCGTCTGACAACAAGTCATATGCAAATTATGCAAGAAATTATGAAAATTATGCCACTTTACACACACACTTCATATGCTGCATGAAGAGAGAGAGAGAGAGAAGAGGAGAAAGGGAAAGTAGAAGGGGAATCACCCAACTTGCTGCAGTGTGAAATGCACATGCAATCAGATTAACATTTAAATTAAAAAGGCAAGGCTAAAACCAAACACATCCTCAAACAAAAATGCAGAAAAAAAGCAAAAATGAAAAGTAGAAGGAGCATTTGCAAAGGAATGCAGACTACGATATATCCTTTCTAAATAAATCCCTTCAGTGCTTCATTTATAAAACACATTTAGTTTAATTTATATATGTGTATTTGTACTCATTAACTTAATAATTCTAGCGCAACAATCATATAAAAACATATAAGTTAATTCACTAACAACATTAAATTTGTTTAGTTTTATCTTAGTTCTGTAAAGGAATCATTTTAATCTATTTCAACATTATCAAACATTCTTTTTAAAAATTGTATTTATTAAAATGAAATTTAACTTGTTGCATATTCTCATACCAACTATGCATACCCTTTAATAGCTGTGTCAAGAAGGGTATTTGCAGGCAAATTGCAAACGACACCCAAAAGCTCGCTCTCCTGCAGTTATTCTCTCACATCTCACATCTCACTCTCTCTCTCTGTCGCTGTCTCACACTCTCTGTTAGGTCCAAACAGCTGCTTTGCCTGTGGCATATATTTCCGTTTTTTAATGTTGTTGTGGCTGTTCTTTGTTGTTGTTGTTGTTGTGGGCATTGTTATCTCAGTTGCTGCTCAGTATTGAACCGATTCGCGGAAATCGCTTTGAGTTTTTTAGTTGCAGTCATTAAATAATTTCATTGCCTACTTTTAGGCTCGACTTGTAAAATATCTAACTTCCTTTTATACCAAAAGTGTAACTTGAAAGTGGCAAACTAATGTGAAATGAAGGCAAATAATTCAAGTGAAGTCGAAAGTTGTAATAGTGAGGGTGTTTGTATGTGCGTGTGTGTGTGTGTGTGTGTGTGTGTGTGTGTGTGTTTGTGTATGTGTGTGTGTGTGTATGGGATGCCCACGAGCCGGGCAGCTGTTTGCTGGCAACCCAGAACTTTTAATTGACACGTTACATGCAAATTGCTACGAAATATAATTTATTCTGATCCTTAATATTTACTGCATTTTCCCTTACAATAAAAAAACACTTTCTTTTCATATTTGCATAAAAATGCATTATTTAACTTTGTTTGATTAGATTTGAAAGCCCAAAAGCTGCAGTTCGCTTAGCTTTCGCTTTAGGTGCAAGCAAAGAAGCTTGAAAAGCTTTCCCGCTTGGTTTTCTCAGTTGCAGTTGTGCGCGCATAATTTGAAAATCCCAATGACCTTCATGCAACTATCAGATAATAACCTCAATTTACATAACCTTGCCCTCAAAACTTTCCGTCGCAATAATTATAGAAAATAAATAAATTTATATAAAGTGCAATGCTTTTCGACCTTTAAACATTGCTAAATGTTAATATTGAACATTATCAATTGAAAGGTAAGGGTATTTATTTTTTAAAAATTCTTTTAATATTTTTATACTGTTTTTAAACAATTCCTTATAGTAATTATAATAATATTTAATCTCGCTTTTTAACATATTTACACTGCACTGCAAGCTTCTGTTAAATAAATACGCTAAACGTGCTCGTGACCAATTCTAGTTGGCTTAAGCTTAGAGAAAATAGGAAATCGATGGATGAAAGTGTGTATTAATATGGAAAATCAAAGGGTCACAATTTTATTTAGATCTGTAAGCTAGAGTAATCTTGCAAATTACAGTCGTTATTCAATGACTTTAAGCGGAAGCTTTTAGCCATTTCTGACTTGGATTGGTCATAATAAGGTTGTGAACTGTGTAAAATTCGTATGCTAGTTTAAATGCTCGAGTATTCATAGTATGAGAAACAAATTAGCATTTGCCAGCGATACGAGGGAGGCGTCCAACAAAAAAATAGGTTTACACTAAACGAACGAAGTGCCAAGAACCAAGCAGCTGAGGCAAAAATAAGTGCAAGGAATGAGACTCGGAGACTCCTTAGTCCTTGCTCCTTGTTGCTTGCT
The DNA here is from genome assembly GCA_035043635.1 of Drosophila rellima. Taxonomy (NCBI): domain Eukaryota; kingdom Metazoa; phylum Arthropoda; class Insecta; order Diptera; family Drosophilidae; genus Drosophila; species Drosophila rellima. The sequence goes on along the minus strand of JAWNMV010000236.1, from coordinate 2,195,683 downwards.
CCTTGGTCGGCCGTAAACAAAATGTTGCAGCATTTAGAGCTGAAATAAAAATGGCAAACCCGAAATCGAGGCAGCTCCTGGTACTCGTACTTCTTACTCCGTATTCCGTACTCAGATATTGCATAAATAAATAATGTAGTTATTTTTGTCTTTCGCCCATGCTAGCCAGTTTTTAGATGGCTTAAATTTGCGACTGCAATAGTTTGGAATGCGACTGTGAATACGATTACAAATGCGAATGTGAATGCGGATTCAATTCTACAGCAGAGAAAAGCATGCCGGCAGTTTTACGACTATTAAAAATTGCATATTTAAATCAAATAAAAAAAACTCTGCCCAAAATTAAATGGTGAAAAATTTAAAAAGCGCCTTTCGCTGACTGCAACATTTGGGAGTCGTTAACTTTTATCGCCAACTTTGCTGGCGTTGCATGTAAACTGCATACGATTCCGACGGTTCCAGGTGCTCACCGAGATCTCAAGCCATTCCTTATTAAAGTTGCTTTTTCGGCGCAAGCCAAACAAACAGACTGAGACAGAGACTTACACAGAGAATAAGACTTAGACTAAGAAAGAGAAAGAGACAGTTTCAGCCACGAAGACCGCAAAGCGAAAAATGCATTAAATCAAGCGAGAGGCAAAGAGAGAAACAAAAATTGTAGAGTTAGACAACGAAACCTAATTGCTCTCCCTTAAACAAAAATAAATTTCCTTTCGTATTGAATATTTATTTGAAAAATAGATAATTATTTGTATTGTTGATATATATCGAAAAACAATAATCATTTGGAAATTGATTTAGTATTTTACAATTGAATAAAAAACTAAAAATAATTATATTTATTAAGCAATACTTTGAAAAATGTTTGTAGTTCTGTAATTTAAAATTATAAAATTAAAGGCTACTGAATTTTATTATACACTCTGTTGATTAGGGTATATTGATAGCTGCAGAGACAGAGATAGAGACTGAAAGAGAGGCGCATAGGGACGCACATTGCATATCTAATGGCTTTGGTTCTCTAACAGAAGTAATAAAGCGAAACCGGGGAGCTGAGACTCAAAGCGAAATTCGTCAGCAAAAGTAATAGTAATAGTAATAGGAAAAGCAAAAGCAAAAGCAAATGGAATTGAAGTCATGGCCGAAAGACAAACGGATCTGTCATTGCCTGCTTTTTAGGCGTTCGGCCAATGCAGCGACCACTGAATTCACTGAATTGACTGATTATGAATACGTATACGCAGCGTTGACCGCAGTGGCAAGTGGCAAGTGGAAAGCGGCAAAAAGGTCGTCGCACGCTCAACGCTCGTGTCGCATACATAAGCAGGCACAGCTGAAGTCGAAGTTGTAGTTGATGCAAGGACCTGTGTATATATCCTTGTGTATCCACTTGAAGGCAGCACACGTTGCACTTCTTTTGCTGTAAATTGGCAAATATGCAAATGAGTTGACGCGCTTGCAACGATCAACAGCAACAACAACAGAGCAGACAGGATAGTGGCGACTAGGGAGGACAGTACAAGGACATCATCATCTTCCTTCTCATCTTCATAATTTTGCATTCATTTGCGGTCCGTCTGGGCAGCCCCAGACGAGCTTTCAACTTCTTTTCTCGGTCTAGATCTGTGGCCAATTTTTGTGGCACGTGACCCTACCCCGCCTCCCACGCCTCGCGTTGCCTTCGAGCGAGAACTACATATATTCTGAACGCCTTGCACAGCTCCAAAATGGACTTCAAGTAATACCAACTGACAGGCACTTGAGTAAAAAGTTCACTTTCTATAAGCCAGCTCGCTTATCGGCCATTATAAAATGCCTTTCTTAATCCTAATTGGACTCACAAGCCGCTTCAATGGGTTGAAAGTTTTGTGCAGGGGTTTAATCTTTTAATGACTGTTAAATTCGATGGAATTTGTTAGCCACAAAACCCAAAAAAAAAAAGATTTATTAAAACACTGCAAAACTAAGTTACGAATTATTTAATATTGGATAAGGCAGTAAATGAATATTTTTTAAAATCAATTTTTATTTTATATAATTTTAGATTAAGCATATTGATTTATTTATTTTATACACAATAATATTTAGGATATAAAATCAATTTAAATTGAATTCTTTAAAATGCATATGTAAGCAACAGCATTTGATACTGAAATATATAGCCAATTATTGTTAATTGCATACTTTTAGATACAAACTCGTTAAGTTCCTTCCGCAATCGTGTAGTTTAGTGTAAACGTTAAAAATGGACCAACAGCAAGAAGTAGCGTAATGAGAAGCAAAATACAGCATAGAACAGCGAAAAAGACGAAGGAAAATGTTGTATAAATATATAAAAATTAAAAACTTTTAGCCCAAAAATGTCAGCCGAGTTGTTCGACGGTAGCGCGGAGGGGGGAGGTTAAGAAGGGAGGGGAAAACTGAACTAAGCAACTGCGGAGCAACCAATAAAGCAAAACAAATCCACTTAAATGTGCCAAGTGACGAGAGTTTGTGAGAGAGAGAAATAGCAAGAGATGGCTATCTCTATGCGACACATAGAGAGCGAGCGAGAGTGAGAGAGAAAGCAAGAGAGAGCGAGATAGAATGTGTGTAAGAGAGCCAAAAGGCCAGCGGGTTGGAGGAAAAAGTGACAAAGTTAAATTCGAAACTCATAAATTGGCTTATCCACTTAACTGTTAACGGGTTTTCGCCAGGCCAGGACCAAGTTTCTGAGCCAAAAAAAAATAGAAGTGAAGAAAAAAAAACATTGGCTAATAATGGCGACGGCCCAAAAACTCTGCGGCGGCCACTCGCATCGATCAACGGACTTTAGTCTTGTGCCAGCCACATGACTGTAGAGGGGCATAAGAAAAAGAGATGGAAAGGGAAGGGAGAGAGGGATGTGAAGTGCAGGAAGCTGGCCAAGACTTTGCTGCTGCTTTGGCCTGCTTCATTTGACAGCAAAGTTTTGCTCTTGTTGTTGTTGTTGTTGTTGGAACTGTTGTTGTTGTTCTTGCCACTGCGGCTGTTACTGTTGCTGCTGTTTGTTTGAACTTTTCGTATCATGGCCTCAATCAGCGTTAGTCACTGGCTGTCGCCTGTCCTTCAACTTCTTTCAGATGTAACGAGTCCTTGTGTATCGCATCGTATCCTGTCGCTGTTTTCAAACTATTTGATGACTTTCTTACGCTCGGTCGCCCTTTGAGTCATGTCTGCAGTGGCTTTAATGGCCACCATCTCCCATTGGCACACGTGTCGTATGCGCAACTTTAATGCACCGTGGCAACCGGCGACACATGCAGCATTTTGACAGCAGCAGTGCCGATGCCACTGCCATTTGCAACAAATTGCAGCTCATTAGTTGAAATATTGCACCAAAAAAAAAATGCAGAAAGAAAATAATAAAAGAAAAATCGCGTAAGAAATGTTGAGACAAAAGCATAAAACAGAAATTGAAAGCACAAGCGGCAGCGTAAAAATTTTCATTTTTACATCGCATTCGCACAGTGGGTCTAAGTGCATTTCATTTAACTTCATTTTTATTCGCAAACGAAAGAAATCTTTCTTACTCTCCGGATCACTGGGAATAAACAGGTAATTTTTTTATATCATAAATACGCTTTAAAAAATAATGATTCATTATTTGTGATACTAGGGAAAAAATTTTATATTCGATATTTAAAATAATCAGCACTTTAAATAGATTTTGAGGAGTTTCATTGTAAAGATGCTAGGTTAACTTAAAACTTTTATAACTGTGCCAAAACTGATTCCTTTTCAATTTTCCAATTAAAGTTATTTCTTTCAAACCATTTGTGCCTCAACTAGTTAATATTTCATATATTTTTTTAACAAGTTTGTGCCACTGTGCATATTCGTCGGTTTCGTCGTCTACTAGCGCAGCCCTCAACGCAGCTGCAACTTATGCGAATTTCTTGTAAAAATTCCAACAAAAGAGTTGAGGGACAATAAAAATAAAATACACCTGCCGTTCTTCACAAGAAACAGCCAAATGCTTTAATAGTGTGTACTCTAAAGTATATACATATATACACAAACATAGAGAGAGATTGAAAGAGAAAGAGTTTCGTATGTAATTATTGGAATATTTGCAAGTTGGCGGCGTTCTTGAAATGACCACAAGAAGCGGCGTTTACGGCATAATTAATTGGAAATTATAAGCGCTGAGCATGTGTAATGTGCATGTCGACAGTGGAGTCGTTTGTCCAGCGCAGCTGTAGGAACTCACACACATACACACACACACAAACAGAGACACACACATATACCACTCACAGTTTATAGCATACTTATATGGGCGACATTTACATGCAGATTGTTGAGACTAAAAACAAAAGCCAACAAACATTCACCCAGTCAGTCAGTCAATTAAAAAGCAACTATGCACTGTCCCCATTTTGGAATACAAAATAGTTTGGAATGGGTAGAGCAATTTACTTTAAACTGCAGTAATTAATTTCTTCTTTTTAAAGACGTTCTTTTTTTTTGGAATTACTTATTATTCTTTGGGGCAAGATAGCAAGGCGATAAAGCTAATGAAGACTATAGTTCAAGTATAAGTTATTTTGAAGAATATAAAAGTTACAGATGCTTGTTACAAGTAATAAGGAAGAAGTTAAATAAGATACTATTATGAAACATTAAGGAACCAAAAAACGAAAGAGAGCCGCTTTAAAAATTAATGTGAATTAAATTGAGAATTGATTCTTTTGATCTATGAAATGAATTAAAATTACAAAAAAAAAATCATAGCTTAATGAGTCAAAGAGTATCTTAAAGTCGAGAACTTGAAAAATACTCAAAATTTGAAAATAATTTAATGAGTTTGATCTCTAAAATGAATGTAATATTAGTTATGGTATCTCGAAGTAAGGCAATCTCCATAGTAAGGATATTTCATTTAAATTCTAGTCCAAGTCTCTTTTTTTTTGCACGAATTCAATGCTGAACTTCTTTGGCAATTACTTACCAATCTGGGAGCCTTGTTTGTCTTTCAGTTTTCACAAATTAAACAACAACAATAAAACAAAAGAGTAAAATTGCACAGCCAAATGCAATTTTCCACTTGTGCGCTTTATCGTCCAGCGACTTTCGATAAATTTCGTTTGACAGTTTTGTCCTGAACCTAATGCTATTAAATATTTTCGCTGATTTGGCAAAGATTTGTTGGATTGCGATAGCGATTTGGGAATTGAGAATTGCAGTTGGATAAGTTCATATACAGGGTATCTCTGAGTCTTAGTGTCAACTACATAGAAATCACCTGACAGCTTGGAAATAAGTGCTTCCATTTCCACCGTGCTTAAATATCCAAACAGCTTTCTAAACAGTCGCTCACTCGACGACTTTTCAAGTGTCATTAAAATAGCACGAAATTCGTGACAAATTTCGCGAAAAACCAAAAGAAATTTCGAAAAGAAAATAGAAATAAAGAAAGAAAAAACAACAACAACACGTTAAGAGCACTCCTCGGAAAAAAATAAAGCAAGAAAACAACATGAATAACAAGAAGGCAATAACAACAACAATTCAGGGCTTTGAGCTCGAAGCTAACGATGCGCAGTTGTCAATGGGGTGCGGACCTTGCAACCTTGCCACACGCTTAACCCCTTAACCCCTTAGCTCCTCAACCCCTTGTCCAGAATCATTTGAATCGAATCGGAATTCAAACTGAACCTGAACCTGAAACCAAATCGAATCGTAAGTAAAGTTTATTTGATAGGCGCGTGCCGTGGGCCGTATTTGATTTCTAATTTTTTGGACCTTAACACCTTGTCGCCACAGCTCATAATTTATTTAACCGGAAGGAAGAAAGCAAAACAGGAAGACAGCCAACAGAAATAGTATTTGTACCTCGAATTGTCTATTCCTGCGGCGTATTACACACAAAAAACTTGTAAATGCTTTTGGCTACTACTGGCTTTGATAACTGTCAATTTGTTAATTTCAAAAACTTTTTATCAACTTTTCACCCCTCGTACAGAATTTAAAGTTGCCGGATTACCAAATTCAAGCACTTGAAGATATTTCAATTCAAAGAAATGAAAACTCTGTAAATAAATTGCATAATGTGAACAGTATAATAATAATAATATCTCGAGCAGATTTAGACCCACCTTTTGGCCCATAAATCCAGCTTGGACTTTGGCTTGAAATTTCAGCTAATTTGATGGCAAATCTTGTGCTTCATCCATATAAATTCAACTACTATAAATAATCAGCGGGAACCGCACAAAGTTAGCAAAAAGACAAATTATATAATTAAATGTAGCGAGAATCTGCGCATAGAGCAAAAATGGGATATTATTTATGCCACAACAGCAAGAGAGAAGGGAAAAGAGAGAAGGAGATGGGGAGGGGGAGAGACAAAAAGAGAGGAGAGGTAATAAGTTAGCACTACGCTAATGATGATGAAGTGTGCCAAGTAGATTGCAGGTAATGGCAATTGGAGGGGGAAAGCAAGTTTTCCACCTGACAGACAAAGTTTCAAGTTATCAAAATACAAACCAAATTTATTAAAGTTTTATTCGAAGAGGTGCAGAGGGGTGGGGGCGTTTGTTGTCTAGACTAGACGAGCTGCCTGCTTAAGAATAATAATAATAATAATAATTTGCCAGCCAACAAGCAAACAAACAAAACTGAAGTCGTCTCTTGTCAAGGCAACTCGGCGTATGCGCAATGTTTGCTGTAATTTACACCAGGACACGACTCAGGAGAGCGGGAGGTACGTGGAAGGGAGAGAGAAGGGAAGGAGCTGCCGCGTGTGATGCTCTGCATTTTAAACATATATATATATATATATATATATATATATATATACATATATATATATATTTATATACATATATATATATATTTATATACATATAAGTAACAAAGTTCGTGAGAATATTTTGTAGAAAATACGGAAAAAGAGAAAAGAAATTGTCGGGCATCGAGTCCTGAGTATGGCTTTTCCTCAACTTTGTCACATTTTGCATAAGCCGAGGCAATTTTCATGTGGATTACATTTCATTTGGTTCAGTTCCCCCCAACCTCTCAGCCATCAATCTGCATTGACTTTATGCGGTTTGGCTCTAAGAAAAAGAAAGGTTGCGGGCGAGCGGGAGAGCGCCATCTAGCGTCAGTCGACGGAAGTTTTGAGTGTGTGCGTGCCTCAAAAGGAAAACCGGAAAAGATGATTAATTCAAAGTTATTAGAAACATGACTGAAATTTATAATGCGCAGCCAGAAAGGTGACTTCGCTTGCCACTTGCCACTTGCCACTTGCCACCTGCCTCTGATGAGCTTGTTGCACTGGCGCCTTGAAGCATGCAACACTTTTGCACGCTGCATTATAAACTCCATTTCAAGGAGAAGAGGAAGAACACGAAGGATAAGGTGGAAAATAAGAAAATACTCGGTGCATATTTAATTGTTTGTCTCGCGGCCATGTGGCTTTCATTATTTAAATTCCGTATGCACATTTTGCAATTTTGGCTTAGACAAGACACCTAACAGACACACTCACACACACACATATGCATGTTTTGGTGGCTTATCAACCAGCGCCAAGCACCGCAAAATGTGGTTGAGTTGCAGAATCATTAATTTGTTTGTTGGACAGACCAACAGAGCGATAGCGAGAGAGCGAGAGAAAATGGGAGTCAGAGCGAGATGGTAAGTGGAATCTGAGACTTTTAGAAATTAATATTTAAATGACAATGCAAATTCAGCTGTCAGCTGGAAAATGAAGTAAAACCAATTTCAATTCAATGCTTTCTTCAAACTTTGTCGAGTTTTCAACTCTCCATTTCCACAATTAAAAATTTAACTGTTTATTTATTTACTTTAATTAAAATTAAATAAAGAGTTCAAAGCTTATTTATTAATTACATAAATCCAATCAAAAAAGTTTAAAAATCTGAAATTATATAATATTTTCTAATATGTCCCAACTCACAATTGACATTGCTCAAAATTTTAGCCATCACTGTTTGTATACTGGGAACAGTAATCGGCACAATGTTACACTCAACTCAACACGGGTTTATTGCGCGCGCTCGGTGCTCAGCAGCTGAGAGTTAGCTTTGAGTGCTGTTGTATAACCACAGCGCAGCTTAAGAGAGTGCAAATGCAAAGAGAATATGTGCTGTTGCCATGGTGTGCTCTTGAGATTCAATCGGCCACAACAGAGCGATACTTTGTTGTCATGAGGTAAACAAAACATATGGCAGCTTGTGGCACGCAACAAAACAAACTAATGGCAATATTTGTGAAAAAGTTTAGCGTGTTGCAGACGGTAATAAAAACTTAAAATATGTGCCATGTATTGCAGACTCATCTTACTTAGATTTAATAAATATAAGTTAAACATACTTGTAGTTATTGCATTACATATGCATATTCCTTACGCGTTTTATTTTTCACTTTCACTGTTCTGCACCGCTGCGCTCTTAGCATGCGCTCTTTAGTTGCAGTAAAGAGTCGGCGTCGCGTTGCATTTGTTGCACTTCCGAAGTTTATTTCCTGCTTTCGCTAACACGCAACTGTCTCAACTGTTAAGTTAACAGTCGAACTGTTAACAACTTCTTGGGCATTTCGCCCACCGCAAACATCTTCGGTTTCAGCGACTCTTCTTCTTCTCCTTCTTCAGCAGCACTTTCTGCAGCTGTCGGCTCCTTGAACATGTTCTTCCTTGTCATTGACGTCGACGTCGCCGTCACGAAGTTATCAGCGAGCCGAACAGAACAAGAACAAAGCTGTTCGGCCGAGCGTTCGTTGAGTGCAACGACAGTCATGACGCTGACTGCAAACGGCGACGCTGGCGCTGACGTTGACGTCGAGTGCAACTATTGGCGCTGACGTTGCTTTGGCATTGTTGTTCTTAGCTAGCGAGTGTGGACTACTGGATAGAGGGGGGATGGGGGTGACAAACACATTTCGCATTCGCAATTCGCATAAGAAGGGCATTTCATTGCAAATGCTGCTGCTGCTTTTGCTGCTGCTGCTGCACCTGCTGCTAGGGCTCGCTTCAGTCTCCATTTGACATTCTCTACGTGCGGTTCTCGTTCTCGCTGCTGCGTCGTAGTTTTCGCCGTCGCCGTTTGTTTGTCGTCGTCGTCGTCGCGCTTTTAACTTTAACGCCCAGTAGCAGCATAGCAGCCAAAACAGTCGCAGCCGAAACTAGCGGAAATTCTCTATAATTTATTGCAGTCGCTGTCGATGCTTACGCCGAGTTACCGTTAACTTAACAACTCCTTCGCTCTGCTAGAGTCGCTAGCGCAGGCGAATTGCACGCGTTTCATTTGCGCGCGCGTTTTTTTGTAGCTTAGCTCGCGATCTTTTGCCTGCCGCTTAACAAAGATTATCTCGTAGAGCATCAAGTTGAAGAAGTACTTCGAGTAATCGACAAACTGAAGTATCGAGTGACGAAATATTTGAAAATTTACATATTAATTTGTAGACTGATAAACTGAAGAACTTTGAAAGTTTAATACTGTGCATTCAATTAACTTAATATCTCTGCTGGCTAATAAAAGGTATTAGAAGCTGTGGAAATAATTAATTTGATATTTAAAAAGTATAATTAAATGGTTTTCTAAATTTAGCAGTTGTTTAACTTTTCTATTTTAATATGTTGACTTTGACGTTAACTTATTTATGTATTGTAATACACCATTTTTATCAAATAATTTATTATAATTTATAATCAAATTGACTTTTTAATATGTTCAAATAAAGTTTATATTTAAGTGCAAATAATATAATTCCTATATTCTACTTAAAACTTTTAAGTGCTAAAATAAAGTTTTTTTTTGCATATTTTTCAGTGCGTTTTTATTTAAAAATTTTGTTTTGAATATTTTTAAAAATTTTCTCATCGAAATTATAAAAATGCTGTTTGAAATGTGATATTGAATTACATTCCCAAAATGCGATAATCGTTGCAAATTTGGCATTTAGTTCGCCTTGAATTCATTGTAACATTTTGAGTTGCAACAACGACGGAGTTCCAATTGTGCTTCGATCCCTTTCCCTTCAGACCAATCACAATAGCAAAACTAACTTGGCCAGCAACAAAATGCCAACATTTGCGGATTCTGAACTTCCTATTCAACTGCTGCAGCCACTGCTGCCACTTCTGCTTTCGACCGGGTCGACCGACCGTCAACGTTGCTTGTATTTTGGTACCAAATATCGTAACCGAAACCACAACATTCGACGTCAATCAGCAAAGCAGATTTCAATAGCAGCGCCAGAGTTGAGGAAGCAGCCTTAACTTGCCTGTTGTTGTTGTTGTTGCCCTGTTGTTGCTCGACAACATTCGCATTGCCGCTGGCCCTGCCATCGACTTTGTTGTAGCTGTTGTTGTCGAAACATGTTGCCACTTGAATTTGTTGCCTTTGACGCAGCATCAGCTCCAATGTGACCGCCTGCTGTGCGGGCTCCTTCCGGCCCGGCCAGCATTTCTTTAGTTTTCCCCCTTTTTAGTCCACCCGCTCTCTCTATGAACCAGATGAAGATTGTACCCATAAACTTGCCAGTTCGTCAGTTCGATTTTTGCATGGACTAAATTTCACTAAAGGAAAATTCTCAATGCTTAATGCCTTACATTTGTAAAGAGTTTTCTTCGGACTTTCCTTGAATTGTTTGCTGTGCAAATTGTTAAAGATTTAAAGATAATAATCGGCATACAATAGAAAAGTTTAAATCATCAGGATTTCCATTACATATAGACAGTTCTTTAATCTATATAAAAAATTGTGCAATGAATTATTTATAAATCATTCTTTATGATTAAAATATAACCCAACATTCAACTAATATAAATACCCATCGAGACTTAAATATTTTATTTTGTTTTGCTAAAATTTACATTTAATTTTCTATTATTCAATTTTTAAATGTAAATTTTGTGAAAAAGGGATTATATCAATTATTTAAAAACAACAATTTCTAATACATTAAGAAATAGAATTTGTAAACAAAGACCTGATTTCCAATGTTTTAGAGCGGAGAAAGAAATATCAAATCAAGAATATTTTGTAATACTCTTAAAGTAACGCTTCGCTTAGGCAAATGAAAGTTTTACTTTTCAAATATTGCATAAAAAATTCAAATTATTTTTATTTCCTGCTAATTTTCTAGTAAATTGAATTTTCTGGTTAATGCTCAGCAAATTGGAAGTTAGTTCCCTTAATTTAAAATTTGAATCGTATGAATATCCATTTGGTTTAACACGTTTCATTTATGGACTTCAAAGCACCTCAGCGTAAATTTATTCACACATGTGGTCCAGGTGGAAATTCGAGTAATTCCTCAACGAGCTATTATATATCTTATATAAATCGTCAGACATTTTAGCGCTGTTCGAGTTAAGCTATTAGCTCGTAAATAACACCAAGTTTTTAGAGACTGGATGATGGAGTTGAAGTTGGTAATTAATAGGCGCCAAACGTCTGTCCGACTGTCCATCTGGCCAGTCCAGTCGCCAAACCAGAGGCAGGTTTTCTCCTAGGCAAACTACTTTTTTCTCTGGGAAACGTTCATTAATAACATTTCATTTATTTTTAGGTTTGAAAGCCAGAAATCAGATATCATTAAGACGTACCTACAAGTTACACATAATATGATATTTTCTTATTACCAAAGGCCTTTGGCATAAAATGTAACTTGAGTATAAGGATGTTGAGTAGAAAGCTTATATATTAAAGAAAAAATTGTAAGTTTTAGTACCGAAAATATTATGAGTTGGCCATTTGTTTATGGGGCACATTAAATCGTTTCCTTATCTGTTTAATTTATTTATAGTACTCACTTGTCGCCTTAAGGCGACGGATTACAAATCACAGGGAAATAGTGTCTGAAATGCCACCTCATTTTGTCATACTATTATTATTATTTGTTAGTCGTGGGTAAATGACAAGTACAGCCTCCCAACTGTCAGTTGCGGAAAACTCCTCAAATCGGAAAAACAGTAGCCTGAAGGCTGTCTTCCTGCAACTGTCAATCTGCCAATGTATTTGACATTTTAAAGTAAAATAATTAAAAAACTAACTAAAACCGAGCATTGATTTATGCACTTCAAGGCAATTAAGGCAAATACTTTGGAAATGCGACACATGGCGTATACGTAACTTGTTTAACTGCTTTTTGAAGTGGCTCAAGTGACACAGTTTACGATTGATCCCTTAATTTGGTATCTTTATCCTCTACTTGCAGCTTCCTTGGACGCTTTTTGTTGCTCAGGTAAGTTCCGATTAGCTGTAACTGAGATTCATCAGATTCTCTAAGTCTGGTTCTCATTCGGAATTAGTCTCCAGCAGTGCAAAAAATTGAATAAGCGGATGATAGTAAAGGAAAAAGCGAATGCAATGCGCTTTTATTATAAATGATTCGCGATTTGTGTGCATTCGTTTGAGTTTTATAGACGTTTCATTACCAGCCAACAATTTCCCCAATGGCTGTTTGTGAATCGTAAAAATGGAAGGGAAAAAAGACTTTTTAACGGCAGAAATGAAAACGCATGGAAAATTGCAGCAACTGCCGAGGGATTGAAAGGTTTGGGGTGTGGTTCGATGTGAATGTTGCTGTTGATATTCCCGGGGAATACCATGGAATATTTGCATGCGATTTTAGTGCGCACTAGATTTTTAATGCGTTGCACAGCACTGACAATGTTGCTATTGAATTGGCATTGATTACTGTTGAAGCGTTCGGTTTGTATTTCAGATTCAAAAGCCCTTGCAATCGAGATTTCATTGAGTGTGTGAACACAGTTTAGAGGCCTGAAATGCTTTAGAGCTTAGACATTTCAATATTTAATATTAAACAGTATCATTTGTGATTAGTTTACAAATTCAGTTTATTGAAAATCGGCTTTACTAACATAAAAAATCAACCCAACTTAGTTCCTAAATGCTTTAAAATATTGTTTTTAATAAGGTATAATTTTTATATTTTTTAGAAGTTGAAAGGGCTTTCATCTTAAAATGGTTAATTAAAATTTTTACTTTTAAGAACTTGATTGCTTTAAATATTAAGCTTCAACATCATTCTGAATTTCTTGGCCAAATTTATTACGATTTGTCAATATTTTTATTTATATTAATGCATTGATTAGCTATAATCATTCAAATCATTTGAAATATAACTTAAAAGCCATCTTAAATGTCAAAATATTTATTTCTCTGTTAAACATAGTGCAAATGCCAACACAGAGCTCTGATTTCAATGCAGTTCAAGCATTTGATTCTGTTCGTGTCAAGTGTTGTCCCTGAAAGTGTTTTTCTAACCTGTCACCACACACACAAAGAGACACAAATACACACCCACACACTCACCCATACAGAAAGTGCGAGGTAACGAGAGCAACCCCGAAAATGGTAAAAGCTTCCGAGCTGAAGAAGAAGAAGAAGAGGAGGTGGAAAGCAAGCGCACAACAGGAGACCCGGGCACAAAGCGCAAATGTCACGTTATCCTTTTGAAAGGACATGCCATGACGCAGAGTGCAAACGTGCGCTCAATGCCTTTTCAATTGCGTTTAAAATGCAGCAATTAAACCGCAATTTCTATAAAAAATTACGCCTCAAATGCGAAAGAAAACAATTAAGGCTTGTAAGCACAGAGAGACAGACACAGAGAGAGAGAGGGAGAGAAATGTAGAGCAAGGAGCAAAGCAGCATCCAGGATGAGCTTGGCAATGGCAAAAGGCGACGAGAGGCCATGACAACAATTACGAGATCCATTTAACTTTGGCAGAATACGAAGACTGCGAACTCGAATGCGAATGCGACACATGTCGCAAAACGCAGCGGGAGGCGGCCAAAGGCGACGTCAACAAAACTGGCGACATGCCGACTAACAACACCAACACACACACACACACACACACACACACACACATTCTCAGAGACATTCGCATTCATGCCCTGTGTTAAAAAGTCACAAAATATATATATGTATATGTATATAAAAGGGGGGAGAAAAAAAACTTGAATGTCGCCTCGCTAAAAGCGCACAAATCTTGGCAAACGTTGCGAATATGTAAGAAGAAGCAGGGCGAGTCCTGCCAACGCAGACAATCAACACAGGATGTTTTTGCGCTCATTATGCGCCAGCTGCAGCAACAGCAACATGCAACATGCAACATGCAGCATACAATGTTGTGTGCTTTGTTGCGCCTTCGCATAAACACAAAGTTAACGAAACGAAGAGCAACGAGACTTGAAAGCTAGCAACACATTTGGATTCCCTTAAATTTGAATTTCTTATAATTTATTCCAATTAATTATTTAAAATTATATTCTTAATTTTTTTTTTTAAATTTTATTGATTTTTTGTCGAAGCTTAAATAAACAAATAAACACACAGAGAATAAATTAGCAAATATTAAAACTAAATCCATTTGCTTAATTTACTTAAATCTGATAATAAAAAAATTATTTAAATATTTAAGATAGAGTATACAAATTTCGTCAGTTAACTTTTTCTCCTGGCATGTAAATAAATAAAAGTGATGCAGTCTTATGTGTGCCTCTGTTTGTTGTGCAGGTGTGTGTATGAGTGTGTGTAATTGAGTTTCACTTGAAGCCTGCCTGACATTGACTTTATTCGGAACGACGCTGGCGGAAAGACAAATAGGTACAAAACAGACACTGGGACAATCAAACAATGGATGAAGGCACAGAGGAGCCTGAGAAAGACTCACATTTGATTTTATTGAAGTGCAAGAAAAGCAGAAGTCAAAAAGGGCTTAATGCACTTAAGAATTATGCGAGGCATGAGATAAGTAAAGCAAGAAAGGAACTCAAACAGCTCTAAATTTAAGGACTTGACGATACAAATATTTAAATTTAATATTTTAAGTCGAATACTTAAACAGTCAATGTATGACTTCTGCGATGAAAATTGATCTCTGTAAATATCTGAATAATAAAATTAATTTTTTGTAAATAGTCCACTTGCAAATTAACATAAATTCCAATGCAATTCAAAAATGTATTGCTTCCACAGACACTGAAACAATCCGTTTTTGACACAGTTCTCATTTGCTGATAAGTTCCGCAGGAAACCCACTAATATGACAGGATTAAGACCATGAATAATGCTTGCATAATTGTCAAGTTATGTGCATTGAACAGTTTACTGTCGAATGCGATTGACAAGCCCACAAATACACACAAATTTACACACACACACAGCAGGCGTATTGCAAAAGAGCCACAAAATCCACACAATACAAACACCACCCACTAGATGAGGTGGCAATGAGTGTAACTGAGATAGACAAAACAAAGGGACAGAGAGAGAGAGAGAGAGAGAGAGAAATATGTTGGGATTTTTGGACTCGAACAATACTGAAACTGAATAAGTGATTCAATGAAGTGAATAGTGATTAAATACGAGTGACTATATGCTACTGCTTGTCCCTTTTCAGTGAACATATTCGCATTTGTGTGGGCTCAGATCCCAGCAAGCAGCCTGTGTGTGATTATGGATGCCCTTTGACAATATGTATGTTCGATTACATTACACATAAATTTTCAGGTCGATTTATATGCATACAAATGCATGTGTGATTATCATTTTGAAAATTCCTTGTCTATTTAAAGAATCTCTTTTGATTGTTATTTTATTTTGGTCACTAATACTTATGGATATATTTGCGACATTTAGCTACTTTGACATGACTAACATCATCAGTCGGCGTCAAACGGTATTCGTTTTTGGGCTCAGTGATGCAGCAGCCTGGCCAACATGTAGACACAGCAGCAGTCAGATATGTTCTTGTTGCCACTCCCACCTACCCCCGCCCGCACGTCGAGCTGCCCCTATGCGTTGCACGTCACTTCTCTCGTGTCGCTGCACTCACTCGTGCATACATGAAAGTCAATTAAGCGTATTAAGTGCAACTGTGTGCGTGTCAATGTGTATGTGTCTCTCAATGTACTTGTGTGTGTGTGTGTGTGTATGCGGTTATCATGGCATTTCTTGGCATTGAGCATCAAACAACAATCCCTCAATCACCCCAACCCCCCCACCCATTCAACTCCTGTTGCAACCCTTTTAGGGGTAAACGCGACAATTGTCTGTCATTCGATTTCTGAATGTGTCGTGTGTTTGTGTGTGTGTGTGTGTGTGTGTGTGTAAGTCTGAAATGTTTGCGGCTGATTGCGGTTCTTAATTTGCTTAAAGCTATTGTTCTTTCAATAAGATAAGTGTTGGTTTTATTTATTTGATTTATTTACTTATACATATATTAATTACATTTATCCTAGCACAACATGATTAAATTGCTCGTGTACTTAGGACAACAATCATATTAATATTTGTATTGTATTTTAATACACGCCAATACAAAAATTAATGAAAATACTTTTATTGAAAGTTATTTTTATTTTTTTGATATTGTTCGATATTAACTTAAATAAATAAAGTTAAGTAAGGCAAAAAAAATAAATAATACCTCCTTACTTTCAACTTGACAACACTGCACTAACACTAGCTTGTTGACAAATATTTTGTAATTCTCATTAGTTTGTTTTGCTTTTGCGAAATTGAATAATAGAATTTCTGGCTGTTGGACAGCTCTGCCAGACCCTAGAGTCACCCCTTTCTACCCCTTTCCCAGTTTTGGCTAGAAATAGCTATTTTCAAGTCATAGCATTTACATATCTCAATTCTCTCTTATGACTGTTGGGCACTGCAACAACTTCGTTGTTGTCTCTGTTGCTGTTGTCAATGGGGTAGACAACATTACGCATACGCAGCGTTGTACGTTTGTTGCACTGCCTCAGCATGCAGAATAAGCTGCTCACACAAGATACTGTGTTGGTGGCGATGTTGCTGGTGTTGCACCCTTAGACACGACACATGTGAGCAGCATCCCCAACACACTCTTTACATCATCTCATCTCTGGTCCTTCGTCCTCGTACGCGCCTTTTGGAGTGTTAATTGTCGTATGCAAATTTTTGCGCATCCACAAAATGTAACAAAACACGATTTTGAAAGATGCAAATTGGGTGTTACTGTTGTTGGTGTTGGTGTTTTTGTTGTCGTTGCTGCTGCTGGAGTTACCAGGCAGTTGCCACAGGCACTGAGTGTCAAAATAAGCTTTAAATTACGACATCTCTGTCCCTCCAGCGTCGGCCTGGGCGAACGTGCGGCGTAATTTGCAACTGACAAGAGTGAAAGTTATGCGAAGGGGCTGCAAAAAGTGGCCAACACCCGCTATTCCCCCTCTCTTCTCCTCCTGCTCCCTTCTGCGTTCCACGAGTATAACAAAATGTCACTTTTAGCCAGGATGCGTCCTGGAGTTGGCCCGCTTGACAGGGACTATGGCTATGTCCAGACCAGGACAGCAGAGCTGCATGCGTGATTGTGACATTTGATTAGGTTGCCTTTGTCGAAATGTTAATTTGTCTATTGAAGGTGCGATGCCAGGACATTGGACACTCGACTCTGGACATTGGACACTGGCTTCGTTTAGTGTCTGGCTTATCAAGTCTGAACTCAAATTGCAGCATATTGTTTAGTGGCTGAACTTGGCTGAAAACTCTCCAAACGATAATTATCGATTTTAATAGCAATTTTAAATGACACTCCTGCACCACATTTCAACTGCAGCTGAAAGACAAATAAAACAAGGCAAGAGTAAATTTCAATTTGATTGTGAAGCGTCATTTTCAAATTGAGACAAATTGCGGCTCAGCATTTACTCAAGGCAATCTCACTTATTACAGAATTGACAAAAGACAAACGCATAATTGCCATATAATAATCATAATCCGCACAAAGCAAACACGTGCCTCAAAATGTTCCAGAGACAGCTGCATAGTAAAAGATATCACCCACACCCACACACAGGGACTCACACACGTATACAAACGGCAGACAAAGCAATTCAATTCGACAGTCGACACAGATATAGACATATATATAGGGATATATATATAGACACAGACATAGGACAAGGACCGTGTCTGGGTTTTGTGTGCAGCTTCTTCAACTTGGCCACTAATTAAGAAGACAAACTCTGAGCTCTGCATATATATTTTTGAGCAAGGACTTTGACTATGAATTTTCTCTTAAATCCACAGCTGGTCTGCTTACTGTGAAGTGAGTTCATTTTGACAAACTTAACCCACAATTGAAGTCCATTCAAAGTGCTGCTTGAATCAAACAAATTCATATTTTAAGCTCTCACAATTCCTGCCTGACTGGACAATCGGCTCAGCAATTGTTTGATATCGTTATTTTATTCAGTATCGAAGTATTTTCTTTAGGCTCAAGGTAATTTTGCAAAATAAATGTAAAGCTGTTTACTTGGCTTTATTAAGAAAACTTAAAATAATGCCTAAAAATAAACAACGGATATAATATAAATTTTATAGCTAATAAAAATCAATCAAAATATGTCATATAAAATAAATATTAAAGTTGTTGAAAATTAAGTGATTAACTAAATATTTTAATAAATTAATTGGACAACTTGAAAAGGGCTATAAATAATAAATGTAATAAAGTTAAGTTAATAAAAACCATTTATATGTCAAATAAAATTAAAATTAAAGTAGCTGAAAATGTAATAAGAAAACTTCAAAACAGTTTATCAAATAATAAATGACACTTAAAATGAAGGTTAACGTTAGTAAAATGTATACTTAGAACAAAACTATTTATATGTCATATAAAATGAACATATAACTCGTTGAATATTAAGTGATTAACTAAGTATATTGCCAGCAATAATCAAGGATTGTATTTGTAACTGAAGCCAAGCAAAAATCCATTTATTTTACAGTCGCTCAGTTTAAAAGCTGAAGAAATTTAAAAAATTGCCGCCTAATTTGTAGTTTTATCACATACAACATTTTCTTTACACTTTTATTTTACATTTGATTTTATAGTGTTTTTCTTGTTATTCTGGTTACCCGCAGAAAGTCGCTTACATTCATAAAAGTAATGGGCACACATACATACAAATAACTCGCACACACACTTACACACATATGCCATGCCCTAAAGCAACCGTGCGCCAACGCCCACAATTGCCATATCATGCAGTATTTTTTATTATTTAATTTTTTTGCCATTTCGCCAAAAGTCAAACACAAAATTTATTTATGGCGCTGATATGGCAACGCCAGCAAAGTGCACTTGGTAATAGGCGGGTTGTGAGGGTAAAGGTGGAAGGTGGGAGGCGCAGTTCTCTAGCATTTCTGGCGCGTTTAGAATTTTTCAACTGTTGCGCAAGGCATTTTATGAGGCAACCGAGAGCAAAACTCCCGTCCAAAACAAAAAAAAAAAAAAAAGCAGCAAAAATGAAGAATAAGCGTCGCTTGCCAAATGAGAAAAACTGTAAGGAAAAACGCATAAATTTTATGACTGACTGAGCAGAGGCAGGACGAGGAGAGGAGTGGGGTAGAGTGGAGTGGAGTGAAGTGGTGTGATGAGGCAGGAAGAGGAGAGCTTTGGCTGTTGGTTGTTAGCTGTTGCACTCAAATAACTGTATAGACCGCATTTTCACACAAAAAGTGCGCCGAAATTTCCAACTAAATTATTCATTGAGCGCGCAATTGAGCTGGAAATGTGCACACCACTTGCCACAGTGTGTGTGGGTGTGTGCGAGTGTGTGTGTGTGTGGTTGTGTGTCTGCCTATTGGTACTCGTTCGTCCTGTCTGAGCACGTAGAATTGCTGGCTGTTTGGCTTTCTGGTCGCTGGGGCAACTAAAACGTTTAAAAACGAAAAATGAAGCAAAGAACATATAAAAAAAATGAAAAAGAAAAAAAAGAAACAGAGGCATATTGGTAACTCTAGTCATGCATGCCACTCAACCAATTGACACTTGGTTGGTAGCGCCACACACCTGCAATGGAATCGGGAGTGGGAGGCCATAAACGGAATTGTTTCGACGTCTGACAGATTCGGGCTAAAAACAAGATGATCTGAAATGAAATTTATGGCTTATACATGATTAGCCAACGTTTAATTTACAAATGTCTTTTAATAGAAAATAATACATTTATGTAGATTATATTATATTACATTTATTAGTCAATCTGTAATCTTCAAATAGGGATATCATTATACGTTCATCTTTTCTACATTACAACTGCTCATCTTCATTTATGTATGATATGTAAAAGTACAATACGCCTAATGAAAACGCATAGATACCTATGGAAAAAAACGTATTATTTTTAAGGCTCAGAGACAAAGTCAGAGTTCAAGCTACCTGTAAATGATGTTGCCAGTAAATAAGCCATCCAACAAACATGATAGCCCTTATAGTCTCTCCAGTCAATCAATTGGAAAGCATTAAGTACCATAAAAACGATAGCACAAATTCCTACGACCGAATAACACACGAAATATAATTTCAATAGTTTCTTGTGTTGCTGAAAAATAGTCAATATTATTAAAATGAAAACAAAGTTCAAAAGTTTAATTTATTTACCTTCCAAATTCCAAAGAGTAGCAGGCATGCCAATAGGATTAATAGAATAAATAGTGTTATTGCTATTCCAAGCGCGATTGGACCTTTGTCTAACTCATCAAATAAATATTAAGTTATAACTAATTTGTATATAATATATAGCTTTCAATCCATCTACCTTCTTTGAGCAACACATAAATTAAATATAAAGCGACTAGTATTTGTAAAGCTGCTGCGTACAAAGATAAACAGCGAGTAATTTTCCTTGATGGCCAAAGATCATCCCAAATACAAACACACATTTTGTGTACAAATTAATTTTGAACTATGCAATATTTTCAACTTATGCATTGACATTATTCTCAAAGGCATAATTTTTAGAAGTATTTTTTTTATAGTTTTTATCTAAATAATTGTAAAAAATCGCAGTGTCTCGCTAGAAACCGGTCAAAAGCAACTCGAACGCTTTTATTTGAAGTTCTGATTTTGAAGGATTCGTAAATAAAGCCAAGTCCCATCGTTTAGCTTTAAACTCTACAAAATTGTGAGCAAATTCATCACTTGTAAATACGGCCAAGTCCGTGATTCGTTAGCATGTTTCAACCAATTTTTTATTGTTTTTTATCTTAGATCATTCCTAATTTTAGCAGAGGAAGAGGGTGTTTTGCATATGCCTAAATTAAGAAGGGTAGAAAGGGCTTCGACAATAAAATTCTTGTGTGCATAAATTAATTAAAGCCTTTTTTGTTACAAATCAGCCAAGGGAAACTCACACACATCTATCGAGTTGTGATTGCGGGCAATGAACAAATGATTGGGGTATCTTAATTGCATTTCTTGTTGTTATTGTTGCCGCGTTTTAAAGGGGGCGTAACTGACGTGATTTGATGCACATTTGTTGTTGGACAACCGTCCGACCGACCACAACAGTCGTCACATCAATTTGCTGTAGCCTGACAGATTGAGGCGAGGCAGGAGCAAAAGATGTCATCGTCGCATCCTCACATCCTCGCATCCTCGCATCGCTCATAACTCAGGGCTCAACTCATGCCAATGCTTGGCCATTGGAAAACTGTAAAACTCATTTATCAAATGGCCAGGAACGCTGACCTGAACCTGCACTTCGTACTTGGCCACAAAAAGTGCAACAATTTCTGTGGCGCCACATTCAGGAGAGAGAGAAGGCGAAAAAAAGGCGCCAAGAGCCAAGAAAAATGCCTCAACCCTTAAGCTCATGTCTGCTATAGGACGCACTCATAAATCATAAAATTCCATAGCAGCAGCAATGGCGCCATCGTCATCTTTATAATCTGGCAAGGCGGCTACGTTTACACTCCGCTCTCTCTCTTCCCCTTTTGGCCAACTTCCCTCAACAAGTCGACGGGAAGGAATCGGTTGAGCATTTCGCCATCTCGTGGGTGCAACCGCTGGACTATGATGTTGCAATTTGTAGCTGGTAAAGTGTGAAATTGCGTTGGCAACGCGAATTGTTTTTCAGTCAACTGTCAGGGGGGGGGGGGGGGGTTTTATTCGATGCGAATACCTTGTAGATTCAGTTCTTTAGCTTAGGAATGCGTGTGCTTATTTTTATTTTAAATTGAGCACAGAAAAACAAATCATTCTGATAGTCAAGCTTAAAATTTTTGATGTAAGCATATATCATGACTAATAGTCAAAAAACCTATGAAATTGGAGCCCCGATAGTTAAAATATTTGCGTACTCGATTTTAGATTCCTAGAACACCGAACTTTTGACTCCGTTTGCATTCGCTTTCTCTCGGAATCCCATTTCTTTCTGTGCAGGTGAAACTGGAAGTGCAAATAACATTACAATGATCTCTATTTAATGTGCTTAATCCCAGTACCCAACTCAACGCCATGACTTTCACATTTTACAATTTATTTACACATTTGGAGCAAAGTAAACGCGCAAATAAATCAATTAACACACTTACCCAAACACCTTTGTCGCACCTGCTCCGTTTCAACTTAAGTCCATTTCAGCCTGAGCAAGGATCCTTTCCCGAACTGGAACTCAAACCCGACCCTGAATCAGACTCCGAATCCGAGTCGACTTCAAGCCAAACTGTTGTACTGTTTTGCAGTGGCAGACACGGCGGCTAATTGATATAAACGACTGTCTCCTCCGGTTCGTAATGCCAGCAGGAAAAAAGCAACCTGTGCAGCTTTCACTGACTTTTGGCTTTATTAAAATTTATGCGATGCCACTATAAGAGTTGCACTTTTTTTATTATATTTATTTTCATTTTAAAACTCCACACGACGCATTAAGTTAAAGTTTTGCACAAGCTAAGATCTTGCAGCATTCGTCAGTCTAATGAAATTCAGGGCATTTATTTACACCTGCTGCTGATGACTACCAGGCTACCTGGCTAAGCGGTGCATACACCCAACACTGACATGCAGCAGAATTTATAATCGCACACACTCATACTCACAGCACCTGCTGCTTCCACCTGCCCGAGAAAAACCCACAAATATTGCGTACGCTAGTTAGGGGGGCGTTGTGTCGCCAAGTGGGCGTGTCGATTGCACACCCAGCCACCTAAAACTGAAGAGCTGGAGCAGGAACGGGTGGATCGGCAGGTGGAACAGTTGGAGCAGGTGAAGCAGCATCAGGATCGAAAAACCTGGTCGGCAGCTTGTGCATCCATCGTTGACGCTGTCTGGCAAAGTGCGTGTCTCGATTTCTACATAATTAAACTACATCAACCATGCCACTTGCCACTTGCCGTGCCTCCAACAGCTGCCACTTCCACTGCCATAGCGTTGTCTCGGCTTTTTCGATTCGTGTGCGTGGCGCATGCTGCCATCACCACTTCCGGTTTGCGTCGGCTGCGTCCGGGCAACGGGCAACGGGCAACAAGGACCCGCAACTTTGGCGCTAAACTTTTAATGCACGTGCAGAATACACAGAGAGAAAATGAGAGCAAGTGAGTCAGAGAGAGGAAGAAAGAAAAGGATAATGACAGAGAGGGAGAGAGAGAGAGGCAGTGGCTGGCTTTCGGGCAACGGATTGTGGCAGCATTTGGTGGCATCCGTTAGCTGCATTTTCTCGATATGGCAACGCTGATAGGCGACAAAATTGTACCAAACACTTTAATTAAAAAAACTTTAAATTAAAAAAACTATCAACAATGCTCTTGAATATCCAAACTTTAAATAAAATATAATAAAGAACTTGAAAATATTTATAACCCACCAGCCTATGTTATGGTCAAATAAACGATTAAAATGTAAAATTTCAAATATCCAAAAAATATAAGGTTTTTAAATGAAAACATATAATTATGGGACTTTTGATTGACATAAAAACATAACAACTAATATAAAGAAAATTAAACTTTAATAATTTCCTTAATAAACAATTTAAAATTATACAATACCATTATAACTCACTATAATATTATATTGTATATTCGTCTATATTCTAAAATGTCTTATTCTATCTTTATTTAATTGATATTGTAGTTTACGAACAAAATAATTAATTGCTGAACTCGAATATGACATTTGTGCCGGCTGTCAGAATCTTATTTGGAATGTAGTTTGCGTTTACATGTGCGTGTTGGCTTGGCTTGCTAGTATAAACTGTTATTGCTGTTCTTGTAATTGTTGTTGTTGGTATTGTTGTTATAGTAACTGCGTCTGCCTCGTTTGTACGAAAATTTGTTGGAATTATTTCGAGCAGTTCTAAATTTCGCAATAACGAGCCGCATTTGACGGGCATACAAATTGCATTCAGCCCTCGCCCCTTCGCATCATTCCCTCCCACTGAGTTTGAGGTTAAAGTGGAGGCTGCAGCAGCTCTTACTCCTAGGTCGGCGCTTGTCGTTTTGTTAAAGCCATGTCAAATATGTGTACGTGTTTGTTTTTGTATGTGTGTGCATTTGGTTGTGCGAGCTTTCAATTTCTTGGTCTGACTTTGTTTGCCATTTTGGTCGGCCCGCTGCAGGGCAGCCAAGTTTTTGCCCGGGATTTGTTGGCCGATTTTGGCCAAGTTGCAGATAGTACATAATTAAATAGCTTAAACATGCCAGCAAGCTGGCAAAACCGAAAACAACATAAGAACAATTTAACTTGTGCCATCTTTACGTCTTTCCGTCGAAGATTTTGTAACTTAAGTGGCAAAATATTTGTGCAAACTTTTCAATTTTTCAACAGATTTTTCTCCTTGATTTTGATTTTTTGCTGTTCCTCGCATTGTCCTGTGCAGTTCATCGCTTTCTCTTTGGCTCACCCAATTTTTTTCGACTTGTGGCAATCTTTTTGATTTAGCTGCGGAGCCATTAACACGGATTGATTGCCCCGAGGACAAAAGACGTCAAGTGGCTTAAAGGACAAACGCTGCCGTTGCTCAGTGCCAGGACATTCGGAGTGCTTCTGAAATGGGGATAATTTCTGATAGATTGTGGGCACGAGAATGTGGGCGGAATGTTTTCCTACTTTTCTGTTTTTTCTTTGTGTTGTGCGTGCAAGGAAATTGAAAAGTTGCCTCGTCTATTTTACGCATCTCCAAGTACTTGAAACAGTTGCCATTGTTGCTCGGGCTTCCTAGTGACATTTATCAATTGATTTGAGCCGGGCTCTGACTTTCATGCAGCCAAAATATTGTCAGATCGTGCATGCAGATGATCTGAATTAGCATTTAATGCTGATTGATATATATCACAAGCAATTCATTTAATAACATTTTATGCTCAAAGTTAATTTTTTGTAGACACATTATTTTGTAAATTCCCATACCATATAAATAATCTGTTAATAATATTAAAAAATTATTACCCACTTAATTAATAAACAACTCTATTCATCATTACCAATTTGCTCAGTTTGCCAGCTGAATTGTGTGTTGATTGCGGTTTGCACATCCATAAAGTATCTTTTATTGCACGTTTTCGACATAAGCATAAAATAATACTGCCAATTATGTTGCATGTCGCGAACCTTAAGATAACACAACTTCTTTTAATTCTTTTATTGGCAACCGTTAAATTATATTGTTCGAATCATTAACACATGTGTTAAAGAAAAGCAGATTTGTAGATAATATGGGTACGTATTGCTTGCCTGTTGGCAAACTGAAGTTAATGTGTCGACCATAAACAGCAAACTAATAAAGTAATATTAAAAACGTATCGATTAAACAGTCGGCCAACGGAAAAGGGGCCTCTGAACTCGGCTACTTTTTAACACTTGCCCCACATGAATGTCCCTCTCTCTCTGCCTCTTTGCTTCTCTTCCTCTCTCTCCCTTTGCTTCTCTCTCCATCTCTGTCCCTGTGGCTGTCATGCTAATAAGAAACGCTTTGTTATGCATTTCCTTCCGCTTACGTGGCCTGACTTAAGGCGCATTTGCAAAATTGAAGACGAAGTGCAAGTGCCAGCAAATTGTGGAACCTTTCGATAGGACGGATATGGGATGGGAGGCGCCTCCAAACACAACAACATAACCCGGCCAGGAGCCAAGGGCACAAGCCTTAAAAACGTAAATTGAAAACTTTGCCCTCAACGTCATGTTACACACTGTACTGTTTGGCAGTTGGTTTTGGCCGTGTGCGTGCTCTGTCAACATAATTCAGCAGTTGATTGAATAGAGCCAGCAACTGAGACTGCTCTTCCGTTGTGGAAACGGGAAAGTGGGGATTGTGGCGCCAGTCGGCGACATAAAATACTTCTCAGTCGATGGCCCGTTATCCGTTTTGTTGTTGGCAACTTTTAGCTGCGCCAGTTTTAAAATCAAATGCCTCATTTGTACGGCTTACGCTTACGGACGTGTTGTCGGAGTCGGAGTCGGAGTTGGAGTCGAAGTCTACCGGTTCCGGTTGCGCAAACCGCAAAGATTAATTTGTTATTGCTGAATGTCGTTGTCGCTATCGTTGTTGTAGTTGTAGGTCTTTGCCAGGAAGTCCTGTCGGTGCTGGAATTTTTAGCGCAGCACTAAAGGTGCAAAGGAATTTAATTAAATGTTCTTCTCACTGCCGTTCTAAAAGTTTAACAGGCACTGCAGCAGCAACTCTGCTCTCCAGTAGCCCCCTCTGAGCCCCATCAGCTTTATCAGAAGCCACCTCATTCGGCCACACAATGGGAAATTTTGTTGTTTGCTCTTAGGCAGGCGGCATTTTTGGTTTTTGGCCCTTAGCCCGTTCCACAGGCCAAGCTGTCGTCAGAAGCGCAGCTCAATAAACTTGACAAATTTGCATAGCCCTGGCCTGCTTGTTGCCCTTATAAGTGCACTCCCCCGCAAAAGTCCCTTCTTCCTTCATTGACCCACAAAGTTCGGTACTAACAAGATGTGAAAGCCGCTCTGGCAGCAAAAGTACCAAAGAAAGACGCAGCCATTTGATATCACCAAGGTGCTTAGCTACAGTGGGCCAAAAGTCGATTAAAAATGTTTTAGACTCCGCACAGTGGGGAATATTCGAGCAAAGGACCTACATGTTATTAATTTAACTTATTTAACATATTTTATAACAAATATTTTTTGGATGTTAGACTTCAAGCATTGGCTTCGTTACTACAGCTCAGAGGAAAAGCAATTTCGAAAAGGGTTCCAACATGTTATTTTGATTTATTAATATATATTACTTATATATTATTACTAATATTCAAATTTTTAAATTCACTAGTAATTCGTCAGTGCATCTTTTTATCAAATTCAGATATTTAATGGCTTCTAAAAAAATTATAGATACTAATATATAAATACTAATATTAAAGTTTATAACTTTTAAAAATTTACTTTTAATCAATCATGATAATAAGTATATTTAAAAATGAAATTTCATAAGTGAAATTTGTACTTAATTTTTAGATACTACAATTTTGTCGCTATTTGCATCATTTTGGCAAAAAAGGCTCAATCAGATTTCGAGTAAAGTTGTATACTAATATTGAACCCAGACGGCAAAGTGGGAGCTCAACTAAGGCCAGACAGAGCCCCCGAGCAAGTAAAACAAACTGATCAATGGGCTATAATACGACAGACCACTGAAGGGTGGTCGGTGGGCGAGGCTTTCAGAATTGGATGGGACTAAACTGGACTGGACTGGGGACCAGGACCAGGCAGACATAACAGGACAGCTGGCATGAAAAATTATTTACTGCAAGAAAAATCGCATGCAACATTTTTGCAGTGCGGGCCGAGTAGAACGGCAAGACAAGGCCTTAAAGGCTGATATTGTGAGCGAGGAAGAGGGAGGGAAAGTATAGCATTGGGATTGGGATTGGCATAGTAAACGTGAGCGGGTTATAGTAGCCAACGATGGCCAGGGACGGCAGTTGGCAGTCGCATGATGAAGTTGCCAATGATGATGATGGGCCATCGTTGGAGCTGAGGAAGAGTCAGGGACAGGGGCAGAGTCTGATGTTCATGCTGACGATGACTATGCAGGCGACACAATAATGCTGCCATTAATCTTCTGGCACGACTGATTTGTTTGACTTACGGCTCACGGCGACAGGAGCATCCAGAAAGAAAGAGATAGAGAGAGAGAGGAGACATACCGAGAGATGGATAGACAGTTAGATGTATAGATAAATGGAGAGTGGTAGCTGGAGCAGTTTAAAGCCTGGCCAAAAGCAGCAACAGTCACAGCCACAGTAAGCTGCCAACGCACATTACAACATAGTTTGTGTAAATCATTTCTGGCATTATGTAATTGTCTTCCAAAAAAAACTCACCAATATTTTAATTGTGAGGCCATCAACACCAATCAGACACAGTCACCGACAGCTGTCAACAACCAAGGCGGCATTCATAATTTCCATCTTGTTAATGAAAGGCTTTCCTATCCATCAAGTGTGCCAATATTATACCTGCTGTGCAACCACAGTCTAATTACACTATGCAACAAACAATAAAAAAATATTTTTTTTTTAATATTCAATTAAATTTTTGAGGGAACGTTTTTGAAGGGTAAATAAATTACTACACTGAATTAGTGCCAGAACTAGGAAGAACTCACAAAAACATAATGTAACCAAACGTTAATATGAAGAAAATAATTGTTATTTTTATGCTTGAACTATATTATACACATTTAAGATAAAAACATGTGAGCACACAATATGCACGTAAGAAGGAAATTTTAATAGCTTCTCTGTGTAGCATCCTACCTAAATAGAATTATTGACCAAAACAGAGACCATGCTTCATATTTTATATTTAACACACATCTCGAAAGCTTCAAACTAATTGTGCAATTCATTTTTTATATTGATTTTCGTATGAAAGTGGGCAATTAATATTCAATATAAACCATATTTTTATTTCAAATTAAATTAAAATTATTAAAAAACAATTCAGATTTGAGACGAAAAAGGAATATGTAGTTGTAAATAATCTGGGGTTATCCAAAGTGAAAAAATTAAAACAGATTGGTCATAACTACTACTGTTACAAAAATTTTAACTAATCTATGTATGAAAAATATTTTAATATTTTACTTCACTGCCTTATAAGTATTATTTAACACTGATGTTGGTTAGTGTGCTTAAGGCTGTCGGCAGAAATGTTATAACAAATGTTTACCACATGTTCAGCCATCATTATGTCATGTGCGTCCTCTCTCTTTACCCCCCTTTCTACGTCTCTCTGTCTCTTTCTCTCTCGTCACGAATAACAATCACTCAGTTGCTGTCGCTGTTGCTGTTGCAGTTTAAGACTCAAACTCAGATTCAGATTCAGACTGAGAGTTAGAGCTAGAGGGGCACAATCGGTGTCCGATACAGCCTCGAAATGGACTTGTTCAACTTTCGATTGGCCGTGCCGTCAAAAGCGAAAACTCTGGTAGATGGATGAGGATGAGGGTGAGGCGAGGCGGTGGCGTCAAGTGGAGGAAGCCAATCCAAACAACGACCGCAAATTACTCCACTTGAGTGCGAAAATTGCATGGAGCCAGAAAAGTCAGTCAAGTGAAAACATTTTTTGCAACCGCTCTTGCGGCGACTGCCTAGCCAATATTTGGCTTTCGATTTGGACATTTGATGCATTTTGGACTTGGACAACGTCAGCTCCGATTGCAGCTCAGTACGTTTTATTTTTAATATTATTTTATGGACACATTGTGATTGCGTGTGTGAAGATGAGTTTGAAATGTAGAAGGCAGACGAATCACATATCGGTTTGACTAAGTCATCTTAAACTGATTGAGTTATGTCATGAGTAGAAAAAGCGATAGTAAAATTATAAATAAGTCGTTGTCAGACATAAGCCATAAACCATTACCCAATTGATGACTATTTATGCTATTAATTATTACATGTTGCAAATGCCTCCCATTGTCATTAAAAGTTTTATGTTTGATCATCAACTGGCATTTAGTTAAAGTCCTCTTTAAGTGAAAAGGTGTAACGAACAACCGCAAGTTGTGTCAGTTTAATGAGCTGTCGAATAAGGAAGTACCGAAAACGTGTAGTTTATTATTGTGGTTCATAAAAATGCGTTCATTTCAGGGCAGGTCACTCAAACATCCAGCTGTAAATTTAGTGCAATTACAAGAAATGGCATTCACAACTACCACACACAAAGTTCCTCGTTGCCTTTGATTGTGCACCATGCAAATCATCATTAAGTAAATTGCTCCTCATTTCGCCAAAACTCTGCGCTGGCCATTTGTCTAAGGCCCTCGCCGCTTTTGACTAATTTCGAGCATTGCGTATACGCCCCGTTGGATAAGTAAAAAAAATGACTGAAATTCAAATGACCAATGCAACTGTTGTTGCCGTTTCATACCCTGTTGCTAATACTGCACAACATGGGGTATGTTGCTTATAAACAATTTGTTTATTTCAAATGTATTACAATCAATTAATATTGTTATTAAAAATACGTAAATTTTATTAATTTTCAGTGCGACACTTGAAACTATAGGGTGTGTATAAGTGCATCACATTTGCCTGCTTCTCTCAATTTTTGCAATTTGCGTTTTCTTTTTCATAAAGTTAGCGCTAAGTGGGCGGCTTTTCATCGTGTAATTTTCTGTCAAATTTTGTATGATTTTCATTTGATAAATGCATAATACTTAATACCAGCCTGACCACAACTGTTGGTTTTCGCTTCCTGGTCTGACAGCTGACGAAAGAGACGGCGGCAACTTGGCAAACACAAGGCAGCTGTCCGTCAAGGTAAGGGTGCGGTGTTGCCTTTCTCAGCCAGCTGATGAGCTCAGTTTGATTGCTTGATTGTTATGGCCAGCCAATAAAAACTACAGAAAACAACTACCACAAATATTGTATCATGAAATTGTGCCGTAAAATTGCCAAAACTACTATTAAAATGCTTTTGGATAATAAATGAGTGGGTGTGTTTCTAATCAAGCCGATGGCTGGAAAAACCTTTCACCAACCCCAGGAAATTTGTTTGGTTTTAATCGTATTTTTTGGGCTTCGATTGATTCATGAATAGGTAGTTTATTAAAGTCAGTTTATTTGAAAATATGCCACAAAGTTAATTTGTTTATTGCCTTGTCAGTAAACAGCTTCAATTAGTCAGATGCAAATTCCGAAATACTTTAAGAATATTTCAAACAATTAAAACAAAAATATTTAAAAGTGAAATGACTAAGAAACTGGCAAATTTGTTGCCCTTGATACAACAAAATAGTCAAAAGTTCCAATCAGCCAAGTGCAGTCAGTTGGCCAAAAACAATTGTGTGTGTGAGTTCAATTTTTGAAAGATTTTGTGCCTGAACAAGAGTTTTATTTGTGTTTCTTTGTTTCTTTGCATCAAATTGAACATTTTCATTAGATTTTGTGCTTGCTGGGCGGACAGCAAGAACTACACACACCGAGTGAAAAACAAAGAAAATTCGAGTGCAGACGACGCGACGTCGGCAAAATCCCGTTCGATAGAGTTTTCTATTGAGTTTTGCTCGCTGGGCACATTCAATTGTAATGCCCAGGAGAGTGATTCAATTGAATTTGTTTGTTTTAGTATACGGTTCATTTATTTGCAAAAACGAATGAATAACAGGCCACACACGCAACCACCCACAAAATACACACACACAAACATATACACACATAAATACACGACTTATGCTCTGTGTGTGCGCATATAATTTGAACTTTGTCGAACTTCCGGTCAAATGGCGAGCGATTCTCGAATCCAGGCGGCAGGTTTTGGTTTATAACATATGTGTGCGTGTGTGTGTTTGTTTGGGGGGGCATACAAATGTGGCATTGTTCAAGTGCTGGAGTCAAGTATGCTCTACTGAATACAGGGTGTACTACATATATATGTGTCTGCAAAACTTTTGCCTGCCTTGGCTAAGTTCCTGAGCCCCCAGGGGAGCGCTTAAGATTTCATTGTGTAAATTTACTGCGGCACTGCTCATGAGATTCACTCCTTGTTGTTCTCGTTGTTGTTGCTATTATTGCTCATAAAGCTGCATATAAATGCGAAAGAAAATTCAAATCGCGAGCTGCTTAAAAATGAACAACAAATGAAATTCCCATAGGTAGCAAACGATGTGCCCCGTAGCCTGGACCAAGACCCGGTCCCGGACCCGGACCCATGTGGCGTATGCGCAACTTGCATATTCAACCAAGAAAGAAAATAGTCAGAAAAAAAAGTAGAAGAAGAAGAAATTGCTCAGTCGGCTCAGTCGTTGTCTGTGTGGCAAAAGTTTTACTCAGCTGCAGTGCGTTGCTCACCTGTTTTTGTCTTGATTTCCTCTGCCTTTGCTCCTGCTGCATCTTTTTCCGCTCCTTTCTGACTCCCCTTGATGTCTGGCATGCAGCACGGGCAACATTTAATGTCATGTTTGTAAGTTTCTAGACGATCCCAACATGCTACTCGGCCGTCGCGACGACTCGACTGCGTCTTTTGATTCCTTCCGGTCGCGTTTGGCACTTTCGCCATTTTCACACTTTGCTTTCGTCTTCGTCCTGTTCCTGCTTCAGTTCCTGGTCCCCATTGCCTGTCTCGGCCTGTCGCCTGTGTTGGAATTTTGGGCCTGAGGTTAACTTGGGGTTGGCTTGTAATTCGCTTAGCAGTTGAAAGAAAGGTTCTTTAAGTTTTCACTTGCTGCTTTTAATTCAATAAGTCATGAGCTCAGCTGATTTACAATCAAATTCTTGCAATCCTTCTTTGCAATTTAAAGATTCACGGCAAACTCCGGAGCAGGTTCTACAAAATAATGCGAAAAAAGAGACATAATTTCTCCTCAGAGTTATGTTTTGACTATCAGAGTTTTTTAACTGGTTAAACTGATAAACAGAACTATTGTTTGCAGAAAATGTCAAAATACATAATAGTTGCTAATGACTACAAAGACTTGACAAAGCAGTTAAAACACAACAATCCGTTTAATATCAAGCAACAAAAACACATAGACAAACAAAATACTCCTTACATTCAAAAATCAGCTTAAAGGCAATTTTCGCTGGGTTGAGAAGAGCATTAGATTGTATTAAGATAAGTGAGGGGGTTGCAGGGTATCACACGTACTTTATGACTTCATGGGGAAGAGGATTTCTATCCTCTACTTGTTTTTGTTGTTGTTGTCGATGCGAATAATGCTGATCTGATTAAAGGCAGTGACAATGAGCCTTGGGCGGTTTGAGGAAATGAGTGGATAACATATTTGCCGTCGAGTTATACACACACTGTAATAAATATATTTACATAAGTTGCAGACAGTGCGCATAAATAATGCTAAATACTAAATGAAATCATGAACAAAGAACAGACTGAGTGACTGACAGATTGCCAAGCTTATTGACAACGTCTTGGCTGGCACAAGTCTTGGCCCACATAATGTGTGTCAAAAGTTGAAATTTTGAAGTAATTAAATTTAGACTGAATTCAGAAGTCAAGAAGTTTAAAGAATCAGGAGAAGCAAAAGGATGGAAGAATGAGGCAAACTTTTTTAATCCTGTGCTCATTTGTTTTCTGCAAGGGAACATGAGTTTGCGCTCGTGTGTGCATTTCCCTATTATTAATACTTTAAATGAAAAAGTTTTCATATACCGAGCATTTTACAATATATAAAATATGTTAAAGAGTCGCTTTGTTCTTGAAGCATATTAGTATATAATTATTTTCAGCTCATTAATTTATTTTATAAAATATATTAATTTTTTTAATAATAATCATCAAAAAAATTTTGTATTACGTTGGTTTAGCGACCTTTCTATTTACTATTTCTATTAGAATTTGAGTATTATTCTTTATTTATTTTTTGAATTATTTTATTATTTGCTGTTAATCTAATAAGACAAATATATTGATAATTTTGAGTTATACATTTAGCACTACGTATAGATTACCTTATGTAATCTGTGTGCGACATTTGTTAACTCATTGAGCCTACTTCATAGTGATTTCATTCTGAAACGGGTTTTCAGTGGCTTGAAAACGCGTTCTCCCCACTGAATCGATGGCCATAAAACGCTTTTGCCAAATTTAGTCATAGAATGGGGAATAATATGGCCAAACGCCTGTCAAAAAATGCAGATAACAAATTGACAAATTGACAACCAGATCGACGGTGTTTGCCTACCCCCAAAAATAAATGTATTTTCCAGCATTTCCCATTGCACATGACCATATCCATGGACATTTCATGTGAATTGCATCCGCTGCGGTCGATGTCGCTACAAATGACTCACAATTAAATGCGATTCGATCCGCATGAAGAAAAGTAATGCCTAACTGGCTCAGCTCTGGCTGCCACTGAAAGCGAAAGCGAAATAGTTATTTTGCAACATGCAACCGCAGCAACAACAAAATCGACTGTGTGCCGTCTCGCAATAATTGCGGGCAAATATTACATGAGAGCCAAGTCGAAGTCGACGTCGAAGTCGAAGTTGCGACGCGTCGAGTCGATGGCTGAAAGCGTCATTTGGGGCCAGGCCTCGCCCAGTTTTAACTGCACATTATCAGGCTGTCGATGACGATAACAGCGAGTGCAACAACAACAACAGCCCGACTGACATCATAATTATTGATTGTGCTGCTGCCGCCGCTGGCTCCAGTAATTATGCCAAAAGCGCGTTTGCTGTTGGTGTGTGTGAGTATGTGTGGCAGATTGTAACGAAAGTAATATTGAATCAAAACGAAAACGAAAAAATAAAATGGAAAAGTTGAGGAAAAGACGTCAAGGAAATCAATTAGACTGCGCACATAGTTACTTCTGACACATTGACAACACTGCGGCATACCCTGTAATAAAATGTATATTCAGTTCAATATTTTATTAGCCACAGCTGTTATTTTACATATTTGATTTTATCAGAATTTTTTTGAAATGTTATTAGTTAGAGTTATTGACCTTTTGTAATATTAAATAACAAGTTGAATAAATAAATTAAATCTTAAAATATATTCATAATCATTATATTAATTATCAAATGATTAAGAATACTTTAAATACATGAATTGCATCATTAAATAAAATAAAATTAACAATATATTAAATGAATTTCTCAGGCCTTGCAATTTATGCTTTAATTACACATAACACACATAAAATAGGGTACAAAGTGAAAATTGAAAAAGTGAAGTAAAAGGAAAATAGTAAAAAAACTAAATTGTTGTTGCTTCGCTTGAGCTTTGGTTTTTTAGAGCGTTCAGCGTCAACATGTTTGCGGCGTGTTATGAAATCGTTGGTAGCATAATTACACTAGGCACAACAACCGCAACAGTAACAGCAACGACAGCAAAAAGAAAAGCAAGTAATAGGAAAAACAAAAACAATTACAACCACACAATAAATGTAAGACGGTAGCTATAGCTGTGCAATATTTGCCTGTAATTAAGTAGTGCGAAATATTGAAAATTATTTGAATTCAACTGGTGTTGTTTGTAATAAAACTGATTGATAATTGTTAGTAATAAACGCTACTGTAAGGCAGTAATAAGTAAAAAATTACATTCGATTGGGGCCGGCAAAGAAATAATTTCAATCGGCTTAAAATACACAAACATCATTTCTGTTTAATAAAATTTAGAATTTGTAGCCAAAGACGTAAAAAAAATACGTAAATTTAAACATTTAATTTTTTTGAACCATCTGTAAGATTATCATCTTCATGATGCACAGCGTCTGCCACAAGGCCATGGTTATAGAAGGTGCAATTAGACCTAAGTCGAGAGAAACTTGAATGATGCTTGAACTTGGAATTGCTTCGGTCATTGGGATCGCTTCACCACTGTCAGACATGTTGCCTCACCAATTAATTGCTATAATCCTTTTGAAAAATTTCTATATTTTCTATAAAAAAAAGTATTTGATTAAAAGATGTTTTTTTCTTCAAATGAAATTTGTCAAATTTTCAATTATATAAATATATTCGACTAGTAGGCTGTGTGATGTTTTTCAATACTTTAATTTATAAAAGTTTTTGTATTCACTTTAGATGCAAATCGATTGAATGTTGACAGACCATCGCACATGACTAATTGACAGCTGCATTCATTAGCTTTTTACTTCTGTGCTCTTCCATTTCTCTATCCAACTCCCCTTCTCTGGCTATCTGCAGAACTGAAAAGATTGACAAACACGCAAACGGGTGACGGCACAAGAGTTGTGGGAAGGGGGAGGGAAAACAAACACTGTAACCGGCTCGTTGCATGTGCTCCAATTTCCCATTTTCCATTTGCCGTTAGCAGCGATTTTGTGGCGTTTTTGCCACACTGTCATGACATAATGACGCGCCATGCGTTTGCGAATTTGATTGATTTGATTGATGGTGCTTTCGGCTGTATGTGCGTTAAGGCTAAGCCGGGCCTAGAGCAAAAATTGATGAGGTGTCAACCGGTTGCCAAATGTGTTACAAATCAATGAAAATGCAATGGGAAATAATATTTATGTTTGTCCGGCCATCGAGTCAGCGCTCAGCATATATTTACAGATTTGCAACAGAGCCCAACCGGGCCACAAACTCTTAACGTATTCGTATTTGCCTTGTCATTACCATCAACCATCTCTAGTCACAGATTTAGTCGTGTCTTCATTTGACATATTACACATCGTTTGCTTTTCTCTTTGACGGCTTTTTCGCTGTAAACAGATATTTGCATGTAAATAGATTAAACAACGATTATGCAAAAATGTTTGAGTACTTTGAAGAAGACTCTAAACACAAATCAGATTCTTTTTCTTTTTTTTTTTTGTTGACCCCAATGTATTTATTTTTGTACACATGAAAAATGAATAAGGTAAAAATTTTGAAAGAAGAAATAATTAGCAAATTGTGCTAAGTGAAATTTAACAATTTATGCCAGTGTCCTCATCCTGTTCCACTTTGATCGGCCTAGAATACATCAAGGTCCTTGGACGGAAGCTGCGAGTGAGATTGCAGCTGCGATTGGTCACTTTCCCGATTCAGATCCAGTGAATCTTCCGACATCAATTCAACGATGAGATTTTCTTTAGCATCTATATCCTCTCGCCCAGCCTGCTTATCGCTTCCACTATTTCCCTTTCCGAAACCCATTTCCCTAAGCTTCACCCACATTGCTTTAGTGGTATAGACGGCAACTGCAGCTGCAGTTAGCCAAGCGTTAGTTTGGAAAACTGCCTGGGCTCCTGATGTGGTTGTCTTTGGCGCTTCTGGTGCTGGAGCTTCGTCACCCATTGTTGAATACTATCGAGAGGGAAAGAGAGATAGGGCGATATATTTCAACAAATATTTTTAGATTTTATTTTTAATTTTTATAAAAGTTGTGTACTTACTTATAATTGTAGAATAAATTTGTAGAATTTTCTAATGTTACTTTCAGACCGGAGCTCTGAATGAGAATGACAATTTTTAGACAACAAATGATACAATAAAAATTATATTCGAATGCTAAAAAATATAACCCATCTGGCTGAGCATTTGCTGTCAAAGTCACAGTCTGACTTGTCTTCAATTGCCTACTCCATAGAAATTCTAGTTCGATATACACTGTGATAGTGGCAATGGCATGCATTTTCGTAATTTTTGTAATCAATAAAAAAACCTTTATATAGTCTGGAATATATTAACGATATAAGAACAGTTGTCATTCAAAGATACAATTTTCAATATGATATTCACAAAATTTGGTCAGAATTTTCTTAAAACATTACCAAAAACACAGCATGTGAGTTTGGTTGCGATATCTGAAGAAATAAAATTTGTTTATGTTGACTGATCCTCTTACTATTAAATATGTATATTTCAAGGAATGTAATATATGGACAGACCTTAGCGGTGTAGCTTATGATGCTTTCTTTATTTTTATTTTAGCCATATTTTTGTACATTTTCTCTACACTTGTCTTTGACAATTTGCTGATTAGGGAAGTCATAGGAGAATTCATTTTGTTGCGCCATTTTTTTTTAATTTATATGATTACGATTCAATTCCACTTGAAATTAAAGCAGAAACTAACAAATTAAAATTTTGAAAACAAACAAAATTTAGCATTTTATGCAAAACGCAACTCATCAAACTGTGTCCTCATCTTGTTCCCAATTTAACACCTATGATACGTTTAAATCCATCAGACGCGACTGGGAATTCAATTGGAACAGAGGCTGGGATATTTCCCGATTCTGATCTTCTGGAAACGAGCCTTCAATT
Source organism: Drosophila rellima (assembly GCA_035043635.1). Classification (NCBI taxonomy): domain Eukaryota; kingdom Metazoa; phylum Arthropoda; class Insecta; order Diptera; family Drosophilidae; genus Drosophila; species Drosophila rellima. The sequence continues at coordinate 2,157,676 of JAWNMV010000236.1, read as the reverse complement.
AGATGTACATTCGAGTTTTCTACATTTCCTTTTCCAGCATCGTTTTCATCCTCGCTCTTTCCCTTTCCGAATCCCATTTCCCTAAGCTTCACCCACAAGGCTTTAGTGGTGTAGACGGCAACAGCAGCTGCAGTTAGCCAAGCGTTAGTCTGGAAGACTTCCTGGGCTCCCGATGTGGTTGTCTTTGGCGCTTCTGGTGCTGGAGCTTCGTCACCCATTGTTGAATACTATGGAGAGAAAACAAATACGACAAAAATTAACAAAGATTTTTGTATACTTATTCCAATTTAAAAACTTTACCAAAAATATTTACTTACTTAGAATAGTATAATAAATAAATTTACTTAAAATATTATAATAAATTTGATAAATTTCAAGTGTTGTTTTCGGACTGAAGTGCTGGTTGATAATGGAATTATTTATTTAACAAAGCCACAGGTCATACTTTTAATGGCAGTCGCCTGCTAAGATCCTCTTTTTTAACATGAATAATTTTTACGTGAAAATGTTGTCAAATAATTTGAATTTAACAATATAGTTCAGATAAAGATCGCCTTTAAGCAGGCTTTGCAGACCTCTTTAAGTACTATATCTATACATATGTACTTAATGAACCGAGTCCGCTTGTTAATATTAACGATGTAAATCCAAACAGTGTATCGATTTTAATACCAAAATGTAAAAATCGATTAAAAAAATAAATATGTCGATAAATACATTGAGTTTACACAAAATGAAGTATTAATTACAAAATACACGCCTAAAGTTGCTAGGTCAAAGGCTTAATCCAGAGGAATGTCATTATGAACATGGTTTGTAATTGAAATTCTGCATTTTAATATAATTAATTTCGTTACCTTGAACAAATCAAAATGTGAAATAAAATTGGCTACACTTTCCTGACTGGATCTACAATATTTTATTAATGTTTTTCCATTTTACACATAGTTGTTGATAAATACAATTTTCAAATTTGATTAATTTTGATATTGTTTCGCACCTCACTTGCCATCGTAGCACAAACGACAAACATTTAAATTAGGCAACAGCAAAAATTGTGTATGATATAGCGTTTCAAATATCTTGCGACCCCCCTAAAGTCGCAAGAATTCGAACGTCCTCCGACCCTACTTGGTCCGTCTTCCGTGTCTTTTTAAAATACAACGAGTTTGTGTGTGTGTGTGTGTGTGTGTCTGTCTGTGAGTGAGTGAGTGAGTGTATCTGTATGTTACATTAGCTAAATTGGGTTAGTGTTGACGACCTGGGTCTGAATATGTCTTGGTGTTTGTGTTGCATCCAATTCAGATTCTACTTCAGCCAAAACATCCGTTGCAGTATTAATGGCATTCGGCATCTCCTCGGGTTCCGCATCATCTTCATTCTTCGCACTCTTTCCCTTTCCGAATCCTATTTCTCTAAGCTTCACCCACAGGGCTTTAGTGGTGTAGAAGGTAACAGCAGCTGCAGAGAGCCAAGCGTTAGTCTGGAAGACTGCCTGGGCTCCCGATGTGGTTGTCTTTGGCGCTTCTGGTGCTGGAGCTTCGTCACCCATTGTTGAATATTAAATACTGAAGGTATTGAAAAAAAAAAAATTAAAATAAAACAAAAATGTATAAAACTCTTTTGTTACCAAAGTATTATTAAATAAATTTTATATGTTAAATTTAAATGTTGTTTCTTGTCCGAGCAGTAGGAAACGAATGAGGAAGTAGTAAGATTTAATTCCTAAGGAACTGAATTTCAAATGCTCAGCTTACTAAGATTAACTGGAATTTCTATTATTGTTAAGTACTATGGAGTTAACTAGAAAATCAGCAAGCTAAATGTACACATACATATTAAATTTTTTAACTGATTATTTTTTGTTCATCAAACGAAGGAACTGCAATTTCTTTGTAATTTATTCTTAAATATATTTCTTTATGTAGAAATTAGTCAACATCTGTCCAATTTGCACCATTGTGCGTTTGAATGTTTTGTGTATCTAAGCAGGCCGATTGCCAATTACTTGATTTAGCCTACTGTGGGGAAAATGTGTAGAGCTGCAATTAGATGAAAATTGACTTAAGCTGCAAATTCATTTGCCGTCTGAGTCAATAAAATGAGCTGCAATGCAAATTGTCTGCATCTGCATCTAAGTCGGAGTCTAAGTCTGAGTTTCGGTGTGGGTGTCAAACTGACTCAGTGTGATGTATATTTCATAAGTTTATGAATTTTGTAACAAGTTGTCGCATTTGAATGTACGAGATCTCTAGCTAGAGTTACGCATCCTCAGAGCAACCAAGCGTCAAATGACACAACGCAAACAAATGCAATTTGCATTTGCATTTCTATCCATTTCCCTCTGTCTCACTTACTGTCTACCCATCTGTATCTCTACATGTATATGTATCTGTATCTGCAGCTATGAGTGCGCTTATTCGTATGAGCTCCCACATGCCACTCGCTGCATGGTGTTAATTTCATGCGCATACATATGCAATTCGCAACCCGCAACCCGAAACCAGCATCCGGCATTCGTTGCCATCATCAGCTTCAGCTTTTGCTCCTGCTCCTGCTTCTGCTCCTCCTTCTGCTCCAACTCCACTGTAAAAGAAGCTGCTACTGTTCCCTTACATTGTCGGCTTTCGGATTTGCATATGACCACAAAATGTGTACCCTGTAGGCGGGAGCTGCGGGGTGTGTTTTCTTTTTGGGCCACTGAGCTGATTCTGTTCAAGTTCCTGCCAGCTTTCGATTCGCGTCCAACTGTTGCTAACCAAAAATGTATGCAAGTGTATGTCAATATAACATACAGTAAATCTACAGATAGTCATTTTATTTTTAATTATTTATATATATTTTTTTTATCGAAATTACCTATAAAAAAGTAAACTAAAATTGTTAATTTACGTTCCTGATTAAATCAATTGATTGAAATAATATAAAATATTAAATTTAAATATAAAAAAAGTTCTAGAGCCTAGAACTATTCAAAAAACGTAATTTTCAAAATTTTAAGTTATTTTATTTTTAATATTTAAAAAAAAACAATAATCAGATCAAGCAATCAATAATTTTGCTAAAAATATAGATGGCATATTTTAAAATAAATTTATTTAATTTGCTTAGCCTGTTTGACAGCAAAATATGTAAACTTATGTATATTCTTGGTCCAAGATTTCTTGGAAGAAGCCTTTACCAATTTGAGTATGCCAAATTAATCAGTTAATAAAGACGCCTTTTTCGCTCCCAGTTGCCCTTGCTGGCCATGCTAAATTCCACTCGCTGAAAATGCCAAACAGATTTAAAGTTAACAAAAGGAAACGCGATTCTGGTGGTACGCGATATTGTGCCGTGCTTTCCATGCTCAATATAGCAAAATTTCATTGTTTTAATGCATTTGCAATAGTGCGCTCGAAACTTTTGAGGCGTTGCACAAGGCGTGGCCAGTGGGCGTAAACTTTTTAGCAGTGCCAGAGCCAAAAGAGAACTTGTTCTCGCTCTCTCTCTCTCTCTCTCTCTTTCTCTCAACTTCTCCCCTTCACACTCACCGCATATTTCCATTGTGTGCAATTGGAAACTTTGTGTAACAATAAAATTTTGTGCCAGGCCTCAACAAAAAAAAATAAAATAAATAAAAACAAAATAAATAGAAGGAAAACGGCGAACAATGGGCCCAGCACGCAGACAAAAACCAAATGCAACTTTACGTTTACTATAGCCTACTTATGGGGGCTACAAAATGAGGGTAGCCGAGACAGGGGGCGTGGCACGGGCAGAGATTGTTGGAACAGCCGCCGCATTTAACTCTCGGCATCCGTGGCGACTTCCGGCGTGGTAAATTATGCACAATGCCTCCCTTTTTTTGGTCTACCCTGTGCGGGAAATATAGACATATAGATGGTGTTGATAAAAAGAGAAAGCGTAAAGAGATTTACTAAGATTCGATGCATACTTTACAAAATATCTATAGAATTACATTTAAAATTGTAAATTAAGTTTCTAGGTAAGCATTTATTGTAAATAAAATAAAATATTAAATTTGAAATGGAAATGGAAATATAAAATAGCCCGACGGTATTCAAAAAATATAAATGGATACATGAATAAATATAAAGATTCTCCAAAAAGATTGTGGCACGATATTTTCAAAATGCATAATCAACCATTTAGCTTACAGCATTATTTACAGCGTATCTTAATAGTTGTGCTTCGTTATAGGGACATTTCATCGTATTGTTGTTTCTATTTTTTTTCACCCATAATTGTTTTTGTTTGCTTTTGTTTTTGGTGCTGCTGCTGCTATTGCAGGCACCTAAAAGCAGCAACAACAACAATAACTCAAAGGCAGCTGCAGGCGCCACGGTCTTAATTTATGAACTTTGGGCCAACGTGCGTTTAATTTATTGAGTTGCTACTGCTCTCGGGCGAGTTTAATTAGCAGGCAGCCAATAAATTTGCAACTGACTCAAGGTGGGCTCGACCATCAAAACCAAAACGAACAGCCAACAACCAAGAGCCAAAAGAATGTCTAAAGCCGCAATGATGGATTTGTGGCATGTTCACAGGCAACAGGCTGGCACCAATCGATGCCAATCGATGCGTTGTGAAACATTTCGAATTGACTGGCATTTTGACATATTTTTCACACTGACCTTTCACGCCACAGACGGACTGGAAGATTGCAGAAAAGGGCTAACAATTGCGCGCTGCAAGATTTGAGTTTTTTTTTTCCGGAAATCGAAGCATCTATCCAAATGTACAGTAGCAGCCAGGCGTGCAACTACACAAAAAAAAAAACATTCTAAAGTTCTAGTTTCAAATTCTTTATTTTTCATGTATTTTTCTAAAATATATTCAGAATATGATTGTTGAATCAACACAATATGCGAATAAAATAGCAGCTACTTGGCATTAAAATAGCAAAAAAATTCAAAAATAATGAAAAGAAAGCTGAGAATCAGTGATGTTTTATATTACGCATACGCCACATATGTAAGCTTGAATGTTAATAGAATTTCTTATTGGATATCGAATTCTAGTGTCATATTATATGTATTTATTTGCAGTAGATACGTGTGACACTTTGTTTGACTGACAGGCTAAATTTGACCTAATGTTGCGCGTTTCTGTCCAGAGTTTCAATGTCATTCCATGACTAAGAAACACACGCGCCTCATTAACTATCAGCAGTCATCACCTCAACTGCTTTGCAGTCCATTCGATCCATTCGATTTATGGGCATTCACTGCTCAACTTTATCCATTTTCTTAATGCCATTTTAGCTATCAACTTTGCCTGTTTTTCACAAACAGAGGAAACACAAAGCACTTTTCGCACGCAGGTTCGACTTTTATGCCTTGATGTCGATGTCGATGTCATTCCATGGCTTCGTCTCCATGTTGTCTCCGATTCTGTTGCCTTGAAAGCGCCATAAATCTTTTTATGATTTTTGTTTAGCACCAAATGACTTTGTTCGCTGTTTCTGGCTTTGCCTCTAACTGTGACGCATACAAATTTCTATGTGTGTTTGCTAATATGTCCTATGTATATATGTACAGGATATATACATATATTACTCGCATTTTATTTAGTTAGCTCGCAGAAATTTTTAACAAACATTTTGTGGCAGCACGCAACGCCATTTCGGCGACTGCCATCACGAGCACAGCACGCGACCTCAACACACACACAGAGAGAAAGAAAGAGAGAGAGAAAGAGCGAGTCGTGAACCTGCTCTGAGTCTGGCTGGGATTTGGCCAACGTGGCGCCGAGAAGTGACACCGACTGAGACCGCGATGACGAGCGCGCCACAGTTGGTTTGAGTTTGGCATAAGCCAGGCGCCAGCTAAGTTGTAAAATCGCCAAATGCCATATAAAAATCGCTGGAATTGTCGTCGTCAAGCCAACTCCCTACTTCCTTACCCCCTATTCCCTTCCTCGGGCCAGCGAAGTCAGCTCAGTTTGGGATTTGGATTCATGAGCGTGTGACGTGATAAGGAAACGCAAACGGAAGTGCGGTAAGAATAAGGCGATTTCCTTTTGCTTTTGTAGCGTATTAAACGATACACGAGATATCGATAAATCTGTTGATATTCAAAATAACCTCGATGACACATTTTTTTGAAAATTCAAGAAATACTATTATATTTTAAATAAATATGATTATTGATAAAATTCGCTCAAAAATCATTTTGTTAGTATCGATATATTGATAGCTCAAATATATTTCGAGGACAAAGTTATTTTAAAACTGCTTGAAAAACAATTATCTTCGATATTATCGATATGTCAAATCCTGAAATATCTGCATTTGATAATTTAAAAGGTCAACTTAATGACCTAGTCGCAATCTGCGTACTTTCACGTCTCGTAATTAAGGTCAATGTGTTACAAAATTGTGTGTTTTTCCGGGAGAAACTAAGTGGGAATAGGGGGTATGCGGTTTAGGGGGCGTTGTTTTATAATTGCGCATAAAATGTTGGTAAAAAGTTTTTATAAATTGTATGACATAAGCCAAGGGACAGCAGGTACAGTGAACATAAGGAAACTGGCACAAATGATTACACACAAGAGCAAACGGGGCGTTGACAGGGACCACTTTACACACAGACACACACACACATACATTCACGCACACACTGACACAGACTGTCAGGAGTCCAACAACAATGCAAATTAGCGCCGCGTTTTATGCAATGCCGTCGAGTCATTAACACATTGACAAGACCGTGCTGTGTGTGTGTGTGTGTCCTGTAAGTCCTGCTGCGTCTCTCTCTTTCTCTCTCTCTCTCTCTTTCTCTGTGACTGTAAGCATTAGTGTCATCAACATTCCTGCCTACACATTAGCTTCACTGGGGATTCTTTCAGTAGCGTCGCCTCTTTGGACCTTAATTGAAATTAGCCAGCTCATAAAAAAGTGCACAATTAATTGCGCATTGCCAGGGATTTTAATCCAGGTATATGCTTATATACATACAAACCGACAAGCATACACACATACTTGTGTGCAGATTTACTCAGTTAACCAAAAAAAAAAACAAATGTCATTAATATGGTTAATGGTAAGCATGACAATGCTTAAAATTAAAGCTTTAAATTTAATTAGGCAATAGAAAAAATAGTATTAGCTTACAAAATATACAACATTATTAAACAAACGCAAAGAAAAAATATGTTAGCTGTTACGAATTTGAAAACACAAGAAACAGTACAAAATGAAGTTAAAAGATTTTAAATTTGATAGTTCATATTCGATTTTTATTTTTAATAAATCGCACAAAGAATAAGTATGGGAATAAGAGAATAAATTTCATTGTTCTCAAAACTGTGATAAAATCTTGCGAAGCTATAAATTTATCAACTTAAACAGACGCAATAAATAAAATATTCATTTGACTAGATAATAAATGCAGTGCCATATTCGACTGAACGTCAAAGTGTTCACATTACGCATACGCCATGTAGTTATTTTTATGCCTTGCATCACAATTGAAATTCTAGCACATCATCATCAAGACACGCAGAGCAACAGCTCGGGGGAGTACAAAACTCTACACAAAAATACCTATTGAAAAATGAAAAGCAGTGAAAGGGCAATGTGAAGGGGCAAATGTTGCACACACACACACACACGCAGAGACATAAAGTTGATGTCAGTTTTGTGAGGTAGTTGCAGCAGATGTTGCGGCCACGAGAAGTGTATGGCCCAAATCTGGCTTCAACTTAATCCCGGTGCTTGGCATTGCTTTGGATCAACTGCAACTACTACAACTGAGGATGCCGATGCTGATAATGATGATGCTGATGATGATGAGGATGTGGATGATGATGACGATTATGCGGAGTACGACAACGTTGACAATGATGGCATTGAAAGCACTTTTCGTTGAATTATGTGGCAGCGCCTCCTAAGGCACTGCTTCAAGTTGTGGCTGTAACTGAAGCAGAGACTGAAGTTGGAGCTGCAGCTGAGGCAGCGACTGCTTTCGGGCTGGCAATCAAAAAGTCATCAAATATGAATTTTACGCTATAATTTTTCACCTGTGTATGTGCGAGAGCCATTTTTATGGCTTTTTCCTTGGCATGTGCACCCTTCGCCTTTCATCTTTCATGTCAATTGCACTTTTGTGCATTTCTTGAAGAGTAACAGAGTGTATTTAAGCTGATGATCCATGAACAAGTGCTTTAGAATTTATATTACTACAGATGGCATAAATAAGAACGTAGCTCACATCCGAACATTAAAAACTGATATCAATTATCAGCATGGGGGATTACTAATTACAAATTCAAATGACTACAAATCTTAAAAGCTTTATAAATTCTCTAATTAAAACGAAATAACTCCACCATTTTTGACAATGAAATGCTTTCTTTAATAATGTGCAAACAGTAATTTATTTCTTCTATCATTTTCGACACTTCAAAGAGCAAAATACATGCAGCATTTTCAGCACAGCCTCTGTGATCGTATAAAACAAGTTTTATTTTTACTTGCACTTTTTTTATTTGTGATTTTCCGTTTTCCTCATTCCAAGTCGTTGTAGTCTTCTGTTCGTTGTGCTGCAAAATTAAATTAAAGTTTATGCAAGCGTAAAGGCAGCAGCAAAAATCATTTGCCACAAATTCCACTAAAACCCAATTTTGTGCAACAAATAAAATGAAAGATGCACAAACAAGGAGCTAAGAGGCAGCTTCACACAGCGGCAGCATGTGTAGAAATATCGCAATGTGCAACGGATTGAGGCACAGGACAAGCAAAAAGGACGAGCACAAAACCCGAGCAAGTTGAAGTTGAAGTTGAAGGATAAAAAGGGAAACATGCCTCAAGACGTTGCCACCATTTGGGGTGGATCGGGTGTAGATGTTGTTGCTGTTGCCTGGATTCTGGATTCTGGGCAACGGCTTGCGGCTGTGCTGCAGATAAGCAAAACTTTCTTTTCATTTGTTGTTGTTGTCGATGTTGTTGTTGTTGTTATCGTTGTTGCTGTTGTTGTCGTTGTTGCTCTTGTTGTCGTTGTTGTTGCCTGCAGTTTGCATGCAGTCGCCGTCCGTTGCCATCATCCTGCGGCAAGTTCTTGAGCTGAAGTTGATGCCGAATCAGAGCTGAGAAATCATGTCATATGGCAGGCAGCAAACGCCGCAACATTTTGCCGCCTTCACTTTTAGCCAACTGTCAGTTTTCCACTCTCCAACGCTCTCCATTCTCTTCTTTTGCACTGTCTTTGGTTCGTTGTTGTCAGTTTTGTTGTCTTTGGTTGTTTGTTGTTGCAGTTCTTTGTGGTGCCACAGCTCGGGGAATTGGAGAGGCAGCAGAGACATAACTAGCTGCAATATGCTCATCTTGCCTGCAACATGTTGCAATTGCCAAGCAAAACTTACATAGATAAAACTGATGGACACCGCATGCGGCAAATGCTATGCCCCGAGGTGTCATGCCTGTGTACGAGTATATTAAGGGGCACTGTAAGTGGATTCACATATCCAAGGCGAACGCGATTTGCCCTTAAAATTTGTATGGCATGAACATGTGGGCTCACATAAAATGTATTGCATCTTTAAATAGTTTTAAGCATTTTAGCAAATACTAAATTAGTTTGAAATTTTATTTGTAGACATTAATACACGTAATTTTGAGTCGTTAAATATAGACTTAGCTTGATTAAAATTTCAAATGTATTCAGATAAATTTAAAATTATTTTTAGTATAAGTAAATTTTTTGCTTTGAATTGTAGTTTTCAATTTCCAAGCTGACTTTCTTGCATTTTCTTTGTCTCCGCAATCGGAGACACCAACTTGGAAATTGAAAATGATGCCTGACGGAAATAATGAAATGCATAAAAATGAAAGTAGCAAGTGAAAAACTAGAGCGTCATCATCTATATTAAGTACAAAGTCAACTGATATTTGTTTGGTTTTTACCCAAGTCCGTTTCGCTTTGACGATAATGAAAGTCAAGTCAGACAACGTTAAGACGACGGCAGCTCGATGCCAAAAGGGGAAGGTAACCTTAAGCTGCTGCAGCTCAGATAAACTGTTATCAGTGGACATGGAGATGGGATGCTGTTCACTTCACGAATCAGTTGCTGTAAAGCGACTCTCTAAGTGCAACTGACAAACAAGCAGACGGACAGGCAGACAGACGGCAAAGGAGACTTTCCCACTGAAAAGTCAAAATGATTTCGCTATCCTTTGGCCAAGTGTCAAGTCAACGCTCAGCAGTCACTTTTGCACCTGAAACACCATCAACCGCTTAGCATTGACAGCAGATAGACATTTTCGTAGTTGTCGCAGTGTTCGACATTGACTTCCTCGTTATCTTAGCTTCGGTAAAATATGGATTCGAATTTCAACAGCTTCTTTATGGAAAATACGTTATTCATTACTATTTTAATTGGTGTTCGAAAGGTTGTGCTAATAATTTCATTTAGCTAGTATTGGAAGTAGTAATCCTATGAAAATGTCTTTTCATAAAATGAAATTTTAATCATTTATAATATATTTTTTTATTATATATTTTCATTACTCATTACATTCTCAAAAATGTTTACAAATATTAAACATGTTATAAGTGTTCAATTTAATATTATTAATATTTGTAAGATTATTCTAACATTTGGTATATTTGCAAATTTTCAAAACTCCAAACGTTTTGTTAAAAAGAAAATCTACTTAGATCACGTACAGCAGAGTTGAAATTAAGGAGTTTAACACTATGTTCATTTACATACTTTAAGAGCAGCCCTCGCATTTGCTCCCTTATCCATCTGCTTAATCAGTTAGTATTCGACAAGTAGTCTACTTCGTTTCACTCATTAAAAGCGCACTCAGAGTCTGGCTCCCGGCAAAGGCAATGCTGAAATGTCGGCAAATCCAGGCGCGGGATTCAATCAAACTCCCATCCTGCCCATCCACATCCTGCACAAGAGCTAAGCACACACCTACTGACACACACAGGCAGCCATTAACGCGTGTGTTGGCCAATTTAATGGCATGCGAACATTTTTGCAGGTATGTTAAGCGTGGCGCTTTAGGCCAATGTAAAGCCCAAAAAAGCGGGCAGCCATTGAAATCGGAGTGCGAGGAGACTGTAATGGAACTCGGTTTGTTTGATTTGTTGTTATCTATGTGTGCGTGTGCGTGTGAGTGTGTATGTGTGTGTGTGTGTGTGGAAGCATCTCTTAATTACAGCGATTATTTAGCCAGAAAATTGAATTTATTGCTGCGTCTAAAATCAGAGGCACTTCAAAATGTTTTACAGCGAGCAGAATGTTTTTGAGTATCGTGTATTGTTATGTTTTTACACTCGATAGACCAAGTGGAGTATGTTAACTGTGTGTCAATGTATGTAACAAGCAGATGGATGAATAGTATATTACATCTGGGTTGTCTGTAATTTTTTCCACATCTCATATGGGCACAAATTTAAGAGTATATCCATTTGTATTTACTTTAAAATAAAAACGTAAATAATATTTTTCTTTGTCATTACTTTTTTTTCTGCTCATAATATGGTTGTCATTAGCAAGCTTGTTGCAATGAATATGGCTACAGAGTCGAATGGGATAATAGTTAAGATAATAAGGAAATTAGTTATAAATTTCCAGCCATTGGATGTGATTCATTCAGGTTCTTCTATAACCTAGTTATTGTTCAGTTACTTCAAATGATAGCAAAAGACACGATGTCTAGTAGAGAGTTAGGAAAGCAGTCAATTACGGTGAAGTTGGATAGTGCCGAGACATTTCCAGCCAGTTTGGAAGAACCTCTTAATTCGGGACCACAATATGAGTTTAAGGAATACAATCTGTGCACTCGGAATGTTTGTAAGAAGGCTCAACAACCTCCAATTATTCCATACACAACGTTAAAGAACTCGACTCAAATATGATTCAGGCGGTTCACAAGATTAAGGATAGTAAAATCAACATCAACATCATCAATTTAAGGAGATTTCCCACAAGATTCTTCAAATGCGGGCGGATATTATTCATTTGGTCAACATGATATATAACTAATTGGATCACTTTTATTTAATGTGTGAAACATATTATAAAATTATTATGCGATTCTCCAACTTTAAGATTTATTCTATTATTAGTAGAGATTTGATCAATTTTTATAAGTCTGGTTTTACCTGATACCATCCGGGAAGATTCTTATACATTATTATTATTCATTTTAATCTTTTCTCATTTCCAATTTAAGCGACATATCAATCCATTTGTTATTCATATATGCAATTATATGTAATATTGACGTTTTTAAGCATTGCAAATTGAACTTAATAGCATTAAACTGTAGTAATGCACGGCTTATATAAGAAAAGCCCCGTTGAAATTTACAAAGACATGCGATGATGTTGTTATTTAGTTGTTATAAAATGGCCTCATTGGATGGTTCACTGGGATTGTACCCTGGAATATCTGTACCGCATAATGCGGGAGACTTGATCCCAAATACCCCACCTTCAAGTTTGGAACTGGAGCTGTTAAGCTTTTTGCAATCACAACTGCCTCCTTGTGCTCCGGATTATCGATGGGATGACGAAACATCGGAGTGTGTTCCACAAATTATGGCAAGAACGGCTAAATGCGATTATGGCTTTAAGAAGAACGGTCGAATGAATGAGTGCAGACGGGTCAAGTATGAGGTGGGATCGCAGCAGAAGGGCATCTTTAGACAGTTCTGGGACAAACACATTGGTACAACAACCACATTAGCTCCCAAGTCAGTTGCCGTAAGCGTAAGGACGACACTCTACACTGACGGCTGGTTTGGCTATGGCTACGAATTCGGCAGGAATGATCCTCACTGGTGAAACAGGATCTTAAAATATCTAATCACATTGAAAACGATGCAATTAATTGACTTGCTTTGCTTTAATACAAATAAATGTGTGCTTAATACTATTTATAGAAAAGAAACATAATAAAGCAAAAATATAGATAATTTAAAACGAAGTTCTAATTTTAAATTGTATCTGTTGTTATGGAATAATTGGTAAATTTTTCAAATATTATCGCTCTATTAATTAAGTGCTTTTTAATCGCCTACAATTGACTCAAATTTCATAAGTCAATATCTATAATATTGTATAACTTTTGACCTCATAATTTCAATTTATTGCATTTTCGCATTAACCAAGTTCTTTTCATCGTTCTGTTTTTCTGCATTGCAGGTACGTTGTTCTGTTGATTTGCCAACACTGAAATGAGGAAAAGGAAACAGTTGCCAAAACAAATGTCACGTGAGCCACAAACTTATTCTTCTCTCCACCTATTTTTTTTTCTCATGTTCATCAGGACAAAAGCGAGCACATAAAAATATTTGGCTACCCCTTTTCTTGCTTTTCCGCAATTTCTGTTGTTTTATTTGTATTTTTCTTTTTTAGTTTTTGCCTTAGTTGAATCGAGTTGAACCGTGATATGGTGCCATGGCAAACACAGAGGCCAAATCACGTAAGTCGCAACTTGGTGGCTTAAACTGGCAATGCTGGCTGAAAGTGGTGCGAAGGACGGAAGAGAGGAGAGGGAGAGGGAGAGGGTGTTGAGTCATGTGTCTACGTTTACTTTGCTCTGATTACAAACCCAACAACAATAACAACAGCAAATTCTAGACGCGCTTTGTTAACGCCCAAGCGCCCCACCAAATTCCTTTTACGCTCCTCTTTCTCTCATTCCCTCTATCCCCCTTTTTTCTTGTCATGTGCTTTTTTTCTCGGCATGTGCCAACTTTGTTTTAAGTGAAAATTGAAACTCAGCTCAGCAACTGTCCAAGCAGGCATTCGCTTTTTATTTTGGTGATTGCTTGGACGGCCAAATCTTGTAACTGAAAACTGAAACTCAAAGCAAATTGCAAAACGTCTACGGGACAGACAAGTGTGTCGCACCGGAAGTGGAGGTAAACATGGAGGTAAAAATTCAGGATGAGAATGTGATAGATGCCCTGACTATACCTTTAAGCATTCACTTCTCATCATTACCTCTTTTGATATATATATCATCTTTCATTAAACGAGCACAGACCACCTACTTTTAACCTATTTTAAGAAACTAATCTGCAGAATCGATTGAAAAATTTAATTTTTTCAATTTACCAATCGGATGAGAAATGTATAGAATTTAAGTTAAGTTCAAAAATTTATCTCGAAATAAATTATTATACCCGTGCCCATTGAAAGTGGTCAAAAGGGTATAATGGTTTTGTGCAATGTATGTAACAGGCAGAAGGAAGCATCTCCGACCCTATAAAGTATATATATTCTTGATCAGCATCAATAGCCGAGTCGATTGAGCCATGTCCGTCTGTCTGTCCGTCTGTTTGAGTCAAAGGATCTCAGAAACTATAAAAGCTAGAGACTTCAAATTTGGTATGAAGGTTGCTGGATAGCGGGCGCAGATCAAGTTTGTTTTAAATTTTAGATGCCACGCTCTTTCGCCCGCCAATCGCAAAAAACGATTAACAGACGTGATCTTTAATATAAACACTTCTTATTAAACAGGAAGATAAGAAGTAAGCTAATTTAGTGACCCTGAAAGTTTCAAAGCGATTGACTATTAAATAGAGAAGATATTTCAAATTTGCTTTTAATTCACATAAATCAAAATTAAGACATAGGCAAGTGCGAGCGAGATAGCATATGCACATTTGCTTGTGCAAAAACATAACAGTGAGCACGTGTACGCAGAGTGCGAACGCAAATACGAGCGATAGGCAAAGTTATCGATATTTGGCTACAATTTCTATCCTATTTTAATATATATATACACGGTTTAAGTTAATACATATTTACGATTGTGTTAAAATATATGTATGTAGATATTAGTATGCATTGCAAAAAGCGATATGTATAAATGCCACTTTATAATTTTGCACCTCGACACCTCGACGACAGATCGTTTTACAACACTGAAATCTCTGAATTTATAATAATTATTATGTTAATAATAAGCTAGTAAGCTCGCACATATGCTCAATAGGTTTTCAATTATTATTATTGTATTCAAATGCTTAACAAATTCTGCAAAAAGAATCAAATATTAAAGCATAGCACTTAAAATTAAATTGCGCGCACAATGCAGCAGCCTTAAACAGCTGATTTCGATGATTAAGAAGAGTGGGAGAGATTATTTGGAGTTGCCGGACTTCAGCAAGCTGAGCAAATTTTAGACAATGGCTACTCTTGGCATGAACAACATCGATTTCAGCGACTACGATTACGATTACGATTTACGATTTACTATTTTAATTAAATTAAATACAATTTATTCAATCGGACCACAATATCATATTGCTGTCATAAGAAAGATCAGTCGAAAATAAACTTTTTGGTTGTTTGAAAGATCTCGACCAAACTAATAGGATATGCATTTGAAATAGTCCTATATATCCTGATAAAATTTGGTTGAAATCGGACCACTATATCATATAGCTGCCATAGGAACGATCAGTCCAAAATCAAGTTTTAGTATGATAAACTTTGTTGTTGTTTGAGGTATCTCAACCAAACTAACAGAATACGCATTTGGGATGGTATTCTACATCCTGAACAAATTTGGTTGAAATCTGATATCAAATAGCTGCCATTGGAACGAATTTTAAGATAAAGTTCGAAAATTATTGCACACTCGACTGTAGTCGGCGCCCACTTGTTTTTTTTATAATTTATTTTAAAATATTTATCCTTTTTTTGTATCCATTTATTTTTATTTTTTATTCATTCATCAAGGTATGCACTATTTTATAGACAGTAAGTCCAGGGATTAATCGTTTACAATATTTGAATATTTTACTGTCTTTTATCAATTTAAAGTAGCAATAAACACAATATCCAATGTCGAAACATTGTTAAATTTTGATGGTTCTTTCCCGCCCAGATTCAGCGCTTCCGGTTGCCTATTGGCCGATTGCCCACATTGCGTTTGGTGGATAGGTGTGGCCTTTTGTCATGTTGCTGTCGAAGTGTGGCCAAAAGGGAACTAAGATCAACGAAATTCGTATGGTCATCCATCAGTTTGTAGAGCTGACCATCGAGCTCAGTGCAGATACAATGATGCTCCATCATTATCAGTTCTTCAGCTTCATTTGGAGTTATAATTGAGTTGCTTTTCGAAGATCGATTCATAGCCTTGCATTCCGTGCACTGACGCTTTATTTTGGCCAAGTCATTCTGTTTTGGACGAGGAGGGGCCAAGCTGCAAGAGGTGCATCCCGATTCGCTGCACGGAATTGGCGCCTGACCAAACTGTGAGTTCGTATAGACAACTTTGGCAGTTGTTTTCTTAGAGCCTTTCCTCATCTTGGTTTTCGGAACCTTGCAAATGCGTCTTATGACACTCGGCTTTAACAGTTTCTTGGGTCGAAGCTTTCGGTTTCTGGTTGGGGGACTCACAGCAGCCTGGTGTTCTTCCCGATTTATTGGTGACTCTACCTCAGACTCTTCTTGGCCCTGCATTCAGGTTCGACAACTAAATATAGTAATAATACATTTTTAGATGTCTACTTACACTGGCTCTTGGACTAGCCCCATCCATATTAAAAATGTCTCCGAATTTCTATAAAAAAATATGAATAAAATTATTATAAAAGTAGAAAAAGTTTTCGTGTTGTGGTTGATCTCAAGATGTAAAATGAAATATAAATTTTAAAAAAGCTAAAGCTCGTCGGGTTAGTTGTCACAGCCTGCTTAGGCTTCGAAATTAATTTATAAAAAAAAAGTTTAGCGAACATCAAAAATCAAAGTTTTTCGTATTCTAACCTTTGTTGGATTTTCTTTCGTTTTTCTGTCCCATCTTCGCACATTTATTGGTTGACTTTCAGGCTGAGTTTACTTTTTCCGTGCTGTTTAACTTTTGGCTCGGCCAAAAGATACTGCTCCAGGCTACAGGCCAACTTATATTTCAATAGAATCGAGGAGACCTACACATAGTGTATCTTCAAGGATGGAGAAACCACAAATCTAGAGAGTGAGCCAAACAACCGGCGACTAAAAACTAAAATGCCAAGGAACGTGAGTGAAAAAAATGTTTTATGCTGTGCACGGTAAAAATTCACATAATTGCAGTTGGAATTCAACAAACAACAGCAAAGGGTAAATAGAAAGCACAAAGTCAACAGAATAGTGGAAAAGAAACTAAAACAAGTCCGAATACTGTAGTCGACAGATCTCGACTACAAGATACCCGCGAGTAATCTCTGAAAAAACAACTTAGAAATAAATTCCAGTTTAAAAAAATATTTGATTTTAAGTTTTATCATAAAATGAAATTTATTAAAAAAGTTACATTTTGTTACTTAAATTTAATATTTAAAGTGTTGACTTTTTAGTTTTTAGCAAAATTAAAAACCAAAGCTCAAAGAGGATTTTTACTGTTACCAGCATTCGCTCAAAACTATAAAACCCTTTATTTTTTCCGCTTTCAATGAGCGCGAAGTATTAAAATGGGAGAAATGGAGTAAAATTCTTGCTGCAATCGGGCAGTACAGTGGTGCAAACTTAAAACCGTTAGTCACACACACATGGTCACAGAAAGAACCACAACAACAAGAAGAAAGAAAGAAAAAAGCAAACAAACAAACAAAACAGTCGCCATCGTCGCTAACCTTTAACCCGACTTCCACTTCAGGTGCGCCAAGTAATTGCAACTGAAACTGAAACTTGCCAAAGTTGCAAAATAATAAAAATAAAAAAACAAAAAATACTAAATAAAGAAAATAGAAACGAAACGAAATTGGAGTAGCGGCAGCCATCAAGATATCAAATAAGGGTGTAGAGTATACGGTGCGGATACGCAACACGGAATATAGAATACGGAATCTGGAATATAGAATATACGGGAATGCAACGTAAGCAGCGCCAAATGTCCACGACACATGGTTAGATACTTGCAACAAAAGCATTTCGATGCAGGTCACTGCGGCTAAATTAAAAGAAATCGAGCGGGTGGCGCCTCGCGTTGCCATAGCGTTGACAACGCCAGGGAGATAAAGGCGACCTGACAATGGACAGTGGACACCGGAACTTGCAACAGTTACAGTCGCTGTAACTATAAGTGTAAGTGTAACGGGAAAGAGCAACTACAACTGCAACCAAGTTCGCGGCCATGGCTGTTGTTGATTTTAATTAAAATCTTTAAGCTGCTGTTGATTATTAATTATAATGCAACGATAGCAGCTGCAGGTGATAACAAGTCTGCTACCGAGGGAGAGAACTGATTACGCCGCTTATTGGATGCGCCCCTTCCCCTCTCCCCTCTCCCACTTCACAGTCGACTCCTCGCTGACCCATTGGTTACTCAATCTGCAACTCATTACCTGCCAGGTGATTAGTGCTGTAACAGAAGGTGAGTCGACAACTTGCATCTCTGAGGGCTGAGTAACAAACTTCCACTTCGATTTATGCAAATTTAAAATAACAGAAATAACAAATTCCAAAAAAAAAGGTTTAAGATTTTAATTAAACTGTGTTATTTGGTATTTATTTGCATTGGTCACACTTGAGATACTTATTTGTATCTAAGGAGTTCTTTTGTAATCTCATTGTATTGTGTTTTCAAATTGAACTTTTAATTACATTTTTAAATTCTAAAGAACGTATGTATATTCAAACTTACTTATAAAAATAATAGATTTGGCCATTTTGTCGTTTTTTCAAAATATTTTAAAATATGTTTGAGTTTTCGATGTTTTTAAATACTTTTCAAAATTTTGATAGCAAAACAATCGAGGTTTATTTTGATAATATATATTGATTATAAAATTACAAACATGTTCTTTTTTTTGCCTTGCCAAAAAATATTCCAAGCAATCAAATTCACTTTCGAATTGGGCCACACTCATGAGTACGAGTACGAATACGAGTACTTAAATCGATTGCAGTTTTTGAAAGCAGATGAAAATTGAATGGAGACAGCCGGAGAAATTCAAGAATTGAAGCATCCGACAATTTCAGCTCGGTTTGCTCTATTTGCAAATCCATTTTACAAATTATCAAAACGGCATATTTGGCCAAATACCAGATACTGGATACACCTACCCGCATTCCTTCCTTCCCCTTTCCTTACCCTTTCCTTCCTCGTTCTGCCCTTTTGCCATTGAGCAAAGGTCTTTTGAGTTGCACTCGTATGCCGAGTACTGGAAATTTGGAGCTGGCGGCTTTTTTCACTTGGACTTGAGGCCAACAACTGCATTTTGTGGTAGTGGCCAAAAGCAGTCCAATACGAGGCAACACACAAAGTGTAAATGTACACACACACACACACACACACAAATTCTCATTCCACTGTTGTGTTGTGCTCTTTTTTTTGGCTATTTTGTTTGTTCAAAATTCTGATATATTCACGTTTTGGCTTTTTGGCCACAGTTCTTGCCACGCTCCATGCCGCATTGGCAACCTTTTAACGAACGTTTTTCGCCAGTGGCACACACACACATAGGCCACTGAATACATACATATGTATGTATATGTATATGTATACATATACTATTTTGTTTTTCTCTTGCCTTTTCACGTGAATTCGTATCTCTTGATGCCGGTTTGTCTCCACCCCCTCCCGACGCCTTTAGAGGGGACAGTGTTTGTGTTTTCCGAGTACTTGGTTATGGTAATCGAATTTCAAATTATTGCCAAGAGCAATATTCATGTCTGACATGCAGAATGGACAGGACAACACACAGGACACATTCATATGTCGGATTCCTTTTCTTTTCATATTTTTATTTTTTTTATTTTTTATTTTCAATGTTTTCTTTTCTAACTCGCCATTTTCCGGTAGCCTCTGACGCTTTCCCTACTTGCCAGCGGGTCGAATTTTTCCGGGCTGTTTGTGTATTTTTCTTATTTTTTTTTAACGATTTTTCCAGCTTTTTGGGCAGTTTTCACTCTTGCTGTCGCCTTGTCTACTCTTTTTGCGGAAGATGAATTTGTTTTTGGTTCGGGGATTTTTTTATACTAGTTGTTACTCTTGTTATTGTTGTTGGTGTGTGTTTGTGTATTTAGAGGTTTTTTGTATCCTATTCGGTGTCCTTGTCCGTCCACGTTTCCATTTCCCCCTTGTTGTTTACATCCTGTTTTTGGCGCGTTTTGAATATTTTTGCGGCGCATGTTTTGTCATGCAATAATTTAATTGTCGGATTTGGCAGCTTAAAAGCGACACACACTCATACACACACAGCCACGCCCAACTACTGGCCAGTGAATTTGTGTAGGCGTGGCAGGTGGACTTTTTGGCCAGTTGTTGGTCTTGCCACTTTCCTTTATTTACTTAGTGTTATTTATGTTTATTTTTGGCTTTGGATTGCTGCGTGTTTTTCTTTGACAAATTGCATCAAAGCTCTTCTGAAAAGCTCCTTAAAGCACCCTTTAACTTTTCTATTTACTTTTGAAATGTGTTTTCTATTTTAAAAGCTAAATTTAAAAGCTCACCTGAACATTATTAGAATTAAGTTCAAATTATTTAGATTTGTATATATATTTTTGTTTTAAAAAGCTCATTTAAGCACGTCTGAACTTGAATTATATATTTGTATCAAGTATTTCTTTGTAACTAATTGTATTTAAGCTTCATTTTATTAAAAAGATGTTTTTAATTTAATTGTAAATTTAGTTCTTTTAAATTTAAATTATAGAAGCTTATGTTTTTATGTTGATTGCTATAAAAACCAGTTCCAGTTTATTAAATTTAATTTAGTTTAAAAAGGTTGATGTGAAGGTTAAATTTATGTCTTTATAGAGATTTCGATTGTTGCCAGAAAGCTTCTTAAAGCTCAATCGAAATAAGTTTGTTATCTGCCTTCGAATCTGTCAGAATCAAGTTTCAAGTTGGGCACTTTTCTTTTTGGCCTCTCTATCTTTCATTACCCCATTCCGAAAACTGATTTCAATTATAGCCAATTAAGCGAAAAAGGACTCGCAAATAACAGCAACTAGAAAGAGAAGAAGGAGAAGAAGAAGAAGAAGGAATTACTGCACTTACATTGCAACATTAACGAATGCCAATAGATGCTACCAGCTGCAGACAATCAATACAAGCTGTCTATCTATCTCATTCTCTCTCTATATATATATGTATATTCCTCTCTCTCTCTCTCTGTCTTGCTCTTCTAACCAACCGCTCGGTGTTTGCACCTTGACTGCGTTTTTAGTGCCATCCGGCAGCTCCGACGAGAAATAAAAGTTTTTATCCACTTTCGGCGGATTCTCCCCGCATTTTAATGCGCCAAATGTTAAAACAAACAAACAAACAAATAAATTAGTGTTCAATCAGCGTAATTTCTTCAACTGTTGAAGGCTGGGGTCAGGAGGCAGGCAGAGTGCCACGCCCACCCCGACACTCCATGGTTTCCCTCTGTCTCCTTTTGGCTGATATGCGATTTGTTTGTTGCTGCTCGCTGTTAACTTGGCTCAAAGGTTTCAATTGCATTGCACGACGCGTCGTTTCAGGTGCGGTGATAGGGGCAGGGGATGGTGTATAGGGCAGGAGGGTGGGGGTGGTCTTGTGGTGCCAATTGACTATCCAAACTTTTCGCGCACTTGCAGCCGTTAGTTGTTAGTAATTAAGGCCTGAAGCAGCAGACAAAAGGAGCTGAAAACGAAGCCTCGAAACAGACGAAATTTTCGGTAATTTGCCTAATTTGAATTTGAATGCAAATTTCCCAAATAATAATAGTATGGAGAGGGGCTTAAAGCCTTGATAGGCTTATTTTTAGAAAACCTTTAACATTGTTTTTTTAATCAATAAAAATATAATGGAAAATATTTATCTAAATTCTCTTTTGCATTCACTTTTTTTTTTTTAATTTTGTGTAATTAGTTTACGATCAAAGATTTTGGCGGCTCTTTAAAGTATGCAACAAATAAATTTATAACTCATGCATCCAAAATGTAAATTAAATGAAAATATGAAAGTTAACAAACTAACTTTAATTTATTTATTATATACGTATTTAATATGATAAGTTGCTTGGCAATATTAGTTTTATTTGCCGCTAAAACAAAGCAACTTTAATAAGCTTAAACGTCTGTCAAAACTGGGAACACTTCAATTTCTGCTCTTGTTCTCAGAGAAAAGACACTCACTTAATGCTTACTGAGCGCAATTTGAGCGAGCCACTCAAGAGCAACACAAATGTCACTCAAAGCAAGCTTTGAGTATTGTAGTAATCTCTGATCTGTGTTGACCGAGTAAATGTAGCTGCACATGTGCGTAGGCGTCTAGGCGCTCACTAAAATAGAGAGGGAGAGCGAGAAGTGAGAGATAAAAGAGCGGCAGAGTATATTGCTGTCTAGCTGCTAACTGTGATCTTGTGGCGTCTGGAGGCTGACTCACACATTGCGATACATATGTAAATTCCTATACAGATGTGAATGTATGAATGTGTGTGTGCTTGCATATAATAAACTGCGACGCCGACGACGAGGACGACGTCATCATCGTCTGGCCCGTGCCAGCAGTTTGTGTTACTGGTTCTGTTATTGATTCTCTCTCCCTCTCAGTCGCTCTCTTTCTGTTTTGGAAACTGGTTTGCTGCGGCATTTGACTTTTTTACTCAAGTCGAATTGATATGCAGGCGATCAGTTTGCCGGTCTCTTTGTAATCGCGTGTGTGCCGTCACCTAATGAAGATTCACAATTTGAATCACATTAGCAGCAGTTGCTTTGCCGTTGGCTTCCAATTAGAATTGCTTTGTTTCTCTGCTGCAAAAGGCGTTACTTCTTAGGTTCTCTTCGCTCTCATGCTCTCTTTGCTCTCGTTGATCTAGCCAATCCCTGTGCGCCCGTTTTTTTCTTTCTTTTTTTTTGCACTACCTTTGCGACCTCCTTTTTCGGTTGCTCACGCATACGAATGCTCAGATCCGCGCGACACACACAGACACAGGCACAGACACACCCTGACAAAGCCTTGAACACGTTCTTGGAACAGGCACAAAAGGTGCAGCACAAAACGAGTTTCAATGGCTGCCGGTCAGCATTCAAGTGATTTACTTTTGTGCCCAACTTCAACTCGACAGCATCCAGCGATCAGCAGGCGAAACTTTAACTATGCTTTTGTATATTCCTTCTACCTCTCTACCTCTCTCACACACTCCCTGCCTCGCTCTTTCAATTATATTCGAGCTTCAGTTTGGTCAGCAGCTGAAGCTAAGACGGCGACTGAGTCGGAGACGTCGACGTCTGCGCAACTTTTGATTTTGCCTGAAACCGGTTTGCCACCTCAGTTCCAGTATCCGTCTCGAGTCTCTGCGGAGTCTGTGTTGTGTATCTTCGTGTTTGTATGTGTATCTACAACTGACCCCCTGAGCAACCCACAACCACGCACAACATCACTAACAACCGCGACACAGCCGACAAATATTTAGTAAATGATCACTTCAAGTGCTTGGTGGGCGGTTTTATGTTGCCAAGATCTTTCTGGGGAAATCCTTATGTGTGAAACCCGATATCGCTGATAGCGCACACTTGTTTATTATTTTTTGAATGTATCCCAAGGGACAATTTATGAAAAAATCAATTAAATAAAAAAATGATACCGAAAAAATAGTAATTCTATGACAACAAAATTCTCATACTTGTTTTCTGTTTTTAATAATAGTTGAGGTCAATGTATCTTAATCGTTCTTTGTTTTTAAAGTGATCTAAAAATCACACGATGTATGTAAATTTAACAATAAAAATACAAAATTGAAAGATATAGAAAATGTATTATTTTTTTTTTTATACATTTTCAGTAAGTCGATTAAAATTTTTCTGAAACAAACCAGTTAAAAGCCAGTATTTCCGGAAACATTTGGCAATTGTTGCGTGTTGAGAATCTGATCTTGAAATCGATGTCTTAACTGCTTGCTGCCTGGCCAAACAGCTTCCCATAAGAGAGAGTGTGTGTGCTTGTGTGCATTGAAAACTTTTGAGTCGCTTCATTGTACTCCACTTTCAATGTGTGCTTTGTGCTTTCATAGCATGTGCCCAGCAACAAAAGTGGGATAACTAAAATTGTCTGCTCTCTTATTTTTTCTTCGATTTTGCATAATGAATGAGTGCAGAGGTGGCTTTGAGTATGCATGTGTGTGTGTGTGTGTGTGCATTGAAATGTCAAGCAAGCTGCATGCGAGCTTTGCCGCATAGAAAACAACAAGACAAATAAACCTTTCACTTGCCCTCGAGCAGCAGCCGCAAACGGCGTCGCAGTCGACGCCGCCGTCGTAGTCGCAGTCGCTGCGCAGCTTCCATGTGGTCGGCCACAACAAACTCCAATTTCCAAACGTTTTTATAAATAGCGCAGACTCTCAAATACACACAAATGCATGCATGTATTTGAAAAAGAAACTTCTAATAATAATAAAAATAATCACACATAAAACACAAGAAATTCTCCAAGCAAAGCAGCAGCAACAACAAAAACAAGCATTGCGGGGGCGTTCGATCTCCTCGCTCTCGATTGACTTTGCTGCCGCTCTCTTTGTGTTCTATTTCGCCTGCTTTCACGTTAGGCTCTTGTTGCTGTTGCTGCTGCGCTTTGTATCGCGTGTGGCTTTTTGTTTGGTTCAGTTTCTCAATATTTTGTAGATTCTTTTCTAATCCATTTACATTCACTTTTATAAAACAGAAATGAGTGTGTGGATATTTTTTATATCATTTTCTCTTACGGGTTGTTCTCTGTGGGGGTGTAAACGAAGCTGAAGCCAAATTTATGACATACAAATGTCAAAATTTGTATGCACTAAAATCCCAAAAATAAATGGTACTTACAGTATTCAGCTTTTTGAGCTATTTTTGAGGCGCCCATAGATATAAATATGTACATATATGTATGTATGTACATATAGTTAGTCAAAAAATTTTTTTGACACAAGAAAAAATTATATTTTTTAAAGACTCTTTTGGATCTGAGAGCAAGCTGAAAGTTATATAATACATTTTATTGGGATTTCTAATTTTTTATTAGTAAAACGCATAAATTTATTTTATTTAGTCAAAAAAATTATTTTCACAAAAAAATTTTTTTAGAGCGTTCTAGAACGTTAAAGGATCCTAAATTATGTATGGTTGTTAGCAAAATATTATAAATGGCATATACAATGGGATCCATTGAGCTCAATTATTATTAAAAAAAGAATAATAAAAATATACATGCAATTTTAATTTTGTTAAAACAGTTTTTTGGCTGACTGTATGTATTTTATTGTCGATTTGTATGTGCATTTTGTGCAGTTCGTTTGTAAATATTGAATCAATTTGAAGGTGACTTTGAGGACCTTTAAATTTTGGTAATGCCTAAATTTATTTTGTCAAAAAATTATTATAGTACATTTAATAAGTATAAAAATAAAAAAATAAAATTTGTATTGCCTTTTATGACATGCCTTTTTTAAACTAAACTCAACGCTCTCTTTGTAATATCTCTGCTGTGCACTTTTTGGCTGCTTAACCCTTAGTGAATTGCCAAGTCAGCTACTTTTAACCCCATGAGCTCAAATACTCAACCCCTAGCAGAATATAAGGCAAGAACGAAAAACACTCAAAAAATATTTACCACTCAACAACTAAAAATGCTCACAAATTGCGCGCTCCTAAGTAAACAGACTCTCTCTTGCCTTGCTGCCTGTCTCGCTTACTCACGCAACAACAAAAAAAAACTCCAGCAAAATAAACCAATAAGAGCAACAGCCGTCACTGACTCAGTGCAGACGGCAAGCAACAACAACAACCGCTGCCAGCATGGAGAGAGCGCAAGAGAGCGTCTCTGCTCATTTGCTGCCTCTGTTGGCTGCTTGGCTGCTTTGTCTGCTGATTGGAATTTTTGGTGCATAACAGCGGCATAACAGCTAGCGAACAGAAGTAAAAACAACACCGAGCAAGGCGGACGTGTGTGGCGCATTTTGTTGAAACAAAAATATTTAGGAATTTCTGTGTGTGACCAACTAACGGCAACAACAAACGCTGTTAATATTATATATTATTGATAATAACAAATATCGTACAGAAAGAGTAAATAATTTGCAAATTTGTATAGTTCGTGCAGAGTTGCCTTGCCCGTCAAAATAACATAATAAAAAAGGTGTTGAAAAAAAAGTATGCAAAACAGAAAACAAATCCAGTCAGAACTATAAATATAAAAAATAATAGGCATAAATTATGCAACATTATTAGCAAGTTGAAGAAGCAGCAACATTCTATGAAAATCGCGCGCGTTTCAATAACAGCAGCAACAACAAACAGCTGTCAACAAAAAATATTTCGTGTTTTTTTATCAACAGAGCAAGCAGCGACTTGCTTCGTTGTTGCTTTTGTTGTCTGTCAATTTTGACATCTGCTCTCCTCCTTACTCACACGTGCCTGTGTGTGAACGCGTGTCCGTGTGCTTGAACGTGTGTGCGAGTGTCGCTTCAGTCTCGTATTTAGTGTCAGTTTGTCAGTTAAAAGTTTAAAGAATCTAACGAAAACCAAAAGTTCGAGTGCTCTTTATTAAAGTGTTGAAGCTTTTACCGGCATTTAATGACGTCACGTCAAGTAGCAGACGCAGCAACAACAACAATCGCAGCAACAGCCGCGCAATAACAGCAAAAGAAGTGACTACAACAGCAACAACCACATCTGCAAAGTCAGCAAAGTCAAGAGAAAACACAAGAAAAAAATAATAATATCAAGCGCGTCTTTTTCGTCAGTTGCCATTGCGTCTTCTTCGTTCGCTTATTCTTCTGGTCTTCCTCTCTCTCAGCTGTGCGCGTGCAAACAAATAACGCAAAAGAAGTTGAAAATTACACCAATAACAACATCAGCTTCAGCTTCAGCAACGTGTGAGACTTGTGTATGTGTAACAACAAACAAAGCAAGCAAATAAACAAAAGCAGCCTCAACAACAGCAACAACAAACAGATCGCCCTCTCATCAGCTGTAGCACAAGGTGTTTATCTAGTTATAAGGTTATTTTTTCCCGTTATTTCGCTGCTCTCTATTATTTTTTCTACTACTTGAACTCGCTAACTGAAAGATACTTCAAAAAACGCAGTAAATTTTTGTGTTGTTTTAATCAAAAGATTGTTAGGATTGATTAGGAGAAATTCGTACTTTGTTTTTCTGGTTATTTTTATTTTTATAGATAACAATTATTATATTTTTTAAATCATTACTTTTATATGTAATATAGTCGATTTCAACTCAAAAAAAATTTAACATCTGCCTTTCTATTCTGGAAAGAATCTATAAATCTTTTATCTGGAATTTATTTGTTTGCCGCTAGTTCTCAGTTTATTTTATCTACTGCTCAGGTTAATGAGAAAATGTTAAATACAAATTTATAGACTTATGTTAAAATACAAAAATTAATAAATGAATGAATAATTTCTTGTAGAAATGTCTTGAGCCATATTCATTTTAGCCAGGGCTAATGAACTGCGAGCCATTAAAATGTATTTTATGTGTGATCAGCAAAAAATAGACTTTTTAATTCGTACATTTCTTGTTACGTATTGCGTTGTGTCCAAAGTTTTGCTGAAATGCCAACAACAATTAGTGAACAAAATTAATTATTTGACTTATATAGATGCTTGTACTATGAAGTCATCTCTATAAGTCTATGAGCTTAATGATTAATTAATCATCAGATTTATCCAACTTTTTTATATTTTTAGTTTACATCTTCAGTTTGTATATGAAAACTTCCATTTCTGATATAACTTTGTGTGTGAAGCGCTCTAGAAACTGATCAGAATTTTAAGTTGGCCACACACACACAAACACTTCAATACTTACACCTCCAAACACGCCCACATACATATATACACACAAAAAACACAAATCATGCTTAAATTTAATGCAAATTTAGCAATTTTTATTCCTAATGCCGGGCAAGGCCTAGGCTACAAATTCGTCTTGCCTCCCTTTTTATTTATTTTTCTTTACTTTACTTTGCGCTAGATTTAAGCGCGAGATATTTTTTTTTTTTTGCGATTTTATTTACTTTTATTTTTGTTATGAAAAGTCACGTTTTTTCCAAGCCGGGGGCTTTTGTCGTCAGTTCGGGTTCGAGTTTTGATTCTCGGTCTGGTTTTGGTTTTGGTTTTTTGTTCTGCTTCTCTCTCAGTCGGCTTTTCAAGTGGCCTTTGGCATAACTTTAAGTTATTATCATAAAGTTTGTAAATACTTAAAAATTGGCATTTCGATTTGCAATTTCCGACATGTTTGCTTTAAGTTTATAATAAAATAATAATTTGTTGTCCCTAAAATGAAAGCAAAAATTGAGCGATAAACTATGCGTTCGTATGTTTGACACTTTTTCTCTCAAGTGAGCAAACAAACTACAAAAAAAGCAAAAGAAACTGTCAAAATTTAATAAATGAAGCAACGAAATCGCTTGGAAAATGCCACATAAATTGCCATGTCTCTGTTGAATGTCGATATTCGTCTTTCGAACGCGCCACTGACAAGTCATTCGCTTTAAACAAAAAATATAACAACAACAATAACAACAAAACAATGAACCCCCAAAAAACCAAACCAAAAACTCTAACAAAATGTGAGAGGTGAGGCCAAGATACTTTTGCTTCGGAAACCAAGACTGGGACTGGGACGGAGATTGAGGACTTGGCATGACTAATCGATTCGATTTTTCGTCCAAAAAGTCTTGCCAAACTCTCAACAAAAAAATAAAAATATTGGCCAGCAATCGCATTTGTGGCCTTTTGCGTCTGCCCGCTCCCATCTCCCTACTCCACTGTCTACAACAATAAATAAATATCGATAGCATCAACGTTTTGTCTTCGGTTCCCTGAAAAAAAAAATTGAAAGTCACTGGACAAATTTTAGGAGCTTTTCAAGTGCCAAACGACGACATTTGAAATTGCAATTTGAATGATGCGCCAACAACGATGACGATGAGATCTAAAAGGTGCCGAGAGGTCAGACATTGTGATTTTTATAGCTGCAAAGAACAGAAAAAACAAAACTGAAAAAATTATATAAAATCAAAATAAGTATATGAGCTGAACTTGAGTATCGTTTAAATTAGGAGAAACCCATTTTTTATAGATTTTTTGATTGAATAAAATATTGTGAAAGCGCCGACAATTAGTTTTCAATAAGAGCTTTTAACTAATACGAACTGTAGCGCAAAATGAAGTTAAATAATTGCACAATGAAAAGGAAATGCTTTTGAATTGGTATTGCTTTTTATCGTAATCCATTCGTGAGATCAAATATTAGTTCCTGAAAGTGAAATAATACTGCATCGAAAACTTATGATATTTCATATAGCTAAACTTTGTTTTCATTTTCATATTTAGGCTAGAAAATCAGCGAACTTTATTATTTTAAAGATCATTGCGATTGTACTAGATATTTGGAGCTACATTCGGTTAATATCAATGCTCGCATTGTTTGGCTTTCAGTTTTTTGTGGCTTAGTTTTTGTGGTACATAAACAATTTGGTTTCTCTCATATATTCATTTGTTGCTTCCTCTTCATCATTTTTATTTTTATATTTTTTTCACTTTTTTTTTGTATGCTTTTTGATTTGATATTTTGAAACATGTGCTCGTGTTCGATTCTAAAAATAACACAAATTTTCGTCTCTCAGTGACGCGGCAGCAAAAGAGTTGAAAGAATGAAACCGACTAACAAATGTGTTGTTGTTGTTGTTATTATTCGCTTTTTCTATATTTTTGGAGTGTCCATAGAACTGGAAATTATATTAAATGCATACAATTTTTTTTTACCTTTTAGTATAGTACATTTTATTGAAAAGCTTTAAGATTTTTTTCGAAATGAAGAATAAAATTTAACGTGTTCGGTCTTCTCTGCGCTTCTGTTCTCTTGCACAGCGACAGCTGTTGTACATTTTTGGATGTATCTGTATCTGCAGCTGTGCAGCGCATTCCCGCCCTCTTACCACCAATCTGCCCTCTTGGCCCATCATTGGGCCCATTTTGTGTGCATTTTGGAAACGTCGCCACCAAAAATAAGTTTTTCGTGCATGAAATTTTTGGCAGGCGAAGAAAACAGCTAACAACAACAACAATAAAAGCAACAACAACAACTACTCATTTACATAAGCAGTGCAATGTTAACCCTTAGCTGGCCCAGTGTACTTAATGTGCCCCTTTGCCCACTTCATGCTAAATTGAGATCAATTGAAAGCGAAATTGATTGTTTAACCTTATTCTTGAAGCGTGCGAGGAGGGGTGGACAGAGAGAGAGAGTCAGAGAGAGAGACAGTGAGCGGGTCAATGGCTAATGGGCAATGGGAAATGGGCGTAACGGTTGCTGTCTGCAAGCAGTTTAAACAAATTAGTTCAAAGTTTAATTTAATTTTCAGTTGCCTTTGGGCGCCACATTATTCAAACGCTCTTGAGAAATTGTAATTATTTTTCTCTCTTCCCCTTTCTCTCTTTCTCTCTGTTGGCTATTTTTACACAGCAAATCATTAAATAATTTTTTGCACATGCAAAAATATAATTAAGCAAAAATGTTTTCAAAATTTGTACTTGCTACAAATTTCAGTATTTAGTTTTGCGATCTCTTGCCTTTTCTCACTCTCACTCTCGCCTTCTATGTGTGAGTGAGAGTGTATTTTAAGATAAGCAAAGTTTATGAATATGCCGAAAATTATTATATGACTGAATGTTTCATAAGATGTTGCAAGAGTGAGCGAGACAGATGAAATGGAAAAGAGAGCACTCTTCGCTCTCTCTCTCTCTCTTTGAGTGTCTCAAAAAGTTGCTTAGCTGTTGGCATTTATGAAATGTTTTTATATTCGTTCGCCTGCTCTTTTCTCAGGCGATATTTTGTGCGCCTCCAAAACCGATTTTAGACTCTGACGTAATTAGCTGCCGCAAAAGAAATTGATTTTATTTCAATCTATGTGTGTGTAGATGAATTCAAATTTACACTCTGACTTTTGATAAAGAAACGTGACGAAAAGAAAATTGAAGAAAATCGAAGTGTATCTTGAAGGTCGTTTTCTGATTTAATTGAAGACTAGGGCAAAGTTATCAAAGTACATGCCGCTTTTTTATATCGTATTTTCATGTGATTAGATTAGTTGCCTTGACTTGTTGAAAATGTTACGTTTATCTAGACCCAGTTTAAGAGAACTTCCTGGCAAAGTTTGAATTCTAATTAATTAGTCCTATTGTCTGGCCAAGAGAAGATAAAACTCAGACATTGACTTAATTAAAATCGCATAGGAAGTCATTGCTTCACTACTTAGTTTTATTTAGACTTTTCACAACTTTTAGGCATATTTCACTTTGGTTATACACTTCTGAATACTCCACATTTTCATATCAAACAAATGATACCTTTTCAGAGCATTGCACTGAATCATCAGGAAATCAATTTTAAATCATTAAACGCCAACTCATTTGCATTTCCAAGAGCTTTATGTTTCACTCCGTCGATGTTTACAGTTTTGGCACGTTTTATTAGTTCCCCACTAGTCAGAAGACTATATAGGGGCAAACCTATTGAGTAATCGAAAGTCTAAGAAGTTGTTAGAGTCTTGAAATCTTCAATTTAACACTTTTGCAAATGAACATATTCAGACCATATTCAGTGTTGACTAAAAGGCATCTTTAACAAAACAGTTTAATTGATGTAAAACTTTTCCAAAAGAAGAAAATCACAAAACGATTTTGACATGGATATATTATGAGAATAGCTCGACAAGATTTTTTGGACTATTGCCCACGCATTGTGAGATGCGAAATTAATTATGCACGTCAATGAATGACAATAAGAATTAATTAGCCTAAAGTCAACTTATAGTTTAGTTGCGCTACAGTGAAGCACCAGAAACGCCCACAAAATGTCACCTGTGGTGACATAAGCGAAGCCAAACGAAAAAAAGCAAAACTTCAAGATGACAATGTTGACGAGGGTATTAAACTTTATTGAGTCATAAGACAAATACTTTTGCCATTTATGTTTACATTTTTCTTGGGAAATCGAGTGTTTTTTCTCTTTTTTTTAGTTGCAGTTGCAGCAAATGCTTATCAGGTGTGTTGGAGGGTTGATTCTCAGTTCCCTATTCCCCATTGAGGCAGCCATATAAGCTCTGGTGTTTAAGTTTTATCTAATCGCATTTATTGATAGCAACTGTCGAAGCCGCGTCGAGTTGGGGCTTCATTGTTTGAGCTTTTTGCGTGTTTCTTTCTCTTTTCACTATTTTTTTTCTGTTATGTTATGTTTTTTTTATGGGCGCTTCGTTTAATATATGTGTCATACTAGGGTGGATCTCGGTGTGTTCACTTAGGGGGGGGCTTATGTTGTATAATGTTGCAACAAAGCGGTTAGTGACCGAGTATCGCCTTGATACGGCTTCCAGGGGCAGGAGGAGAGTGTTGCGTAGACGACTATTTCCATATTGAGATGCCACGAGGCAGCATTTGCCATTGCTGGTTTCCCATTTCTCTGTGGCCGCGATGTGAGGGCTTTAAAAATAGCCAAGAGCCAACAGTCAACCGGCAACGGTCTCGGGGCATAAGGGCTATTTGGAAACATGCAATGCCATTGTTAGTCAGCTTTATGGGCAGTGTTAGATGCCTGGAGTCTCAACCCCGACAACCCGTCAATTCCTCAACCCGCCTGCTAATCACTTGCCAATGCGGTTCGAGAACCCAATACAAAAAACAATATATGTAAAACTTACTGTGAACTGCATATCTAAAAAACTACAATATATATTAAGAGTATATATATATATATGTATAACATATACAACAACTTTTCACAGCACACTGTGAATAGCAAGCGGAGGCGTCGGTTGTGAGTGTTGTGAGTTCCCTTATCAGCAGAGCGTACTCAATTCCATGTACTCTGTAATAAGTGGAGCATGCGGGTTAAGTTAAGTAGTTAGTAGAAGTAGGCAACTTGCCAACGATAACAAGTTTCGATAATATTCAGCAATCGATCAATTATATTGTCAAAGTACTAATTCTTATTTATTATGTTTTTATTTGCATTTTAAAATCATTGTAATTTTAAATGTAGTTTCTGTTAAAGTAACAATTTGTATTCATTTCTATATTAATTTAAAATTCTGTTCTAATTTTTTCTGTTAATTTGAGGAGCATTTCTCTTTGGGGATTCTTATTAAACAAAATTAATGATTAATAATTGTATGACTCAAATGAAAAAATAAACGTGAATACTTTACATTTATTGTAAATTCTCTCATTATGAAACAAATTGCAGAAAATTTGCTAATCTCATTTCTATGAATAGCTGAGTCTTTTGCAAACTTGGTGTCTGTTGGTAAGACGCATATTCAAAATGAGAACATATGTACATAAGTAGAACCTATTTGCAATTTTTGCCGGTTAATTGTCCTCACATGTGAAACAAGATTTTTAAACTCATTTCATCAACAGCTGCTGCGTTGTTTTTTGTTGGAACAGCTTACACAAATACTTATGAGTATTTAAATGAATACAATATCGACTGCTCATACGAATATGAATATGAATACTGTGAATGCAAATATTTAGTGAGATTGTGCTAACAGCTACGAAAACTAACAGTTTTCGATTTCAGTTTCAGCTGAAACTCTTACTCTTTTGCTCTCACTGTCTCTCTCTCACTCTCGCTCGCTCTCTCTGTACTAACCTTCAAAGATGAAGAAAATAAATGAAAAAAGCGTTTCCAAAATTTAATACCTGACGAAAAAACTTGTGAAACTTGTTTGGTTTGTTTTTTTTTTAGTCCGCATCCACAGCAATTTGCATCTTCTTGTTTCGTTTTTGTTGAAATTAATATTATTTTTTATTATTATTTATATTTTGTTGGTGCAGGTTGTATTAATGTATTAATAATTTTTTAATGGCAGTGCGCTGACTCAATTAGCAAAACAAATTAATATCCCTAACAAATTAAGTACAAGTACATCTGAATATCGAATAATAACGAGCACGCTGAAGGTTGTTTGTAGGTCAGCGGATGTTAATGTCATCGCCTATCGATATCGTTAGAGCCTTCGATTATTTTTGGCCCACTTTTTTTTAAACTTAGTTGTAGGCAAGTTTATTTTTGTAAACGTTCTCCACACTCGCCTGCCTATAAATTTTCTCCTATCCAAAACTACGTCAATGACATGCCTCTATGCCCAGCATTAGCTGTGTATCTCAATCTGCATCTATGTACATATGTATATCTATAAATATATATACATACATATATTTATATTTCGTTTCCACATTGGATGCTCAGCACGTCCGTTTTGGTAGCACTTTTATGTGTGGGCGATCGTTGCGTTGTTTAAATTTTTTTGCTGTGTCAGTGGGAACAGAAAAAGTTTCTCAGTTTTTCAGAAACAAAAAAAAGGAGAAACGTACAGGAATTATTTAAATACACGCTATAAACATTAACTACAACCCACACACATATCAACAGACGCGTTTCGTCTAAAAATCAACTCATAAATTAAGTTAGAATTTATACTTTATATTCGTTTTTTCTGTTGTTTTTTATTCTATGTATTTATTTTAATTTATTTGGGTATTAACTTGAAATACGGAAAAACAATTTGCAGCTGACATCATGCAGATCTCAACATCATATCAGAAATTTAGACAATTAAAAGTTTTCTATCCGCTGACCGACTAAGCCACAAGTTAAAGAATACACAAAATGTTTAAGATTATAAATGCGTTTTTCTGTATTTTTTTATTTTAGCATTCGCTTTTGTTTTTATCTTTCAAAAATAACCATAGATAATATACTGCAAATGTATCTATAAGTGTGTGTGTTTGTGGCACAATAATAGATAGTTGCAAAAGGCCAGATAGTGAGTTATGGATTTTGGTAGGAAACCAAAAAACTGTTGTAGATATTATATGAGAGTACGAGACTCGCTGGTTGTTCATGGCTGTGTGTGGGCAAGTTTAAATAACAAAATAAGTTACTAACGGTAACGCGCTAGTTTATATCGATTTAATTACGATTACTGTTTTTGAAAAAATGCGGAAATATGTTCAGTTTAGCTCTTTTCAGTCTGAAAAATATAATTATTAATATAACGTATATATTTCTTTGAGTATGAATTTCCTTCTCATTTATTTACTTACTAATTTGTCTATCCACAAAGTCTCAGTTTCCTTTGGCCCACAGCCAATGCTAATTTGGTACAAAATAATATTAAAGAGAAATTTTTGAATATTTATAATTCCGTCATATTTGCTTTTGATTTCTCAGACATCATAAAATTACTTTCGTTTGGCGTGTGAATGAAGAGTTTGATTCATGTGTGAGGCGGTAGATAAGATAAGATTGTGTGCCATATGACAATAATAAGTAAAATGCCAAAACCAGAGATAAAACAATCAAACAAGACAATAAAAGTAAGCGACAGCAAATGAAATTTGCGTGGCGTCATCGATGATTGAATCATTTTGTTTTGAGTTTTGCAATATGTATTAATTAATTGTATAAATATTGCCTACAGCATTGCTTAATGATTATAACATATAAATACAACTTTATACATTTGCCAAGTTTAACTAACATTT
Organism: Drosophila rellima; assembly: GCA_035043635.1. NCBI lineage: Eukaryota > Metazoa > Arthropoda > Insecta > Diptera > Drosophilidae > Drosophila > Drosophila rellima. The sequence continues at coordinate 2,122,194 of JAWNMV010000236.1, read as the reverse complement.
CTTACAGTAATATTTCAATAAATTTTACAAGACTCATAAACAAATATTAAATTAAACCAATTGAGCGGTAAGTGCGTTTAAATATTTTATTCGCTTTTGCTAAGGACGCGTAGTAATATGATAAAAATAAATTTATAATCTCAATCAGCAATTTGCCGTGCAATTAAAAAACAATTATTGTCAGTTTCTAAAAAAAAATATATACTCAAAACTCGCTCTACTTATAGATAAGAGAGTAGAGAACTGGCTCCCTAGTTTCTCTCTCTATCTCTTACTTTTTATGATGTGTGTCTATCAGTTTGTATGTAGCTTTTGCTATTTTGAATATAAAAGCATTTACTTTAAGTTTTTAATAGTTGTGACTGTTGTATTTTATTTACGCTGAGCGCTAAACAAATTCAATAGCAGCTGAGAAAAATGATTCCATGAAATATTATGAAAAAGCCTGAGGTACTTTATTTGTAGTTTGTCAATGTGCAATTGCTGCTACTGTTATGGACCGTGCTTGGTTTTGGCCTTTCTCGCTAAATCCCACAGTACGCAACGAGTCTCGAAATGCAGAGAAATTTTTTGTGGCAACTTTGGTCTGTGGCTGTGGCAATGTGTCTTATGCTGTTGCTGCTCACGCTCTATTTCTAAACACTATATTTATACCATAATTGCCATATCAAAACATTTACAAATCGAACTTATTGTGCATATTTTGGTTTATGCAATAATCATACTCTTACACACATACTTTTAATTTTGAATAACATTTTGTAGTTAGATTTACGTATTAAAGAATTATTTTAATTAAATTTGAAATACATTTCAAACAATTTTTGACAGTATTTTAATTTATGCTTTCAAAAATTAATATTACAATGTTTTTACACTTTTAGTTTATTATGCACATAATTTCATTTGTTTACTTTAGTTTACACTACGCTCATTGTTGCATCCCATATAAATACTAACAAAAGCTCCCAAAAATTGCGCGCTACTAATCAAAAATTCATTTAGTACCCACACAACACTCACACATTCACATGCATATGCACACATATATACATATACAATACGTGCTGTCTTTCTGTCTCTCTCTCTCTCTCTCTCTCTCTCTCTCTCTCTTTCTGTCTCATATTCTTTCTCGTTCTCTCTGTCTGTTTCTGTCTATCCAAGCGCGTGTGCTGGTCAATTTCTTAATAATTTGTTTTATACCTGAAAACTTCTTCGAAACAAAAAAAAAAAAAACCAAGTGTTTGGTATAAACCTAAACATCTATTTCTCTTTTTATTCTCATTTCAGATAATGTAAAATCAGCGTATGCTCAATAAAGAAAAGCTTACCCAAAATAAAAAGCCGCTAAACTTACAAGCCTAAACAAAAAAAAAGAAAAAAAATAAAAACAAAATTACAGCATATGTAAAATACATAATAAGTATTTATATATATCTAAACGGTCGTTCGAATCAAAATTAAACAGCATATACAACTCTTAGCCAAAAAAGGCTTTAAGTTCCCAAGCTATCAACTATCAGCTATCCCCAAGCTTTGTAATCCACAAATAAAAAAAACAAACCGAAGTGTAAACGCTAAAGGCACAAAATACGAACTCATAAAAAACGCTACCATTTATGCTAAATATATATATGTATACCTTATATATATAGGTGCTGATCTGTGCTAAGAGCTGTTGAATTTTGTGTGAAAAACTATAAACACTTATAAGCCAACGTCATAAGGTAAAGCGCGCAACATTTCTAGTCGCCAGCTAAGCTATTCTATAAAGCCTCCCCAGCTAAACAGATCTAATATACTATATACACAACATATATAGTATATATATACAACTATATACCATTTAAATACTGCGATGGCCAACGTTGTTAATATGAACAGCCTGCTCAATGGCAAGGACTCGCGCTGGCTGCAACTGGAGGTGTGCCGCGAATTCCAGCGCAACAAATGCTCGCGCCAGGACACGGAGTGCAAGTTCGCCCATCCACCGGCCAATGTTGAGGTGCAGAACGGCAAGGTTACCGCTTGCTATGACAGTATCAAGGTCAGTATCTCGCAGTACTTGCAAATGTACTAGACTTTCTTCCTTACCCCAAAACATGAGCCCATTTACCACAATTTGCTTCTATCGTGTACATGTATGGAATGTAGCTTGTAAGCTTTTATTTTAATTTTTACTTTTAATTTTACGTTAATCCGTCATGGCTTAAGTACTCTACCCTATATAAGAACAAACTCTCCAACCACTGCATTTTAGGGGAATCCCAATAAGATCTTGTCGCGCTTTTGTTGTATGTGCTTTTGTGCTTTTACTTTTTATACATTTTTTGTGCTTAAATCGAAATATAAATATTTATTTATATTTATTTCACTCTCTGTCATAGTGATTCTGTCTCTCTCTCTCTGACTGGCTCTCCCTGTGTGTTGCCTCCGCTACTCCTGCCTTTATTATCTAATTGCATTGTGCGCTTTTAAGCTTATACGTGAGCAAGCTTTTAAGGAGCTTTATCCAAGCTTAGCTTAAATATGAATGAAGATCTTGTGCTTGCCAAGTTGTAGAATTAGTAGAGAGAATTCCAGTGATATAATAAAGCAAGAAAGCCAATCGATAATGAATTAAAATTGAATCCAAAAAGAACTAAGCTAAATAATTGAAACGAATTGATTACGTGAAAACTAAAGTGGAAAAAAGTACGAGAATCATAAATAATTTAATTTACTGTCACATTTTGAGTGATTCTAGGCGACGCCACAATTAGACATGGATAACTTCAAGGTAAACCTTATACAGTTTAATTTTTTATATTAAGTGATTATATTTTAAGTCAGTGTCTTTATTATGTATTTAGCCAAGACCTCAAAAGTGTTAAAAAAGTCTGTTAATATATATTTAAAGCTTTCTCAACCATTTCCTTCCATTAAGTGCTTAGCTTCTAAACCTGGCATTTCCATTAGGCCATTCAACTTTTTCCGAGTACCCCAACAGTGTTCTGTCTATTGATCAGTTTCATTGTAGTCTTAAACAACAATGCACAATTGGCTGTGTCTTTTTTCCAATGTGCTTTTTATCATGCAATATTGAATTTTTCCCCTCTGCAAGCGACAATACAAAAAAAACTGTGAAACGTGGAAAATTAGCCTTTCAGCCTAGTGAAAAACAAAAGCATCAAAGCTTCGAAGAGTACGGCGCAGTTTTTCGATTTTTCGTCCGTTTTTTCCCAGTTTTTTCTTCTAGTTTTTCCACGCAGCTTGACGTCAACAACAGCAATGAAACAAAGGGCGACAATACCTTGACAATGTCGTGGGCTATACGGAAAAATTAAGTTACCCGATTTGTTGTTGTAGTTTGCTTTATTAAGCTTTTTTGTTTTTGGGGTGTGTGCATGTATGTGTGTGATAACAATGTTGGCAACACAAACAACCACGAAGCAACTATGTAAAATGGCAACATAAAGTAAAGTATTTTATATATACACTTGTTTAATGTTGACAAAATGCCGCCACCATTGTCAGCATCATCATCATCTATGTCATCATCATCAAATTTGTGACAGCATAAAAAATTACGTTTGAAAAATTTCGTAGCCGCTTTTTAGGCGTCAGCCATTGCCACTTGTTTGGTTAACGGCTGCGGCGAGTGGCGACGCTTTTGTTATTTTAACAAAACCCCCAAAGCGTTGAGGAGTCGAGCCTTCAAGTTGGGCATCTCACAGCCTCACCCTCTCCCGCTTCTCGTCCTTCCCATCTGCCCTCTTCGCTCCTTCGCATCCCGAGTCGAGTGTGCAAACAATAGTTAAAACTGATGTTTGTAAGTAGCTCGTTGTTGCTATTGCTGTTGTTGTCGTCGGGGTTCGCTTTTGTTATTGTACTTTTCACGCCTGTTCTCAGGAGCGGCGGCCTTAATTGAGCCACTGCCAGGGACGCAGGTCCTTCTAGTAGTCCATGTCCCGTTTTTCTGCTTCTCCCCCTCCAATGGAGTCTGTTTGTTTTGATAGACGCTTTAATGAAAGCATTTCCGAGGTCTTTAAAAAAATAATTATGTACATCATTTCCAAGTATGCATTCAGTTTTATAAGGTAACTGCATTATCAGAAGTTTTCTATTATGTTGCAGTGTCCGGAATTATCTATAAATTCTTCAGTTCTTAACTTAGTTTACAAATTTATTTCAAGCCAAAAGAAACTCAGTTGAAATTTTCGTTCGTTTCTGAAACCAGGCAGCCAATGGCCTTCATTCAATAAAATTAAAAATTTATAAAATCGAATTAATATTATTTTTGAGTTGAATCTTTTGTACAAAATTCTAATAATAAATAATGCTGTTCAATTTTGAAAATATTGTCATTCACATTTTAAAAACACATGAGTTTCGTTTGATCTGTTTCAAAAAAAATTATCACTTTGGCTAGACGATATTTAATATTCACTTTTTACTTTATCCTCTTTTAAGATAATAGTTATGAGTTATATATTGCTGAGATATTTTGAAAAGTATATTCAAGTAGTATGCTCAAAGTGTTTGAAGATTATGATTAATACAAGAGCATGTTCTTTGAAATTAGTTAAGCTCATCGTCCTTGAAATCTCTTAAGTCATTGCAATTACTGGGTCCCAGCCACAGCTGGGTTTGGCTAAGCAAGTTCTGGTTCAAATGATACCCACATAAACTGGTCAAAAAATGAGTCAGCTTCGACCCTGTAACAGCTGCAAGACGAGATGGAAATGAAAATGAGAATGAAAAGCGAAAGGCAATGGACCACCGGCACCATTGGCCGTATAAAAGGGAGACTCCTTAGTTGCTCAGTATCACAATTCTTCAGTCTTTCAGTCCAGTCCCTCCATAGGGAAGAAGTTTTTGCCGCTGCTGCTGGCAAATAAAGCTCAGACATTCATTGCCCACAAATTAATTGTGTTATCCTATTAATTAACTATGCAGTAAAGTTGCCAAGCAATTTGGTTCGCTGAGCGAGTTTTTCTGCCCAGTCGCATGACGCGTACAGTTTTCGTTTTCCTTTTTATTTCCAGGCTTTGAGTGTTGTAATTGTAGCTGAGTGTGTTTGTACACATTTTCACCTCTTTTTCCCTAGAGTGTGTGTGTGTGTGTGCTTGACACACAAAACGGGAGGCATGCGGCAAGTTGGGTTTAAATGTATAACGAACTTAAACGTGCAAGTAACCAGCATATAATGGATGTCAACCAGTTTAAGGACACGAGGCCTACGGGTCGCTTATAACCCAAGTGTGTGGGCGTATATATGTATATATATATATATATATACGTGTGTTTGTGAAACGACAACTTTTTCCATGTGGCCACGACACTAATTTATAGTTAAGTATCCGCATTGTGGACTTTCTAATGAAATTTGCTTGGAGATTCGTTTAAAAACTCAAGGAGTGTTCGTTTAATACACAAATAAGTTGTTAAATAGGTCAATGTCGAATTTTTGTATTCCACAAAGTTTGACTCGTTCGTAAATATTATTATTCATGATTATCTCGGTCAAGTTTTTTGTACAATTTATTGTCCGAACAAAGAGTTTATATGTCCGAAGCACATTTAAAGACTATCCAGCATTACTCGTAGCTTAGGCAGCTAATCAACCAAAAACAGCTTATTTTTCAATATCGAGAAGATTTATTTTTCAGTCACACAAAGTACACAACTCATGCGATGTTTTTTCGACCCTTTTAAGGATTGACATAATTTCACAGCTAATTCGCTCTCAATTTTATTTGGGCACAATGAGCCAGCTAAAAATGCACACGCAACTTTAAAAGAAAAGGCACTCGTAAAGGAGTAAATGGCGAACGCCATGGCCACAACATAAAACATTTTCCGGTTTATAATTTTCTTGTCACAACAATTTTCACGCTATGCTTTGGCGCTGGCCATGGTGTTCCTACCCGCACCTCCAGTTGGTTGTTGGTTGTTGGCTGTTGGTTGGTGCCACTTTATCCGGCTGGCTTGGCCGCATTTTGTGTCCTTTCGCCTTTCGCGCGCTTTTGCTACTTAACCAACTGTAAAGCTCTCGGCCATATTGTGTGGCACCTTATTTTTCTATTATGTTTTCAACACGAACACACTTTCCGCGCTTCTCGCCCTTCGGCACTCGGCACTCGGCACTCGCTGGGCCAACAAAAGTCAAGTTCTCCATGCCATGCAAATTATGAGCTCAAGCCACAAAAAAATAAGAAATAAAATAAAATAAAATGAAATAATAGAAAAAAAAGAATGTGGCATCCCGCAAAAGAAAATGAAAATGGCAACTCTTCCGCCACAAAGCGTGAGAAGAGAGTCTCGAAATGGTGGACAGATGGTTGGATGGCAGCTTGGGATGGTTAAGGGGCTCGGAAAGCCAACAATGTTCGCCACTTTGGAGTTATTTTGCTTTAGTTCTCAACGTTGTTGTTGTTATTATTGTTCTTGTTGATTTCTATTCCATTTTGTAGTTGACGCTTGAATTTCCGAGCGCCTGCGGCTCTTGTCAGTCGGAAATACTTTGGTAATTAGATTTTAAAGACAACAGGAATTGACTTGCAACTCTTGCTCTTGAACAAATTCAATGTCATCCAATTATTTTTAATTGTATTTGTTTTTGTTATTCTACTCTTTTCGAATCATTATTACTTTTGGCGAAATTAATTTGCCATTAATTAGACTAGCATTGAATTCGATAATAAGCAGAAGCTGCTGAAAACATTTTTGACATTTATTGTAGAAATAATACAAAATAACCAATTTAAATAAAACTGATTTTGTTTCTAACAAAAAAAGTGGGAAGCACAATGGAGAAATTGAGAGTACTCTGTGCTTAATTCAATGGTTGTGCTATGAATGGCAATTGAACGACTGAGTAAATGAAATAACGAAAGAAAGTAAGAAAACTCGACAGTCGTCTTTATAGCAGAATAAATTTCAAATTGCTAGCAAATAATTGCAGTGATAATTCGACAATGAATTCACTGATGAAAATATCAATAAGCATGATGTTAAATTTTTTGCGTAACTTCAACTTATCTTAAACTTTTTCAACTCATTAACCAATTTGGGCTTGAGTTTATTTATTTATTAAATATATTTATATAACGTCGACTAAAAGCAGAAGAATAGGAAATTAAAAACAAAATTATATTAAAAAACAGTTTTAATTAGTTAGTGAAAGAATAGAAGAGCCAATATAAATTCAATAACATTTATTGTGAATCAATGATGTAAATTGCGATTCGGTGGATTTTTTGTCAAAGCTTGACACAAGGCTGACTGCTACGAGCACTCCGCATAATCCCTGGCATTGCCAGCACCTTAAGCTCTACGAAAATCAGTGTTCAAGGAGTTGCCGCTAATTTGTTATGCCTTACACACGTTGCACTTTGAAATTCCGCAACAAACTTCAAGTCAATAACTCAGGAGCTGGTTGTGTCAGGAGCCCGCAGGAGCCGGCACTTAATGCATTATGCAGCAGCAGCAAGTTGTGGCATGTCCTGGCACAGCAGAAGGGGATATATATATATATATATATATACATATATATGGAGAGAGAGCGAGAGGGAAAGGGGAATAAGTTGCACACATGTGCAGTCATTTCGCAGCTGCTGAAACCTACACAATTCATTCGTCCTGCGCTCGCCGGGAACGTGACTGCAGCAATGGCGATGGCGGCAAATCGAGCGGGTATGGCATGGATGGCATGTCTTAAATAAAATAAATGGCACATTATCAATATAAACAAGAGGAGGACGTCGCGCGTACGCGAGCTGAAAGCGTAAAGTTGTTAAGTTACTTAAGCCAACAAATGAAGCAACAGACGTGGAGAGACGAGCTAAACACAGTCACGAGCCTGACAAATTGCCGTCTGACTGCAGACTTGCAGACTTGCAGACTCCCAGACTCACATCTCTAAAGCCAACTTCCTGAGTTCCTTAGCTGCACCCTGACCAACAAACAAATTTCACTTCTCTCAACCATTTCTTTTCATATCTTCAACTCGCATGGCTGCCAGAAACTTGCCAAGCAAATAAAACTAAAAACTAATGCTCGACTACAATGAATATGGAATGCTCGCCCAAAACTTATCTAAGAAAGAAAAATGTCACAAGTTTTTCCCCATTTCTATTTTTTGTTTTCAGTCAAATGTAAAGTTTTCATTTGCTGCCACGCCCCCAGGCCCACTGCAACGTGGGCGTTAATGCACTCTCTTTTGACAAATGTGTCAAAAGTGCATATGAAAATAACTTTGCAGGCTTTTACTTGTCACAAATTTGGATTTCCATTCGATTTGCCAAAAACTCATTTCATTTTACGTATTATATATTCATATGATTGTCAATCAAACAGACTTGTGATACAGTATGTCAACAGAAAGAGGTTGTCAAATCTTGTTTATTTTTTTTTTTTAGAGAAAGCTGCTAATTAACTTGCAGTTACCTTTGTGAGACTGTCTAATGGATTATTTGGATAATGTGTTTGATTTTTATTGGATTATATAATAACGAGAAGGAGAAAAATAAAATAACTAGCACGGTTTCCTTATAAAATTCTGATCTTTTTTTTTTGATACATTCATTTGCTATGAAAATTAGATGAGAATGTAGATTGTCTACATTTTAAAGTCTGTAGAGCTTTAAGAATTTTTTCTTATCGAACGGAAAACAACTTTCATTGTCTGACAGTATCAAACTCTTTTTCTCTGATTTTTCTGAATTTCTTGGGAAGGCTCAAACGATAGTCAAGCGTCAAAATGGGTAACTTTGTGGTAGAAAAGATGGAAAAGCGCTTGAAGCGCTGAACGAAAATCGGGATCAATAAAAACGTCATTCAATTTATTTTCAATTTTGCGGAGCGTCACGGAAAATGTTGGCGAACAGAATGAAATGGAATAGAATAAAATGATACGTGGCATTGAATCCAGAAGGCGGAGAGGGGGGCCTAGCAAATAATAGAAGACAGAAAACCCAATAAATTTAAAGAAGAAAAGCAACTAGAAGACTTGAGACTGTGTGTTGTGAGTGTGTGAGCAGTGACAAAGTACCAAGGAGAAGAAATGGGAGTTTAGGTATATCAAATAACTTTGACTTTACACATTATTAAACCGCAATGTCGACGACTGTGGCGAGCATAGAGCGGAAGATAGAGACAGAGACGAATAGAAAAAAAAAACAAATCAAGACATACAAACAAAGCAGTTGCTGCACATTTGTAAGGACATAAGCAGCAAAGGCGAAGAAAGGCAGAGAATACAGGACTGTAGCAGGTCCTGTTGGACTCGCCGTGTCGACTTTTTACACTTGACAAACTCAACAAACAATTGTCAACCTTGTCGTCCTTATTGCAGCAGCAGTTCGCCGAGTGTCGACTGAATGCTCTCTGGCATCTATTCAGGCATTCATTGTCTTGACTGTTAAATTTTTGAGCAGACATTGATTAAAGCGGCCCAAATTGTTTGCAAAACTGAACTTTAAGTTCATGCCACGCGCGCTAGTTTCAAAGGCATCTTTAATCCCTGTCTCTTTCTCATACTTTTAGCATATATTTTTTCTCTCCTTCTGGCTCTTTCATTTGTGACTGCAGCATTTTCTTTTGCCGCTGGCGTTGCGGCAAAGTCAATGAGTGGCAATATGCCACCAATAATTCAGGTCACGCGAATTGTCGTCGGCGTCTTGGGTTAGCACAGTGGGTAAGAATGCAATTTTTGAGTTCATAAAAATGTATGAGAATTAATAACAGATTATAGAGCATAGAAAACACTTTGTGATTTATATAATAGATATATTTTCAATATACTGTGTTAAAAATTTAAAACACACATTTGATCCACTGTATAGCTCGTCTTGGACTCTGCCAGGAAGTTCCTCTGTGCCGCTCCCTTCCAGCTCACTGTCAACTTTACTGGCCTCCATCAGCTTCTTCTTCTTGCTTTGCTGCGGGTAGATTGTGGAATTTTCTATTGCCTTATTCTGCAGTAGAACGCTGCCTTCTCCCACACAATCAACATCATAAACAAGCACACATACACATATATATGCACACACATTGTGTGCTCTCCATTGTGTGCTGACATCGTTAGGCCATTCTACACTCTACGTCTCCTAAGTCTCCGTTTCCCCATTTTGCTGCAATTTTAATGAAGCTGCGGCATGCGGCAAGCGCCTTTAAGTTGCACGCGCCATTGGCGCAACTTGCGCTTTTTGTGCTTCATTTTTGTCTTGTTGACATACTGAGAGGCCTCTCCAGCGATTGTGAAAAGAACCGAGTCCTAAATGAGCTCGCTTTCAGTTCAAATTGTGAAATATTGTGAATATCTCCGTGCACAGAAAAAAGTATCCGGTATTCTTGCATAAAGTCAATCCAATGCGGTGTTAGAAGTTCGGTAATACCGAACTTTCTTATCCTAAGTACAAAATATTGCGGTTTTTTATGCTTTAGATTATTTTTTTGTACTATTTTGATGCATGTTGTAAATACATATTTACACAAATAATGCATTTAAAATCGAACTTTAGAATGCATTTTTCTCCGTGTAGTTGCAGCAATAAGGAGAAACTCAATTTTTGAGTGGTCAAAACTTCAAAGTTCGAACCAGAAAGGGAACAACTCGCCTGTCAATTGGCAGTTAAGTTCTTGCCTAATAAATGGATGTGTGCATACAGACAAAAGGGGCAACGGGTTACGAGGCAGGACATTCGACAGTCGACAGACGTCCTGTGATGAGCAGTTGCAGTATGTGTGTATGTATGTGAGTTTGTGTGTACTATCTGACCAGTCAAGTCTGTCTGGAACTGACCGGGTTTGCCTTTGAATAAATGCCATAATTTATGGTCAAAAGTTTGCTACTGCACACAATTTGTGGAGAACACTTGAAGCGCAGCTATTTAGTGAGCTCTCTACTCAGACTATTTGTTTGTTGATGATGATGCTCATGCTGCTGATGATAATGATGAGAATAGTAATGATGATGATGTTGATTTTGCACAGATCCTTTACCCACAAATGCCATGACCAATGCCCAGTGCAGTTCATCTGAAAACTTTGCTCGGTTACATTTCGGTGTCCATTAGTGTAATTTAGAACTCCACTTAACTTCTCTCGAATTAAAAAATTTGACTAAAAAATCAAGAATAATAGAGAGGGATAGAGAAATAAAATAGATTTTCAATTTACTTAATAGTTAAGGGACAAGACAAGGGCTTCAATGTACAGGCTCCTTAGACAGGTGGCATTTTTCGTCTAGGGATGAAATACGAAAACTTCTCATAGACCATTTTGCAGGGGGTTGATTTGTTGTTGTAGTTGCTATTATTATTTGCTTTCGTCTTCGTTTTAATGAAAAACGAGCAATCGCACACACAAAAATGCTAATCAACAACGAAATCGATAAATGTTTAAATAAGTGTTTGAATTTTGTTTGCGGGGCGACAATGCACACAATAGAAGCTGCAGGCCTGGGAAATTGTCGCTTTTGCCAATTCAATTTGCATATTATGAGAAAAGTAGCTCAACTAGAAATGTGTAGATGTGTGTGTGGTGTGTGTTTGGCCGGAAAACTGAGGTTATGTCTTAGTTGTGCTTGTTGACGATGAGCTTATAAATAGACAAGTAAAATGTTTAGTTCTTTACAGTTGTGTGATAAAGCGCATATTTACTTAGTTAAACCAAATGTTGTCTAATATTTCCTATAACTACTTCAATCACATTCTATCCCAAAATAATAATATCTCCGTTTCATATCCATATAAATAACATTTTAAGCACCCTCATCAGTCGAATGACAAACAATTTCTACACGTGCCATAGAGCACAAATCTAATATGATAGCACAAAGATACACACTCACACACCCACAAGGTTTCTGGGCAAAAGATGCGCAATCAACGGATTACTTCCGCCATGGTTGTTTGAAGGCCCAGCCACGAAAAAGCAACAACAAATTTCGCTAGGCAAACAGGAGAAAAGAAAGGACAAAAGGGAGCAGAAAGTATTAATTTAGGTGTATGAGTGTGTGTGTGTCAGTCGTGAGTGTGTGTGCGAAACCAATATGTTCTTATACTAAACCAAAGGCAGCGCAATTTAAGTTTGTTTATGAAAAACAGGAAATCAACTTATACAATTTCATAATTATGATTATACATACATATGTGCACATATTTGACGTCGACTAAAAGCAGTTTAAATCAAAATGTTTAAGACTAATATTAAGTTATTAAATATATATTTAAATGAGCAATAAAATAATCTAATAAATAATTATTGTTTTAAACTGAAAGAATAAAAAATATGTCTGTCCGAAAGTATTCAGAAGAATATTGGACCTTAAAATATTTAAATGACCTAGAGCATTCTTGGATTTGAAGTTGAATAAAATAATAGAAAGTTAAATGAAACATAATTTTGATTTCAGAACAATTAGAAATTTAATAATATTTAAATAAAGCATAGTAAACTCCAATATGACTGTACACATTTTTACTATGCCTTTATATTCTCCGGGTACAAGTTTTCCGTGTATTTTTTTTTTGTTGCGCAGAATTGAAAATGCGCAAAGCAACTGTTTAAGCAGTTCAATTGATATCCATCAGCAAAGTAGCACAAGAAAAAATTTGGGAATACAGAGCTTATAGAAATATATATATGTATATAGAAGTAGAAAATCAATTCAATCACGCTTATCAGAGGCAACGAGGTGGCTAGAGAATGGGGGAGGGGGGGGGGGAGAGTGTGGGAGTTACAAAAGCGACAAACGTCAGCAGCAGCTGAGTAAAAAAAATTACAATTCAAAAAGCATTTTCGGTATGTTTACTGCCGCAGCAAAGTAGGCAAAAGTGAAGAAGTAGTCTCTAGAGAGAGTGCGGAAGTGAGAAAGAAAGAGGGATACTGACAGAGAAAGAGTGTGGAGTGACGACAACAATAAAAATTGAAATGGAACTCGAGTCAACGTTTTCATGATTTACGGCTGTCGCTGGGCGAGAGATACAAAGATAGAGAGACAGAGAAGCAGCGAAAGCGAGAGAGAGATTTTTATCCTTTTTGAATTGTGCCAGCAGTTTTTAGACAGTTTTACTGTTTATAACTATGCCAGGCTATATATCTAAGCAACTGCTATCTCTTTTACTCACATTTTTATTCATCAAAGTGGCGCCACATAGTCGCAGTAAAAATACCAAATACAAAAAAAGATGGGCGCTTATTTATATCACTCACTGTTATTGTGTGGGTGGCAGAGTCGCATTAGCTTGGCATTGTTGTGACAGCGGCTTACTTAAATGTTGGCTTATTGATTTTGTTTCCTTTTTATACATACATACTTTTTTTGCATTGTTTTTTTGTTGAGCTTTGAGTGCGTCATGAGCTGCACTTTTGAGCTGATTGTTCAAGTGTGTACTTCCATAGCAGGCAGCTTTGAAGCAGACAGCTTAGCTGCCTGCTAAGTAACTGCACAAACAGAGTTGCATTTGGCTTTGGGATTGTCATAGACGGAAGTGAATGGCTTTTAACGAGCATTCGATACGAATTTTACTTGATATTTAAATAAATAAATACGTTGAAAGGTCTTTCTTTGTTGCATTTGAATTATATTATTGAAGATTTGAATATTATTTGTAAGCAGCATCCAAGAGCTCAAGATTTGAGCATATGCTAACTGCCAGCCAAGTTGGTTCCACTTGACTGACTCATTCACGCTTTGTTCCTATCTACATCCACATGCTGAGTTTTACCATCTCCTGCTCACTACGAACAGCGCGCTGTGACGTCAACTTTTCAATCACTTTCCAAGCGATTAAACAATCAGCGGCATTATAATCTCTGCGCAAAGAGTCATGTATCATAGATACCGAGTTTCATCTCAGTAACTGTATATGTGTCCATCTCCTTCTATCTCTCTCTCTTTCTGTGTGAGCTTTCTTGGTTTACTTTTGCGCTGTCAAACATGATTTGCATATGCTGCTTTTGGCTTTTGCCTTTGGCTAGAGATTAAAGATTAGCTACTACTCCTCGATTTCGATTCCTGCCAACAGCTTAAAGATTTTTTTTATTTTTGTCTCTACGTTATGCTCGCCTGATCCGCTTGTAAGCTTTGTTCATCAATTAAAAACAGGCTAGCAATTTATTGCGACCACACGATTATGACTTAATAGCCTTTTTTAGTTTTGAGTGCACCTAGCGTAAATTATATACAGCAATCTTAATGTCGCACCATAATTGATGATGGTTACAAAACGATTTCCGGCTTTCCAGTTTTGTTATCTAAGAAAACGTATGTGCGTCATTATTTCCCAAATCGTGAGTTTTAATTCAAGTGACTTATTATGCATTCATTTAAATGACATTTATTGTTCAGACGTCAGACGCACAAAACAGACACAAGCTGTGTGCTGGAAATGGGCTTAAAAAGCCATTATTGTCAACATTTATAATAGTTTCAAGGGCCCAAGCAGGCAAATGTGTCCTTTACTTACGCTTTCCTTACATTTTCCTTACATTTTCCCTACCTTTTCTTCCACTTGTCGTTGCCGTTGCCGTTGCCTTTACCTTTGTCTTGGCATTGTGTCTGTGTTTGTTTACCTTACACTCGAGTGGCATAAAAACAGTAACACATACTTACACACATACACACACAGACACTCTTCTCTTACACATATACAAACACCTGCTTTTCAGCCCAGACAGCCTCAAGTGTCAGGCCAAGCTCTCTTGCGGGTTGAGCTCGTTCATTGAAAACAATTTGGCCTATGCTGCGTATAAGTAATATATAAAGTGTGTGGCGTGCGTGTTGAGGGGAAGAAAGTCGGAAAACGAACAGAGCTGAAACGAAAACGAAGCTGGCATCATAAATGTCAACAGTTGCGCGTTCTTATGCCATTGTGTATACTCTCAGGTGGGAACTACGAGCAAGGCAATGAGAACGAACACTTTGTTAAGTCATTTGATTTAAAATGCCTTTTGAGAGATTGAAGCCTCTGTGGAATGCTTAATTCTGTAATCCACTCTAGTATGTTGTTAAAAATTTTTAATGCAAATCCATTTTACATTTGAATGAGGCTACTATCTAGTTATATTGTTTAGCTATTATTTAATTACTCTTTTATATTAACTGAATTTCCAAACCCACTCATAACATACTTGTACTTTTGTTGCGATTCCCTTCAAAGCAATGCATAAGTTATGACAAGCCACAACAATTTTATATTCTCCTTCCTATCTCGTTGAAATTGTTTAAGATTTTGCGGCCATCCATCAACGATCCCATTCGCATTTAACAACTCCTCCTCTCTCTCTCATCTCTTCCCCTTTTCGCAGTTACTTTGACAACTTGTGACAATCTGTCTCTCACTCATAATTATTACTATTATTATCATTATTTTCGGCTTAAATCCTTTCGTCGACTTTATAGCGCAGCGTTGACAGCGCACAGCTTTAAGCTTAATGGCAAAGCGTCAACAACTTGCCCAACTTAATTTCTTCCATCTCCATGTTCCCCCTCTTTCCTCTCTGCTCTTCCCCTGTTTTAATCGCACTTTTTAATTACTTTCCTTTAATTTTCGGCAACTTTTGCTGCTGCTATTTGTCTTGTCACATTTTTTTATTATTTCTGCACTTTTATTTAATAATTTCTCAGCAAAAAAGATAGAAATAAAAAAATTAAATTTTTTTACGCTGACAGCATGTCGCAAGTGTCAAGCGGAAAAGAAGAAAAAAACGAAGTTTTCCGGCGAGCATATGAGAAATACTCGTATCTTATACTCTGTTGAAGTGAAAGCTGCAAAGCGTAAAAATTAATTAAATTTTAACTTGAATTCTACAAGGTATAGTTGAGTTTTATCGATTTTATAACCTAAGTTTAGAATATATATTTCATATAATGTTCGCTTAGAATATATAAATAGAATTTAATGTGAGTTCTTAGATTTTGCTTTTTTCCAACTTAATTCTTAAATGTCTGAGACTTACATGTTTGGGTTACTTGAGGGTCCTTGGGGTCCTCAAGCCTACAACAAAAATAATTTAAGTCTTGCACCAAATTAAATTTAATTGTCACATTAAACGTCACGGAATTGAAAGACAGGTCCCTTAAGATACCCACACATACACACTTCCCTTACCCACGCAAGCACACACATACACACTTATTCACTTAGAAATACGAAGAGTAAATTCTCTTGTGCGCCTGTTTTGGGATATTTTGTACCCTGAGGAGCGGCGCAAATTCCAATGCTCATGCGAGAGAATTTAACCTATTTACACAGTAATTTATTTGCGTATAAACATAAAACCACTTTCGCTGAACAATGGGCCAACACACACTTCCACACATATGTTGGCTGAGGAAATGAAAAGGAAAAGGCCAATGGTAAAGGCAGTTACTTAATTTAATAATTTTCACATTTATTGAAACAAAGCGAAATGGCAATATGGGAGCATCCTATACAGATACCGAGTTCAAGATGTAGACTAAAGAGTCGTCTTTTTTTTCACGCACATCCTTCTGCTTCATTTGTGTCGGTTTTTAATTTTGCTCAATATATGTATGAGTGTGTATGTGTGTGTGCATGTGTGAGCATGGGTTGCAAACACACTTAAAACTCAAATATTTGCATACACTCGAGCATTGTTTGCATAAAAATACCAAAAATGAGAAGGAAAAAAGAAGTAAAGAAAAAAGGCGCAGGCAGAAAATGAAAGGCAGCAAAAGGCAGCAGACAAACGGAGTTTGGGGTAAATGAGATGAAGTGAAGGGTGAAGGGGGCGAATAGCGGTAGGGATTGGGTCTTTGTGCAAAGTAACTGTAGCTGCAATCCCCCAGTTGTTGCCTTAGACCAAAGCAAATTTATTATCACACAAAAGGCAAAAGACGATGCAGACTCTGGCGTCGGCAATCTATAAAAAAAAGTAGCAGCCTGTAGTAGTAAGTAGTAGGGGGATAAAAATGAGAAGGGATGAGGAGCAGCAGTCGCAGAGCACAAAATCAAACGAAATGAGGCAAACATATATACGAGAAAGTAGATGAGGATGTGAATGTGGATGTGGACTCGGTGCGGATCCTGGCGCGCAAGCTTTGTGCAAATAAAGCATTTTACACAGAGAGGCTTTGCCAAGAGACTGCGAACAGAAACTGGAATGGGTTGCTCCGGGGAGCAGACCAACTAGATTGTAACATTTACCAGGGGGTAATGTATGCCGTTGCCACATGAGACGACCCCCAAACTCTAGGTTGATGCTGCTGCTGCTGCTCGGCAGGTGTGCCACAATTTGCATAGATCTGCCCTCGCCATCTTCCTGATGAGGCAGATACCCAAACTGCCGGATTGAGGGGGCAGATAAACAAACCCACACACACACACACACCCTGAAAAGGAACGTGCTACGGCAGCAAAATAACAGCAAACAGCTAAGAAAGAAAACAACAAAGATGCTGCTTACAAAAAAAAAATCGAAAGAAAAATAAAACAACAAAAGAAAACGTTAAGTTTAGCGGAAAATTAAACAATCTTATTACCCGGATTAGTGACAAAATTATGTAACAGACGACATACTGTGAAGGGGATTTTTTGTTGAGGGTGTGAATTCTGCAGGGGACTCTCTTGCCAGAATTATCAAGACGTTAAATGTAACGCTAACTGTAAGTGTAAGTGTAGTCATGGCAATTGTAAAGGACATTAGGTAGTTGGATTTTAAATGAAAGGCCAAAACTAAATTGGAATCAAATGGAAATGTGTGTAAAAGTAAAAGATTAATATAGAATGATGGCTGCTTTTTGCCTAAACGAAAAAAATAAAAAATATAAAGGTAAATAACAAGTCGAAGAAAGAGAGATAAGAAAGAGATGGAAATTAAATTAATGCTCCTACCAATTTTTTTTATATTCGCATCGAATTTCATTGTGTTTGCGCTTTTCTTGTGGCCGCTAATTAAGTTTGGCTCAAATATTTGAACAACAAATTAAACGCTCAATTTAAAAAGACACACACACTCGCACACATACACACGGACTACAGCAAAAGAGCAGGCAACAATAATTACGTAAATTACTTGAGAGCGCAGTTAAAAGAAGAGGCAAAAAATTAAAAAACAAGCATAAAACGCGCCGATAACATCAAGCAAATGTGCTTCACAATTTCCACTCGACAGCTGCAGCTGTCGGAATCCGCGTGTTGGGCCAGAAAAGCGGAAAGCAGAAAGCGGAAAAGCGCATAAGCTACGCGTTGACGTTGCGTGTACGCCGCGTGTTG
Source organism: Drosophila rellima (assembly GCA_035043635.1). Taxonomy (NCBI): domain Eukaryota; kingdom Metazoa; phylum Arthropoda; class Insecta; order Diptera; family Drosophilidae; genus Drosophila; species Drosophila rellima. The sequence goes on along the minus strand of JAWNMV010000236.1, from coordinate 2,103,967 downwards.
CAGCCACAGAGACAACGTCGTACAGAGAACATAACTTGGGAGGCAAAAAAAAAAATAAGTAGAGAAAAACGTAAAGAGAAAAGAAGTGTGAGCCAACTAAAAGGACGCTAAGGAAGTGGCCATGGAGTGTCGTCATCGTCGTCGTCGTCAGTATCGCCTGCGGTTTTCATTTCCTTGCTGCCATGATACGAATGCACGCTCGACTAGGCAACCTTTGACTCTCTCTCAGACTCTTTTTCTTCATCTACGTGTCCCTGAAACTCTGCTGATTTAGTACAAAACATTTTTCTTGATTATTTTAGTTGTATGTACAGCATTTCTTGCGTGTCTGTTGCCGCTGTTGCTGTTGGTTCAGCTGCCTCTGGCTGTCATCTTTCCTGGCCAGCTGTGGGTTTCCATATCAGCATGGCGCCATCCGTTGTATCCCGCTCTCTGCGTGAGAAGTCATAAAGCGATTTGTCATATTTATACAAGTTGATAAAATTATAAACAGCATCTCAGTCAGTTTCCCTCTCTATTTTCTCCGTATCCAAAGACTCAAGTATCTGCTTTCTAAGTATCTGAGTTTGCGTGTCGACGCAGTGCAAACAATTTTTGTATTGCTTGAACGATTGATGGTGTCACTTGGTCTGTAATTGAGCAGCACACACCCTGAGATGCTTTAATTTTATTTATAAAAATTATCTTTAATATATCTAAATTAAATTCATATACTTGGCTATAATTTACATTTTAAATTTCATTTACGCAGCGCTTAAAAGTATGCAGTAAAGTGTAATTAAATTTGGTTTATTAAATGAAATTATCTTAAGATATATTAATGTGTAAAGTTCTGTTTGATATGGATATAAAGTTAATATGCTAGGTTATAATACAATTTATTGACGCTCTAAGTAACTAAATCCATCAAATCTTTTAGCAATTTGAATTGTCCCATAACGTCTCCCTGTTTATCCATTTGTAACTGAAGCGGCATTCAAATTACATGTAAAATTACTGTCAGTCCGCTTAAAGCGTTTACCAGAAAGACGACCCTGTGACATTAGTCCTCCCTTGCCACCTGTTTTTTCGCGTTCATCTAGCGTGTCTGCCTGTCTCGCATAACAAATTTTATTTTAATATTTATTGTTTTTCACGGAAAGCTGAGAAAAGCACAGCGCCCCTTTCCTCTGCTGGCTAACACTGTCTACTCAGTAACCAACATTGGCCAAAGCAGCTGAAGAAGAAACGCCAGCAGGCTAAATACAAATACAATGACAAAGACAAAGACGATGAGGATGGTGATGATGCGGAGTGTAGGAAACATGAAAACCGGCGGCAGCCAAATTGAAAACGAAAGCAATGCCAAATAGAAAATGTTTTTCGCGCCCAAAGCTCGCTACCCCGTAAGGAAGTTTCTCTCTTTACAATTTCTTGTATTTTTTTTTGCCGTTGGTTGAAACGACATTGTCAGCATTGTCGGCATTATGTGCCTGGCAAATTGGAGTTAACCTGCGCCCTGTCTGCCCCTTCGCGGCATGTGGCAGCCTGTTGTCTTATTCGGCGCATAATCATTGCCGTTTGTCGCACGTTTGTTGGCTGCTGAGCAACCGAAGGAGGCAGCCACATGGAACTTATTACTTTCATTTTCCTGCCACGCCCCTTGCTACTAACGCCACATAAATTCATAACAAATTCATTGCGCGCAGCGAAGCATTTAAGAGGCGGCTGCTTTGGCCAACCAATAACAAAAACAAAACCAACGTTAAAAGTGTCAACGAAATGAAACTGTCCAACGGATTCTCTTCTCTTCGCTCCTCCTATCATCTTTTCTCTCTTCTGTCTCCTCTTCTTTGTCTTGTTGTCAGCTGCGATCTGCTTGTTATTTTGTATTTGCTTAGACCTTGTTCGGCTGCTCCTCTGTTATTTTTTTTTCGTATCGCCACGCATGGCGTATGCGTAATCTTGCCCCAACAGTTTTTTGTCAGGATTTCTTTTTACTTTCTTTAACCAATATGCCCCTTTATAACACTTCCCTTCCACCAGACACATCTCTGTTGCTGCCTTACGGGAATTGTCAGCGCATCTTTATGGGCACGCCGAAGTTTATTAGGCGTCTTCTACGTCCTCCACATCCTTCCCCGGCTGGGTGTTATTCCTTGTCGCCTTGAAATTCGATTGAAAAGTTAGCTGAACTTGCGAGGCTGCGTTTCCCATTTCGGTTTTATTTACATAATGCCATTTAATGATGATGATTATAGTAAGAACGTGTGTGTTTTCTAGCTATGTATTAACCTTAAGCAGAGTTAGGCAGATGTTAAGCTTCATTGAGAGGCGCTGAATCGTAAATATAATGCATATAATTGTATTATAAATAAGCAAATAAAGCTTGTAACTGAGTGTGAAAATCGTTAACCTTGGATATGAGATAATTTTCCGAAACTCTTTTGAAATTCAAAGTTACCTATAAGTCTAAAAATATGAATTTAAAACACAACAAGGCTTTAATTTGACTGTTTAATTAGTATCTCCTTATTCTAACTCATTATAATTTTATCGCAAATTTCCTTTATTTTTTTTTTATTTTAATCCAAATTTATATTATTCCCAAATACTTCTTCCTGGTTATACCCACTTTTGGACATTAACGCAACTTAAAGACGTTGAAATTCATTAAAATTATTCGAAGCTCTGAAACCAACCAACTCGGCGAAATTGCTGAGCACGCGTTTTGTAAATGGCCAACCCCAAAAAGCGATTAAGCCCACTTTTCTTGCCTTTCTAACTCCCCTTCTACATAATTTTTTGTTTTTGCTAAAACGCCCCACAATTTCTTCGCTAAAGTCATTCTCAAACGTCGCCCGCTGTTGTTTATTATTATCTTTGACGCTAATTCCAAATTTGAAAATATTCCATTTACTATTTTGAAAAATGATTGCAAGCAATTTCATTTCCGACCCTCTTACCATTCTTCGTTGTTTTCCCTTCCGTCTTCCGCAGTTTTGAAAAATTAATTACAAACACATAAAACTCAACGGGAGTTCAAACTTGAACAGAATCCTCAACTAGCTGCGAAAATTTCGTTGGCCAATAAATGTATGAGAAGGAGATCTGAATCGGGCAGTTGAATGGCAGATGCAACATGTGACGAAGTTTTGTTATTGCCTTTGGGGCGTCGTCTGCGACACGCCCATCAAACTAAATTACTGCCAGTTGAATTGCGCGCTTAAAACCCAAATGCAGCCAACGTCCAAAGTGAGAACTGTGATTCCATTCGACATTCAGCCAACTTGCTTGTCTCACTTGAATTTCAAGTACTTTGTTGGTTTTAGAATTCCGTTTTTTTTTTTGGGAGAGAAATTCTTTTTTTTTCCTTAACTTGCTGGCGGGCACATTAAGACAATGCCGCAGTGCTGCCAGTTGCCATTTTGTGGCCTTCGAAATGGGTTTTAAAGTGTGCCCAAAACTTTTTTGTCAAATCTTTTCGCACTCATTGTATTTTGATGCTCAACAGTAGAATGTTGAACTTGGTATCTTAGGACTCAATAAGCGTCGGACTGCAGTTAAGATTTGGCATATATAATGCAAATTAAGGACTTTATAGATAGACGCAAACTGTTACTGATTGTCAAATTTAGATATTTACACATTAAGATAGACTTGTATTTTTAGAAGAAATTGTGTCACATTAAAAGTCATTTTAAAAGCATTTGTCATATGATTTTTCATTTTATTAATTTGTTATACAGGGTATCTCATTGTTCGAGTTACTTTTGCGATTAAAAGCCAAAGATTTCCTTTATTTTTATTTTATGACAGTTGTGTAAGTTTTGCAAGTTTTCTCAAGTGCCTGTTGTGATTTGAATTGGAGCGATATTGTTGCTGCTGCCTGGGAGCAAAGGGGCGTGGGGAGGGCAATGGAGCATATCAAATTTGATGATTGACACCTGGGCGGGGCAAAAGTTGGGCAACTTTAAATGGCGCCCGAAAGTATGCAACGTGAGAGAGAATTGACATTAATGTTACTCGCAAATTTGTTGTTGCTGATGTTCAGTTCAAGTTGTTGTTGCTAAAGCTGCTGCCGTTAATGGCCCCAAAGATGTTGTTGCGGCTGCTGCGGTCCTTTTATGTATATATGCGGGTGTGAGTGGCACAAGGGGCGTCTCTGGGTCTGGGAGCGTGTGACCTGCAGCAATTACCAATTTTCTTGTTACATTTTAAAGTGCGCGAGAGCTTTGGCCTAGATTACCACAGAGTGAGAGAGAGAGAATAAGAGAGGAAGTGAGCTAGAGAATGAGTTGCACATTAAGTGAGCCTGAACCTGAGCTGAGGTTGCTCCAAAGTCCAAATGCAAAATGTAGCCAAGTTGCGTTGACGCTGATGACAGCAGCATAGAAGCCAATGGAGAAATGTAGAGAAACAGGATTATAATAAATGAAGGAGATAGAAATTGCGACAAAGATGAGCTGCCTTGTCATTTGGGCCAAGATTAAGGTTGCTGGCTGTAAATTAAGTCGAAATTGCAGAAACTATAAGTAGTTCATAGCTCTGCACTCTGTGAGTCATTAGGGATACATGCTGATATTCTAAGCTGTTTTCTTTATCATGAAAATATATTTATTTATTTAATATCAAATAAAAGCAGTTGATAAAAATAAAATAGAAAATGTATAGTAAAATAAAATTCAATTAAAAAATTCAAACTATTGTTTTTTGCTTAACTTTACTCCTCTCTTTTTTTTACTATTTAATCATTAGCTTCTGTTTAACAAACAGATTTTTAAATATTTGTTTCCCTACTTTTTAAACTCTTTTGATTTAAGACATTAAGTTTGACTATTTTAGCACTTAATTAAATGAACTTTCTCTTTTTTCTGCTTGCAGGTATGTTAAGTTCACTTCAGCTGTTTACACATCATGTAATTCGTAAGTAGCATGCCACAAGTGCCTTGCAATATGCCACCTTGACAATATATCACGCATACGCCACATCGGTCGTGAGGGACAGAGTTGCCAACACTTGACAGACACTGGCAAAGATGCTTCATTAAAATAATCAGCTAAAAGAAGTTGAAACAAGTCTCGACGAGTGAGAGAAGGGAGATGGAAAGAAAGAGAGAGAGAGAGAGGCAGAATGGAGAATTTGGGTTTGGCAAGTGTGAACAACAAAACTAATGATAGAGCAGGCGAAAAGGGTAAAGCAAAAATAAAAGACATCCGTGTGTGTGTGTGAGTCCTTTCAGACTCTTGGTGAATGTAAACAGGCAGTGCAACACTTTGCAGTACTTGGAGCACTCGTCAAAAGCTGCCAAGTTTGGTTTCCCTAGCTTTTCTCGCATCTTTGCTTCACTTTTATTTTTGCTTTGCTATTTTCACTAATTAATTATGCAGTAAAGGCAAACAACTTGAAATGTAAGGAGATTAAAGCGACTTAAAAGGCATTTATGCAATGCCAGCAACAACAACAGCAACAAACAGAGCAAACACCGGACAGACATAGACAACCGCCAGCTCAGACAAGTGTCAGACTGTCGTTCTCTAAGGACATTTGTGTGAGGAGAGCGGGGTGATGTGTCTTCTGTTTGTTTGAGACAACAAAATTGTATATGTGTGTCTTGTATCTTTTTGTATGTGTCTTGTCAAGTCATGTTAACAAGCTTCAAATAGCGCAGCAAGCAGCTTAAATTATTGTTAAAATAATTGAATGAATTGCACGCAAATTTGAAACAAATTGTAATGAAATATGCACCAAGTGTCCTCTTAATTGCGGCTTAGAAATGCCATTCAAACGAAAGCAAGCAAACTTTTGAATGCGAACTAAGGAAACTGAATGCTTACATATATCTCAAGTGAAGGCTTTCACTTTTAAAGTCTATACTAAGTATACTTGGTATATTTCTGTTCTTCTTTAACGTTTATGACTTTAAATTTATCGCACAGTATTAATTTACACTTAATTAAAAACAATGACAACAACGACAACTGAAAGCTGTCACTTTTTGACACAAGAAGTTGTTAAAAAAATAGATTTATAAAAATGCTAATTAAGTTATAAAATGCGCTGACAAAATGAAAATTATAGACAAAAGGATTGCGGATATACAATGTGTGTGTGTGTTTGTATGTGTGAGTGTGCTCGAAACAACGACAACCGCAGCACAGGCAACAACAATAAAAGTTTCCTTGTTTCGCTTTTTTCTTCACACTCTTTCCAATGTTTTTACTTAACGTTGCCACACGTTGCGACAGGTGGCAAAAGCACAAGACAATTGAGGGACGCATTTGCTTGCAGCACAATTTTTTCATACCCTGTAAGCAAGGAGCGTAAGGGGACCATTCGAAAATGGCAGACATTAATATTAATAATAAAAGAAAAAAAAGTAAAGCTTTAATATAATTTTTTTAAATTAAATCTTTTAATTTGTATAAGCTAATATGACTTTTTAAAACTTTTTTTTTTCAAGTATATTATTCTGAGTTGCGTATCCCTCACCTGCTTTAGCTTTTATATGAAAGTTGGATACATTACATCACACATAGACACACATAGATCTTAAACACATTCACATAGTCAATTTATGTCTATGTCAACGAATTTCTGCTGTCAACGGCGGCATTTTTAGAGTTTTTAATGTAACAGACAGGCAGAGTTTAACTTTAAAAAAATACGAAAAAAATTAATCTTGGCAACATTCTTATATTATGTATAATTTCTAACGGGCTTTCGTTTTCTTTTATGTTTATGAATGTTCTTCAGGCTGACAGATAGTGGCTACAATTAAGCTACATTTGTTGCTTCATTTTGGAAATATTATATTTTCTAAATATATGTAAGTGACATATTCAAGAAAATAGAGAAAGTGGAGATAAATATCAACGAATAGAAGATAATCTAGGTAAACATTTTTTTCTTTACAATTGTAAAAATATGGAGAATACTGTGAGAATAATTTACTACAGATCTATTAGAATAGTTGACAGCTCTACAGACTATTTTCTGTCACTTTGCAAAAATAAATAATTGCGGAATATATTGAATTTTTAAATAATAAAATTGAAGCACTTTAAGAGGGGAGCAGTGAGCTGCGTCCTAAAGTATGCAATAATTTAAAGCTCTTTTGCGGTAGCCCGAAAAGCGACCACAAAGCATTGGCAACAACATATAGAGAAAATTGAAGCGACTGCTGTTCATTTTTATTGCGTTTTTCATGTGTCTCATGTGGTTTACTACAAATTGATTCTATTATTGTGTCTATATATATTTTTTTTCGCCACGCCTCCTGACTCCTCCTTTGCATCTGGCACAAACGCATTACGCGTTTGTTGTTGTTGTTGTTTTGTTGTTGCTGTCGCATCGTTTGCTGTTCGGTTTTGCTGCTGGCGATTTGGAAACTGAAAACTGATTGCAAACACATCCACACATCCTTCTGTCTGTACCCCCTTTAGGCCTATGTTCAGTGCAATTTCCGTTGGTTATAGCCAAGCTAGCGTGCGAAAGAGATAATGAGAGAAAGGGTGAGAGAGAGAGAGAGAGAGATGTGGTACATAGAAATTGCAATTACAGTCTCATTTGTTGGCGTTGTGTGCGGCTCCAATCAATTGTTTAATTAATTTTATAATGAGTTAATTTCGCATAGCGCAATCATTTAAAATTTTCACATGCACATTTCGCAAAAATCCATTTATTTAATTGTTGTACAATTCTTGCCACTGATTTTATGCGTACTAAATTATAAGTCGATCAGAACCGAATCGAACCAAATGAAACAAAGCAAAACAAAACAGCCTCCGCCTGTGAAATTCAATTATAAAATGCTTACATTGCATTTACATATTTGCGGCGTGTCTGTTTAGTTTATAAACATTTGGCACGCCCAGTTAAATGTTGCCTAATTTCATGTTAAGGCCATTGCAGTTGCACTTCTCTATGCTCTTATAGCAGAGGATATCTCGATTGTATCATCAACTATGTAAGCCATTTCATTTTTATTTCGATCTCTGACGTATTTGTATTTTATTATTTAATTCAAAATGTAATCTGTCAGTGTATCAGAGTATTCAATTTGCGTCATCTGAAAATTTTCTTTTTTTTCGAGATTTAAATAAAAATTCAGGCGTAAAACTACGTCAAATACTCGATTACAAATGATACATTTTGATAGAATAAATTCGTGTCAAATTATAGTTTTCTGAAGTCAAATTTCTTGGCTTGGTGCCAGAAAGGAGAGGAGTGGAAAGGGCTGGGAGGTTACGACAACTCGACAATTTGTGGGTTTTATTTTGCTTTATTGCGTGTTTTGTGTATAAATATATTTTGTGTCGACAATTTTAAATAATTTTCTTGTGTAATTGGCAGCCATAATAGAGACACGCTTTTTGCATTTTTATTTATAAATCTTATTAATGGCTTTTCAGCAATTTATGAATTTTCTAATGCACGTCAATAAATATTTATTCGATTTATTCAAGCGTTCAAATGTTAATTAAATTACACTAAATTTATAATATTATGAATCCGTAAATTAACTTCTTTATATATAATCCTTGTTCATTCTTTAAATCCTTCTCTTGACCGTCTTGTGTTAAGGAAGCGCCCAAAATTGTTTATCATTTCCTTGAAGTTTTACTCTTTTCCCATTTAAATGCATTTAAATGCATTCCAAAATCCACAACAGAAAAAACAAAAAAACAAAAAAAGTGTATATATATCGCATTACGCTTCAAGATTCCAATTGTCATTAGGCGCTTTTGGGTGTTGTATTTACCACAGAGAGAAAGAGAGAGTCACGCCCACAACAGAGAAAGACAGACAGTGAGTGGCCACAGTTTTTACTCTGGCCAGGACTTATCGCAATTGAAGGAAATGCTTCTAGCTCTTGGCAACTGGCTCCTGGCTGCTGTCTGCCATTTGCTTTAAGCGCCGTGAAGCATTCTGCAATTTTTCATTTAGCGTTGCTGTAAATTCCAGATGCTCAGTAACTCTCAGTCTCTCTCCTTTCTTTCGGTATTTTTGCAACTAAGCTGCGGAAGGGAAGAATGAAAGAAAGAAAAGGGGAAAGACGGTTACAAAACTTGGTCCTTTTGCCGCGTGCGATTAATGCGACAAGCGCAAGGAGAAGGAGAACGAGAACGAGAACGCCAAGATGAAGGTTGATGAGAATGAGGAGAGGTACGAGATGAAGAAGGAATCTTTTAACTTCCAACACTGGGATGCCAAATTTGGTGGTATTTCTTGTGTGTGTGTGGGTGTGCGTGGTTTTTCTTATGTTCGGTGCGAAATGCCTCAAGGTGTAAAATTGAATAATTGAAATGAAGCGAGCGCTCGCTCGGCAGAAAGCTTGTCTGTACGGTGAGCTGTAGCACGGCCGCAAAGACGACAAACTCAAGAAAATTGTTGCAACAAAGTTTAGTTAATTGTGGTTAATTCTGATGGATTTGTGACTAATTAGTGAGTAATTTAATTTTGCATTTCTTTATAAAGTTTTGCGTTGTCTGTTTGTCACAGCTTTCTAGATTTTCAACTACCATAGCTTAGTCAAAACTGAGCTGATTTTTAGACAGAATATTTGCTTTGATCCCTATCAATAATTAACAATTATAGAGACATTCAATAATCGTTATATTTAACTTTTGTTATTACACACATTTCCAGGTATTTTATTCATTTTATTTATTTGTAATTTTCATTCCCTCCGCAGAAATGCAACACATTTTCTTTATTAGCGACAAAAATACTTGCAGCACTTTTTCCTTCCTCTTTTCGGTGGTACGACTTTGACAACAAGAGCAATCATGGCAGTTGCAAGTGGTTAAACATTTTGCTTCGTTGTTGCTTTGTTACTGCTTTGTTGCTGCTCTTGGGCGGCTAATGAAATGTGACATTAAGTGCTGATGCTGTTGCCACGCCCACACCAGTAGCGTACTTTTAATTGTTGCCACCACAGCAACAATAACAACAGCAATAATAAGTTGCTGCTCTTTGCGGTCGTTCCCCAAAGGCAAATGTTTTGGTGGCAGCGGGGAAACCCCTAACAGTCCCAAACAGCAATATCAGACCGTCAGACAAGCGCCAGCCAAAAGACGCATAAAAAATAAATACAATAAAGGCACCAAAAAGAGAGTCGAAAAATGTTGCGTTGAAAAACCAAAGGAAAAAATCATGAAAAACGCGCGAAAACGAATAAAAAAACACAACGAGAAACGAAATGGAGTTTAGTAAAAAAGTTTTTAATTAAAAAGTTTCGCTTAAATCTATGGATGCGAAATGGTTGAGGCTGATTCGGGCTTCTTTAATTTTTTTTGTTATGTTTTTTTAAGAATATCTCTGAGAGGATTTGTGGCAACGGAAAGTGAAAGCTGTTAACGAAATGATTAGCTTTTTTTAGAGTTAATTAGCAGATAATGTTGAAAAAAAAGTTAAAATAGTTATACAATACAAGCTGTGATTGCTGATGACTACTTTTTTAAATATCTTTCAACCTAATATCATCTTAAATAGAATAATTGAATGTCTTTATGTCGTCTTTATATTGATATGCATATTAAACATTAAATCTATGCGTAGCTTTAAAATGAGCAAATGTTTCCCTCTGCAGCTTGGTGTCATTACACTCAGCAAAGCATTGAACGCATCGCAAATTAAGTTGTTTGTGTTTTATTTATGTGCCATGGGCTGCAAAACTTGCACAAACACAGCCCAAAAGTCAAACAACAGCATGCAATTTAAATGCAATTGTTTTATGCACAACCGTACGCACACCAATGCACATAACAATTCATACACACACACACACATATGACAACATATGCATTACGTTGCTTTTCACGCTGCGCTGACATGCCAAAGGGCTGGATTGGCCAATGCGGCGTATGCGTAACGTGCGCTACTAGCAAGAAGTTGCTACCACAACAACAACAACAGCAACAAGAACAACAGCAACCAGAGTAAGGCATATGCATTGCCCACCTCGCACTAATAAATTATTAAATGCATGCAATAAATTTCAAATTAATCGCTGATATTTATCTCTCATTGCAATGGCAACGTTGGCAGAGCGCTCTGCATAATAATTATGTTGGTCAGAGCACACGCTGCCCCCTTCTTACCTCCCTTACCACACGCCCAAAATTCTCATTCCTTTTTAAGCCAAAATAGCTACACCCAGTTTTCAGTTAAAGCGGAATTCAACTTCATTTTTAACCACGTTTAAAAATTGTTTCTTTTATTTTGTTTATTTCGTTTTTTCAAAATTAATTCCTTTTTTTAATTATTCTGCATACATATGTCCGAGGCACAATCAATATTTTGACGCCTTTACACACATTGGCTCAATAGTTTTTCTCATTTTCCTTTTGGCTTTGGTACATTGTTAATTAAATTATATAGGCAAGTGTTTTTATTTTATATATTATTTTTTATTACTATTTTAAACTTTTCTGCAAATAAAAAATAATGATTTTCAAACTGCGACACAGTTTTTGATGTTATTAAATTTATTGTATATATTTTTTAATACACTCCTTTATTAAAATGTTGTTCCTTTTGAGTAGAGATAATCGACTGCTGAAAACTTTTCCATAATTTTGTTGCTCTTGACCTGTTTATTTGCTTTTATTTGTATTTTATGAACTCAAATCTTCTTTATTATCATCCTCAAACTCTGTTCCAATTTGTTTGTGTTATCCTCTCTAGACCTCTTTTTCTACCCCTTTTCCTTTACCCTTTCATCAACTAACGAGCACAAAGGGCGACCAACAAGCGACAAATATTTCACAATGTTTTTTGAATTATATCGCGCAAAATGGCAACAATAAAAACTTTTTGCCAGTTGTCATATGGCCAGCAAATTCTATGGACACACACACATATGTCCAACACACACAAAAACTGTCGTCTGGTAGCATCAACCTGCAAATTAACACAATAATAGCTAGCCAGAGCGAGAGAAGCAACAACAACAAAAACAAGAACAACAGCAAACAACAACATTGCCACAGATATGCAAATGGCATAGAAATTGTGGTTAGACTCTGTGCAGAGCCAGAGAACGGATATGCTTGCATATAAATTATAACACCGGCGTGTCTATTAAAATGATTGTATCCGCTCGATTATGCACACAGAAAATGCTAGCTAGAAAGAGAGGAGAGAGAGACACAAGAAGGGAAAGAGTGAGTGCGACAATATGTGGACAAAAATTCACAGAGACCGAAAACTTTTTGACTTTGCGCTTATACAGATACAGCTACAACTACAGCAATAGATGCAGATACAGAGATACAGATACAGATGCAGACAGGCCTAGATAGGCATGTAAATCATGTGTGTGTGCGTGTGTGTGTTGTGTTGACTTTTCTTCTGCCTCTATGTATGTGTGTGTGTGTGTGTGTGTGTTTGTGTGTGTGTGTGTGTGTGTGTGTGTGTGTGTTTGAGAGGATTGCACATGTTTTTGATTTGTTTGATTTTTCAACCCCTCGATCCCTTTTTGCGCTCAGCCTTCCATTGCTGATTAAACAAATTGTATTTAATACACTTGCTTGTTATTTGCCATTCAAATTGTGTGTCTGTCTGTCAGTCTGTCTGACTGCTGTTTAAATCCAGTTGATATTATGCTATTTTGACAGCTAATTAGTTGCGTTCAAATATGTCTATGCCTGACTGTCAATAGTTCTAATTGACAGAGCCCAGATCAGAGTTAGTTTCACAGTTGTACTTAATTTAGAGTCTTTTACACAAAGAGAAAAGTTTGTGGAAATCTTTTGTAGTAGTTTGCATTTTATAGTTTTTAGGCTTTAGGTTTAGAAAGCAGAGAAGCAAAGACAATTAATCTGCTGTTGTACGCAAGCAGCAACCGCAGCTGTATAAGATACAGATACGTAGATACATGGATACAGAGATACCGTGCAGGACAATTGTGCAGGTGGTGCAGCTGGTGCAGCAATTGAAAACCGCAACGCATGGGTGGGTGAGTGTCTGGGTGGCTCGTCAATTGTGGGGCAATTTAAATGGCAGCTAATAAATTTGCAGCAGGCAACCACAAAGTGCGAGAGGCACTCGAAAGATACTCGACATGCGATAAGATACGCACTGAACTGTGGCAGCCAGAGATAAAGTGAAGCAAACTCAAGCAACGCCTAAAAGTGTGCAGTATGTGTGTGTAGAAAGCGTAATTTAAGCCATTTATAGCCAGAAATTAATGCTGCAAGCAGACAAACTTCCAACGTTGCCACGTTTTACGTTTAAGCCTGGCCACAAGTGCATCCACTTGCCAAAGCTGCCATTCAAAATAAATGAGCTAAATAAGCAGCCTGACATGTCAGACAGCAGACAACAACAACTGCAACAACTACAACATCAACAACAACTTCTACTATCACAACAGACATTTATAAACAAGCAAAGAGCAAAGTTTTCAGTTTTATGTATATATATATATATATATATTTATATATATGTATTTGTATATGTATATGATTATGTGTGTGTGTTGTATGGCGTTTGTTTTAGCTATCAATTAAAGCACCCGATGCTAATTATGTTTCATGTCTCTGCCTCGTTTACACATACATTCTCTCTCCCAGTCACTCACTCTATCATTTGTCAGCAACAGAGGCCATAACTTGTGTATGCAGTTTGTCTGGTGTCAGAAACGTTCATTTCGTTTAAGATCGAATTTATCTATATGTGTACATATCTTTCTATGTCTATCTACAATCCATGCACTAAAATATATATGTATCTATCTATATCTTTTGGGCCATCTCTCCATTGTCTGAGTTTAGTTGTTGTTCTTGGAATTGCACAAATATTTGTATTCTCCTTTCGGGTGTTCGTGTTGCTGTATAATTTATGCGTATTTGTTGTTGTTGTTGTTTTCGCTGTTTGATGTGCATAAATCAAATACACAGAGACGGCGACAGATATAGAAAGATAGAGAGGGTATGATACACATAGAGAGATTGAAAGAGATAATCACGCTAATCGATGCTTGGGTCCATGTAAAGTCAATAACGAATTGACAGTATGAATATGTTAGTTTATGTGATTACCTAGCAAATAATGTTAAGTTTGTCATCGATTGTAGTATGCTTATAAAGACATCGATAGATGACAGTAAATCTCAATGGTTAGATTATACAAGTCTTATTGATAAATAAAAAATAATATATAACCCAAAATCTACCTGGATATTTGTTCAGATTCCAGATTTATTTTGATGGACCATTCTGTAAAAAGTGGAAACTTATTTTAATATTTTATTAAAAATTGATTATTTAATTTCGAGCCAAGTACTAAATATTCTGAGACTGCTTTCTCTGTTCTTGATCAAAAACAATTTCTAATGCAACTTAAAAACAATTGACTAAAATGTTTCAATGATTGAAATCTCTTATGTCTCTTTGGGTTTAATGAAATACATTGAGGTCTTTAATGCAGAACCAAACATTTAATGTTCATTACTAACTAACACTGTCTTCTTTCGTATTTCCCCTTTGACACTTTACGAGCAACAGCAACAACGACGCGTTGAAACAGTAACAATAGCACTATCAATAGCTATAGCAATAAAAATAACAACAACAACAACAAAAACAACGAGAGTCAAGCGTATTATGTGCAAAAAGCAACAAAGTTGTGCGAGAAACATGCGTAAATTTATGCAAAAGCAAATTGTTATTTAAAACACTAAAACTAAAGCCAGTCGAGGATAGTTGAACACATTTAGCAGCACAGACAGAGATAGAGCTAGAAAAAGAAAGAGAGAAAGAGAGTGAGATAGAATGATAGCCTGTTGACCAAAAGTGCGTGCGATATGTGTGTGTGTGAAATATTAATGCACAACATTTAAATGATTGCGACAACGACAACAACTGCAGAGTCGAGGGAAGTAATGGAATGGGGGGAGGGTGTAGTGTGGGGCAGACTGATGAACTGACCTCTGCAGCAGATGACGCCACAGTCGCTGCCGTCGTTGCCACACGCAATGATCTGATTAAACATGGTAATGAAGTAGTCAAAATGTGGTGCAACGTGGCGTATGCGTAATTTCATATACACACACAGTCCGAGAACGATACGTATGTGTGTGTGCGTTTATGTGTATCGTGTTACTGCTAATTTGAATTTACGCGCATCGGCTGTCCACATTCACTTACCAGGACCAGGTCCAGGACCATCCATGGCTCCGTTGAGGACGAAAAATAAATCCCAAACGGGCAGTGCGAAATAAAAACAAACAAATTGAGTACAGTGTATGCCGTATATAAGAATTTCTATACTTTGAATTTAAATATATTTAAAACTTAAATTTCGATGAAAATTTAAAGAACTGTGCACAAGTCTTCAACAGTATTTCGAAAAATGAATTTTTAATATACTTCCCAGTTGTGTGAATGTCAAATTTGCTATTTGCGATGCATTCTGTTTTATTTATTTTAAACTCGGTTGCATGGCAAAGGGAAGGCAGTTATTGATTTTTACAAATGTAATTTTTTATGGTCAACCACTTCTGTTTTTTTTTTGTAATTTTATTTATTTCATTATTTTTCTATTACGCAGAAAGTGTATTATTTGTCCATATGCTTAAATCGTTTTCAATATTTATTAGCTCGACTGCATTTAATGCACCTGCGTGTGTGTTTGAATTAGGAGGTGGTGTGGTGGTTTTTATTTGCATTTAACATCCACACACGTACCACTCTCACTGTTTGGGAATACGGCACGTTATGCCATTATTTGTTTTTGCTGATTGCATTTGATTTTTGGCAAACGATTGCCGTTTGCTCTTTGGCTAACAGCTCGCAGTGCACATGAAAGCGGCCAGAAGGGATGCGAATGAGCAAAAAAAGAATAAAAATATCATGTAACAGCCTCCCAGCTGTCTGCTTTGTAAATAACTCATTGAACGTATGATGGCAACCAAAGAATAAAAATGAAAATTATTTCAGCAACAATGAAAATCAAAGACAATTTTGAGACTTTTACTCTAATGAATAATAAAAACAATTGCTCAGATATTATGACTTTAATGTATATTTCAGATTTATTTATTATCTTTATCTTTACTTAGCTGCCATTTATAGTCCAAGTTCATATTGGTTCAGTGCCATCAACCTGGGCGCAAATATGCCTCTGAGCTAGCCCATAAACCAACTAATTAGACACATGTGTTGGCCCTCAACTTGATATCGCTCAACAAATGTTGACCCGCACACGAATTGCAAACGTGGCCATAAAGTCAATAAGTAACGTGGCAAAGTTAAGCACGTAACATCCACGTAACAACTTGGTCAGCAGCTCCTTCTACCAATCAACACCTTCAGCCTTCTATACTTTCATAACTGAACCGACAGAAACACATACACATTTCACGTAAATTCGCAATTATTTAGTCATGTTATTAACTTGAGTTTCAGTTTGACTGTAATTTGATATACCCCCTCACTAGTTGGTCTAATATACATTTCATTTGGCTTTAAGTTAATACCTGGATAGACCTTGATTATGTTGATCCAGGACTAATTTGATTTGCTTACCAAGTGTTATGTGGTCAATATGGTATCTGCCTTTGAATAACAATTTGGGCATTTGCATAACATTTGTTACTAGTCAAGCAGAGAAAATATGCTTGTATATATTTTGCAGTTGAGCTCATAACACTTTTTAACACTTTCCCCTTCGATTGCTTAACACCATTTAACCCACGTAAGTCATAAGGAATTTTTTAATATTCTAGCAAAGACTATTTAGCTCATTTTTCTCTTGACACCCATATGTCCTTCTCTCTTCTCTTTCACATCGCTCTGTCACTGCTGCAAATCTAAAGGGGAAACATTTTTCAAAGCAGTCAAGTTAAAACGACTTAACGAAAATCGCTTAAAGCAGCAAAACGACAAGAATAATGATATTTGCCCAAAATGCAAGCCACAGAAGAACAAGTCGAAAAAAATACAGAACTGAGAAGAGGGAAAAAAGAGTGTATACATTCGACGTTGAGGACGATGCGAGGTAGCTCTAAAAAAAGCACATGCACCCCAAGGAAAACTTTGACTGCTTTCATGCACGCACACACACACACATTCTCATACATATTGGTTTTGGTTATATACTTGGGTTATAGTTATAGAGGGGAGCATCAAACTTTGCTCTGATTTTCTAGGGAGAAAAATCTTTTTTTTTTGTCTTGCGTGCTAAAGTCAAAAAAAATATATGTATGTATATAAAAACATGAAAATCTTTGTACTGCAAAAAAAAAACAAACAAAAAAGCGTAGAAAAATGGCAAAACTTTAAAGAATATGAAATAAAAGTGGCAGACATTAAGTTCCACATGGAGCCGAAAAGCATTAGCGAAAAGTTCATAAGCAAAAGTTTGCCACGGGCTGAGGGCGTGTGTATGGGAGACGGGACTCTTAAAAAATGGCAGTTGAACTTTTTGCCACATTTCGACAAACTGCACATTTTTCCTGTTATTATTTTTTTTTATTAACAAAATCAGAGTCTGGCCACATTTGTATAACGTCTTACACATAACGCAATGGTTGGAAATGAAATGGGAACAGCCCCTAATCAATGAACATTTTAATACATTAAGTAAATACATTTGAATGCGAAAAGTTTTGTACGTACTTTCGACTCGGAAAAATCATGTTTGCCTTTTATAAAAAGAACTTGCAGCATACTTCATGGCGCATTATTGCCTAGTTTGGTTGATTCATGTTAGCAACTGAAATCAAAAGCTTTTGAACCTTTTTCAGTGCCATCTCCCACAGCGTTGAGCAAAAGTTTCTTCATTTAAGAAATGCACATTATGATTTATTGAAATTAATATTGAAATGTAAGTTGGTCGTAGTTGAAAGTTTTGCACCAGGTGCAACTTGAATGCAATCAAGTTAAAAAGCCAGAGGGAACCTAAAGCCCTTTTCTAAAATGTTGCATGTACTATATTCAATTCAAGTAGGTGGAAGATGTTATGAGAACTATATTTAAAGAAAATTCTCCAACCAATGTTTTGTTCACTTGTTGGACTCAAAAGGACACTTGTTCTGTAAAGTTGTCACTCTAATAGACAGCTAGTAAACCATTACAAGCAACACTTGTGGCACCACAAAATCCACCGCATTACAAAAGTCAAATCTCTGAAGCATGACACATCAAAACACGAGATTAATTTTTGAGTAGCGTAGTAGAAAAATTATTTGTAAATTTTGATTAATTGCGCTGTCAGACACGAATCGGGCACGCCTACAGGCCTCCTGCCAACCTCCCTCTGATAACATCAAGGACGTGCCAACGAAGAAAATTTCGAGAGGTTCACAGTTCAGTTCAAACGAGTTGACGGTTGAAGTTTTCTATGTCGTTTTCTTTTCGGGGCGACAACAATTTGAAAATATTAAAAAAGTTTTCACTTGACATGTTATTGACTTGTTAAAATGTTTTCCTCGCTAGCTTAATATAATTTCTTTTCCTTTTTTTTTCTCCATATATATTATTTGTGTTGGTTGTATCGAGAGGGTAGTTCTATTTTGGCCTTTTCGTTGTAACCAGAAACGGGCTGCTTATTTATTTATAATGTGAGACTTACTTGACTATTCGAGCCACGTTTTTGCGTCATGCACGAAAATTGCATTGCCCCCAGTTCCCTTTTCCTTCTCTCCATTTTCCCCGAACTCCAGTTGTGAGAATTGTACTGGGGTCGCAAAACGGATCAAACTGTGTATAATTCGTGGAGGGTTGCAAAATAATGTCGACTAGACTTTTATTAGACAAGCTTCTCTGTGTTTTGTCCTCGTGCTCAGCATCTCAGCATATTCGATGAATTTTTTCGCTTCTGGTGTCTTTGAAATTGCCAAGCAAAATGCGCGGCCAAAGTTTGTCCCCAAAAATACAAAAAAAGAAAATAAATACAAAAAATAAAACTGTAACCCAGGCACGATTTGCCATCGTCTAGCCGTTGAAAAAATGCTTCCTTTGTGTGTGTTTGTGGCGAGTGTGTGTTCTATATGTAAATGCTGTTTATTTGACAAAGCATGAAAAATGCATGTGGATTTAGTGTGATCATCAGTGGCTGAGGACAATCCATAAATGCGGCTTTTTGCGGGTGGCTTTGTTGGCGGACGAGCTAATGATGTACCCAAACCATGGACGCTGCAAAAAAAAATTTTACCAGTAAATATGATAAATGATCATAAACAATAGTTTATTTTGTTTAAAAAATTAATTTTCTGTAATCGTAATGCTATCCCATGCTCAAATTTATTTTGTCCAACGTTATCAACAAAATTTAAAGCAACAATTCAGCTTTATGCTTGTCAACATATTTTCTAAGCCACTGTAGCAGCAAAAGCTGCCAACATAATGGCGCCTCATGGCAACCAACTTTAACAGTAACAACAAAGGCGATACCATAACTGTTATCTAAAGCTTTTTGTTTTTGTTTTTCCTTTACCAACAAAGTAGGAAAAGAAAGTATACAACTTGGTTGGAGAAATGTGCAAAAAAGTAGTAAATTTAACGCGCATTATTTAAATTTACTTGCGTCTAATGTAAATTTACATTTTTACCCCGAGCTTTGCGAAAAGAAGCGAAATCCCTTCGAGGAGCAAAGCTTCTGAGTGTCTCTGACATGTGTAGAGTCTCAAGGGGGAAAAAGGGGAAAGGACTAGATGTGGCTGATGCATTGTTGTAACTGTTGTTGTTGTTATTGCTGTTGCCTCTGTTGCCATTTTCTGTTTTGTACAAAGAAGCAGTAAACAAGTGCACGAAAGCAAAATAACAAAAAAATAAAATACGAGTACAACTAAACAAAACAAATCTCCTGAGAGCTGAGCAAAAGGAATTGTATTCAAGTGGAAGTATTTGCAGGCAAAAAACCAACAACCGACCAGAAAAACTCAACCACTGTTGTGGTGCAGACACACAATTTTGCATGCGATACAACATAAGTATATACCTATCGTATGTGTATATACAAATCTATGTATAGAAGTATATAGATTTTTTGTCTTTGGAGTAGGAGTACGCGTATTTGACTTACTTATGCATATATTGAAAAAAATTTATCAAAAAATTTTATTGTATTATTTATATTTGGGGGAACCCCCCTCGATAAGCAAATCAAAGCAAATTAAACACCATATACATACTACATTCACATTGGTCGTCAAATAGTCACTCAGTCGGTCTGTTAGTCAGTTACTCAGTGTGAACTGTCAACGATGTCGTCATCATCAGCCCATTGCATTGTCATTGTCATTGTCTGACTGGAAAGAAGACTCGGTAGCAAGTACTTCTGGTTCTGGGTCTGAGTTTGGAGACCCTTGGCATGGGATTTGCTTTTTACTCATTTGTCAGTTTGTCAGTTTTTGGCGCGTTGATTTCTCGCTGTCATTGTTGGCATCCCATTGCCCATTGTCAGGATCTTTCACTCTTACTCCTTGCAATACACTAACAAACGGTCTACCAGACTTAAGATCTATTTTGTTAAAGCCGATCAAATTAGATTTTATTTTGTAAAGAATTGAACTCATGTATACGATTAAATTTTGTTTTTCTTTTTTATTCAATATAGTGTCAAATCATTTCGGGCTATTTTAATTCCTAGCCGAGCCATTTTTGGTTTCTCTTCTTTTTATTTTATTTTCCATCATTAGGTCAGACTTATAGCACTTTAAAAGAGCATTTGGAGCTCGCTTTCTTTATAAAATGCATTTCCAGCTTATTTTTATTTATCATTGCTGTTCTTTTTTACTATACTTTTTGTTTTTGTTATACTCAAACAATATTGTAAACGTTGGATTTCTATTACTTTGTCCCGACCCCTCTGCTAGTCAGAACATTTGATTGCTTTTTCGTGTATTTATTTGGCATGTATTTATACGAATACATCTAGGAATGCAACGGACGAGGGAGGGACATTTGGGCCGACTAAGCTATTATCTTAAATCCTTAACACAAAATTTTGGCCATTAGCAATTCACAGGCCGTTTGACTATGACGCTTTTTGCCAGCAGCTCGCCATAAATTCTAATAACTCAGAGTTTAACATAAATTACCAGCCAGCCGCATAATTAAAATAGCAAGGGAAGGAAGTGCTCTCTCTCTCTCTCTCTCTCTCTCTCTTTATTACTCTCTAATAATTGAGCCTGCAATACACATGAAAGAACGGTTGTAATTGAAATTAAATGACATAAACATCAACCAAAAAAAAAATGAAAACTATAAATAGCAGTTGGAAAACCCCCAAAAACCAACATTCCACTTGCAACTGGAATGTAATCCACACAAAAATAAAAGTAAATTAAACTGTCATATGTTCAAAACAGACAACAGGACAACAGTC
Source organism: Drosophila rellima (assembly GCA_035043635.1). Lineage (NCBI taxonomy): Eukaryota > Metazoa > Arthropoda > Insecta > Diptera > Drosophilidae > Drosophila > Drosophila rellima. The sequence continues at coordinate 2,082,648 of JAWNMV010000236.1, read as the reverse complement.
AGGACAGACACAGACATGGTTGCTGGACAGTCTGTAGTCTGTTGTCTGTAGACTGTAGTCTGTAGTCTGCATTCAGTGTTAGGGCCAAGGGAATGAGGGCATGAAAAAGGGGCAGGACTGACTGCAGTCTGTTTGTCTGGATGTTGGCTCATCTGTCAGTGTGGAAGATATGTTGAAATACGCCGCGTGTCATGATAAAGTATGTCGAGTGTGTGGGCCGTATGTGAGTGTGAGTGTGGAAGGCCAGTAGCGTTTCGCGGGCGATGCGGCGCCAAAGTGGGGCGCAGCAAGATTTATAGAGGCAAATAAAGACCAGACCAACAAAAACAACTCTTAATAATTAAGTACAAATGCGAAACTGTTTTGAAATATAATACTAAACAGGTGCAAAACTGAGACGACAAAAAGCGAGAGTGTCGAATCAGCAGCAGCAAAAGTTGTTGTGTGTGTGGCCCGTAGCATCAACAAAAATAATCGTAGAGTCAGTGGCAACAACAACTTGAAATGTTGGATCATCATCATCATCATCAGCTGCAGCAGATCCAGCTTTCATCTCTCCCCTCATTCACTCTCCAACGCATTTAGTTGCTGCTGTGGTATCAGCACTTTTTAAATGTTATTACGTGTTTGGCCGCAAAAGTTTATTTCTCTCTTTTTTCTCATTTTTCTTTTCGAAAAAAAGTGTGGTTTTCGTTTGCGCTCAGAGATTTCTGTTATTTATAAATTGTGTCTCTGTTTTGGCCAAGTTTTTCTTGTATTTATTTTTTTAAATACAAGTATATTAAATTTTGAAAATTTGTTAAGCAATTTTAAAGCATTGTTAAAGATACTTGCGGTTGAATGGACAGTGTTTGGTTTGAGAACTTGGACATGTCGTCGCCGAGGCACTCAAAACAAATTTGTGCTTGGCCAGCTGCCAGCATCGAAGCAGCTCCAAATGAAATGGCAGTAGCAACATCAGCAGCTGCAACAACAAATAACGACAACTAAGTAAACAAGAAATAGTTGAAAAATAAAACGAAAAAAAAAATCAATCTTATGTGGCATTTGGCTGGAACTAGACGAAGACATCTCCGAGTATTCTATGCGGCAAAAAAATAGAAAACAAATTGTAATAAAAAGAAAATCAAAACAACTTTCATACAAATGAAAAATAAAATGAGGCATTAGCAAATATCAACTATTGCAACAGCAGATAAAAGTAAAGAGCTTGCAGGAAGTTCTACATTAAATTTTTTACCACACATTATTATTTAAAACAGATTCAAGAAAAGTAATTTTTATATTAAGCTAATTCCTAATATAGCTATGCTTTGCTTCTATTATTATTAATTATTCGAAATAAAATGTATGTGTATTATTACTAAAAGCTGGTTTAATGAAAGTAATTTCTATAACATTCAATTTGTTTCTGTATGCTATGCTTCGATTTCATAACTTGCTTTTGCTTATTCAAATCCATCGAATTTCAAAGTGTTTTTCATTCCTTTCTCCTTTGTTTCTCCTTCTGTAAGCCAGAAAGTATACTTGACATTTGTGCGCGAAAATATTTCAAATTCGAGATGCCTGACCCGAAAGCCCAAACCGCAAAGCACTTGAGTGAACTGAAACTGGAACTGAAGAACTTGACTGAACTTGCTCTCTGCGCCTCGTTTTGGCCTTTATAATAACAGCCATGGCAATACATAATAATAAAGCAAAGCGTTTGTGCAAATAAATATGCAGCACTTGAAATTACTTGGGATGAACTGACGATGATGACGATGACGATGACGATGTCGATGGTGATGACAATGTGGAGTGGTCGGAGTTGAAGTTGGAATTCGAAATGGAATTGGAGAAGCTAAAGCAGAAGCGAATCAAAAGAAAAAGCAAAAGCAAAAGTAGAAGAGAAATATCTAAATAACGCGCTGCTGACCCAAACTCAATTTCCAGGAGCCCGCAACTCAATTGTCAATGAATAAATTTACTCGCAACTCGCACTCATCCTTGTCGTTCGTCGTCGTCATCATCCTCGTTGTCCAGGAGTCCAAATCCATTATCCTTATCAGTGGACGACCATCGACATCGGCGCGCGTTCGCGAAACTTTTGCTGCTCCATTATTTCTTCTCTCTCTCCCTTCTACTCCCCCCCCAGCCATCTCTCTCGTTTTTTGTATGCTATTCGATTGGTTTGAGGCTTTTACCACTTCCACTTTGAGTTTCTTCACATTTTTTTTCTCTCTTGCTTATTTTCTGTGTTGAAATTTTTGTTCTCTTTTGGAAATTAATGACGCAAACGGCCGGAAAATTTAGTAACTTTTAGTCATGGAGTGTGGATGATTCGCACACGATATGCGTTTGGTTTCCCAGCTCCCCAATTGTTGAGCTGCTTCAGTTCCTTCTCCAGTGCTCATCAGCTTTGGGTGCCCAGCCCGATAACCATGAAATGTATGCGTCGGTAATGAAATCGATATTTATGAGTTTTCGCTTCGTTGTGTGTGTGTGGTGCGTTTTTCGTTGAGTGTGTATTTCGAGTCGAAATCTGGCCATATCGAATCTCAAGAGGTTAATAAATTAAGCTAACGAAAAGTTTTGCTTCTATTACAAAGTTTAGCTTTGTATTTTTTTTCTTTCATTCAGAAAGTTGTGCTTTTGTTGGTCATGCAAATAAGTTCCACAAATCATTAGCTTGTCACAATTGAAGATTGTAAATTGGAAGTGCAGAGGGCATAATGATATTTGATCAAATTTATTTATTTTTCATTGCTGAAGATAGTAGACAATGCTTGTTCACTAACAGGAAATTGTATCGGTATCAGAATAAATGTTTTTTATAAATAGTTTTATACCTGATACTGATTGCCTTTTTCGATCAATGAATATGTTATTCCCCAGCTTTTTAAAGACTTAGTAGACTGATTTGTAAAAAGGAGTATCATGATACTCAGCAGGTGCTGATCTATAACAAATCAAGATTCGACTATTTACTGAATCTAGCTAATACCTAATAAGATCCACTTGAGTTTCACTGTCAAAACAGATGCTAAAGTAGCTTTTAAATAACAGATGAATACCTAATGACTAACCGCTATATAGTTCAACATTGGTAACCACTAAAGCGCCACACTCAACACAAGAAGCGACACTGAAGCCGCAAACCTCACAATGATATCCAGTCAGCTGCAGTTTTAAACTCATTACGTCTAACACTCAGATGTTGACCCACCCACACGGCACAATATCAAAAGCCAATTAGCATACATTTTGACACACACAAACACACCCTCACACAGTTTTGTCAAAATCAAACAAGTCCAAAAATGTTCAGAGCACTTTAAACGTATTCATGGCATTCAAACTGAGTCCAATTCCCATTCCCATTTCCAGACATACTCCGTAGTCTGTAGTCACATTTAGAGTAGCGACATTTCTGGCATGTCAACAAGGACATTTTCGTTTTGTTTGCTCAGTCACATTTATGCATTCACAATGTTTATATATATATATACGAGTATAAGTGGACAAGTCAGCTCAACTATTTCTTCTTCTACTGCTGCTGTTTCTATCTATCCATGCCCTATCAAATTAACAAAACAAACCCAAGCTGTGCAGAAACTTAGAAACTACTTCAAGCAGCAAAATAAACTAATAGGCAAAAAAAAAGGAAAAGAAATAATAAAAGAAAGCTCGGCTTGAGCTATGCGCCTTGTCCTTGCCAAGTTCTATGGGTTGGTAAACAGAAAATAGACAATGCCACGCCCACATTTCAGCCACGGCTTTTGGCACCCAAACAAGCTGGTCGGCATCGTCTTAATAAGATAAATAGGCACTTGAGTGCAACTTCTGTTGCTGCTGTTGTTGTTCGAGCAGGCAAAAATAAAAAATAAATAAAATACTCGTATTTCGGAACTGCCAGGCATGTTCAATATTTTGTTTTGTTAATGATGAGCAAAGTTTGCGCTTTGGGTTCCTGCTTTTTGGCCCTCTCAACGCTCAACGTGTACGAGTCTAAGCAAATTTGTTTAGCTTGAAATTTTGCAGGACGTTTTGGGCCAACCTCAACACACTAAAGTCTGGGACAGACTGTTCACTCGTTAAATGCTAAAATGTAATATGGCCCGGCACTGACTTTGATTTATGGCATCTTATAAGTTACAGAATGCGTGACTCTAAACTCTATGAAAAAGACCAGCTTAAATCTTTCACATCAACATTATTGTTTAAAGGTTTTGGGGCGTCAGGGGGTCAGCACAAACACATAAATCGTCAAGGCTCAAAATCTGCACTTGAAAAATAGCTTAAAGTCTTTTGCACAAAATTTTGGAAATGTTGTAAACTTTATTTGTGAATTGCAGTTGATGTAAGGCTTAATAAATATCAATTGCCCTTTCCCCAAATGGACACTTGCACTTTTCCTTACCGCTTTTCCAATTACACTTGACTACGCTGCAGAAAATTGTCATTACTTTGCACTGTGATTTACACTTCAAAAGCCGCTGCGAATCCTTTGAGAGCATTTCTTACACTTTGCGCCTTGCTTTTACTTTTTCTCCCTCTCTTTCTCCCTGTCTTTTACGCCAATTGCAATTTTTCAATTGATATGGCAAGGGACAAGGAATTGGAAAAAAAAAGAATGCAAAATTCTCTCTCTCTCTCTCTCTCTCTCTCTCTCTCTCTCTCTCTCATTCACACTCTCTCGCTTAGTCTCTCTCTCTCTCTCTCTCTCTGTGGCTAAGATTTTGACTGATGATGGCGAAGGAAAAAGCGGGGGTGTACTTGCAAAAATATTGGCATAAATTATGAGTAGCATTTCGTGCCGGGTTCGCACGAAGCCAAAAGGCGAAATGTTTCCGCTTAATAAGGCTTTCCGTTTCCGCTTGCGTTGCGCTTCCGCCTGCTTCTTGCTGCTGCCCCTCTGTCTCTCTCCACTCTCCACAGAGTGTGCCCTGTGGCCTGCTGGCCGCTTCCTTCCGCCTTCGCCACACCAACAGCATCTTCTTCACTTCCACTTCACTTCATAGCCTACTTGCTATGCATCGCGGCATCGGCTTTGTGGCTCGTGGTTGAGTCTCTGTGGCTACAACTGTGGTTAGGGCTTCAGTTTGAGTTTGAGTTTCAGTTTTGGTTTGGGTTTGTAGTCCTCTCCAGTGTCTGTGTGGCTATTGTTAAGCTCGTTGTCAGCGCTCGGCAATTGATAATGATTATAATGGTCGTCGCTGCCATCGCCCCCACTTTTCAATCCAAGAACTACTTACATTACAATGCACAGGACAGCTTCCCATTTTCATTCCCTATTCCTTCCCCCGTTGCTAGCCAATTTCTTTGGGCATCCATTCAAAGCGCATGCAAATGACTTTGGATTTTAATTAAAAAGCAAGTGGCTCTGGCAGTGCATTTGATGAACCGACTCTACGCGGTGGCGACTAAGAGAGAATCCTGATATCCTGCTGCTTCTACTTCTGCTTCTGCTTCTACTGTTGATGATGCCTCTGATGCTTCTGTTCCTGCTCCACTTTGTTGCCACTTTGTTTGCGCTGCGTGTGTCAAAGCGATGAGAAAAAAAATGGAAGAGAGAACTAAGAATTGCTTTCTTTTGTATTCATATCGAGCCTAAATGCTCGCAAAATGAAGTCAATGTATATCTCCGCTCTCTCTCTCTCTCTCCCTCTTTGGCCAACTCTTTCATTTTATGAATTATGCTAGCAATTATGCAACAACAGTGACAAAAAAGGGTTTTCTTTTTCGACCCTTTTTTACCATACTTCCTTCTTTCGGCAGGACACAGCATAAATCTGAGCTCGTCCCCACTCGGCACCCAACAGTTGACGCTCGGTTTATTGAACTTGTTTAATTAAGCGTAAAATGTGTCGTTATTTGTCATCAATATTGCACTCTTTGAATTAATTTTTTCTATCGTTGTGTCTTGTTGTCGATTTGAGGTTTTAATGGACCCAAAAGGACATTGGCAATTAAACAGAGTGAAATTTCAATATTCCTTAAAATGTCTGAGAGTGCTTGCTGTTTATGATAATGATTTCAATATTATTTCAAAACTTTTCAGTAAAACATGAAAACAGGTGTAGGCATTACTAGAATTTTTGTTTAAAATATACTTGTAACAGTTTTGCTTCTTGTCTTACACAGAGAGATAGTGCGACACGATTTACGCTCAATTTATTTACACGTTTCTTACATAGTCTTACTTAAAACTCATAACTAATTTACTTTTCGTCTTCTTGTTGCAGGTATGTTGGTTTTATTCACATTACCCAAAGTTTTTACCTTCGCAATCAACTCACGTAAGTCTGGAGGAATAAGCACAACTGAAAAGATTTAAAGCATATCCTTTAACCAAAGTTTTTCGCACTCACGCATTCAACTTAAGCTTACACCCCAAGGTAGTTATTTCTAGCTTCAACTAAGAGTGCAGCAGTTGATTGTTATAGACTATTACAATACCCTAGACGGGAGGAAAGCATAAAATTTCGCTCTAGAAATTATGCAATAGAAAAAGAAGTTTATTACAGTTGAAACCACTTTATTTTGGGATGAAAAAATCTAGCAAAGAGAAGTTCATTTATATTTTCCTTTGAATGTAGCAGTTTACTTATTAAAGTCGTTGTATATTTTTGCACGGGATTTAAGAAACAAACAAAGTAGAGGATTTAAAACCAAATAGGGCAGGATGGTTTTTGTTGTTCTTGTTGCACTTTATGGCAATGCGACACGCGATGCTGTGCAACACCAACGCCATGACACACCCAAGCATACACACACCTCTAGTCAGCAATTTTGCGCAATAAATAAAATTAAAGGCACACGCGACTCCTGTAAAGTGCAGGGGGAGGAAGGAATTCTGCAGGAGCCCGAGACGTAGGTCGACTGACTGCCAGGCTGGCAAAATGTAATTAGAATTGTACAGTGCGGTTAATATTTCCGCCTACTTGAATGTATGTGGGTGTGTGTGTGTGTGTGTATGCTGTGCGGCTCATGAAACAATGCGGTTGCTGTTGTTGTTGTTGCGCCTGCTGCGTGTAAAATGCAAACGCGTCGCGTGTCAAGCGCTCGTTTCAATGCCCACATACTCATTCTCTTGCACCTGCCCAACCCACACACACACAAACGCACACTCATACATACAACACACTTGAGCCCAGACATTTGCAGCTTTTCTTTAGCTTTATTTTTATTTTGTATTATTCTCATTTTTTTCCTGTTCTTATGCTGACTCGAAGACTTTGGCTTTGGCTTTGCTTCTCTCTCGCTTTTCTGCTCCCTGTTGGTGTATAAAATTAATTTTATTTACTTTTATTTTTTGCCTAGCCTGCAGGTCGGAGGACCACAACTCGCCCTTCAAGTGGCTACTTTTACTGTTGTTGTCCTCGTTATTATTGTGACTGTTGTTGTTGTGCTGCTACGTGCGCATGTAATTAGTGCCATTTCTCTCAGTCTAATTGGAAAATTAACATATGAAGTGTTTGTTTTTTGTTGGCCGTAAACAAAACAACAGCAAAACAAGAAAGAAAATTGCAAGGAAATGGCAAGTGTAAAAAAATTTATAATGAAAAGGAAATGAAATCGACTTGAACTTAACACGGGTAATTTTTCAAAGTCTTTTGCAAAAAATTAAATTAAGTTAGGCAAAATGAGGGCAATATTTTCAGAGATTGTTTTTTTAAGTTTCTTATATTTTACAGATTTGATAAAAATTTTAGACTGAGTCTGCTTACTATACAATCAACTTCTTATGTCATAAAACAACACTTTAAACTTCTGATTGTGAGACGGTTAATTTTTTTGTAAAAAAAACATACCAAATGAACAAAAATTCCAATTGTAAAGTTGCTAGGTCAAAGGTTAAACTTTGAAAATGTCATGTCAAACTCCATTGAGTTTTCAATTTTGTATGTAAGTTGATTTAATTACCTCGATTGATAGTGAAATAAATTATCTAGTTAAAATACTTGAAAATCGCTTCCGCGGATCTACCTAACTGTAATCTCACAAACTAAGTCCCAGAATATATTTTCATATCTTTATTTGAAAAGCTGTTTAGTGTCATATGCTTAAGGAAACCAAAAACTATTGGGCGCTTAACTCAAAATAAGAAAACAAATATGAACTTAAGAATAGCCAGGACATGTTGTAAAATATATAAAAAATTTCATAATACGCTTAGTAGAAAAATGTGTCAGTACATCTTCCAGTCTGGCATTCTTTTGTCCCTCTGTCCACAGATAGGATCTCTCTCTCCCTATGTCCCTCTAGTTGTCTCTTTGTATGACTCTGTATGCCTCCTCTGGAGTGTATGTAACAAGAGCTGTTGCTGCTGTTGCGGTTATCATACTTGTTGGCATTTTGGGATATTGTTGGCAGTCGTCGACGTTGCCTCTGTGGCTGTTGTTCATGGACCCCGCCCACATGAGTAACTGCAGCACCGCCCACTGCTGCTCCTCGTGTGTGACAGCATATAAAACAAATTTTTATGAAGAGCAACAACGTATTCAACAAAATAGAAGCTAAAGAAATGAGCGAGAGAGACTGAAAAAAAAGTGGAAGCTGCAACATATTCAGGCATTTTTTTATGCTTCGTCACACAAAATTTAATAAGAGCGCAAAATTCTGCGGCTTGGTCATAAAACATTCCGCATCGCTCCAAATGTTTCCAAATGAGCGATGAGAGGCAGGAGGAGGTGAGTTTCTCTTATATCTGCCTAGGTATGCGAGTCTTAGGTATTTATTGGTCTACTAAGTGGGCTCTAAAATTGACTTATGCGTTGGGTTCTCGTTTCGTTTTATTTCGCTGGTCGCTCAGTGAGACATGCATAAATTATGCCACGCAGGTCATTTCGAGCCACATAAAAGCGGGTGCACAGGTCACAGCCCACTCGACAGTCGACACTCAAGAGCAGGCCTTCGAAAGATTCCCCATGTCCCCCAGGATGCTGCGAAAGTTTCGACTTCCTGTTGCCCAACAGGGCGCAATAAAATCAAATCAACGTGACGACATTACAGTTTCGACTGGACTTTAGTCTATTGCGTCTCCGCCCAAAGAACAGGAACAGGACATAAAACCGAAGCATTTAAATTAAAAATCAATTGGGTTTTTTTTTGGAGTACTGTGGAAAGCAAACACAATGTGCTCGATAAGAAAAGGGACAGAGAGATGTAGATATCTAATTGGTTTAAGTAAATTCTTGCTGTATTGCTATTTTGTGTAAATTTAATTTTAAGATATATATTAAAATAGATTTCTCTATTTAATTTTATTTTTGATTTTAAAAATTAAAAAGGAATTTCATTGAATTTAATACATTTTAAGCCATTAATTACTTCAACAATACTTAACAGATTTCCGATTGAAATTTATACATCATTCTTCTATTTTTATCCCAGTTTAACTCTTTAATCGCTTCAATTTAGCAATCAACGTTTAAGCCAATTCTTCCCATTGTCTCTAGCTCGTCCTTTTTTCAACCTCACACCACGTGAGCCAAATAAAATGCCAAATTAGATGGTTTTTGACCAATGCAAAGCATACAAATCTTAAGTTGGCCCCTTGTGCCATTAATTCGTGTTGTCTCCATCATTGGATCTTCAACATTTGGAGAGAATGACAGTTGTTAACCGTTATTTAATGCACATTTAATTTTGTCGTAAACACTGAGAAAAGTCGCAGCGCAGTTAAGGAAAGTTTGTCATTGGCCCCGCCCACTTTTCGTACGTTTTCCGTTGCCCGACCCTTGCGTTCCGACCAAATGATACGCGGGGGACTGAATTTTGGTTCGCTTTGAGCTCTGGAAGACATAAAATTTCAAAAGTCGCCACTGGACGAAATTCGCCCGCATTGCAAATGCTTTTGTCAGTAATTAACTAAATACAGCTTGTAAATGGGGGGCGGCATTGTGGGCGTGGACGTGGACGTAGCTGGAGCTTTACGCACATGTGCAGCATAAATCAAAGCTGCGGGCATTTGTTGATTTTTCTCAATTAAATGCGAATGTAAGGGAAGAGGGGATTAGATTGAAAGTTCATTAGTTTGTGTGCTGAAATCGATGCGTGAACTTATTTCGCTGGCTTAGCAAAAACCACCACGAACTTGGCTAATTGCTAATTGACGGTTTGTGCACTTTAAGACTTTCTCCGTTGAAGCTGTGCAACTATTGCAAAATCATGAAATCGCAGCAGCAGCAGCTTAACAACGTCTTCGTCTTGATATCCATTCTCATCGCTGTCGCTGTCATTGTCGTTGTCCTTGTCGTTAAGCTTCTGGTCCTTTGCTACTTTTGCTGGCGGCAAATTGAAGTAGCTGCCATGGAGCCAGAACACAGCAAAGGGCAACGCGCCAGCTGGCAACTGTTGCCGGAAGCGCCGGCGGATGTCCTCGCTAAACCGAATGGCATCGTCGCCTGGCAGGAAATATGCCCAGCATGAAATTAAAATGCCAACACCAAGAAAAAACTAAATATAGCATCATAAAATCCATTCAATCTCTATGCGTAAATTGGGTAAATAAATTCATATTTATTTATTTTTAACAATTGTGTTATTAAACAAATAGATTATCCCTTTAATTTACAAAAATAAACCATAATGTAACAAAAATCAAACAATCTCTATGGTTTAATTAGGTAAATAGACTTTAATTTATATATTTTTATAAGTTTAAGAATTAAACAAATAACAATTCAATACCTTTTTACCTTATATAATTTTGTAGCTTACTCAATATTTTTTTTCAAGTGTATGTTATACAACTGCTTGCGGCTGTTGCATAATATTAGGCGTCTGGGCTTCAGGTAAGCCGCAGTCTACAACAACAACAAAAAATAACAACAACAACAATATGGATTATGTCAGAAGCATTGTTAATTTTCCCTGAGCTCTCAAATCAAAAAAGGATTATTAGCACTCGCTCAGTTTGCTCATTCAAATTTTATATTAGCTGATTATATGCGTTTTATTGCCAGAGGGTGTGTGTGAGTGTGCGTGTGTTTCTGTATGTGTGTCGGTGTGTGTGGGAACTCACACAAGTGACGGAAATTGCTGCATAAAGCGCGCTTGATTGAGTTGACAAGTTGTAATTTCGTTGCCGGGCGCATTTCATGTGCCTGAGTGCGTATGTTTTTTGAGGGAAGAGTTCAAAGAGAAGGAGAGAAATAGAGGGAAAGGTAGAGGGCATAGGAGCCGGGTGGTAGATGGTAGATGGTTTTGTGGTACACTGTATGTGCCAGTTACGAATAGACGATGAAATTGAAGCGGCATCTGTGCCAAAATTGTCTTGCCAAATGGTGATTGATGGGCCAAGTAGAAATGTTGCCCATGATAACAGTTATTTAATTCTTTATAATATTTTATAATACAAATTGATATATTGTTTAATATAATAGTGTGGTAAGCAGTCAAGTCAATTTCTTCTTGAGGGAAAAGTATAAAATGATTATTACAATAATTTTGCCATAACTAATTCGAGTTTTTAAGTCAATTGCAAGTTGAAGCATGATAAATCCTTTTTGACTTTAATACATAAATAAACTTGTACTAGTTCAAGTTCGGACTCAGCCATTTTTCCCACGTTTTTTGTCGATGCCTACGCAACAAGCTAGAACAAGTAAAGAAAATGCTGCCAAGGTCGCATTTATCATGTACTTTTTCAAAACTTTGCGAATATCTTCTTTGATTTCGCAGATTCAAGGTTGTTTAGCTTCAGTCCTTCGTTTTGTTCTCACTCCTTTTCTTCTCTGTCTATTCATTAAACAAAAGTTCTTTGAACAGGATGCACCTGTTTTGCCTCAAGTTACGCAGAAATCAACACTTTCGCTTTTAGTAAAAGTCTCATACAAAAAAAAAAGAAAAAAATCGAACAAGGACCGTAAATAAACCCAATAGCATAACAAAGAGAAGATTCTTAAAAGGGTTCTTAGCTGCCGATGAATGCGCAACGTTTAAAGGTTTCCTTAACAGAGAAATCAGAACAAAGGTCCACAGACAATTAGCGAAGCAGACGCAGACATATCAGACAGGCAGGCAGACCGACAGATCTGACCCGAAAATGAATAACGCACCATTATTTGATTGGTCCAAATTGATTCACTTTGCTTGGGCCACTTGTCAGCCACACGCAGGAAACTGCGGCAACTGTCTACGAGCAATGTCCTTTCCTTTCCGTTCCTTTCCTTTCCTTTCATTTTCTTTCCCTATTCCTGCTACCCTTTCCGGCTGCTATCACAACTCGTAGACGAACGGAAGTCGCCGTCTTGGCCGCTTTGTATTTGCCTAACGAACTTTGTGGCAGAACCTCCTCCTCTCCTTATATCCATCCTCTCTTTCGGCTTATTAATGAGATACGCCAAGAAGATGTTTTCAAAAGTCTTTCTTCGCTAGCCAAAAAGCCATTTAATTAGGCAATTCTCTTTCGATTGCAAATCGCCAACCAGCAAGAGAAAAATCATGTTTAGATTTTGGAATTCTGTCATTATATATTTGTACTCTAAAATTTACAAATTACGCAACATATGTGGCCATCCCCTTCTGCTGACAATCCCCCCTTTTGGACAGTTAAGCAAGTCAAAGTTTATGTTAACTTTACGCGTAATTTATGTAACCCCCAAACTGAAGCGTAGCATTTTCAAAATATAACGAAAAGGACCCTCAAAAAAAAACTTTACAACAAACAAAATTAGCAACATGTTACAGGGCAGCAAAAAAAGCCAACTCAAACTTGTAGATATATATTTTTTTTTTGGTATGCATTTCTTTTGTGTTGGACCCTTTTCTTGGTGGGGTAGTGGGTGAATTGTTGGCCTGCAGGCTTTCAACAAAATATCGTCATGTTTAACATATCCTATAGCCGAGAAAACTTATTAAATTAAACTTCTACACATGTTTTGCCGGCGCGTTTTCGTTTCATCGTTTCGTGTCCTAAGTTTCTTTACATTTTGGCCGGAAATGCTCAATCTATTGTGTAAAATGTTATGCGTCCATTCGCTACACTTCTCCAAGTCTACTGCCAAGCCAAAAACAGGAACCGAGGGGAGAGAGCTGAGACAACTGCAGAGAACTAAGGCAGCGTTTCAAGTTACGCTTTTCTTTCGTTTATCGACATGGAAAATAAATCATTTCTCAATGTGTGTGTGTGTGTTAGTTGTGTGTGTGTGTAGCAGCTTTCATTGAAATCTCAAATGTGGTCCCAGATTATTATGGCACAAAGCCTTTGATTTGGGCCGCTTCTCACATACCTCTCTCTTCCTCTTTTTTTTCTCTCTCCCTCTCTGTTTCTCTTTCATTTTTTTTGCTTTTGGGTGCTGTAAATCTTGTCATTGTCAGAGGGCTTCCGAGTTGGCAACACGATGTTTATCGAGCATGTAGCAAAAAAAAAGAAAATAAAAATAAATACATAAATAAATATACGCAAAGCTTGACAAGGACCTGAATTGTGGCTAGCAAAAATATTAGAAATTATGCGCTCTCGATAAAGATACGAATAAAAATATATACAGAAAAAACAGAAATAAAAGAAAGCAAAAAGGAGAATATATATGAATATAGCAAAAGTAATTTGTAGCTGGCACAAGAAACAAGGATTGTGATGTAAAAGTGGCTTTTGCATATTGCCATAAGTTTATTTATTTAGACAAACTTAGAGCCGAGCATTCGCTTTATTAACAGCAAATAAACACTGGCAAAGGCAAAAACAATACTCGACACTATTATTTGCAACAACACGGACACAACCATAACAAAAACAACACTCGCAAGTTTCTCAACACAGCACAATAAAAAGCGCGTTGGCTTAGGTACATACAAACGTATATATGTATGTGTATGTGATTGTACATATGGTTAGAGTATATTGGGTGGTTCGGTGGTGGGGCGCCATATGGTTCGCCAGTAGACACCAACAACAGCAAAAAAGCACAAAGCGAACGGGCGAGGCGACATTATGGCGCCAGTCAGTCACTTTAGTGTAATGGCGGATGAAGGGGAGTGGGATGGGATGGGCTGAGGGGAGACTGAACTCTATCCTATAGATGGGGTGGAAGAGTGAGACAGTGAGACAGGCACTGGAGCTCGACACCGTGTGCCCTTTCCGGTAAACACGCCAATTTCTACTCTGTTCTGTTGTGGTCACAGCAGGTCAATGGCGTCGTTTGACTTTGTTAAGAACCATAAAAAGGGGATTCAGGTTTAAGGAACTTTGCAACTAAAATTTATCATTAGATTAGTGACACAATTACAATAGTTAGTTGCTGAATTTAAACGAATAAGTGTTGCTTAATCTATTTTGATTATTATATTGTTGTAAAATAAAAAAATTATTTATTAGTGCATATTTTCATCATTATTTATCTATTTATTTTTATTGATAAAGGTAATTGAATATTTTAGAAACCCCATTGTAATGAGTGTTGCTTAATGCAAAAATGTTTTTATTATTAATAACGTTTGTTGGTAATTGTTTATTTTTTTTTCAGTCAGTATTAGTCAGCTGAGAAATTTGAATACATGTTCTTAAATTATTAATAAACTGTTTATAATAAGTGTGTTCTAATGTATTTTTTAAATAATGTTGCTTTACTATTGATAACGACAGTTGGATATTTAAGTTTTCGTTGTCAAACCCCTTTAGAAGGGCTTCCCAACTTTAAATTGTTTATACAATATAATTCTATACTATACAATTTAAGTTGAGCAATGTGAGATATAATTTGCTGCAGTTTTAGCGCCATGTTTGTAGTTTTTTTATGGCTGTCAGGGCAAACGAATGAAGTCTATATACAGGACTATGTATATGTATGTGTATATGTTTAGTTTATGTAGCATATGGTTTTGGTTCGTGGCTCAGTTGGGATCTCGGTTGGGAGTTCTGTGCCTGTCGCGGAAATGTACCGCAGACATGCAAACAAAACTTTTTCGCTACTTGGACGGGACACGCGAGCAAGAAGAAGAACCAACAACTGTCAGGATTCAGGATCCGGCTGAGCTTGGTGTAAGAATTCGCTATTTGCCTGCCTGCCAGTCGGCTTGTCGCTCTCTCTTTCTCTTCACTACTTTCTCTTGTAGTCGTTGCCATTATGCTATGTTTATTATTGCTTTTCTCTTGGTGTTTCCACTCGCACCACGTAATGCACACTTGTTTATGTACGTGGCGTCGTCCTTTCGTCCTGACGCTTCTTGCATTGTCCTTTTTATATTGTTGCTGCTGTTATTGCGACGCGAGTTGGCCACTTTTTTGCACTCACTGTTGTCGTCGTCATCGTCGTCGTCTCCTGTTCCTCTGGGCTGTTAGGTGTGAGCTCCAAAGTGCTTTTCCGTTTTCCATCTGAATTATAGTTTAATAAATTTATATATTTATTTTCATGTGCGTTCCATTTTCCTTTTCGGTTGCTAGCTAAATAATCAAATGAATAAATTACATTTAGGCGACAGCATTTTTCCACGTAATTGAAGTTATGGCTCTTTGTATCCTTGTATGAGTGTGCTTGTCTGTGAGTAAAAGATGTCTCCCAAAAATATGCAGCAAATATTTATTTTTAAAGCTGACCATCTAAATAAGCATTTGCAATATTTGCGTTAATTGCATTTTGGCCAACACTTATCTGGCTATAAATAAAATTATATAATTACCTTGTATTGTGTGAAACAATGGCTGCAAATACACACGACATTGCCCCGCCCCTTTAATGCACCCAATCCACTTAACGTTTTTATATATGGCTCGTTCTTTTTGGCATTATTTAACGCGTTGCCATGGCAAAAAGGTGGCCAAAACAACACAAAAAGCCGAGCAGAACCCAAAGGCTGAGACAAAAGAGGCGCATGAAAAGCGCACAAGCAACTAAAAGTGTGCATAGGTAAAGGGAAAAACGACAGAGAGACAGACAGAGAGAGGGAGACAGACAGGCAGAGAGACAGATAGGTAACAAAGTTGCGATTTGTAAGGTTGGTAACTCATTTCCCCATTTGCATGTTGCAAAGCGCCTTTCTAGATGTATATCCTTGTAGGCCAACAACAATAATGGGAAACACAACAACAGCAGCAAAAACAACAAGAATCACACACACACAAACACTCACACCCACAAAAAATGTTCCTGGCAAAACGTCAAAAGGCGCCGCAACAAAGCAAAATGTTCACTTTTTCAGAATTCCTTTTTTGTTCCTGTTTCCTCTTTTCCGTTTTGTCTCTGTTCGGTATTATACTTTTGATTTCGAATTAGGCCTAAGCCGCTGCTAATCACTCTACTTAAAGATAAAATGTGTAACTATCACAATAAGTGCAAATTAGGCGATAGTAAATTACAATAGCAAACGGGATGATGATGTAATCACGTTACACTGCAAATAAAAAAAATTATTTTAAAACTCAAATTTAAAATACTTGATTTAGTTTTAATGCTTTTAGGATATTATTGCTGAATCAACTATAATGGCAACTACTTAGCATTTTAAACACTGAGCTACAATAGTTTAAATATTTGCTGAGAAGGAATCGTCTTAAGAAACTCTAAGATTCTCCAACTTTTGACACTGTTTGAAACAAATTGTATTCCGGATTACCTAAAATTATTTTCTGTGCATGTTTGCTAGAATTTGGCAACTCACTCAGAAGATGGCGTTGTCTCGTAAACAACCGAAAAACATACACGAAACACGCATTAGCCAATACATGAAGTTACATTAAACACATACACACAAGTTTGCGTGTTAATAGTAAGTCACGTGTCCCTCCTTGCACCACTTCTTGGCCTGGCCAAATCGAGCAACCACCAAATGCAGCTTGCAGCCTGTGCTGTGCTTTTGTATCTATCATGTTTTGAGCCATATCAACTAAGTGATATGCCTCGGATACTCGTACTACTTTCATATTATGCTGATTTCCATGGGGAATACGACACATGTGCAAGTCTCTCTCTCCACATATACGTACATATATACGAGTATATATTGTATATACGTATGTGTATGTGTGTGTATGCACTGTAAGCCACGTTTACTCTACTCAATTATTTATGCAACATCATTTTCTATTTGGTTTCATTTAGCAACAAGCTGCACGCTTTTATAGCACAATTTTCCATTTGCTAGTCGTATTTTAGTACGCTGCTCTATTTTTATGGCGATTTCGTGTTTAGCGCATTTCAATGAACTTTAAGTAATTGCCAA